>JAOBSW010000691.1:0-625915 GCA_026214975.1 Gentiana macrophylla
CTATTTCTTGATCTACATTGCTCAATACTGATTAATCTAAGTATATTATAGGGTCGTTAAACATGCAGATTAACTAAAACACGTAAATACAAACAGATCTACCATCATAAAGGCATAAACGAACGTTAAAAGCTTCATACATTCAACGATTGAGATCTAGCTTTTTCCACTTAAGTTAGAGATGGCGAGGAACGGAAGGAAATCAGAAAATAAACTTGAAAAGCTTAAAGGAACTTTATTTAATCAAATTGTATAATGTATATAATAAAATATGGAACATATATTGATAACCTATGTAATAATCAGTTTATGCGGCTTTATATAGATACAATAGCCAACTTATGACTCTCAGAAACCCTAACCAACCTAGTAAATGGTGCCAATTCAATTTCTTGCTCCCCAAGGCCCTCGGTTTATCGGGCCTAGCCCACGGTAAACCGGGCTCACTTTTCCTCTTTTTCTTCGGAAGATCTCTTCTTGGATTTAATTCACTTTCCCCAATGCTCTTTCTTCTATCCAGATCCATCCTTAAGTGCTCCATATTAGGTACATCATGAAAAGTACATAAAACACAACAAAACAGTACCAAACTTTCGGGAAAATAACACAGATGTGGAGTTACGAACTTAGGAATATTCACATAGCATTTAACACATATTCCATATAATAACGAGCCTATATATCCTCTCTTAAGAATAATTTAGGGTGAATAAAGGTATAATTAATGGTACTACTTAGATCGTTATCAACTACCCCCCACTTATCTTTTGATCGTCCCTAGCAAAAAGGCGAAAAGAAAACGACATTCCGATTAGTATACGAGTTAATTAAAAACAAGAACGCCTCATAGAGTCAAGATAAAGATCATGTCACTCATATCCATCAGTAATGCATTATAAAATATTCATGTCATGAGCCAATGAGTGTGTGCAATAACTCCACAACCGCTTAGTAATGCTGAAAATCTCACATTACGTCAACCCATAGTCGAACTAACCAGTCTCAAACAAGCTTTTATTAATCAAAGTAGCGGGCCAAGGCGGATCGAGAACCGATTATTACTCTCAGGCTCGTGTTTATCGGTCTATGCAAAGGTCATGCGTTTTACGCTCCATCGACTCAATTTTTTTTGCCAAAGAGAATATAGATGTTTATATCTTACAATGCACTTCTCTCTCTTGGCGGGTGAACACTCATAAATTTATCTATCCTTACGGTCTCACTCTTGATAAACTACCAAATTCGAAATTCCTTTGCCTTATAATCGTTGGTGGAACATTATTCGGGATAAAGCCAGGGTCTAGTCAAGGTAATTTGCTATCGACTACACACCAGGGAAAGTGAGTTATACGTGCTTAAAATGGTGGCTCACAACATAATATGTGCTTATACACCACTACTTCAGAAGCGGGCACAACTTTACTTGTACACAGAGGAACAAAAGTGCTATTAATTAACTCCAAAAGATAAAAAATGTCATGTTTTTCAAAATTTTGTCGAAACGAATCAATGTCTAAGTGGTGAAAAATACGTCAAAGAGAATCAAGATAGTCATGCAATTAATGGTATATAATGCAAAGAAGCTAAGTGATGTCCCTTACCCCCCACTTAATCGAAACATTGTCCCCAATGTGTAAGATGAAAAACGTAAAACGTAAAGGAACTTAGCTTCGTTAAGGGTGGAGCCAATGGAATAAACTGGATCATCTCATCATGCAATGGACGTAAGTAAGTAGTCCTCGAATAAGATGCGCTAAGTATCTCAAACAATCCAAGAAGAATGGGGGTGACCCGAAACCGTATAGTGAAATTGCGGCAGTAAAAGAGAAAATGAATAACTCCCAACTTTAGCCAACAAAATCATTGTATTATGATCATAAAATCTTCTACATTACTAGTTAGGAAATAACGAAAAACAAGAAATGGAAAATAACAATAAAATAAGAAGAAGTAAAACCAGTCCTCATCATAATAATCCTCCATTCATCTCTAGGCTCAAAACCGGGAGGTGGTCCAGAACTTGAGGCATCAGCGGCGGAAGAGGATGCTCTGTGACGTGGGGCAGTCCTAGGTGGTGGGGTCGATGGAGGAATGCCTAAAAATTCTATAATTTTATCCATCTTGCGATGCCGACTCGTAATTTCTCTTAAGTGCTCATCTAATAAGGCTCTCTGGGATCGAGGTGCTCCGTGGACCGGAGTACGCTCTCTCCCAGCTCTCAAACCGACCTATCTTGGTACTCTTGAAACTAACTGTGAACTGATCATCGGTTCACGCTCTTCCCAATCATCACTGACTACTACCGATCCTCGTCTTCAATAGCGAACATGTCAATCATAGGCCTATAGGGCAGCTGCTTTAGCTCGGACGTAGTGGCAATCTCATGAATGTGGCTATGCATCAGTAGGCCTATGTTGACTGGAGATCCCAGCTCCAGATAAAACATCAACTCCGCCCTCTTCGGTGTGATAGATACCGTATGCTTAGTCCGCAGAAGGTAGGCACACACAAATCTATTCACCACCCTCCTATCCCAAGATAATTCATTTTCTAGGAAGATGGTGTGAACTCCCATTGGATTTCGCTACCATTGCACCGCGAAGTACTCAGCAATCATCTACATCCTCTCTAAATCTTCAACATTGGTAGAGAATGTATACTCATCTAGGCCCATTGGTGGATTGCAAACCCTGTAATGTTCGTTTATCCGCTCTATCATAAAATTAACCTTGACTTCCCGGACCATAGCAAATGTAGCTCCCGGGTTATTTGCCCTACACATAAAATTCTCTCCCTACCGTAGCATTGAACCTTGTCGGTGCCTCAGCCATTTCCAGAATATCTTGCACCTTCAGGGTTCTCGATAAGATAGTACCACAATCGTCCAACTCTACACCCCATTCTCGGGCAATAGGTAAACCATTCCAATGCCCACAGAACGATTCATAGATCTCTAAAGAATGAAACTACTCAACCTCGTCAATCAAGGGGTTAGGATCTCTGTATACATACTGGTGACCATATGGACAATGGGTGGTTCTGCTACGATTGAGACCCATCCTGATGGTAACAGGGATTGCAGATGATTCTGAAACAGAAAATAGACCCTCGGTAAATCGTCATGTACCCCTGATTTACCGGTGCTGATTTTTCCGGATTTCTACTGGGACCGTGCTGTTGAAAATGAAAGAAGAAGAACTGCAGCAACTTCACTGTCACAAAAGCACCCCTCAGCAACAGAGGATGGAAAGATGGAGTTTTTGGTGTATAAAGGGAACAAAAAAAGGGTTGATTTTTGTGGAGGAAATGGTGGGAATACTTGGCCGAGATTTTGAAAGAATAAATGGAGAAATGGTTAATGAAGAAGAAGATAAGTGTGGAGGATGATGAATAATGGTGGTAGGACGGTGTTTATATAGGAGAAATGGGTAGAAGGTGGAAGTATTTTGTGGAGATAGTGGGTCGAGGAGTAATGATGGTGAGGGATTTGAGGGGTTTGATTGATGAGATTGAGGTGGAGTTATGGTGGAGTGTGGGAAAGGATGGCATTATAGAAAATAAGGAAAATGGGACTGTTGGCTAACTGGTGGGTTTGGCGATGCAACGTGTGTCCATCACGTGTCACCAAAAATTCTGCTTTTTAATCTGACACTCGGAGTGAAAAAACTAGCTCGGTAACCCGGATGTTAGTCCCGGTTTATCGTGGCTTCTTTTCCCCAGATTTGTCGGCCCTCCTGCTCTGCACACTTAACATGAGCTCACTGCTCAATCCTGACCTCAGAATGACTAGTCTCTTACTCCCTTTGTTGCTACTTCCGACTCAATCCTAACCTACTTCACTAGAATCCACAACGTGTAAAAAAAACCTTCCCAACAACCATCAGTTTCAAGCCTAAGGGTGTGGTAGGATGAAAAAAAAGCTCATCATTTCATCCGGCAAATTTTATTCACTCCTATCCTACCTAAGGGTTCAATAAGTAGTTCTGAGTTTATGGTCGCCATTTTGACTTCCTTAAGATCTTTCCTCACTTAGGGGCTCGGGCTTTCACTCACCAAGCTTTTTCTCCAGAGGTTTGTATATTCATAGAACCTTTTTAGCCCTTTTCCTAGCATGCCTCTCTCTCTTAGCTCATGTACTAGGTCTGCCTCTGCATCAATATTTAACTTTTATGCTCAGGGATTCCACACTTTTCACTAGAAGTTCCATTTCATTACGTCTCTCAGAAGCACATACTTCCATCAACGTCTGGTCCTGGCCCTTTTCCTCATGCTCTCTTAGCATTACACCCATGAATTCATGCTCAACGGTTTCTACTACAACCTCTCGGTGCCTATGCCTTTCCTCTTCTATCTCCATGATTTTCACTTCTCCCGAACCATAAGTCATCTTGCAACATTCCGGCCTATTATCGAGGGGCTCTAGGATCCTGATTGATACAGCATCGTTATTAGTCCTCAGAGTTATTTCCCCATTATCAAAGTCCATGATCGCCCGGCTGGTCACTAAGAAAGGTCTACCTAACAGAACTGGGGCACTAGGATCCTTCGGTACATTTATAACCATGAAATCTATTGGAAAGGTGAATCCTCCTGCCTTAATCATGCAATTCCTTCGTATACCGGAAGGAATATCTCTTGTTCTATCAACAAAGGTCAAAGTTTGGGTTTGATTCATAATAGCCGGAATCATAATCTTTTGGTTGAGGGAAAATAGAAAGATGTTGCAACTTGAGCCGGAGTCACAGAGATATAAACCTACCGATATACCGTTTATAGAGATTAGGATTTGGAACGTCCTAGGGTCTCCCAACTTCACTACGGTATCTGAGTCTAGGTAATCCTCAGGCTCAGAAAATATAGTGTCCAAATCCTCTTCAGGCTCATCAGAATCATAATCAGAAAAAGATATATCTTTTAAGTCTAAGGGAAACTCACCTGGACGATATGTGCTACACTCCGTTAAGATATCTTCAGGCTCCTGCTTAATTGGTTCTTTTTCCTTTTCCACCCACTTCTTGTCCACTTCGTATTGTTCTTTGACTTCTGATCCAGGGTACATGGATATAGGCTTGATATTCAACACTGTTTGAGGCATGCTGGATTGACTTTCTTGCTTTTCAACTCCTGCTTGACCGAATTTCTGAAGTGTCCCGATCTTCGTGCAAAAGAGTCAAAATAAAACAAAGAAAATGTTAGCAACTCCCACTTCAGTTAGGGATGAACGCAAATTTTGCGGACCAACTAACTAAAATCAACTGGGATATACACAGAATAACAAGGGTTGTCAGAATTCGATTTTCTGGACCTCGGTAAATCGGGAATAACCCACGGTAAACTGGGCCAAGGATTTCTTATTCTGACAGTTTAAATAGTGCAGGTTTGATGCAGGATGACTCATGACTCAAAAAGAAAATAAATTTAAAAGAAAACGACTTCTCAATTAGAATTAAAACATTTATTCTTGAAATTGGCCATCGTCCCCGGCAAAGGCGCCAAAAAAACTTGATCGCGTGTAAGTCACTAACGTCGATATTACTAGCTAGAGTACTGGGTCAATCGCAGTATGGTAAGGGCGAATCATGTTCGATCCCACAGAGACAATGCAACTCAAGTATAAACGATTTTAATCTAATTAAGAAGACACATATATGGTCGTTGACCAACAATGAACATGAAAGAAACGTGGTATTCCTCCCCCTCTTCCCACCTATCTACTAACTTGGCTTTGTTAATCTTTATGTGTACTTTCCCACATAGTTTCCTTAAATTAATCGAGTGAGCTTTTAATTCAGTTTTAAGCTACAGGTACAATCCCTAACCCTATCTACTCTGACCATGGTAGTAGATAATCTATACGCCAGCTACCCTCCTTAATTGGTCCGTAATAGCCCATACGCATAAAGAACTAGAATTTTTAGTATTGAACGCTAACTCATACCGCTAACCCGCCTAGGCAGCTATCGACACTGATTAGCACGTTCATAGGGTCCATCAAGACAATGTCCTAATTAACACTTCACTATCAGTTCTTCATGTTAATTTATGAATTTCGAATACTAGATTGCCTAGACCTACTACTCATTTTAATTATTTCTGTCGATCAACGTAGATGACGTTGATCCTCCAGATTAAGTTTTCTAAAATTTGCCTCGGTAAACCAGTATAGACCGCCGGTTTACCGGGGGCGGCTTTTCCTATTTATGGGTCTACATTGCTCAATGCTGATTAATCTAAGTAAATTATGGGGTCGTTAAACATGCAGATTAACTAAAACACATAAATACAAACAGATCTACCATCTTAAAGACATAAAGGAACGTTCAAAGCTTTATACCTTCAACGATGGAGATGTAGCTTGATAAACTCAAGCTAGAGATGGCGAGGAAGGGATGGAAGCCAGAAAATAAACTTCAAAAGGTTAAAGGAACTTTATTTCATCAAATTGTATAATGTATATAATAAAAGATGGAACATATATTGATAACCACTACGGCCTAGAAACCCTAACTTATGACTCTCAAAAACCCTAACCGACCTAGTAAATACGGCAGATTCAATTTCCTGCTCCTCAAGGCCCTTGGTTTATCGGGCCTAGACCACGGTAAACCGGGCTCGGTTTTCCCCTTTTTTTCCCGGCAGATATCTTCTTTGACTTAATTCACTTGGCCCAACACTCTTTCCTCTATCCAGATCTGTCCTTAAGTGCTCCAGATTTGGTACATCCTGAAAAGTACATAAAACACAACAAAACAGTACCAAACTTTCGGGAAAATAACACAGATGTAGAATTACGAACTTAGGATCATGCACGTAACATTTAACACATATTACATATAATAACGAGCCTATCTATAATCTCTTGAGCGTAAATCAGGGTGAATACGGGAAGAATTAATGGTACTACTTAGAGCGTTATCAGTAATAATAAACTGTATAATAAAATTGCGATAGCAAAAGAGAAATAAAATAACTCCAAACAAATTAAGCCAACAAAATCATTATATTATTATCATAAAATATGCTACATTACTAGGTAGGAAATAAATGAAAAGTAAAATAGAATTAAAAATAAAATACAAGAAATGGAAAATAACAACAATATAATGAAATAAAACTAGTCCTCATCAAAATACTCCTCCGAGTCATCAGGATGCTCAAACCGGGAGGTGGTCCAGAACTCGAGGCAACAGTGGCGGAGGAAGATGCTCCATGAGGTGGGGCAGTCCTAGGTGGTGGGGTCGAAGGAGAAAGGCCTAAAAAGTCTATGATGCGATCCATCTTGCAATGCAAACTCGCAATCTCTCGTGAATGCTCCTCTAACAAGGCTCTCTGGGATCGAGGTCCTCCTAGGACCAGAGTACAATCGCTCTCAGATATTGCACTAACCCTTCTGGGTACTCTCAAAAGGGACTGTGAACTGATCTGCGGTTCAGGCTCTTCCCAGTCGTCACTGACCAAAACAGGAACCTCGTCCTCTGTAGCGAACATGTCTATCATTGGGCCATAGGGAAACTGCTCCCGCTCGGACTCACTGGCAATCTCATGAATACAATTGTGCATCAACAAGCCAATATTTACCGGAGATCCCTGCTCCAGTTAAAACATCAACTCCGCCCGCTTCGGTGTGACAGACATTGTGTGCTTAGTTGGCATAAGGCGGGAACATATGGATATGTTGACCATCTTCCTATCCCAGGATAATTCAACCTCTAGGAATATGGTGGGGTCTCCGACAGGATTTCACTTCCATTGCAACCTAAAATACTCAGCGATCATCTGCATCCTCTCTAAATCATCTACATTTGTAGAGGATGTATACTCATCTGGGCCCACTGGTAGATTATGCACCCTATAGTACGCATTGACCTACTCTATTGTGAAGTCAACCTTTACTCCACGGACTATGGAAAACGTAGCCCCGGGGTTATGTGCCAGATAAGCATAAAATTCTCACACCACTAAAGCATTGAACCGGCTTGGTGCCTCTGCCATGTCCAAAATATCTCGTGCCTCAATAGCTCTAAGCAGAATCGAGCTACAATCATCCAAATCCATGCCGCGCTCATGGCTAACAGGCCGGCCATTCCAGTGTCCTCTAAAAGACTCATAAATCTCTTGTGAATCAAATTGCTCAACCCCATTGATTTGAGGGTTGGCATCGCCATAATGACCTATTGACCGCTTGGATGATGTGCGGTTCTGCTACACTTGGGGTCTATTCGGATGATACAGAGACTGAAGAATATGCTAAAACAGAAGAAAAATACCCTCGGTAAATCGGCAGGTATGCTCGGTTTACCGAAGCTAATTTTTTTAGGTTTTTCTCGGACTTTGCTCTTACATTGGAAGAGAAAGAACTGCAGCAACTATGTGTTACAGCAGCACCACTCAGCAATTTCGGATGGAGAAGTGGTGGTTTGAGTGTTTAAATGGAAGAAAAAAGGTTAATTATTGTGGTGTTAATGTGGGAGATATTGGCCGAAATTTTTCTCGAAGAAGGTGAAATGGAGAAATTCTTTATGAAGAAGAATAAGATTGATGATGATGGTAAATAATGGTGATAGGATGGTGTTTATATAGGAGAAAATGATAGAAGGTTGGAGGATTTAGTGGGATAGTGGGTAGATGAGTAATGATGGCGAGGGATTGAAGGGTTTGATTGATGGGATTGAGGCGGAGTTATGGTGGAGCGTGGGAAAGGATGAAATGATGGAAAATAGGGAAAATATGGTGGTTTTGATGACTGGTGGACTGGTCGATGCAACGTGTGTCCATCACGTGTCATCGAAACATGACACGTGATGGACACACGAAACATGACACGCAAAACATGAAAAGCCCTAGCTCGGTAAATTAACCGGGGGTTACTCCAGGTTTACTGGGGCCTATTTTTCTAGATTTCCTCTGCTCTCATGTTCTGCACAATTTACTTTACCTTACTGCTCAATCATGTCCTCAAATCACTAGTTTTTACTCCTTTTGTTGTTACTTCCGACGCAATCCTAACCTACTTGACTAGAATCCACAACGAGCAAAAAAAAAAAAACATTCCCAACAACCATTGGTTTTAAGCCTAAGGATGCGGCAGGATGGAAAAAACCTCGCCATTTCATCCAGCTACTTTTATTGACTCCTATCATAACTAAGGGTTCAAGATAAATAGTTCTGAGTTTATAGTCGCCAGCTCGACTATCTTCAGATCCTTGCTCACTCAGGGGTTGGAGCTTTAACTCGCCAAACCTTTATTCCAGAGGTGTTTACCTTTGTAGAACCTTTCTGAGCTCTTCTCCTGGCACTCTTTTCCCTTTTAGCTCATGCCCTCTGTCTACCTCTGCTTCGAGATTTAACTTTTACATTCAGGGACTCCACATCTCCACTTTAAGCTCTATTTCACTACGTCTCTCAGAAGCGCTAACTTCCATGAACGTCTGGTCGTGGCCCTTTTCTTCATACTCTCTCTGCAGTACTCTCATAAATTCTTGCTCACTGGTTCCACTAGAACCTCTCGGTGCCTGTGCTTTCCTCTCTAATCTCCTCAATTTTCACTTCACCAGAACCATAAGTCATTTTGCAACATTCCAGCCTATTTGGGGCTCTAGGATCTTTATAGATAAGGCATCGTTATTGGTCCTTAGAGTAATTTCCCTATTATCGAAGTCCATGTTTGCTCGGCTGGTCGCTAAGAAAGGTCTACCTAACAAAACTAGGGAACTAGGATCCTCTGGTACGTCAAAAACCGTAAAATCTATTGGAAAAGTGAACCCTCCTACCTTAATCGTGCAATTCTTCAGCAGATCGGCAGGCATATCTCTAGTTCGATCAACAAAATTCATGGACCGAGTTTGGTCCATGATAACCGGAATCTTAATCTTTTGGCTGAGGGAAAAAGGAAGAATATTTCAACCGAGCCGGAGTCGCAGAGACCTAAACCTACTGATACACCATTGATAGAGATCGGGAGTCGGAACGTCCCAGGGTCTCCTAGCTTCACTACGGTATCTGAGTCTGGGTAATCCTCAGGCTCAGAACACATAGTGTCCAGATCCTCTTCAGGATCATCGGAATCATAATCCGAATAATATATTTCACTTAACTCTGGAGGGAACTCACCTGGACGATACGTGTTGCACTCCGTTAAGCTCTCTTTAGGCTCCTGCTTACGCGCTTCTTTTTCTTTTTCCACACGCTACTTGTCCGCATAGTATTACTCTCTGACTGTTGATCTTGGATAGATGGAAATTGGATTGATATTCAATATTGTCTGAGGCATTCTGTTTGACTTGTCTGCGCTTTTTCACTCCTGTTTGACCGACTTGCTGAAGTGTCCCGAACTTCTTGCAAAAGTGATAAAAGAAATTAAAAAAGGGTTAGCAACTTGCGCTTCAGTTGGGATTAAACCCAACTGTTGCGGACCGACCTACTAAAACCAACAGAGATATACACAAAATAACAAATGGCTGTCAGAATTTGATTTTCTGGACCTCTGTAAACCGGACCGAAAATTTCTTTTTCTGGCACGTTAACAGTGCAGGTTTGATTCAGGACGACTCAAGACTTAAAAGAAAATAAATTTAAAAGAAAACGACAAATTATTAAGTAGGATTAAATTTTTTTTTTCTTAAAGTTGGAAATTGTCCCCGGCAACGGCGCCAAAACTTGATCGCGCGTGTAAGTCACTTACGTCGATTTTACTAGCAAGAGTACTAGGTCAATCATAGCATAGAAAAGGCGAATCAAGGTCAATCCCACACAGACAATGCAACTTAAGCGTAAACAGTTCTAATCTATTTAAGAATACATACAAACTATCATTGACCAACAATGAACATAAAATAAACGCGGTATTCCTTCCCCATCCCTTCTATCTACTAACTTGGTTTAGTTAATCCTTATGTTTACTTGCCCACATAATTTCCTTAAACTAATTGAGCTCTTAATTCAGTTTTAAGCTACGGGTGCAATTCCAACCCTATCTACTCCGACCATGGTATTAGATAATCTATACGCCATCTACCCTCCTTAATTGGTCCGTAATAGCCCATACGCATAAAGAACTAGAATTGCCAGTATTGAGCGTTAACCTACCACTAACCCGCCTAGGCAGCTATCGACATAGATTTGCACTTCACTATCAGTTCTTCATGTTAATTTATGAATTATGAATACTAGATTGGCCAGACCTATTGCTCGTTTTAATTATTCCTGCCGATCAACGTAGCTGAAGCTGAACCTCCATATTAGGTTTTCTAAATTTTTCCTTGGTAAACCGGATTAGACCGCCGATTTACTGAGGGCGGCTTTTCGTAATTTTGGATCCACATTGCTCAATTCAGATTAATTAAAGTAAATAATGGGGTTGTTACACATGTAGATCAACTAAAACACGTAAACACAAGCAGATCTACCATATTACAGACATAAAGGAATGTTCAAAGCTTTGTCCCATCAACAATGGAGATCTAGCTTGATCTACTCATGCTAGAGAGGTCTAGGAAGGGAAGGAAACTTGAAAATAAACTCCAAAAGCTTAAAAGAAATTTATTGCATCAAAATTGTATAATGTAATAATAATAATACATGAACACACTTCAAAATCAGCTTCTGCGGCCTTATATAAATTCATTGTCTGACTTATGACTCATAGAAACCCAAACCAACCTAGTAGATGCGGCAGAATCAGTTTCTTGCTCCCCAAGACCCTCGGTTTATCGGGCCTAGCCCTCGGTAAACGGAGCTAACTTTTCTTCTGTTCTTCAGCAGATCTCTTTATGGACTTAATCCACTCGGCGTAATACTCTTTCCTTCATCCAGATCCATCCTTAAATGCTCCAGATTTGGTACGTCTTGAGAATATACATTAAACACGACAAAACAGTACTAAATTGTCGGGATAATAACATAGATGCAGAATTATGAACTGAGGAACATGCACTCTGTATTTAACAGATATTCCTTTACAATAATGGGTCCATATAAATTATCTAGAGCTGAATTTGGGGTAAATAAATGTTAATTTAATGGTGCATTTAGAGTGTTATCAGCATTAGGAGGACTAGGATTTTGAGTAGGAGAGGAAGGTGCAAAAGTAGAGTGAGGATCATATTTTGAGGTGGATATAGGTAAGGACAGAATATGATCAGCATATGTGGGAGTTTGAGTGGGTGAGGTCTGATTGTGGTTGGATGTGGAGCAAGGAAAGCTATGTTCATCAAAGATAACATCCCTAGAGATATACAACCTCCCACTAGGATCTAGACACAAGTCCCCTTTGTGTTTAAGATTGAGACCAAGATTAGTACATTTTTGTGAATGAAACTAAAATTTTCTGGTATGATAAGGCCTCAAGTATGGATAACAAGAACATCCAAAGACTCTTAGGGGTTTATGATCTGGGACCTTGCCAAAATGACATTCAAAGGGAGTCTTATTGTTAAAAGTAGAAGTAGGCAAGTAGTTTATCAATCTTACAGAATGTAGAAAACTCTCCCACCAAAATTTTAAGGGTAGAGATGCTTGTGCCATCAAAGTTAACCCTATTTCTATAATAGCTCTATGCTTTCTTTGTAATTTCCCATTTTGAGCATGTGAATGAGGAGAATGACGTCTAAAAAGGATGCCCGTGTCTTGGAGAATAGGTTCAAAAGATCTAAACTCTCCCCCAGTCAGTTTGTAAGCATTTGATATGATGATTGAACTGAGTGAAACCTTGATTCTTAAAATGCGTAAAGGCTTGTAAGGCATCAGATTTAAACTTAAGAGGAAAAATCCAAATGTATCTAGTAAAATCATCAACAAAGGCAATATAATAAGTGTTTCAAGAGGTGAAAACAACGGGGGCAGGTCCCCAAAGATCTAAATGCACAACTTCAAAAGGAGCATTAGTTTTAGAATTAGACAGGGGATACTCAAAAGCATGCTGTTTTCCATAGCGGCTTCACAGAAAGACAATTTCTCATTCAACTTTAAGGATTCATTACAGACTTTCAACACATGACTAATAACACTAGCAGAAGGGTGTTCTCATCTCCTTTGCCCTAAATTGGCTTTATCATAAGTAGAAACAACTTAGGCAGAATGCTGATCAATAGATTTATTTGAACTGAAGCAAGAGTGGACATTAGGTTGATGGATGGAAGCTTTGGATTGAGGAGAGATTTGACTAATAGGCATATGCATTTGATAGAGTCCATTCTTAAGTGTTCCTTCCCGAAGTATTTTCTTGGTGATGAGATCCTTCCAAAAATAATAGTTTGAGTGAAATTCTAAGAAAACAGGATTATCAAAAGTTAAATTTGACACACTAAGAAGATTCTTAGTAATAGCAGGCACAAGAAGAATGTTATTAAGGTTTAACTTGGAATTTAATTTAACTGGGAATTTAGAATGACCCATATGAGCAATAGGAATGAACCCACCATGACCTACAACAAGACCATCCGAACCCTCATATCCTGAGCTCAAATGCAGGCTATTCAGATAAGAGGAAATGTGACTTGAAGCCCCACTATCTGCATACCAACTGGGATCCATGAAAGTATCAACATAAGAAACATAAGCAACATTGGACATGTTCCCTGATTTCTGATTATTGCCATTGTTGTTCACCATAGGTCCTGTGTGGGAGTCATACATATGATACTATTCTGCTACAATATGCCCGGTTTTGCCACGGACTTGGCACGCAGGTCTAGGACCTGATCTTCCTCCTATGGTCCCTTGATTACGACCTCTAGAACCACAAAAACCATGTCCCATGCCTGATTCTAATTTCCACCACTATAATTGTTGCCCCTACCTTTCCCTCAAGATTTTTGGGTTGCAATGTGAGCTGAAGGAGGAGGAGCGTCCATGGTAGGAGATGGATTAAACCGTGCATGTAAACATTAGTGTGTAATTAGCTAAGACTGAACTTCTTTACAAGTAAGAGATACAATGTGAGACGTTATGTTGACTACGACCGATTCTTAGTCTTTTCCCAAACCACCAAGAGCAGCCAAAATCAATTCTGACATTGAAATTGGGTAGCCTGCAACAGCTAACCCTTCTGAGTAAGATATCATAAGAGCCAAATATTCCATCATAAATTTGGTGCCCTTATCAATCCTAGTCAAAGCTCAGATATATTCCAGCATCCAGGCCTCCGATTACAGAACTTCAAGCGTGTTTCGAACCTCAGAATCTGTACTGCAGCCTATACCCTCTTGTAATGCTGATTCTGTCATCGACGCCATTAACCATCCCATGACAAGCTGAGCCATGGTAGTCCAATCCTCATAGGCCAGATTCAGAGATGGTCCCAAACCAGTAATGGTCAAAAATTGAGGGGGACATCCCATAGTTCCCAGCAAATGACCTTCAATTTGATGTCCCCGGATAATAGGAAGAATTGTTGATTTTCAGAGAAAATAGTAATTGGTGTCTAGCTTAACAAAGGCAAACTCACGATTGAGATTGCGACCAAAGGGAGCAGTACTTAGAAGACGAGTTGGGGTTGCCGATGGCTGCATAAAATAAGTAAATGAGGAGAACCCAGCACGAGATATACCTGGAACTGAGGTTTCCAGAATAAATCGAGCAGCATCAGTAGTAATGGGTATCTGCATGTAGCTGGCTAGAAAAGAGTATGGTGGTGCAATGGTTGAAGAGAAGGAACTTCCTTCTCCGGGAAGAGGTTGACGAATCAGTGTGGTAATGGAAACAATAGACATGGTAGAGAAAAGAATACTTGTGGCAAAAGAAAAACTAGCTGCCGGAGCAGCGCTAGACGGTGGTGATCCACCGGAGGTAGGATCGGCGTTTTCCATTTAGCACTCTGATACCAACATAAGAAGTATACTTTAGTTCAGAGAATAAAATGATTCCATTACTCAGCATTGATTACACCAGGATATTCCATAAATACACTACAGTGGACCCTACACAATCTAACAACGTTACTCTTAAGATGATAAGTGTCTAGGCTAGGTGTACCAATTAATAATAGACTTGGTACGCTCACAATAACATAAATACATAATAATCCTAATGCATGGGCGGATATTGAGGTAGGCAGGGGTGGGCTAAGCCTACCTAGATTTTTTAAGGTCAATAGCTGTTGGTCCCTTGGAAAGGCTAACACAAGTTTAGAGGGGGGGTGAGTAAACTTGTCACCAAAAACACTCCCAAACACTGAATCTTAAACCAGATTTAGTACAACTAAAACTTGTGCAGAGTTAAGCTAACTTAGCTGAGCATAAGTCAAAAACTGACTTATCCTTAACTGAGTTAACTGGAAGCGGATTAAATTAAGCCTTTCTAAAAAATGAACTATCAGTTGATATGCTGACTCAGTTTCTATTGTTTGCTGAGTATGTGACCTAGATGAATTTAACTAATGCAGTAAGTAAATGCGTAATGTAAGTAAACAAGAATTATAGAGGTTCCAGGTGGTGTAATCCTGTTAGTCCTCTCTTCCCCTGTGATGTAGGAGGCCAAATTCACTATGTTCTGGAGGTTTACAGTTACAAGACACAATGAAAATTCTAGACACATGATTGTCCTTCACTAATCCATAGTTTCACAATCTTCTAGCTTTAGTCTTCAACAAGTAGGATTTTTGTTTAAACTAAGCTTGCTATACACTGGTCCTTAAAGGGTTGAATTGCCTCATCACCAGCTCATCACAAACACAGTCTTCCTGACTGCACCTAAACTGTCATTCACACCTTCTTGGCGTTTCACAGTCTAAAACCTTTGATGAGATCAAAGTTGAGACTTGAATCAATAACTATGATTCAATTGTGATTTGAGCTTCTTCTTCTAGATATAAAAGTTATGCACGGCTCTGTTTTTCTTCAAATGATTGATGTTGATTCTTCTTTGAAGAAATTTCTTGATCTTGCAATTAAGTATATAGCAGGAATTCTTTTTGATTACTTTCCCCCTTGATTTGATCTTTCTTGACTAGATTGATTCTTAGAATTCCACACTCTTCTTGTTGTAGAAGAGATCTATTTATAAGGGTTTCTCTAACGGTTTGTTTATTTGAATTTGAATCCTTATAGCCGTTAGTTGTCCTGCTTTTCTTTTTGTATGTCAGTGTCAGAAAGGACACTTTTACAGACCAATAAAATTGCTTGATTTATAGCGATATGATTCTTCATCAGTTATAATTATTTCCAGTTCCAAAACTAATTTAATAAGACTTGGTCAGTTTCCAGTTTTCAAGAGCATTAATTGTGTTTTTACTCTTCTTCAAAATCTCAGTACTCTATCCATCATCTGATTACTATTGACTTAATCAGAGTACACATTTTTCAATTGATTATCTAAGATATCATTGTCCTTATGATTCTTAGTCCTTCATACAAGATCCATAAAGTCAGTTCAGGTCATGACAGGCTTGCCTGAAGTCTAACTTTATAGTCTCGACTTAGTCTTCATAAACTGAGTTTGAACCCTCAGTTCTTCCGTCTTCAATAACTGAGTTTCAACCCTCAGTTCTTCAGTCTTCAATAACTGAGTTTGAACCCTCAGTTCTTCAGTCTTTTAGATAAGACAACTGAGTTTGTGTTCCTCAGCAAACTTTTCTTCTTCATTTCTTTCATAACTAAGTCTGATCCTTCAGTTTCGGTTGAAGTACTCTTGGTCAGTTTCAGTTGGGAACTCAGTTCAATAAGTCAGTTTCTCATTTTCTCAATTCTGAACCTAGAACTATTACACTGCTTGTCTGATTAACTTATACAACTATCAGACTCTATTAAATCCTATACAATGATTTCTAGACATCTTTTTGCTTTGCACTATAACAGCTTGTTGTGACACTTCATCAATGGGGTTTAAGAACAATAACTGATTAAGTGATGAATCATCATCAAAACATAAATTTTATTTCCAACAATTTCCCCCTTTTTGATGATGTCAATACCCTCCTTAAAAGCAATGCAAAAAGGTAAAGACAAAATAAGTAAAAACAAAACGAACTGAGAAACTGAGATTTTATTAGAGAGACTGAGTTACAATACTGAGTATTAAAATACAATACTTGAAAAGAAAACAAGGTTACAGTTTCTCTTCCTTTCCCTTGATCAACTTCATTTGATTCTGGTTGTCATAACTTTCAGCATACTTCCTCATGGGTTCATTTGTAATTGTGCATTTAATTCCTTGAATATTCACCCAAACATTCCAAGAATCTGTCATACTGTGCTTGCTGAAAAACTTGCTTTTAAATAGCACAGCAAACTCAAAAACAGATTTCAATAGTCTTTCACTGGTGGCTGTCCTCAGTAATTCCTGAACAAACTCTGGTTTAGTCTTTTCAACTTCATCTGTGCTTTATCCAAAGTGCCATCTTTCTCTCATTTACCTAGTTTGTTCCAATAATGAACAAGAAATTTTTGCATATGTAGAAAAGACGCTAAGGCTTGTTCCCTTGATACTCCCTCTTGAATCGGTAGATCTTTGAAGATGTTATACATTTGAGAGTCTAGAGCCAGTCTTTTCTCAGCTGGTTCTGAGAACTTGTCTATGAGTTCCATTTCTTCATCAGTGAACTCTCCTCTAGCTTTCTTCAGTTCAACCAATTTCTCTTCAATACATTCAAGAACTTGAGGCATGTCAGCTGCATTGGCTTTTAACAAGTCCAAACTTTCCCCCTTAGTGACATCATCTTTGTTGACCAAGCTCTTAATGTTGAGTTTAGGTGCTGCTGATTTGAGGCCAAAATGGTTTGTGCAACAACTGACTCTCTCCATGCATTCTCCAATAAGATCAGTCTATCAACTACATTGTTAAGAATGCCTTCCCATCTTTCTTGGGTCTAAGCTTTTCTTGCCTCAGATTCAAAGGTTGTCTTCCTGATTGCGATTAGAGTATCATAACAGTAAGTTTTAACACTATTTAACCTCTTCTACATGTTTTCTCTTTCAATTTTGATGCCTTCCATTGCCTTCAGAACATTTCCGAACACACTTAAGTCATTTTTCTGAATCTTTATAGGCTCATTGAAGTAAAATTTGATAGTGTCAGCTTGTGTAGGTACATCATCTTTAGACTCAGCTTTCTTTACTTCAACATTGTCCTTTTCGATTTCAGCTACTTTTGCTTTTTTAAAAGGAGAAACAATTTGTTTAAGTTTCTCTTTGTAATCCACAGATTTTCTTCTCTCCTCAGACTGTCTTCTTATTTCATCAAGACTTGACCGATCAACGTCTCTAACTGGTGAAATTTCCATATTGAACTCATCATCAAATTTTTCACAAGCTTTATCAGCTTCAGTTTTTGAAATCTCAAGCATGGTTTGGTCAGTTGGAGACTGATAACCTTCTTTTTCTTGATCTTTAGACTGACCGTCTAAGTCAGTTTCAGTTTCTTCACTTTCATCTAAATTTTCTTCAGATGATTCTTCTTCAACAACATCATTTGCTCCTTCTTTGTCTTGTAAAGAGGCGAGAATCCCTTTTTGTAAATCAGGATCTCCCCGAGAATCATCATTATCATGATTGTCATCTTTCTTAGAACTCTCTCCTGCAGCAGTTCTCTTCCAATAACTATTTCTGATCAACGCATACCCATTGTTCAAAAAGTCATCAGTGTTGATCAGTTCTGACAAATAACTGATGTTGTAGAGACTGAACACCCATTTCTCTGTGATTTCCATTTCTACCAGCTGACTTCTTTGATTTGAAATGAAGCTGAATTTCAAATTCTGATAAGCATGCAGTCTCTTGCAGTCAGCTACAATCAATTCTCCAATGTTTACAGATGACTCATATGGTGTTGCGGTTACTTCTCTTTCTTTTGGAATCTCCAAGACAGATTCCATAGGTGCTTTAAATCTTTCAGATTCCTCAGGTTACTCCAACTCAGTTCTGCTGGTTTTCCCTTCAGCAACAACTGAGAGTAGACTGACTTCAGTTTCAACAACTGGAACTGAGATGGCGGTTTCAGTTTCCAACTTTCCTTCAGCGGTAACAAGTTCTTCTTCAGCAACTTGTTCTACAACAGTTCCAAGTTCCAGTTCAGCAACTGGTTCCTCTTCAGGTGTTGGTTCAACAACCTGATCTTTTGCTGGTTTAATAATCAGTTCAGCAACCGATTCCTCTTCATTCTTAACTTCTGGAACCACTTCTTGTTCATCGACAAGCTCATCCAGAGTCATGAATTGTGCGGGTCTTGATTCAACTTCAGCAGCTTCTCTTTCTTGTGACTTAGAATCTTCCGGTTCTTTGATAGACTCCTCATATTCACTTCTGGATGCTGACTTTTGTGGTGTAGATCTTGATAAAGATATCAATTTAAGCATTTCGATCACACCGGGTCCAATCAATTTCTCATCACTATCCGTCTCCTCATTATCAGCATCAGCTCTCAGGGTTTGTTCCCCCTGAGTTTCAGTTTCTTGTAGTGATGGAACAGCTTCTTGAAAGTCCTTTGCTGACTCTTCAACAGGTATTTCTTCAGCAATAGGTTCTACTTCAGCAACGATCTGTTTGGTGGAGATTTCCTCAGTTCTGGATTTCTTCCCTTGACTTTCTGCAACTGAGGTGGCTGACTTTGCTGGTGAAGCCACTACTGTTAACTCACTAACTGGTCTAGTTGTCTCTTCTTCAATTTTCCTCTTCCTTTCTCTCAGTCTTTCAAGATGTTCCGGTGCTTCAACTGTAGTTACAGTTTTCTTGGAAGACTTCTTCCTTTTCTTCTTTGGTTCAGTTTCAGAACCACTTGCATTCATTTTCTTTGATTTTTCTTCCTTGGCTGCAATTTTGCCATCAACAACTGCAGTTTCCTTTCTTCTTGCTATACCAAAATGGTCAATAATACTTTGGGCTAGGAGAGCATGAGTCTTCTTGAGATAAAACCTCTCTTTCTTCTCAGTATTCTTCTTTTTGGGTACATCAGAAGATTGAGCGATCAATTGATCAAAGATATATCTTTTCCAGTTGAAATTCTCTTCTAACCAAATCATATAAAGTAGATCCATCTTTGTGCCGGATAGATTACTGAAATTGCTTGCATTTCCAACTATGAAATTTGCTAGCATCTTTGTCAGAAAACCAAATTCAGGCTTGAACAGCCCTATTGATCTAGATAATGATACATTTGAATCTCCTAAGATGGCAATGTATTTCCAAAGTTTCTTTTGTTGTTCTTTAGATATTTTAAGAACTGAAGTGAATCCATATTTTTCAATACCAAAAATGTTTGCTATAAGGTTCTCTGTAACCTTGATCTCTTTTCCATTGACATGTGTGGTGTAAGTAAGTACATCCTCATCTTCAATTCTTTTGCTTCCAAATTCATAAAAATCACCGATGCTGGCCAGGCACACATTCTTCAGGTTTATGTTGAATACTTGCTCCAATCCTTTGACTTTTCTGATTTTGTCTGCGATTTCTTTGGCTAGAGTTTTATCTGTATATTTAGCAACAAATTGATCTAGAGATATGATCATTCCGGGTTCAACTCTGGTGAATGCCATTAATTCAGATTGTTGGAGAAAATGAAGGTAGAGCAAGTTCTTTCAGCAGATCTATTATAAAAAGAGTGTAAATGATTTTTTGTAAGACACATGGGTATTTATAAGTTGTAGATTTGGTGGTTGTAAAATTTGGGTGGGTTATAAATTGTCTTGTCATTAATCATGTCAAACATTGAAATATGGAAAAGGCGGTGAGTGGAAAAGATGAACGGTTGAGATGTGTGTAGTGTACGACTATCATTAGTAGCTTCTATTAGTTGATACGGTATATCTCCAGCTGTAAATATCCGGTTTTGTCCTTATCCAGAATTTGTTAATTCAAAAAACTTAGTTGTGAAAACAACTCAGTTTTACGAATTGTAGATTCTCAGTTTTCAGCTGTTGATCTTTTCCTGCAAAACAGAAGGAGAGATCTTTGGTACCCATACCTGTTTGGGTCCTTTCAGATTAGTTCTTGGTAAAGGTTTGTTGATCTTATTTAATGATGCGTGATATGTGTTTTGCCTAAAATACTTGTTGATATAATGTGATTATGTATGCGTCACTGTTGCTTGAGAGTCATTGCACACACACACACACACACACTGGTTCATGGCATGAATATTGTTTAATGTGTAACTCATGGATATGAGTGGCATGATCTTTATCATAGCTATGTGAGGCATTGTTTCCTTTTTGCTTTTTTTGCTCGGGATGATCAAAAGTTAAGTGGGGTGTAGTTGATAACGCTCTAAATGCACCATTAAATTAACCACTGTTCACCTCGAATCTTGCTCAAAAGAAGATAGATAGGCTTATTATTGTGGAGAATATGTGTTAAACACCAAGTGCAAGTTCCTAGGTTCATAATTCTTCATCTGTGTCATTATCCCGAGGATTTGGTACTGTTTTGTCTTATTTTACATTTTTTAGGATGTACCAAAATCCGGAGTATTTAAGGAAGGATTTGGATCGAGGGAAGAGCATTGGACCAAGTGGAGAAAGTCCAGGAAGAGATCTATCAGAAAAAAAGAAGTGTTGGTCCCAGAGAAGGGTAAAACTATAGTCAGGGGGTGAATGACTATAGTGGAGTTTCATAAAATTTTCTTGTATTTAAAACTTTTGGGCAGCGGATAAGTCCCTTCTTAATATGTTATTTCAAAGTAGTTTATGCAATCAAAGATATAAGATATAATATAAGCAATTAACTAGATGCAGTAAGGTAAATTGCTGAAAGTAAATTGACACAAGGCTTATAGTGGTTCAAGGTGGTGTAATCTCTTAATCCACTCTTGTGTGTTTTTTCTTGTATGTCAATGCCTTCTATTTATAGCCTTGATAATCCGTGATTTGAATTTCCGTCCATTGACTATACTAATGAGGGGAATAATCCTTGATTTTATTCTTAATTCCCCCTTAATTATATTCTCCTTGATTTCAGTGATCGGATTTTTCTTCAAACGTTTATCAGAAAATCCGTCCTTGATTGATCCTCTATTGATTGTGCATTTAATGCTTGATTCTCTGAATCTTCATCATATTTCAAAATCTGATTAAATAAAATTTACTTAGCCGTTCTCTTAACGGTCAAGTGATCCTTCTGACTTTGCCGCTTAGATCTTCCTTCATTGCTTTGTCTTCACCTAGCGGAAAGTCAGTTTACTTTGCCGATTCACTGTTTCCTTCATTCTTTTCACTTCAGGAGAATCCTTGTACTTCACTTATCCTTGATTTGTCTGAGATCAGTGTACACCATATTTAAACATTAAGTTTCATCACTTAGACTTATCCAAGGTCATCACAGACTTCCTTGGTTATAAGTCAGACCATAATGTCTTCATGTTTCTCTGCTGGTACATTGCTGGCTTTACACTGCCGAAAATCTGTTTCACTTTGCCGTCTTACCAACTAGTACAATACTTGTCTGACTCAACTTATACAACATTTCAGACTCGAAGTAAATACTTATACAGAGAATTCTAACTTATTTCAGGCTTGCTATAACTGCTAGTATGGCCATCATCAAAAAATAATAAAATGTTCCTAACAATTTCCCCATTTTTCATGATGCCAAAACCCTCGTAAGCCTGAACATAAGTATAACAAATTTTTCATAATAAACATTGGAATAAACTTCAACAATTTTATTCATCCATTTAAGGGAAATCAGACAACATGAGCTCAAAACATATTGGAGGTACAATAACTATATTTTACTTAATTCTGCTTAGTACCTCTTGAATTTTGAAGTCTAACCCACCTCAATGTCTTTCCAATCGATCTCTGGAAACTTCCTCTTCCAGTATGCCATAGCAGTATACTCAGATACTCCTTGAAATAGTCTCTTTGCAAATAGTCTGTTAAAGTCAGGCATAGTCTCATTTGCCCTAAGTTCTCCAAAATGTTTCTCAAGTCTGTCCCTAGCTTCTACAATGTATGAGTCAGCAAACTTGAGATTTTTGTACAGACCTCATTGGTCTCGTTTGTTAATTCTTCCTATAGGGTTGAAGAATTTAGCCATATAGTTGAAATCTTCTTGTTGCTCAGTTGGTAAATCTTCTGACCCTTTTGCAGAAAGTGGTATTATTGTACTTGGTCTACTTGTTCCAACACTTTGCTTCAGAGATGCATGTTGTCTTTTAATGTCATAGTATATTTTTGCCATGTCAACTCTCCTCTGTTCAACTTGGTAGCTTAGCCAATCTTCCCAAGCTTCATCTTGTGTTTGATTTGGATACAGCCCTTCTTGAACTCTGAAAAATTCTCTTACATGATCTAGGATCTCAGCCTCATATTCTTGCCTATTTCTATGAGTTAGAAAGCTTCTTTTCTCTCTATTTGTACTGCTTCTATGTTCTCTTTCTGATCTCCTTTGCTGACTTGATCCAGGTCTTTGCTGTCCACCTGATCTATCTCTGTCATCATCCCATCTTTGGATATGATGAGGAAAGCCTATGCAGGGTTCATTTGAAGCCCTTTATCTTTCTTCTCTGGCCTTCATTTGCTGCTCTTCAGCCTCATTTCTGATTCTTATTTATCTGTCCCTTGCTCTCAGCTGTTCCTCTGTAAAATTTGGGGGTCTTACTGTTGATCCTTCAGGCTTACTTGTTTCCCCCTTTTTGGCAGCATCATCCCTTTACTGGAGTAAGATGCAGTTTGACTCAATGGATGTGAATCTATTAAGATGAAAAAATCAGCTTCTCAGATACACTATGGAATCTGGTGCCAAATGCCAATGCCATCGAATCATTTTCCTGAGAGATGTGTTGTCTCAGACCTGCAAGGTTGTTAGTGATATTGATGTTGAGCTATCTCATCGGATCTCCTTGTCGTTGCACAACAATATTATGTGCATCAATATACTCAGAAATGGCCTGGAATTTTTGCTCAATGGAGTAACTTTTATCATTGAATGCTGAAGTCATGGATCTGAGGTACATGGCTTGCTGCTCCAATTCTTTCGCCAGTAGATCTGCTGCTTTTTCAAAGGTCTCATTGAAGATGCCAGTGGCCAGCTGAGAGAGTTTGTGTCGGATGTCAACTGGTTCTGGTTCTGTTTCCTATCCTCTATCTTGATGTTGAGTAACATCTGCACCAGTGTCGAGCTCTTCAAGTACTTGAGTAGAAGTGAATTATTGTGCAGCACTGTCTCCTATTCCCCCATTCTCTGTGCGTGGAATTTTCCTGGCATTGGCAAAGCGGTGGTGAGCGGTGTCCAACAACTTGTTGTAGGTCACCGGAATGTCAACAAATAGTGGCTGAGGTGTTGTCTTAGCTGGTGGGGTTGACTTTTCTGATGCATGAGTCTGTAGAAAAGAGCTTAAGAGAATATTATCATCAATTGCATCAGCTGTTTGTTCATCCTCTTTGTCTTGCCCATCAGTAGTGTCTTTAGGTGCATTTCCATCAACATCAGTACTAGGACTTGGAATGCCCCTTATTTGATCAGTACCATCATCATCATTGTGATCATCACCATTGTCATTATTGTGATCATCACTATCATCATTATCATGGTGATCACTTTCATCTGCTGATTCATCACTTTCTTTGTCAGAGGGCATGGCAGCATCAACCATATCCCAGAGTGGTGACTCATCAAGTACACCAACTAGGGTTGTGATCCCAAGAAAATTGAAAAACCAGGCCTCCTCAGCAAGCATGTGTTCTGAGTCTTGAAGCTGAGTTTTGGAATCACCTTCCTTCCATTCAAGATATGCTGCAATACGATCATCAATATCATTTACAGACAACTGTGCCGGTTCTTCTGGAGTTTCTTCATCATCATCTCCAGTGTCTCCTGCAGTCTCCTTATTTTGAGGTTGTTCATCCTCACTGCCACTTTCTTCTTTTGGTTGTTCTGCCTCACCTTCTTCTGGTTGTTCTGCCTCACCTTCAGAATCTTTGGCTTCTTCATCATCAATTAGCTTTTCAAAATTTTCCTTGTCCAAATTTCATTGAACCTTTTGCTTCTTTCTTTGGACAGAAGGATGTGTTGAGCTTTTCTTTCTTTTCCATCCTCCTGCTTGCTTTGACTGTTTGACATAGGTAAACATTGTTTTGGATTCATGCAGCTTATGGAGGTGTACAACAGAAACCTTCAAACATTGCAAAAGATAGTGTAATTGAATCCCATAGGATTTCTTCAACCAGGAGATCCTTTTTCCGTCTTTCCTTCTGCTAGTCCCTTTTTAGCAGCCGTTGCCTCTCCTTGGATTTGTTCTTTGATTCTCTGGAAGAAGTAGGTTGCCCAATTGAACTCCAAATTGTTGTAGATGATTTCCATTAGTCGCATTATGGCCTCTGTCATGGCATTATTTGCCCCTATCTTTCCTTCAATGCTCTTCCAATTAGGGCACTGAACTCACTGAACGGTTTCTTTAAAGCGGATCTAAGACAATTGACCTTCTTAGATCCTGGGTTTGCCATTTTGGCGATTGTTGTCCAGAAATCATCCAAGTTTTGTGGTACCAAGGTCAGTTTTGCTTGACCCTTATTTGGGAGTTTAAGGTGTGTGCGAATTACCTTTGCTGTAATGACCACTTCTTTGCCGTTGACAGATGCAACAATCTTGTCTTCCTCCCACTTATCACCTTCTTCTGCAGGGAGCCTAGAGATATAGTTTGTAGTCTTCCAGAATGAGATTAGACTTTCATAGCAAATCTATGATAGGAGGATTCAGAAAAGTGGATAATCATAGGTGTTTGCATCCAGCTGCCAATCGTCTTGCTTCATCGTCATTTCCACATAGTTTTAAGTAGTGTTCTTCTTGAAAGAACGATCCAGTAGCAATCGATTTCTCATATCCAGTTTCAGTGTTTGAGGAGGATGACACCATTGTTTTGAAGATTTGAGATTTTGAGATGAAGGCTTCGAATTTTCAGAGATAAAACACAGTAGGGTTTATAATTTGCAGATGAGCGTAAAGATTTCTGAAAAACCTCTAAGTGTTGTTTTTATAGAATGATTTGGTGGTGTGAACGTGGTTGAATATGGAAGGATTTTATGATATAATGGTGTGATTTTGTGTATATAAATCCTGATATTCGAGTGAGGTGGGGGAGTGGATTGAGGTATGTAATGATAGATCCCGGGAATCGAGGCGTTTGTAATTAAAAAATATTAAGGTTACATCCATGATTGTAAAATGATCTGCACGTGTGTAATCTTCCACAGTGTAATCCTCCATAACTTCTTGCTTTTCCACGTGTATAAAAGCTGATTTGGTTCACACATAAATTTGCTGATGACTCCAATCTTCATTTCGGTGGAGTGCCTTGGCTGGTCACTTCACCGGTGGAGTGACTTTTTCATTGAGCCGTTGTATTTAACTGTTCCTAACAATCAATGAAGTTACCTTCGCTGAGTACCAGTGCCTTACCTACTACATCTCCTGTAATGGAAAAGGTTTAATCAGCTGGTGAAGTCACTTAGCTGATTACATCATTTAGCTGCTCTTTGGTACTTAGTCCATTTCAGTCATTCCCAACTCAATTCTCAAAATGCTAAATCTTTCATGACTGAGTGGTTTTGTGAAGATGTCAGCCAATTGATTTTCAGTGGGTATGTATCTTAGAATAACATCTCCTTTCTCAACATAATCTCTGATGAAATGATGTCTTACATCAATATGCTTTGTTCTTGAGTGCAACACTGGATTTTCAGTAATAGATATGGCACTTGTGTTGTCACACATAATTGGAATTGTTTTCTCCTCCATTCCATAATCCCTTAGTTGTTGTCTAATCCATAGTACTTGTGCACAACAACTGCCTGCTGCTATATATTTTGCTTCAGCTATTGATGTAGATATGGAGTTTTGCTTTTTGCTGAACCATGAAACTAGTCCGGTGCCTAGCATCTGGCATGTTCTAGAGGTGTTTTCTCTATCTATCTTCCATCCAGCATAGTCAAAGTCTGAATATGATATCAACTTGAATCCTCCATCTTTTGGATACCAAATTCCAACATTGATGGTGTTCTTCAGGTATTTGATTATTCTTTTAGCTGCTAGAAGATGAGATTCTTTTGGTTGAGCTTGAAATCTTTCACATACTCCTACTGCAAATACTATGTCAGTTCTGCTTGCAGTTAGATATAGTAGGGATCCAATGATTCCTCTATACATTTTCTGATCAACATCTTTTCCAGCTTCATCTTTTCCAAGAATGACTCTTGCACACATTGGTGTTTCTGCTGTGCCACTTGTGTCCATACCATATTTGTGTATTAAGTCTTTTGTGTACTTGGCTTGACTAATGAAAATACCATCCTTCATTTGCTTCACTTGAAGGCCAAGAAAATAATTTAATTCTCCCATCATGCTCATCTGAAATTTGCTCTTCATTAGGTTTGCAAATTTCTCACACAAATTTTCATCCTCTGATCCAAAGATAATGTCATCAACATAGATTTGTACCAGCAATGTACTTGTTTCTCCTCTAGTTTCAAAAGAGTCTTATCTATTGTTCCCTTGTTGAATCTATACTTGATCAGAAATTGTGATAGTGTTTCATACCAAGCTCTAGGTGCCTGTCTGAGTCCATACAGAGCCTTCTTGAGCTTGTATACTTTATCTTCTTTTCCTTTGAGTTGTAAGACAGGTGGTTGTTCCACGTATACTTCTTCTTCCAAAAGTCCATTCAGAAATGCACTCTTGACATCCATTTGATAGACTTTGAAGTCTTTGTACGCAGCAAAAGCTAGAAAGAGTCTGATTGCTTCCAATCTTGCTACTGGTGAAAATGTCTCATCATAATCTATTCCTTCTGCTTGAGAGTAGCCTTTTGCAACTAGCCTTGCTTTGTTTTTGACAACTGTTCCTTGCTCATCCATCTTGTTTCTGAATACCCATGTTGTTCCAATGATGTTGGATGTGTCTGGTCAGTTAACAAGTTCCCAGACTTCATTTCTTTCAAATTCATTTAGTTCTTCTTGCATGGTTGTAACCCAGTCAGTATCTTGAATTGTATCAACTATTGTCTTGGGTTCTACTTGTGATAGAAAACATGTTAGCATATGCTCCAGTTGTCTTTTGGTTCTGACTCCTATATGAATGTCTCCAATGACTTGATCTTCAGGATGATCTCTTAGCCAGTTGAGGTCAGGTTGAAGTTGTTCTTCACTTGGTGCTTCTACAACTTCAAGTTTTGCACGAGCTTCAAGTTCTGGTGCTTCTTCTGTTGTATTGATTAATGGCTCATCTTGATTTCCGAAATTGTGATTCAGAATGGTAGCTGGTATTGTTGTATTCATATACATTTGCCTTTGTGCTACTTCTTCTTCATGTTCTTGAAGATTTTCACCATTTGTGTTTGGTTCATCAAAGACTACATGTACTGATTCTTCAATCACCAATGTTCTTTTGTTGAGTACTCTGAATGCTTTGCTGGTGTCTGAATATCCCATAAAGATTGCTTCATCAGCTTTTTCATCAAAGGTGTGTAACTGATTCCTGTTCAAAACAAAACATTTAGATCCAAACATATGTAAATGTGAGAAGTTAGGTTTTCTTCCATTCCATATTTCATATGGAGTTGTTCCATGATGTTTGTTGATGATTGATCTGTTTTGTGTATAGCATGATGTGTTTGCTGCTTCAGCCCAAAAACTCTTTGGTAGGCATGCTTCTGCAATCATTGTCCTGACTGCTTCTTTGAGAGTTCTGTTTCTTCTTTCTGCTACACCATTTTGTTGCGGAGTTCCTGCTGCTGATAATTGATGTAGTACTCTATTTTATTCACAATAGGTTCTGATAACTTCATTAAGAAATTATGTGCCTCTATCTGATCTGATCTTGATGATATTCAGTTCTTTCTCATTTTGAATTCTTCTTAGCAAATCTAACAGCTTCTTGAGTGTCTCTTTCTTCTTGTTCATGAATATGTTCCAGGTGTATTTGGAGAAATCATCAACCACTACTAGAGTGTATTTCTTACCACTTACACTTACTGGTGTGACTGGTCCAAACAGGTCCATATGTAGAAGATGTAGAATTAATGTTGTTGATTGATAGGGCTTTGACTTGAAGGAGCTTTTGATTTGTTTTCTTTTCTGACATGCATCATAGAGACTTTCCTTCTTGAATGTGATCTCTGGTAGGCCTTCAACTAACTTGTTCTTTGATAATGTGTTGATGGTCTTAAAATTTAGGTGATTTAATCTTCTATGCCAAATCCAGCTGGTTGATTGTTTATTTTTGACAAGTAAACATGTTTCTGCTTTAGTTGTTCTCCAATCCACCACATACATGTTGTCTTCTCTTCTCCCTGCAAGAACCACTGTGTTGGTTTGACTGTGAATAACTTTGCATCCTTCCTTTTTGAAGTGCACATTGTAGCCTTTGTCACAGAATTGACTGATGCTTAGCAGATTAAAATTTAGTCCCATATCATATGCCACATTTTGAATCTTCAAATTGTTCTTAAGCATTGTGCCTTCCCCCTTAATTTTACCAGGGTTTTCTTTGCCTCCAAAGGTGACTTTGGGTCCATCAAAAGCTTTGAAGTCAGTGAGCCATCTTTTGTTTCCTGTCATGTGTCTGGAACATCCACTGTCTATGTACCAGACAACCTCAGTTTCATTTGATTATTTAGCCAGAAGACATAGATAGGCTTTTTCATTGTCTGAGCTGTCACCCTCATCATCATCAGAATCATTTTCCGATGATTCTTCAATCTTTTCACTTCTAGATTCAGCTTTGAGTGCCTTCTTGCTTTTTCTCTTTTCAGTTGTCTTGTACTTCTTCTTATCCTCAACTTTGTCTTTTTCTTCAGGGAAATCAGCCTTGAAATGACCTTTCTTGTTATAGTTGAAACATCTGTATTCATCATCTTTTCTCTTGGTGTCTTTGTTTGTGCTTGAGTTCTTGTTTGATGATGATCCTCCTTTGAATATCTTCTTTTTGCTAAACCTGTCAAAGCATTTTACTAATAAAGCTACATGTTCCTTCAGCTCCTGTGTCTCTTTGCTATTTGACTTTGTTGGGGTGCAACCAGTGCACTGGCCTTATATGCCTCTGTGGGTGCACTGTCTTCACCGTTCAACTCAAATTCATGAGCCTTTAGCTGAGACATCAGGGTCAGAGTGTCAGTGTTTGCAAGATTTATTGTCCCTCTGATTACTGATGTAATAATCTTCCATCTTTTAGGTAATCCTCTCAAGATCTTCAAGAACACTTCTTTCTGAGGATATGTGTGTCCAAGCTGTTACAGTTCACTGATGATGCTTGAGAATCTGTTGTCCATTTGATCAATGGATTCACCAGCCTTCATTTTGAAGTTCTCAAATTTCTATTTTGCAACAGATAATTTGTTTTCTTCAACTGCTTCAGATCCTTCATTTATCAGTGCCAGCTTGTCCCACATCTCCTTTGCTGTTTTGCAATCTTTTATTCTCATGAACATATTGCTATCCAGAGTCTTCAAAATCATGTCTTTTGCAACAAAATCCAGATTTGCTCTTCTCCTGTCATCCTTGGTCCAATCTTTCTTGGGTTTGACAACTTTCTTTCCTTGATCTTCTCCTGCGGCTACCACAGTCATGATCATGATTGGGCCATCATTAATTACATCCAGCATCTCCTCATGAGTTGCTGCAATATGAGACAACATTTTTATTTTATATTCATCAAAATTATTAACATTGAAAACAGGTACTTTTGACATAAAGTTTGAGGAATCCATAAGTACAAATAAGAAATATATATGTGTATATATAGAAAACACAAGTTTGAAAACTAGTTTTAAAATATGTGATCTACTTGTTACCAGAAATTAGATCTGAACATGTTCTGATACTAGGAACACTGCTCCGATACCAAATGTTGGTCCCAGAAAAGGGTAAAACTATAGTCAGAGGGGGGTGGTGAATGACTATAGTGGAGTTTCAAAAACTTTTCTTGTATTTAAAAGCTTTTGTGCAGCGGATAAGTCCCTTCCTTATATGTTATTTCAAAGTAGTTTATGCAATCACAAATATAAGATATAATATAAGAAATTAACTCGATGCAGTAAGGTAAATTGCTGAAAGTAAATTGACACAAGGCTTATAGTGGTTCAGGGTGGTGTAATCCCTTAATCCACTCTTGTATGTTTTTCCTTGTCTGTCAATGCCTTCTATTTATAGCCTTGATAATCCTTGATTTGAATTTCCGTCCGTTGGCTATATTAAAGGGGGAATAATCCATGATTTTATTCTTAATTCCCCCTTAATTATATTTTCCTTGATTTCAGTGATCGGATTTTTCTTCACGTTTATCAGAAAATCCATCCTTGATTGATCCTCTATTGATTGTGCATTTAATGCTTGATCCTCGGAATCTTCTTCATATTTCGAAATCTAATTAAATAAAGTTTACTTAGCCGTTCTCTGAACGATCAAGTGATCCTTCTGACTTTTCTGCTTAGATATTCCTTCACTGCTTTGTCTTTACTTAGCCGAAAGTCAGTTTACTTTGCCGATTCACTGTTTCCATCATTCTTCATAGTTCAGGAGAATCCTTGAACTTCACTGATCCTTGATTTGTGTGAGATCAGTGTACACCATATTTAAACATTATGTTTCATCACTTAAAACATAACTTAGACTTATCCAAGGTCATCACATACTTCTTTGGTTATAAGTCAGACCATAATGTCTCCATGCTTCTCTGCTGGTACTTGGCTGGCTTTACTCTGCCGAAAATCTGTTTCACTTTGCCGTCCTACCAACTAGTACAATACTTGTCTGACTCAACTTATACAACATGTCAGACTCTAAGTAAATACTTATACAGAGAATTCTAACTTATTTCAGGCTTGTTATAACAGCTAGTATGGCCATAATCAAAACATAATAAAATGTTCCTAACAAGAAGAAAAATAATCCCGATTAACCGTGGGCTAGGCCCGGTTAATCGAGGGCTTGCAGGACAGGAAACTGAAGTCTGCCACATCTACTAGGTATGTTAGGGTTTATTTGAGTCATAAGTCGGCCAATGTATCTATATAAAGCCGCATAACTGATTGTAATGATAGAACACAATACTTTGATAGATTTTCATATACATTATTATCATGTTTGATGAAATAAAGTTTCTTTAGCTTTTAGTGATATGGTCTACTGTTTCCTTCCCTTCTTACCATCTCTAGCTTGGGTGGATCGAGCTAGATCCCCATAATCAAAGGTATGAAGCTTTGAATGTTCCTTTATGTCTTTATTATGGTAGATCTACTTGTATTTACGTGTTATGTTTAATCTACATATTTAACGACCCCATAATTTACTTGAATTAATCAAAACGAAGCAACGTAGATTCCAGAATAGGAATCGCCGCTCCCGGTAAATCGGCGGTCTATACCGATTTACCAGGGCAATAATTAGGTAACCCTAATATGGAGATTCAGCGTCAGCTACGTTGATCAACAGGAACAACTAAAGCGATTCATTAGGTATGGCCAATCTAATATTCGTAATTCGTAAATTAACATGAATGACTGTTAGTGAAGTATTAATTAGAACATTGTCTTGATGGATCCCTAGGAATGTGCTAGTCATAGTCGATAGCTTCTTAGGGAGGTTTTCGGTCTCGTGCCGGCATCTATATAACTTATTGCGTATGGGCTAATACAACCAACGAAGGAGGTTAGTTGCATATAGATTGTTTGTTGTCCTTACAGTGGAAGTAGATAGGGTTAGGAGATGCACCCGTAGCTAAAATTGAATTAAAACGTTTGATTGGTTTAAGGAAAGTATGTGGGGAAGTAAACAGAAGGTTTAACTAGACCAAGTTAGTAGATAGGTGGGATGGGGAAGGAATACCATGTTTCTTTTAGGTTTATTGTTGGTCACCGACCATATTTGTTTTCTTAATTACGTTAGACTCGTTTATACTTGATTTGCATTGTATCCGTGAGATTGACCTTGATTCACCTTTGCTATACTACGATTGACCTAGTACTCTTGCTAGTATAAGCGACTTACACGCACGACATCAAGGAATCAAAATTTTAACTTCACTTTTTGTTTTCATCATGAAAATCCAACGATATCTACAAAAGTCATCTAATACAATAAGGAAATATCTATGTCTATGTATCCCTACTAATCTACAGGGCCTCTAGATATCCATATGAACTAAATCAAGCAATGCCTTAGAAACAGATTGACTAGCAGGAAAACTAAGTCTTTTTTTTCTTTGCCAAATGACATATCCCACACATGTGTTTCTCAGGTAGTAAAACTTGATCATGTACTGGTGTAAGTTCTTTGAGCCTCTTATCTGAAGGATGCCCCATCCTATAGTGCCATTACATTTCAGAGACTCCGGTAGTTTGAACATGATTAACATAAAAAGTATATGATCCGCGTGTAAGCAACTAATACGCATGAAATAATAGAAAGACTACTAGGTCAATCGCAGTATAGTAGATGCGAGTCAAGGTCGATCCCACAAAGACATTGCAACTATGATAACAACTTTCAAATCAAAACAAGAAGACAAGTAGTGGTCCTCGACCAACATAAATACTGAAAAGAAATTGGTGTATCTCTCCTCTCCGATCTCCTAACTTGGTGCCATTAATCTTTATGTCTACTTTTCCACATAATTTCTTAGATTAACCAGAACATTTCTAATTCAGTTTTAAGAAATGAGTGCACTCTTATAATCTTATCTACTTTCATTGTAAAGATAGTAGACATTTACATTCAGTTAACCTCCTTTGTTGTTTGTATTAACTCACACGTAATAAGTATTAGAGATTGCCGGCACAAACCGAGTACCTCCCTAAGCAGCTATCATGGACTGACTAGCACGTTCCTATGGTTTGATGTGACTACGTCCACACTAACACTTCGCCTAGCAAGTCTTTCATGTTAATTTACGAATACAATAAGCATATTGGCCAGATCAAACCAATCGTTAATTAAATCTATCAATCCATGTAGCAGACGCCGAATCTTCAGATTAGAGGGACCTCAGTTGTCACGACTGCGACATAGACCGTCGCAGGACCGGCAGTGGTGGTCCTAAATCTGAAATCTACATCATTCTGTTCTAATTATCAAATTAATTACGAGTTATTTAGACATGCTGATTAATTGCAACACGTAAAACGAACTAAATCTACAATGATTAAAAGATGAATGAACGTTGAAAGCTTCATACCTTTATAAATGGCGATCTAGCTTGATGAACTCAAGCTAGTTGATGGATTGGAGGAGATAACAAAGCACGAACTTTAAAAGAAAATAATAAGCTTTATTTTGTAGAAGAAAGTATTTGAGAAATTGTATGATATAAAGTATAGTATCTATTCATATTTTACAATGAACTAACACAGCCTTTATATAGACCGTAAACCAGACCTAGTTGATCTAACATAACCGACTTAATCAGAAATCACATCTATCTCTTTTCATGCCCTCCAAGTTGCCCTGACTGGGTCTAGGGTTTCCGCGGCCATGGGCCTTTTTCCTCTTATTCTGGCCTAGAAGTCTTCAGCTTGACTTCATATGACTTTGGCCCAATGTCTTCTTCTCTATTCCGGATCCATCTCTCTTTAGCCCATAATATAGTATCCTGAAAACCACATAAAACAAGATGAAATACTACCAAATATCAGGATAAAATATAAAGATGCAGAATTACTATCCAAGGAATCGGCATTAGTCAATCCACAAGTATTTCGTATAATATTCCATCTACTAATCAATTGAGAACGATTCGGGGTAAATAAATGTATGATTTATAGTACCATTTTCAGTGTGATCAACTAACCCCACTTAGTTTTTTGTCGTCCCGAACAAAAAGGTGAAAGAAATGAATCTGGGCCAGTATAAAGATTTAATGAAAAACACCCATGTGTCGTAAAGCCGAGATAAGAACCATGTCAACTCATATTCATAAGCAGTGCATTAAACAATTTCCAATTCATGAACCGGTGTGTGTGTGTGTACAATAACCTTCAGACCACAGTAATGTAGACATACTCATATCAATCTAACTCATAATTTGGCTAGTACTCTCGTGAATGTTCGAGCCTTTATGCCATTTTTTCTTTGATTTTTATTTGCATTGCATAGGTCAAGTCACGGGGCAAGGTGGATCAGGAACCGAATACTACTCTTAGGTTCGCGTTTATCGGTTATTTTGTGCGAAGGTCGTGCGTCTTATGCTCCGAGTTTCTTCCCTCTTTCAAAAGAGAAAGAAATAGCATATAATCATGATAATCAATTTTTTTTTTCTGTCTCTTTTTATCGACAGGTAAACTCTCAAAATCTATTTATCCTCACGGTCTACACCTTCATAAACTACGGAATCCATTTTTCCTTAGCCCTTAAAAGATCCACAACTTGACCTAAATGACCATAGGTAAAACATAACTCCAAAAGCTAGGGTCAACCATAAGTCAAAATAATAATCCTCCAAGTGCATACTGAAGATCATGGGTTATACGTGCTTGAAAAGGCGGCACATAAAAAGAAAATGCGGTTAATACGCTTCTACTTGAAAAGTAACATGATTTTTATTCCGTTTATGAAAGCAAGGATATAGTTAATTAACTTTAAAAGGTCAAAAATATCGTATCTTCACATTCGTGTTGGAGACTACTCTAAAAGACTAAGTGGTGAAAAATGCATCAGAAAAGATCGTGATAATCATAAAGTATAGACGAAATTCATAATCGATTGCTAAGTGACATTCCTACCCCCACATAATCGAAGCATTGTCCCCAATGATGAAAAGAGTAATAACGAAAAGGAACTTAGCTGTGGTTAAGCATGGAGCTCGGTAAATGAATCCGTATGAACATATTGTTGGAGTTGCCGGAATCTGAATCCGACCTGAAAACTCAATTTGAATGAATCGAGTCATGTCAGAACCCACACAGATTCATCTAGATCTTGTTTAGATCAAGATCTATACCGGAAGCATGAATTTTATGATCTAATTAACTAATAAACGATTAATTAATACCTTAAAGAAAAGGTTATGGGATTACCCAACCGAATCGAGCATCTTCCGGATAGTATCTCCAAGAGACGACTGGTGGACGTCGATCTTGTATTCGAACCTCCTTGAATATGATCCAAGAAAAACTCAAGTTTTTCTTCTCTCAATGGCTAAGACAAGAAAACAAAATTTCTCTCGTTTATCGTTGTAAATGGCATTGGTTTTAATCTCACAAATGGCGTTGGATTCAATCTATTTGGTGTTGGGAGAAACTCTCTTTATTTAGGCTAATAACCAAATAGTTTGAGAGTTTATCTTATACACATATTTATCTTTTCCTTTAAGGTAATAAAAACATTTATCCAATAGGAAAACAAATTTCCTATTTATCCAATAAGAAAACTAATTCCTTATTTATAATTAGTTAATACATAAATAATTATATTTTCACATTATAATTAATTAGGAGAAAATTTCTTTTCCCAAAATCAAATAAAGTGGCACCATTTTTATGCCAATTGGGATAATAGAAATCTCTTTTCTATATTACATATTATTTACCTAATAAATAATATTCGCATATTCATAAAATAGACTAAATATTAAATTTATTCTTAAGGTTCCAAAATACAAGACTTCACTCGCGTGTTAGGAGCCAACCCGGGGACCTGGATATATAACCAGTAGCTATAATAAATTAAAAAAGTATATTTATCGAATATAACATTTCTATTCAACTTATTAATTCCGGAATTACGCCACCATAAATCCGAAACTGAACTGTATCGATTATAGATATGACTTATTCTCAATGTGTTATAAGTGTACATTGATATAATCATTACATATAGACTAGCCCTCAATAGACTATCCGTAATGAAGCGTGAATGTTTCCGTAAACCTTCTTCATTACATCTTATCCTTATTTACCATTAACTCACTAGTGATCAATTACTTCACAACGAATATGAACTCCACGGATCGATCAGTTTCTAGGATTAACAATTAATGGGATTGTCTTTGTACTTCCCGTAGGAAGGAATGAATTCTGTATCTGTGAGACACATTCCCAGCTACTCATTCCTGATAGTGCCAATGTGAAAATGATTCAGACCGCGCCACTTAGCAATCCTTAATGAACACATCAAACCCTATCTTGAAACAAGCAGGAGTCTGCAATCACTTCAGGATTAAGGTTAATCCATATATGGTCATCTTGTGATTTAATAAGATTTCTCAGTTACAGAATTATATGAGAAATACTGATTAAATCGGTGCAGTCGTATATGACTACATCATATATAAATGCCCCACTCAGATAAGCAATGTCGATGATCCGGATAAGACGGTTGTTGGTCCCAGAGAAGAATAAAACTATAGGCAGAGGGGGGTGAATGACTATAGTGGAGTTTCAAAAACTATTCGTATATTTAAAAAATTTTGGGCAGCGGATAAGTCCCTTCCTTAAATGCTGGTTCAAAGTATATTATCCAATCAGATATATAGTATACAGATAAATAAAGAACTGTAAAGTAAAGTGCATAAAGTAAATAGACACAAAGATTTATAGTGGTTCAGGGTGGTGTAATCCCTTAATCCACTCTTCTCCTGTGATGATTGGAGGAATTCACTATTGTTTTCACAGATAAAATAGTTAGATTGTCCTTGTCTACACAAGCTTCACAATCTTCATGACTATCACTCCCTGGCTACAAAAGCTTCAGTGACTCAGTCTCTATCACTGCTCCTTGAGAACAAATCTTTCAGCAGCTATCACAAAGGTTGCAACTCCTTCTCAGATTCCTCTGATTCAATTGCTTCAGTTTGATATGAATCGGATTCACATACTTGTGATCAATCTCAGTGCTTGATATGGAATTTGAGTTCTGGTTGCTGAGTTGATCTCTAGATATTTCCTTTAAGTTCAGATAGAAGGTTTTTCAAATTGACAGAGTTTCTGCTTGTTTCTTGTCAGATTCAATCGTTGTTTTTCCTATCTGCAAAATGCCTTCTATTTATAGCCTTAATAATGCTTGATTTGAATTTCCGTCAGTTGGCTATTTTAGGTGGGGAATAATCCTTGATTTAATTCTTGATTCCCTCTTAATTATATTCCCCTTGATCTCAGTGATCGGATTTTTCCTCAAACGTCTACAAGAAAATCCGTCTTTGATTGATCCTCAATTGATTTTGCATTGAATGCTTGATTCACTGAATCTTCTTCATTCTTCAAAATCTGAACAAGCAAATTTACTTGGCCATTCCCTGAACGGTTAAATGATCCTTCTGACTTGGCTATATAGTTCTTCCTTCACTGCTTTTTCTTTACTCAGCCGATAGTCAATTCACTCTGCCGGTTTACTGCATTGTTATTTTCTTTGATCTTTCAGGTACTTCTTGTACTTCACTGATCCTTGATTTGGGTGAGATCAGTGTACACCATATTTGACAATGTATTCCATAATTTGAATTTTAACTTAGACTTATCCAAGGTCATCACAAACTTCATTGGATATAAGTCAGACTATATGTCTCTTGTGCTTCTCTGTTGGTACTTGGCTGGCTTCACTGTGCCGGATTTCCGTTTTACCTCGCCATCCTACCAACTAGTACAATACTTGTCTGACTTAACGTATACAACATGTCAGACTCTAAGTAAGGACTTATATAGAGATTTCTAACTTATTTCAGGCTTGCTATAACAGCTAGTATGGCCATCATCAAAACATAATAAAATGTTCCTAACTATTTCCCCCTTTTTGATGATGCGAAAACCCTCATAAGCCTGAACATGAGTATACAAATTTTTCATAATGACAACACAATAAAATTCAGAAATTTTATTCATCCATAAAGGGAAAAAAGACAAGTAAGTTCAAAACAGATTCAGAGTGCTACATCTACATTTTACTTAATTCTTGTTTGTACCTATTGAACTTTGTAGTTTGAAACTCCCGCATGACTTTCCAATTGATCTCTGGGAACTTCCATTTCTAGTATGCCATAGAAGTGTACTCAGAGACTCCAAGAAATACTCTCTTATAGATGAGTCTGTGAAAGTCAGGCATAGTCTCATTTGCCTTGGGTTCTCCTAAGTATTTCGCAAATCTATCCTTAGCTTCAGTACTGTGTGAAGCAGCAAACTTGAGATTGAATAGATCCCATTTTTCCTGTCGGTTCATTCTCCCCATAGGACTAAAGAATTTTACCATCATGTTGAAGTCTTCCTGTTTTTCACTGGATAAATCTTCTGGTCCTTTTGCAGAGAAGGGTATGGCTTGGTTTGATCTGCTGGTTGAAAGCATCCATCCAGCAAAATACTGAAATCTTTGAATGCGAGAGTCATGGATCTGAGATACACTGCTTGTTGTTCCAATTCTTCAGTCAACAAATCTGCTACTTTTTCAAAGGCCTCATTTGATATGCCAGTAGACAATTGAGTAAATTTGTGATGGATATTCAGCTGGTTCTGGTTCTGTTTGCTGTCCTCTGTCTTGGTGTTGCACATTTTGAGGAACCTCAACTGATTCTTGGTGCTGTGCTGTCGGTTGAGTAACATCTACACCAGTTTCTACTTCTTCAAGTACTTGAGTAGATGTTTTTCCTGGTGCAGCACTGTCTCCTATTCCTCCTTGCTTTGTGCCGGGAGGTGCCTTGATTAGAGTGGCTACAGCTGATCCAGTGTCCAACACTTTTCTTAGTTCAGCTGGATTGTCAACAGACAGTTGTTGAGGTGTTGCCTTAGTTGGTGGGGTTGACTTTGATGGTTTTTGTGCTTGTAGAAAAGAACCCAAGAGGATGTTATCATCAATTGCATCACCTGTTTGTTCAGCCTCTTTATCTGGTCCATAAGCATCATTGTTGGGATCAATATCATTATCATTGTGATCAGCATCATCATCATCATCATGATCATCACCATCATCATCATCATGATCATCATCATCATTATCTGATTCACCACTTTCTTTATTAGAAGTTGGATGTATTTTTGCCTTTGATGCATCAACCATATCCCATAGTGGGGATTCATCAAGTAAACCAACCAGAGTTGTAATCCCAAGAAAATCAAAGAACCATGCTTCTTCGTTAAGCATATGTTCTAAATTTTGAAGCTGATGTCTGAAATCACCTTCCTTCCATTCGAGATATGCAGCAATTATATCATCGATATCTCTGTCAGATGTGTCTTCTTGTTCTTCTGGAGTTTCTTCATCATCTCCATTGTCTTCCTCAACTTCTTCATTTTCAATTTGATCCTCTTCACTACTATCTTCTTCCTCTTGTTATTCTACCTCTTCTTCTAATTCCTCTTCTTCTTCTTCATCGATTAATTTTCCAAAATCCTTTTTGTCCAGATTTCTTTGAACTTTTTATTTCATTCTTTGGCAAGAGGTGCTGCTTCGTGTTTGCTTTCACTTTCCACCTCCTGCAATATTTTTCTGTTTGACATAGGTAACATGATTTTGGAGTCAAGTAATTTGTGGAGTTAGACAATAGGAACTTGCAGATATTGCAACAGATAGTGTAACTGAATCTCATTGGACTTTTTCACCCAGAAGATTCCCTTTTTCTACTTTCCTTCTACTAGCCCCTTTTTGTTGGCATAGGCCTCTCCGTGGATTTTCTCTTTGATTCTCAGGAAGAAATAGGTGGCCCAATTGAACTCCACACTGTTGTACATAATACCCATAAGGCGCATTCTAGCTTCTGTCATGGCATTATTTGCCCCTAGCTTTCCTTCAATTGTCTTTCCAATTGGAGCACTGAATTCACTGAAGAGTTTCTTCAAGGCAGATCTAAGGCAATTTAACTTCTTAAAGCATGTGTTTTCCGTTTTAGCGATTTTCACCCAGAACTCATCCACGTTCTGTGGTACCAAGGCCACTTTTGCTTGACCTTTATTTGAGAGTTTGAGGTGTTTTCGAATTACCTTTGTTGTAATCACCACTTCTGTACCGTTGACCGATGCAATGATCTTGTCTTCACCTATTTCAACACTTTCTTCAGCAAATAGCCTAGAAACAAACTTGGCGGTTTTCCAAAAAGAGATGAGGCTTTCATAACAAATTTCCTCGATGGGAGGATTTAGAAAAGTCGATAGTCTTAGGTTTTTGCATCTAATTTCCAATCTTTGTGCTTCTTCGTCATTTCCACATAGCTTTAAGTAGTGTTCTTATTGAAAGAACGAACCTATGGCAATTGACTTCTCATAGTGTTTTCATTTTGTGTGTTTGAAGAGGATGAAGCCATTGTTTGAAGTGTTTGGGAAAAAGCTTTGATTTTTCAGAGAAAATAGGGTTTATAAAATGCAAGGGAGCGTAAAAATTCTGAAAAATCTCTAAGTGTGGTTTATATAGGATGATTTTGGATAGTGTGAACGTGGTTGAATATGGAAGGATTTTGTGATGTAAGGGCATGATTTTATGTATATAAATCACGGTATTTGAGTGTAGTGGGTGAGTGGATTGAGGTATGTAATGAAAAATCCCGGGAATCGAGGCGTTGCCGTCATACCTTAATTGAAAAATAATATAGTTACCTCCACGATTGTAAACTGATCTCCACGTGAGTAATCTTCAACAATATAATCCTCCATTACTTCTTTGATATTACACGTGTGTAAAACTGATTTAGTTCACACATTAGTTTGCTGTTGACTCCAAGATATTTTTCGGTGGAGTGCCTTGGCTGGTTACTAGGCCGGTGGAGTGATGTCTTACTGAGCTGCTTGTAGAAAACTATTCCTAACAATCAATGAAGTTAACTTCGCTGGGTACCAGTGCCTTACCTGCCAGGTGAGCGCACCCAAAGTGGCAAAGGTTCAGTCAGCTGGTGAAGTTACTTAGCTGATTACTAGAGTTAGCTTCTCATTATGACTTAATCAATATCTGTCATTCCCAACTCAGTTCTCAACTTGCTGAATCTTTCATGACTGAGTGGTTTAGTGAAGATGTCAGCCAATTGGTCTTCAGTAGGTATATATCTTATAACAACATCTCTTGTTTCTACATGATCTCTGATAAAATGATATCTCACAACAATGTGTTTTGTTCTTGAGTGTAGTACTGGATTTTCTGTGATAGATATTGCACTTGTGTTATCACACATGATTGGAATTGTCTTCTCCTCCATTCCATAGTCCATTAGCTGTTGTCTGATCCATAGCACCTGGGCACAACAACTACCTGCTGCTATATATTCTGCTTCAGTTGTTGATGTGGATATAGAGTTTTGCTTTTTGCTAAACCATGACAATAGTTTACTTCCTAGAATTTGACAAGTTCCAGATGTGATTTTTCTATCTATCTTGCATGCAGCATAGTCTGAGTCTGAATATGATATCAGTTTGAATCCTCCATCTTTTGGATACCAAATTCCTACATTGATGGTGTTCTTCAAATACTTGATGATCCTTTTGGCTGCTAGTAAGTGAGATTCCTTGGGTTGGGCTTGGAATCTTGCACAAACTCCTACTGCAAATGCTATATCAGCCCTGCTTGCAGTTTGATGGAGTAGAGATCGAATGATCCCTCTGTAAAGCTTCTAAACAACTTCCTTTCCACTTTCATCTTTTCCAAGAATGACTCTTGCACACATAGGTGTATCTGATGTGCCACTTGTATCCATACCATATTTGTGTATCAAGTCTTTTGTATACATGGCTTGATTGATAAAGATACCATCTTTCATTTGCTTTACTTGTAAACCAAGAAGGAATTGAGTTTGCCCATCATGCTCATTTGAAATTTGATTTTCATCAGGTTTGTGAATTTCTCACACAGCTTCTCATCTTCTGATCCAAAGATGATGTCATCAACATAGATTTGAACTAACAAAGTGCTTGTTCCTTCTTCTAGTTTGAAGAGGGTCTTATCAATAGTTCCTTTGTTGAATCCATTGTTGATCAAAAATTGTGATAGTGTCTCATACCGTACCAGGCTCTGGGTTCCTGTTTGAGTCCATAAAGTGCCTTTTTGAGCTTGTACACTTTATCTTCCATCCCTTTAAGTTGAAAACCAGGAGGTTGTTCCACATATACATCTTCTTCCAATAGTCCACTCCGAAATGCACTCTTCACATCCATTTGATAAACTTTGAAGTCTTTGTGGGCTGTAAAAGCTAAAAAGAGTCTGATTGCTTCCAATCTTGCAATTGGTGCAAAGGTTTCATCATAATCTATTCCTTCTGCTTGAGAGTAGCCTTTTGCAACTAGCCTTGCTTTGTTTCTGAAAACTGTCCCTTGTTCATCCATCTTGTTTCTGAACACCCATTTTGTTCCAATGATGTTGTCCATGTTTGGTCTGTCAACAAGTTCCCAGACCTTATTTCTCTCAAATTCATTCAGCTCTTCAGGTATGGCTGTAATCCAATCAGCATCTTGAATTGCATCATCTATTGTTTCGGGTTCCACCTGTGAGAGAGAACAAGTTATCATTCTTTCCAGTTGTCTTCTGGTTCTAACTCCTGTATGAATATCTCCAATGACTTGTTCTTCAGGATGGTCTCTCAGCCAGTTCAGGTCATTTTGAAGTTGCGCTTGAGTTGGTTCTTCCACAACTTCAGCTTGTATATCAACTTCATGTTCTTGTGTTGTGTTGACTGGTGCATTATCTTGATTGCCAAAGGTGTGATCCAGAATTGTAGCTGGCACTGTTGTATTTATATAGACTTGTCCTTGTGCAGCTTCTTCTTCAAGATCTTGTAGACTTTCACCATTTGTGTTTGGTTAATCAAAGACTACATGAATTGATTCTTCAATCACCAAAGTTATTTTGTTGAGTACTCTGAAGGCCTTGCTTGTGTCTGAGTATCCCATAAAGATTGCTTCATCAGCTTTTTCATCAAAAGTATGTAACTGATTCATGTTCAGCACTTAGAACCAAAGATATGTAAATGTGAGATAATAGGTTTTCTTCCATTCCATATTTCATATGGTGTTTTTCCGTGATGTTTGTTGATGATTGATTTGTTTTGAGTATAGTATGCTGTATTTGTTGCTTCAGCCCAAAATCTCTTTGGTATGCATGCTTCTGCAATCATTGTTCTCACTGCTTCTTTGAGTGTCCTATTTCTTCTTTCTGCTACACCGATTTCTTTGTGGAGTCCTCTGTCTTGATAGTTGATGTAGTACTCCATTCTCTTCATAGTAGGTTCTGAAGATTTCATTTAGAAATTATGTGCCTCTATCTAATCTGATCTTGATGATCTTCAGTTCCTTTTCATTTTGAATTCTTCTTAGCAAATCTAGTAGCTTTTTGAGTGTCTCTCTTTTCCTGTTCATGAATATTGTCCAGGTGAATTTGGAAAAGTCATCCATCACCACTAGAGTGTACTTCTTTCCACTTCCAATTACTGGTGTGACTAGTCTAAAAAGATCCATAGGCAACAAATGTAAAATTCTTGTTGTAGATTGATAGGGCTTTGACTTGAAAGAGCTTTTTATTTGCTTCCCTTTTTGACATGCATCACAGAGACTTTTCTTCTTGAATGTGTTCTCTAGTAGGCCTTCAACTAACTTGTTCTTTGACAGTGTGTTGATGGTCTTGAAGTTGAGATGATTCAATTTTCTATGCCAAATCCAGCTGGTTGTTTGATTATTTTTGACAAGCAAACATATTTACAGCCTTTGTTGTCTTCTAATCTACCACATACATGTTGTCTTCTCTTCTTCCTGCAAGTACAACTGTGTTGGTTTGGCTATGGATCACCTTGCATCCTTCTTTGTTTAAATGCACATTGTAGCCTTTGTCACAGAATTGACTGATACTTAGAAGATTGAAATTCAGTGCCTTAACATAAGCCATATTTTGAATCTTCAAACTGTTTCTGTGCATTATGCCTTCCCCCTTAATTTTGCCTGGGTTTTCCTTGCCTTCAAAAGTTACTTTGGGTCCATCACAAGCTTTAAAGTCAGTCCGTCATCCCTTGTTCCCTATCATGTGTCCAGAACATCCACTGCCTAAGTACCAGACATCCTACAAAACAAATTAAGTATGTTTAGGTAACCAACACTGTTTGGGTCCATACCTGTTAGCAGTCATGCCTCTCATTCCAAGTGTATATCCAAAGGATCTTCTTCTTGGATAGTTGAAGTCATCAACTTCATATATGTAAGGCGTGGCAGAATAATTTCTTGCAGATTTATTGAGATTATTCTGATACGATTCCCACTTTTTGTGCATGTGCATCCCTTTTCACTCTCTAATATGCAGGAGGAAACTTATTTTCATTTTGCTTCTTGTGTCCAGGGACATACCTTGGTTGGCTTTTCCTAAACACATGTTGCATAGCATGAAATGGGTTCTTCTTGTATTTTGGAGGTGCAACATTCCAATCATATTCTGAAGGATAAAGTCTTCCCTTACCTTTCAGTAAGCCTTTGCCTCTAATTGGCTGGTTTGATGATTTACTCAACTGTTTCATTCCACAGAGTTTTGACTTCACCGGTCCAAGATGAGTGGTAGAAATTATGGTCTGTCCTTTTTCTGAATTTAGGTCTAGTTTTGGTCCTTGATTCAGAATTGTGTTGTCCATTGTTTCTTTTCTCATCCTGACTGGTGTAGCCAAGACAAGATCTGGATCGAAACCTTTTTGGAGGTTTGTAAGATGGTGTATTGAGTGGTGTAGTGGTGCTTTTAACTGGTGGGGATATTTTCTCAACTAGTCTTTCAACGTCAGATGAGTGATCATCTGCTGCTTGTTGATCAGTTGAGTGAATTTCCTTACTAGTTTGTTCAGCTTTTATTTCATCCAGTTCTTTCTTTAATCTTTTATTTTCCTTTCTCAGATTCTCACATTCTTGTTCCAGAATTTCATGATTTACTTGAATTTCTTCAAATTTACTCATGAGATTTTGAATTAGGTTTGCAGAATCTAAGGGAAGAATAGAAGATTGTGCAGTGTCAGATGTGGATGCACTAGATGATGAGTGTGAGCTAGATGTTACCTCTATTTCATTAGATTCTTTGGCCATAATACATAGGAAAGCTGTTTCATTGTATGAGCTGTCAGCTTTATCATCATCATCAGAATCATTATCAGATGATTTTTCATTCTTTTCACTGCGGGTTTCAGCTTTGAGTGCCTTCTTGCTTTTTCTCTTTTCTGTTGTCTTGTACTTCTTCTTATCCTCATCTTTGTCTTTTTCTTCAGGGCAATCAGCCTTGAAATGACCTTCCTTCTTTCAATTGATGCAACTGTATTCATCATCCTTTTTCTTCATGTCTTTGCTTGAGCTTGACTTCTTGTTTGATGATGAACTTCCTTTGAATTGATTCTTCTTTCTAAACCTGTCAAAACGTTTGATCAGTAAGGCTACCTTTTCTTTCAGCTCCTATGTTTCTTTGCTGCTTGTGTCAGCTGTTTTGCTTTGCTAGGGTGCAACTAGTGCACTGGCCTTGTGTGCCTCTGCTGGTGTACTGTCTTCGCCGTTCAACTCAAATTCATGAGCCTTTAGTTGAGATATCAGATTTAAAGTATCAGTGTTTGCAAGGTTTGTTGTTCCTCTAAGCACTGATGTGATGATCTTCCATCTTTCAGGTAGACCTCTCACGATATTCAGGCACACTTCTTTCTGTGGATATGTGTGTCCAAGTTGTTGCAGTTCACTGATGATGCTTGAGAATCTGTTATCCATTTGATCCATGATTCACTAGTCTTCATTTTAAAGTTCTCAAATTTCTGTCTTGCAATAGATAATTTGTTTTCTTTGACTGCTTCTGATCCGTCATTGATCAGTGCTAATTTATCCCACACCTCATTTGCTATTTTGCAATCTTTGATTCTCTTGAACATATAACTCTCCAGAGTCGTCAATATCATGTCTTTTGCAACAAAATCTAGATTTTCTCTTCTCTCGTCATCCTTGGTCCAATCTTTCTTGAGTTTGTCTATCTCCTTTCCTTGATCTTCTCCTAAGGTTATCACAGTTGTGATCTTGATTGGGCCATCATTAATTACATCCAGCATCTCTTAATGAGTTGCTGCAAGATGAGACAACATCCATATTTTTTATTCATCAAAATTATTAACATTGAATACATGTACCTTTGACATGAAATTTAAGGAATCCATGAGTACAAATAAGAGATATATTTAGAAAGCTCAAATTTAAAAACTACTTTGAAAATATGTGATCTCCTTGTTACTAGAAATTAGATCTAATCGTGTTCTGATACTAGGAACACTGCTCCGATACCAATTGTTGGTCCCAGAGAAGGTTAAAACAATAGTCAGAGGTGGGTGAATGACTATAGTGGTGTTTCAAAAAAAAATCATATATTTAAAACCTTTTGGGCAGTGGATAAGTTCATTCCTTAAATGTTGGTTCACAGTAGATTATGCAATCACAAATATAGTATGAAGATAAATAAAGAACTCTAAAGTAAAGTGCTGAAAGTAAATAGACACAAAGGTTTATAGTGGTTCAGGGTGGTGTAATACATTAATCCGCTCTTCTCTTGTGATGATTGAAGGAATTCAGTATGGTTTTCACAGATACAATAGTTAGATTGTCCTTGTCTACACAAGCTTCACAATCCTCAAGACTCTCACTCCCTGGCTACAAAAGCTTCAGTGACTCAGTCTCTATCACTGCTCCTTGAGAACAAATCTTTCAGCAGCTATCACAAAGGTTGCAGCTCCTTCTCAGATTCCTCTGACTCAATTGCTTCAGTTTGATGTGAATTGGATTCACACACTTGTGATCAATCTCAGTGCTTGATATGGAATTTGAGTTCTGATTGCTGAGTTGATCTCTAGATATTTCCTTTAGGTTCATATATAAGATTTTTCAAATTGACAGAGTTTCTGCTTGTTTCTTGTCAGATTCAATCATTGTGTTTCCAATATGTAAATGCCTTCTATTTATAGCCTTGATAATCCTTGATTTGAATTTCCGTCTGTTGTAAATTTAATGTGGGGAATAATCCTTGATTTAATTCTTGATTCCCCCTTAATTATATTCTCCTTGATCTCTGTGATCGGATATTTTCTGTAACGTCTATCAGAAAATCCGTCTTTGATTGATCCTCAATTGATTATGCATTGAATGCTTGATTCTCTGAATCTTCTTCATTCTTCAAAATCTGAACAAGCAAAGTCTACTTGGCCATTCCCTGAACGGTTAAATGATCCTTCTGACTTGGCTGTTGAGTTGTTCCTTCACTACTTTGTCTTTACTCAGCCGATGGTTAGTTCACTCTACCGGTTTACTACATTTTTATTTTCTTTGATCTTTCAGGCACTTCTTGTAGTTCACTGATCCTTGATTTGGGTGAGATCAGTGTACACCATATTTGACAATGTATTCTATCATTTAAATTTTAACTTAGACTTATCCAAGGTCATCACAGACTTCCCTGTATATAAGTCATACCATATGTCTCTTGTGCTTCTCTGCTGGTACTTGACTGGCTTCACTCTGCTGGATTTCTGCTTTTCTTCTCCATCCTACCAACTAGTACAATACTTGTCTGGCTTAACTTATACAACATGTCAGACTCTAAGTAAGGACTTATACAGATATTTCTAACTTATTTCAGGCTTGCTATAACTGCTAGTATGGCCATCATCAAAACATAATAAAATGTTCCTAACAACGGTCACACCATAAAGTTTTATGGGCGCGTTAATGGTGGATTAATCAATAGTCCCCATACTTTGATTATGTTCACCACATACTAATAGTTCAAGTGTATCACCATAAACTTAATCCTCGCGTGTTACACACACTAAGTTATATGCCTACATATGATACAACATGGGGTTTTCAGTAGTGTATTTCTTATAAGCACAAAGCAAATAATAAGATGAGAATAAATCTGTCATTTATTAATTATAATAACAATTACATAAATTGTCTTTCGGGCACTACTTCTAACAATCTCCCACTTGCCCGTAGGACAAGCAACAATGGTCTTTCGGGTACTACATCTAACACACATCTTTGGCGCATTGTCGTTGAAAGTCATGCGAAAACCTGTTCTAAAATGCTGACATACAAAACTTGTGCAAAGTAGTGGTGACACAACATAATAAAAATATCAAATGGCAGTAAAGCAGATTAAATAATAAAATGCAAATAAATTAGGTCATTAAATACTTAAATGGTGGAAGAGAAAAGCCTTGAATTGCAATGTCGGTAAAAAAGAAAATAAAAATAAAAAAAGGAAAAACAACATTGGAGAATAATGAAAAAATTAGAAATGTCTCAAACTATGGACTAATCAGAGTCGATGTCCTCGTAGTCCTCGTCGTGAGGCGGTGGTGCAGCAGAAGACGGCCTAGCCCGTGAAGAAGATGCATCATGTTTAGGGGTTCATGGTGGTGAGGCATAGGGTGGTCATCATATGAGTCTGCATGCCCGCATCTCGGCTAACTCCCGAGTGACTTCAGCCTGAAATCCTGGCTAAGGTCTAGCACGTCCTTGTTCCGGCACTGCAGCCCGTCTTCTCCGCCTTCCGGTGACTAGGACTACAACATTGTCAGGGATTGGTAGTGGCTCAACTCTTTCATCTACAGCCAGGACTGGGCACTCAACTGTCATTGCCAATGCATCTATCAAGTTGGCATACGGTAAAATCTCTCTCTTTGTCCGGGCAACTTATCGAATCCGACTATGTATCAGCAGACCAATGTTCATGTCATTCTCGATATTGAGATAGTAGATGTGCTCGGCCTATGGACAAGTCATGGTGTCTACGTGAGCATTGGGCAGAAGATGGGTGATGAAAAATCTGTGCAACATACGAGCATCACATGCCAGCTCGTTTGAGTAGAAGGTAGTCGGGAAATTGTTGGCTCCGAAGTCCCACTAAACATTATAATATTTGGAAATATCCAACAGACGCTCCAGATCAAGCTCTCTAGTAGCAGTGGTGTACTCCTCATCATTAAGTGGTGCATTGACTATTCCAAAGTGGGCATTAATGCTCTGAATGGAAAATTCAATTTGAACACCCTGAACAATAGCAACATTAGACTCGGGGTTCGCTGCCACATATATGTAGAACTCATGGATAATAGTGGCGTTGAAGGTAGAAGGTATTAGATCCATATCTTCTATGTCATGAAAGTCGAGCACACGTGATAGTGTATCATCGCAATCGTTGATGTCGACGCCTCTTTCCCATGCAACCGATATTTGCTTATAGTGAGTCTGAATGACTCGTAGATAGCAACAGAAGCAAACCGGTCGACACCATTTATAGCAGGCATGTCATTGCCTTGAATTCTCTGTTCCCTCCTCATCTTCTTGGAACAGGGTTGCCTCTACCAGCCATTAAATGCTCTGAACTGGTCTCTAAGTCTTCTAAAAATGAAATTGGGTTGCACAGATCGAAAATTTCGTAGTGACATTTTGTGGAAAATGTTGGTTTTTGGGTTATGGAAATGGTGGTTTGTGGTGGTTTAGAGGTGGTAGTGGTATGGTGATGGTGGTGGTCGAGTGGAGTAGAAGAAGAAGAGAGGAATGTTTGATGATGAAGGATGGAAAATGAAGAAGGAAATGGTTGGTTTATATAGGAGAAAAAGAGATGGATTTAAAATTTGAAATTGTTTGAAATTTGAAAGTTTTGTATGGAATAGTGAGAAGGATTAATAGGTGAGTGGATTGAGGGAGGATTTGATGGGATTGATGAGAGGTGGAGTAATGGTGGTGTGATGGGGAAGAGGAAAATATGGGATACGGGAAAAAATGGATGCGATGGCTGACTGCCCCCATCAGATTTATGAGCTAGCGCGTGGGGTCCACGTGCCATCCTGGATTTCCAGAATTCAGTCAAACGTCGGGAACAATTCTATTGTACTATCGTAGCTGCGTGAAGAGTTCTCGAGGTTGCGTCTGTTTTATTTTCCAGATTCGCTAAACTTCAAGATAGCTTTATTCCTTTAATCCTTAACAAAAATCCTTTCAAAATCGAGTCCTGATAGCCTTCAATCCTTGTCTTTCTTGTCTTTTCTTCTGCGACTTGACTAACCTAATTCATCGGACTACAAAACAAGTAAAAAAAACCTTTCCACATCCTTTAGTATGAAACCTCGGGATGTGTTAGGATGAAAAAGAGCTTGTTGTCCAATCCTGCTACTTTTATTTGACTCAATTTATTCTAATGGTAAGAAATAGTTCTGAATTTATAGTCGCCAGCTCGACTCTTCTTTGACTCTCTCTTAGTCAGATCTTGCAGCTTTCAATCACCAGACTTGCACTCTTGAGGCTTTTACCAAAGTACTCCTTCCGTATTTTTCTACTAATGCTCTTCCCGGGCATTTTACACATATGTAAAGGCATTCTTCCATTCCATCTAGAAGGGCTACTTCTCGAACCTCAACCGAACCTTGAGCTTTCAGCCTTGCATGCTTGGCCTACTCTGCCAGTGCACTCGGCTTCGTTTGCCTACCTCGAGATTTATTCTTTTTTCTCAGAGAACTCACATCTTTCACTGTTTATATCAAACCATCACTACGCTGGGCGGACTTGTCAAGACCTTCCGTCTCTCCTTGCGCATTGCTGTGATTCTTTTCATCCTTTTCTCGGAGTAGCACTTTCAAAGACTCCTACTATAAGGTTCAACTACCAAATGCTTCCATTCATTACGGATGTCCACAATTTCTATAACCTTCACTTCTACGGAACTCGAGCTTATTCGGCACTCTCCTGGTCGATTTGACAAGGGTTTTAGGATTGAAAAAGATAACATCAGCAGTTATGTCTATGAGAGCTTGTCAGAAATGTTGTGATGGCTATTTGTTGTATGCAATGGATGTGGAACAAGTGAAGCCCAAGTTAGCAAAAACCCATGTGGTAAAAGAGTACCATTAAGTGTTTCCGGAGGAGTTAACAGGAAACATGCCGAGAGAGAAATATAGTTCGAGATCAAGTTGGTACCAGGAGCGGCACTAGTTGTAAGGCACCCTATAGGATGGCTCCGTTTGGATTGAAAGAGTTTAATGAACAACTTGAAGATATGCTTGAAAGGAATATAATTCATCCAAGTACATCACTTTGGGGAGCCCCTGTGTTGTTTGTCAGGAAGAAAGACGGTAGCATGAGAATGTGCATTGACTACAGAGCATTGAACAATCTCACCATCACGAATAAGTATCACTTACCGAGGATTGATGACCTGTTTAATCAGTTGCAAGGTAACCGAGTGTTCTCTAAGATGGATCTTAGGTCGGGTTATCACCAGTTGAAGATCAAGGTAGCAGACATACCGAAGACGGCTTTTAGTACCAGATATGGACATGATGAGTTTTTGGTTATGCCATTTGGACTCACTAATTCGCCTTCTGCATTTATGGATTTAATGCAGCATGTTATCATGCCCTACTTGGATAAGTTTGTGATAGTGTTCATAGACGACATCCTTGTCTACTCATAGGATGAGAAAGAGCATGAGGAACACCTAAGGATCGTGTTGAATACTTTGAAGGAGAACCAGTGTATGTTATGTTTTCAAAGTGAGATTTTTGGTTGAACCAAGTCAGTTTCTTGGGTCATGTAAATTCTGGAGATGGTATTCAAGTTGATCCAGAGAAGATTGAAGCAGTTGAGAATTCTCCTGGACCTACTACCGATTCAGAAGTGAGAAGTTTTCTCGGTTTAGCTGGTGACTGTAGAAAGTTTGTGCAAGACTTTTCAAAGATAGCTACACCACTAACCAAAATTACACAAAAGATGTGAAGTTTGAATGGACAAGTGAGTGTGAGGCAGCTTTTCAGACCTTGAAAGATAAGTTGACTACAGCCCCAGTGTTGGCAGTTCTTGAGATCTTTGATAACAACGATGTCTACACCAATGCTTCGGGACAAGGTACAGGTTTTGTGTTGATGCAAGGTGGAAAGGTGATTGCATATGCATTTAGACAGCTAAAGTTGCATGAAAAGAATTACCCAACACATGACTTGGAGTTAGCATGGGTAGGTTTTTCCTTAAAGACTTGGAGGCATTACTTGTATGGAGTTTAGGCTAGGGTTTAACATAAGAGAATCTAAATATGAGACAGAGGAGATGGTTAGATTTCGTAAAGGATTATGACTTGGACATATAGTACCATCCGGGCAGAGCAAATGTGGTTGCCGATTCCATGAGGCATGAGTAGAAAACCAGTTTTAAGTGTTGAAGAAGTGGCAGAACAATTAGTCAGGCTGAAAATACGGTGTTTTGAGTATATTGGAGATCGACTGTTTGTTGCACCGTTGTTAGCAAGATCAGAGTTGATGGATGATATTCGGGAAAAGAAAGAAGAAGATCAAGTGTTGGTTGATTTGAATCGAGTTACCAGTGAGAAGCCTACGGTTGGACAAAAATGAGAACCTTTCATACTATGACCGTTTATGTGTGCCTAATGTTGGTGACTTAAGGAAGAGAGTTATGGAAGAGGCCTATAGGATTGCCTTTGCAGTTCACCTAAGAGCTACTAAAATGTATAGAGTGAAGGAAAGGTTTCGGTGGCCTTCCATGAAGTTGGAAATAGCGAAGTATGAGGCGGAGTGTGATCTGTTAGGAAAATTTTATTATGTTTTGATGATGGCCATACTAGCTGTTATAGCAAGCCTGAAATAAGTTAGAATTCTCTGTATAAGTCTTTCACTTAGAGTCGACATGTTGTATAAGTTGAGTCGAGACAAGTATTGTACTAGTTGGTAGGACGGCAAAGTGAAAGCAGACATTCGGCGAGTGAAGCCCGCCAAGCACCAGCGAGAGATCTGAGAGAAGGATTATGATCGACTTATAACCAAGGAAGTGCTGTGATGACCTTGGATAAGTCTAAGTTATGTTTCAAGTGATGAAACTCAATATTCCAATATGGTGTACTTGATCTCACCCAAATCAAGGATCGAGTGAAGTATAAAGATTCTCCTAAAACTAAAGCAAAGAAGAAAAGCATTGAATCGGTGAGTACAGCATTTGTCGGCAAGAGAAAACAAAAGCGAAGAAAGAACTAACGGCTAAGTCGGAAGGCTCACTCCACCGTTCTCTGAGGCGGTGAAGAGACACTTACAAGATCAAACTTAATATACATTGAAGATTCAGCAGATCATGCATTAAATGCACAATCATTGAAGGATCAATCAAGGGCGGATTTTACGCTATACATTTGAAAGAAGAATCCGATCACTGAAATCAAGGAGAATACAATTAAGGGGGAATCAAGGATAAAATCAAGGATTATTCCCTCATTAATATAGCCAACGGACGGAATTTCAAAATCAAGGCTATTCAAGGCTATAAATAGAAGGCATTGACAGAAAAAGAAAACAATGATTGAAAAAGAAAGAAAAGCAGAAACTCTATCAATTAGAAAAGCCTTCTCTCTGAACTTACAAGGATACATCTAGTGATCAACTCAAAAATCGAACTACAAAGTCATACTCGAGGTGAGATTGATCAAGCAAGTGCGTGAATCACATTCACATCAAAGCTGAAACAAGCTGAATCGGAGGCAATCGAGAAGGAGTTGAAAGCTGTGATATTTGTTGAAGGATTTTGATCTCAAGGAGCGACAAAGGAAAGTGAATCATTGAAGAATTATTGCGAGTCAAGGAGTGATAGTCTTGTAGATTGTGAAACTTGGGAAGCCAAGGACAATCACTGCTTTGTTGTATCTGTGAAAACAATAGTGAATTCCTCCGATCATCACAGGAGAAGAGTGGATTAAGGGATTACACCACCCTGAACCACTATAAGCCTTGTGCCAATTTAATTTCGCAATTTACTTTCTGACACTTATTTAATTTGCCTACATCATAACACATATCTCGTGATTGTCTAAAGCGATTTGAAAACAACATAGTAAGAAGGGACTTATCCATTTGCCCCAAAAGCTTTTAAAACACAAGAAAAGTTTTGAAACTCCACTATAGTCATTCACCCCCCCTCGACTATAGTTTCACCTTCTCTGGGACCAACAATTGGTATCGGAGCGGTGTTCCTAGTATCGAGAACACATTGAGATCTAATTTACAGTAACAAGGAGATCACATATTTTCAAAGTAGTTTTCAAATCGAAGTTTTTCATTCACTTGCCAATTATATTTTCTTCAAATTGCCTTTGATGGATTCCTCAAACTTCTTGTCAAAAGTACTGTTTTCAATGTTAATAATTTTGATGAATATAAAATAAGAATGTTATCTCATCTTGCGACAACTCATGAGGAGATCTTTGGATGTAATCAATAATGACCCAATCATGATCACTATTGTGGTAGGCACAGGAGCGAGATCAAGGAAATGAGATAGACAAACCCAAGAAAGATTGGACCAAAGATGAGCGGGAGAAGAGCAAACCTAGACTTTGTAGCAAAAGATATGATCTTAAAGACTCTGACAAACGACAACATGTTCATGAGAATCAAAAGGCGCAAAAGCGACAAAGGAGATGTGGGACAAACTATCATTGATAAATGAAGGATCGATGCGATCAAAGAAAACAAATTATCTGTTGCAAAAGCAGAAATTTGAGAACTTTAAAATGAAGGCTGGTGAATCCATTGATCAAATGGACAATGATTCTCAAGCATCATCGATGAAGCGCAGCGACTTGGACACACATATCCACAAAAGAAGTATGCTTGAAGATCACGGGAGGACTACGAAAGATGGAAGATCATAACATCGATGTCGGAGGAACAACAAATCTTGCAAGCAGCGACACTCGACAACGATGTCCCAATTGAAAGCTCATGAATCGAATTGAGCGGTGAAGATGGTGGTCGGCGAGAGATACACAAAATTACTGCATTATTGCACCCCAAGCAAAGTAACTTTGCGAATGCATCGACAAAGAGACACAAGAACTAAAAAAGCAGGTAGCTTTATTAGTTAAGCGTTTTGACAAGTTTAAAAGAAGCCATTCAAGGAAATTCAACATCAAACAAAAGTCAAGCTCAAGCGAGAGACATGAAGAAGAAAAATGATGAATCTGAGATGCTTCAATTTGCAATAAGAGAGGTCACTTCAAAGGTGATTGTCACTGAAGAAAATGACAAAGATGATGAAAAGAAGAAATTCAAAGCATCCGAAAGAGAAAGGGCAAGAAGGCACTTAAGGCGAGAATCCGGTAGTGAAAAGCATGAAGAATCATCGATAATGACTCGGATGATAGTGATGAAGAAGGCATTTCGAGGAAAATGAAAAGGCATGCCTATGCCTCGTGACCAAAGAATTGGATGAAGACAAAAGTGATAGTTCGGACGAGGAAACAAGCCTATGTTTAATGGCTAAAGAATCGAGATGATGGCGAGGTAACATCTAGTTCTGTTTCTTCATCTAATGCATTCACATCTAACACTTGCACAATCCTCTAGTCTACCATTAGATACAATGAGACCTAGTCAAAATCTCATGACTAAATTTGATGAAATTGAAAAGAATCATGAAATTACGGAAAAGGAATGCAATGATCTAAGAAAAGAGAATAAGAGGTTAAAGAAAGAAGCTGGATAAAACAAAAGTGAATTAACTAGTAAGGAGATCTACTTAAATGATCAACAAAAGCGAGATGACCATACATCATACATTACCAGAGATCGATTAAGAAGAACTCCTCACCCGATAAAGGTAATCCTTTGTACCACTAAAAGCACCGACATACAAACCCTCAAAAGGTTTGGATCGAGATCTGGTCTTGGCTATAATGATCGAGGGATGAATGTAGGGATAATAGTCAACACAATTCTAAATTGAGGACCACTAATGGACCAAAATTTAGAAAGGGACGAACCATGTCTCCAACAGATCATCTGTTCGGTGAAGTCAAAACCCCTTTGTAGTGAAACATCGAGACTAAATCCTCATTCCAATCATACAAAAACAACAGCCATCTGAAAGGTAAAGGCAAAATTTTTCCCTTAGAGGATGATTGGAATGTCACACCTCCAAAATACAAGAGGAAACCATTCCACAAAATGCATCATGTGATTAAGAAAAATCAATCTAGCTATGTTCTAGACACATGAAGCAAGAAAGGTTTCTATTGCATATTGGAAAGTGAAGAAGGATACAAATGCACCAAAAGGTGGAAAAAAAGTATCGAGAATACCATACAGTAAAAATATTAGAAGCTATTACGCCATGCCTTATACATATGAAGTTGATGACTTCAATTATCCAAAAAGAAGACCTTTTGGATACATACTTGGTATGGAGGCATAGCTATGAGATATGGACCCAAGCAGTGTTGGGTACCCAAACTTAATTAATATGTTTTGTAGGATGTCCGGTACATAGGCGGTGGATGTTCGGACACATGACGAGAAGGAAAGAAATGGATCTTGATTTTAAAGCTTTTGATGGACCCAAAGTCACATTTGGAGGAAAAGAAAACCCTGGCAAGATTAAGGGGAAGGCACAATACTCAAAAACAATCTAAAGATTCAAAATGTGGCATATGTCAAGGGACTTAACTTCAATCGATGAGCATCGAGTCAATTACGTGACAAAGGCTACAATGTGCACTTCAACAAAGAAGGATGCAAAGTGATTCACAGTCAAACAAACACAGTGGTTCTTGCGCAGGTAGAAGACAAGACAACATGTATGTGGTGGGTGGAGAAACGACCAAAAGCGAAACATGTCTACTTGTCAAGAATAAACAATCAACAAAATTTGGATTTGTACGAGAAGATTAAATCACTGAATTTCAAGACCATCAACAAACTATCAAGGAGCAAGTTAGTTGAAGGCACTGAGAGATCTCATTCAAGAAAGAGAGTCTATGTGATGCTTGTCGAGAAAGGAAAACAAATAAAAAGCTCATTCAAATCAAAGCCTCATCAATCTACAACAAGAGTTCTACATCTCTTTGCACATGGACTGTTTGGACCGATCACTCCGAGTAAGTGTAAGTGGTAAGAAATATACTCTTGTAGTGGTGGATGACTTCTCAAAAATACACTGGATCATCTTCATGAACAAGAAGAAAGAAACACTCAAGAAGCTACCGGACTTGAGAAGACTCGAGAATGAAAAAGAGCTAAAAATTATCAAAATCGGATCGAGATAGAGCCTTTGAATTTCTAAATGAAATTATCAGAACCTATTGTGAAGAAAATGGAGTACTACATCAACTATCTGCAGCGGGAACTCCACAACAAAATGGTGTAGCGAGAAAGAAAAGCAGAACTCTCAAAGAAGCGATCGAGAACAATGATTCTTTGAAGCATGCTTGCCAAAGAGATTTTGGGTGAAAGCGACAAACACGACATGCCATACACAAAGCAGATCAATCATCAACAAACATCATGGAAAAACTCCATATGAATTATGGAATGGTAGAAAACCCAATATCTCATATTTTCATATGTTTGGATCAAAATGTTTTGTCTTGAGCAGGAATCATCTGCATACCTTTGATGAGAAGGCTGATGAAGCAATCTTCATGGGATACTCAGACACCAGCAAAGCATTCAAAGTACTAAATAAAAGAACATTGGTGATTGAAGAATCAATACATGTGGTTTTTGATGAACCATATACAAATGGTGAAGATCTTCAAGACCAAGAAGAGAAAGCTGCACAGAGGCAAATCTATACAAGTGCAACCATACCAGCTACTATCCTGAATCATCTTTTTGAAAATCAAGAGGAGCCACATATCAATACAACAGGAGAAGCACCTGAAATTGAAGTTCATGCTCAGCATGAATGTATGGAAGCACCAAGTGAAGATCAACTTCAGCGGACCTAAATTGGCTTAGAGACCATCTTGAAGAACAAGTCATTGGAGATATTCACACGGTCGAACAAGAAGACAAGCTGGAGCACATGCTAACTTGCTTTCTATCACAAGTGGAACCTAAGACCATTGATGATGCAATCCAAGATCTGATTGGATCACAACCATGCAAGAAGAACTAAATGAGTTTGAAAGAAATGAAGTGCAGGAACTTGTTGTGGACTGAAATGGCCAACATCATTGGTGCAAAATGGGTATTCGGGAACAAGATGGATGAGCAAGGAAGGCTGTTGTCGAGAAACAAAGCAAGGCTAGTTGCAAAAGGATATTCCCAAGTGAAGGAATAGATTATGATGAAACCTTTGCCCCGGTAGCAAGATTGGAAGCAATAAGACTTTTTCTAGCATTTGATGCACACAAAGACTTGAGTCTATCAAATGGATGTCAAAGTGCATTCTAAGCGGACTTTTGGAAGAAGAAGTTTATGTAGAACAACCTCCTGGATTTCAAATCAAAGGAAAAGAAGACAAAGTATACAAACTCAAAGAAGGCCCTCATGGCCTCAAGCAGGCACCTAGAGCACTGGTATGGCTCTTGTCACAATTTACGATCAAGAATGGATTCAACAAAGGAACTATAGACAAGACTCTATTTAAACTAGAGGAAGGGGCAAGCACATTGCTAGTGCAAATCTATGTTGATGACATAATCTTTGGATCGAGAAGATGAAAAGTTGTGTGAGAAATTTGCAAACCTAATGAAGAGCAAATTTGAGGATGAGCATGATGGGAGAATTAAACTACTTTCTTGGCCTTCAAGTAAAGCAAATGAAGGATGGCATTTTCATTAGTCAAGCAAAATATACAAGAGATTTGATACACAAGTATGGGATGGACACAAGTGGCACAATGAGACACACCAATGTGTGCGAGTCATACTTGGAAAAGATGAAGGAGGAAAGATGTTGATCGAGAAAATGTATAGAGGAATTATTGGATCATTATTATACTTAGCGCAAGCGGACCCGATATTGCATTTGCGGTAGGAGTGTGTGCTAGATTTCAAGCTCAACCAAAAGAATCACATCTTCTAAAGCGACTAAAGGATAATCAAATACTTGAAACACACCATCAATGTTGGCATTTGGTACCCAAAAGATGGAGGATTTGCGATATCATATTCGGACTCGACTATCTTTGGATGCAAAATAGATAGAAAAAGCACCTCTGGAACATGCCAAATGCTAGGAACCGGACTAGTCTCATGGTTGACAAAAAGCAAAACTCTATATCTACATCAACGGTGAAGCGAGAATATATAGCGGAGTGGTATTTGTTGTGCACAAATCTTGTGGATAAGACAACGACTAAGGGACAATGGAGTCGAAGAAAACAATCCCAATCATGTGTGACAACACAAGTGCAATATCTATTACGAGAAAATCGATATTGCATTCAAGAACAAAGCACATTGATGTGAGACATCATTTTATCGAGAGACCATGTTGAAAAGGAGATGTCATCCTAAAATACATATCCTTTGAAGAACAAGCTGGTGACATCTTCACTAAACCACTCGGTTATGAAAGATTTAGTATGTTGAGAAGCGAGTTAGGGATGATTGAAATTGACTAAGTATCAACGAAGCGGCTAAGCTGGAGTAATCGGCTAAGTGACTTCATCAAGCTGGTACAACCTTTGCCGTTACGAGGAGATGTAGCGAGGTAAAGCCTTTGGTATCAGCAGAGGTAACTTAAGCGATTGTTAGGAGCAGTTCAATGAAGCGGCTCGATGAAGAACTCATTGGACCGGTTAAGTGACCGGTGAAGGCACTTCACGAAATAAAGACTTGGACAAATTCAAAGTGTGAACAAAATCAATTCTAAATACACGTGGAGAATAAGGAAATTATGGAGGATTATTTAGTTCACACGTGGCGATCACGTTATGATCATGGAGGTAATTATATTATTTTTTGAATTATAAACTCCTCGATTCCCGGGCTCTATCATTACTTGCCTCAAACCACTCCCCCTCTACGCTCGAATATCGCGCCATTATGTCACTAAATTCTTCCATATTCAAACCACGTTCACACTACCCAAATCACACTATATAAACAAGACTTAGAGATTTTCAGAGATCCTTACGCTCTCTTGCAAATTACAACCCTACTCTTGTTCATCTCTATTGCAAACTCAAGTTCATTTTCAAACTCCTCTCCTCTCAAAAATGGCATCATCTTCCTCAATCACTCAAATTTGAGTACGAAAAATCGATTGCCAGCGGCTCATTCTTCCAAGCGAGAACACTACACAAAGCGTGTGGAAATGATGAGCATGCCAAAGGTTAGCGGCAGGTGCGAAAAACTAAAATTATCCACCTTCCTCAATCCTCCAATAAGCGAAGTGTGTTATGAAAGTCGATTTCATGCGGAAATCGCGCAATCGATGCTGGGCTCCCCTGCTGCGAGAAGGTGACAAGTTCGAAGAAGACAAGATTGTTGCATCCATAAATGGCAAAAGCGTGGTGATTCTGACAAAGGTAATCCGAAAACATCTCAAACTCTCAAATAAGGGTCAAGCAAAAGTGACATTGATACCACAGGACTTAGATGAATTACGGGCAATCATTGCCAAAGCGGCAAACCCAAGATCCACAAAAGTAAATTGTCTCGATCCGAGTTGAAGCGACCATTTAATGAGTTTAGTGCCCTAATTGGCAAAACCATTGAAGGAAAGTTGGGAGCAAATCATGCCATGTGAAATTAGAATGCGGTTAATGGGAATCATATATAACAAGCTACGATTTAATTGGGCAAAATACTTCTTTTGAGAATTAAAGAGCAAATCCAAGGTGAAGTAAAAGCGGCGAAAAAAGGATAAAAGAGGAAAGACAATGAAAGGACAATTACAGGTGAAAAAGTCATATGGGATCACAGTGCACTATCTGTTGCAATGTCTCAAAGTCCCCTCTGTACAACTCCACAATTGCATGAATCCAAAGTCATGTTTACTTATGTCAAACCACAAAAGAAAGCGAGGAGAAGGAAAGAGGAAGAAATCCTCACACAACACCACAAGTCAAAGAAAGAAACAAAAGGTCAGTGAAATGCAGAAAAAAGCGAGACTTTGGAAAATTAATTGATGAAGAAGAAGCGAAGAGGATTACGACAATGAGGAAGCACTGACAAGTAGAAGAAAATGCTAGTGAGGATGAACATCATCCAAATGAAGAAAACCTTTGGAGAAGATGAGGAATCTACAGAAGAAGGCTGTACAATTGTATGCGTAAGCGATAAAGATGACCGAATTGCGAGAATATCTTGAATGGAAGGAAAGCGATTCAGGACAACAACTTCAAGACCACGGACCACATGCTTCTTGAAGAAGCTTGGTTATTTGATTTTACGGGAATCACAACACTTGTAGGAGTACTTGATGAATCACCACTATAGGAATTGGTTGATGCGGCCAAGGCAAAGATGCTCAGGACCTCACGGGAGGCAGAATGATGACTCAGGCGGTGGTGATGATGATGATGATGATGATGATGATAATGATCATAATTGTAATGACAATAATGATGGTGATTTAGGTAAAGACAGAGAAGAGGATGCTCTTGCACCAGATGCAATTGATGACACTACTCTTCTCCGTACATTTTTGAAACCACAAGCCTCCGGCAAGTATTCAACTCCAGCAAAGACAGTCACTCAACCGCTGTCTGTCAATGTTCCAGCTAACAGCACAAACATTGTGGACCTTTGGTTCGAGTCTTTGCCACTCGGTCAAGACTACCCCCGGCATAGAGATAGGGGGAACAGCAGCTCAAGCCACACCAGTATACTCATCTACCCAAATACTTGAAGATCTAGATGTAAATGCAGATGTCACTCAACATCAAGACAAGGGCGACAAGCAGATCGAGAACCGGTGAAACAAGGCACAAACTCTCTCGGTGAACACTTGGCGGCATTACAAATGAAACTTTTGAAAGCGGCGGACTTTCTTTGGTGAAGAATTGGAGCGACAAGCAATGTATCTCGGATCCATGACTTGGCGTTTAATGACAAAAGCTCCTCCATTGAAAACAAGTTTCAAGCCATTTGCGAGTACATTGATGCACAAAACATTGTGGTTCAACAACAGGGAAGTCGATGAAGTAGCTTAACATCAATATCACCATGATCTTGCAGGCCTCGGGCAACACATTTCCCAAGAAAAGCGAATCTTTGGCGGTAGCTTTTGGCACTAGACTTAGGAGTGTCAATGAGAAATTGAATGATCATAACAATAGATTCACCTCTATTGAATCAAAACTTGACTCTACGATTGGGCAGCGAGAGGCCACCAATAGCATCCTACTACGACAAAGGGATGATCTTTGCCAAAAAAGGAAAATCTGGATAAGCTGAAGGATCAACTTTCAAACCCCTAATTTCTTTGAAGAACAATTGAGAGCAAGAGGCAGAGAAATAAGGATCGAAATGAAGCGGAAGAGCAACAAAGAAGGATCGAGAGAAGAAAGAGAAAAAGCCACAAAGGAACCATGCATTGGATTTCCTCATCCCGTTCAACGAGAGAGATGATGATAGAGGCAGTCCGGCCAGGCGACAAAGGCTGGATCCACCCAGCCAAAGAGGATCGTCGGTCAACACAGATTCGACACGGAGAAACACCGAGAGGCAAAGCAGCGGCTCCAAATATACTAGTGAGCACAAAACTTACTTTGGTCACCAAAGCAAAGCGAGAATATGATGCGGATGTCTTGGACCATGTAAGAGAATTTTTTTAAGTACATGAAGGACTTTATCCTCACCTCTCACAAGATGAAGCTTGGGGTGATTGGCTAAACTATCGAGGATGAAAGGATGAGAAGCGATATGGCCAAACTCTACAATGAAGTCAAAAGAGAATTTTCACTTCTCAAGCGGACCAACAACAAACCAAGTTCAGCCATACCACTATCTCGCAAAGGGACCGGAAGACTTGCCCGGCCGCACAACAAGAAGATTTCAAATACATGGCAAGATTCTTCAATCCCATGGAGAGATTGGAGAAGCTTGAGAGCAGTGGGGTCTCTACAAAAGTCTCAATTTTTGAGACTCACACATTGTTGAGGCTAGGGAAAGACTTGAAAAATATTTTGGAGAACCTAAGGCCAATGAGACCATGCACGATTTCAATAGACTTTTTGCCAAAAGAGTTTTTAGGGTGTATCTGAATACACGACTTTGGCTTCTTGGAAAGTGGAAGTTTCAGAAATTGATTGGAAAGACATTGAAGAGGTTCGGACTACAAAGTTCAAAAGGTACAAGGCTGAATTAAGCAAAATGTAGTTTATAATGATTGAATAAATTCTTTGGATCTCATTTGCCCTTGATGGATGAATAAAATTGTTGAAATTTTGTTACTGTTGGTTATTATGAAAATTTTTGATTACTTATTTTCGAGGCTTATGAGGGTTTTGGCATCATCAAAAGGGAAATTGTTAGGAACATTTTATTATGTTTTGATGATGGCCATACTAATTTATTATAGCAAGCACTGAAATAAGTTAAATTCTCTGTATAAGTCTTTCACTTAGAGTCGACATGTTGTATAAGTTGAGTCGAGACAAGTATTGTACTAGTTGGTAGGACGGCAAAGTGAAAGCAGACATTCGGCAAAGTGAAGCCACCAAGCACCAGCGAGAGATCTGGAGAAGGGATTATGATCGACTTATAACCAAGGAAGTGCTGTGATGACCTTGGATAAGTCTAAGTTATGTTTAAAGTGATGAAACTCAATATTCCAATATGGTGTACCGATCTCACCCAAATCAAGGATCGAGTGAAGTATAAAGATTCTCCTAAAACTAAAGCAAAGAAGAAAGCATTGAATCGGGTGAGTACAGCGATTGTCGGCAAAAGAAAACAAAAGGCGAAGAAAGAACTAACGGCTAAGTCGGAAGGCTCACACCACCGTTCTCTGAGACGGTGAAGAGACACTTACAAGATCAAACTTAATATACATTGAAGATTCGGCGAGATCATGCATTAAATGCACAATCATTGAAGGATCAATCAAGGACGGATTTTTACGCTATACATTTGAAAGAAGAATCCGATCTTTGAAATCAAGGAGAATACAATTAGGGGAATCAAGGATAAAATCAAGGATTATTCCCTCATTAATATAACCAACGGATGGAATTTCAAAATCAAGGCTATTCAAGGCTATAAATAGAAGGCATTGTGTAAAAGAAAACAATGATTGAAAAGAAAGAAAAAAGCGAAACTCTATCAATTAGAAAAGCCTTCTCTACGAACTTACAAGGATACATCTAGTGATCAACTCAAAAATCGAACTACAAAGTCATACTCGAGGTGAGATTGATCAAGCAAGTGAGTGAATCACATTCACATCAAGTAAGAAACAAGCCCGAATCGGAGGCAATTTGAGAAGGAGTTGAAAGCTGTGATATTTGTTGAAGGATTTTGATCTCAAGGAGCTGACAAAAGGAAGGCCGAATCATGAAAGCATTTGCGATCAAGGAGTGATAGTCTTGTAAATTGTGAAACTTGGGAAGCCAAGGACAATCTGCTTTGTTGTATCTGTGAAAACAATAGTGAATTCCTCCGATCATCACAGGAGAAGAGTGGATTAAGGGATTACACCACCCTGAACCACTATAAGCCTTGTGTCAATTTAATTTACGCAATTTACTTTCTGACACTTATTTAATTTGCCTACATCATAACACATATCTGTGATTGTCTAAAGCGATTTGAAAACAACATAGTAAGAAGGGACTTATCCGCTGCCCCAAAAGCTTTTAAAACACAAGAAAAGTTTTTGAAACTCCACTATAGTCATTCACCCCCCCTCGACTATAGTTTCACCCTTCTCTGGGACCAACATGATCTATGTCAGAAAGTTGAAGCCGATCATAAAAGACTAGGAGGAATTCTTAAGCCATTGGATATCCCTGACCGGAAGTGGGATAAGATCACGATGGATTTCATCACCAGTTTACCAAGGACGAAGAGTGGGCATGACATGATTTGGGTGATTATGGATAGATTACCCAAATCCCCCAATTTCTTACCAACGAATGTAGATATGTCCTTGAAGAAGATGCCGAAACAATACTTGGATAATATAGTGAATTTGCATGGAGTACCTATCTCGATAGTTTTTTATTGTGACTGTCGGTTCATCAGTAGAATTTTGAAGAGTTTGCAAAAGGGATTAGGTATGAAGTTTGACATAAGTACGGTCTTTCATCCTCAAACAGATGGACAATCAGAAAGGATCCAAAGAGTTAGGCTGTAACAATAGTTATCACGCAAGGACAATCCAAGGGATTAGCTAAGAGCATGTGTTTTGGAAGTAGACGGATCATGTGATGATTACCTACCCGTAGCAGAGTTTGCCTATAACAATAGTTATCACGCAAGTTTGGGTATGCCACCGTTTGAAGCCTTGTATGGGAGAAGATGTCGAATGCCACTGTTTTGGGATGAAGTTGGGGAAAGACAAGTTACCGGGCCGAATATGGTTGAACAAGTAAAGGAAAGGGTTTTGTTGGTGAAGAAGAATCTGAAGGCAGCTCAAGACAGACATAAGAGTTAGGCTGATGTTAGAAGAAGAATGCTAGAGTTTGACGTTGGGGAAATGGTTTACTTACAATCTTCACCTATGAAAGGAGTTAAACGGTTATGATAGAAAGGAAAGTTAAGCCCAAGGTATGTTGGACCTTTTGAGATCATTGAGAGGGTTTGACCCTTGGAATACAAGTTTAAGTTACTAAAATTAATGTCAAGAGTACACAATGTGTTCCATGTTTCGATGTTGAAGAAGTGCTTGACAAAGACGGATGTTGAAGCAACCGTTGATCCGGAAGTACTTCAAGATAATCTTGCTACGATGAGAAACCGATCAAGATTCTGACCGGAAGCAAAATATGATCAAGAGACAGATGATCCCTTTGGTTTTGGTGCAATGGAGCAATCATTCAACAAATGAAGCAACTTGGGAAATTGAAGACGAAATGATCAGTGAATTTCCAGATTTTGTGGATTTACCAAGTATGTTTCAGTTTTGAGGACAAAACTCCTCTTAAGGGAGAGGAATGTGATATTCAGATATTTGAAAAAGGGCATACTTATCATTTTACAAGAACGAAATACTATATTCATTTGATTTTGAATTAATGTAATATATATATATATATATATATATATATATATATATATATATATATATATATATATATATATATATATATACATGGAGTGTTGGGACTTACTATAAATAAGGAAAATAATAAGCCAATTATTATTTTGGGAAAAGTTATAAAAGGAAAATAACACCCCATTATGCGTGTAACCTAATAGAAAATCAAAAATTGGTTTTTACGTCTTTGAGAAAACACATGAGATCAAAAGAGCAGTCATGAGAGTTCTTTCAATTACTCACGGAGCTCTTAACCATTTTCAGATTTGAGTGGAGATTTGGAATCTTCGTGAAGAGGGCGTCGTTTAAATACCAAAAGATTAGCGTTTTCTATCCGGCATGTTTCTCGGTAACTCTTCCGGAAACACTTCAGGATACTCCTTTACTATAGGGGTCTCCTCTAACTTAGGCCTCACTTGTTGCACATCCACTGCATACAACAAGTAGCCTTCACAACCCTTCTGAAAAGCCCTTATAGCCTTAACCGCTGAAATTATAGGGTGTCGTTTCTTACTCGGCTTGTAAACATTACCTTGATAAATCTTATCTGATTTCCCGGGTACTTTAAAGGTTACTCTCTTTTCTCTACAATCCAAGTGAACAAAATTCTCGGATTGCCAGTCTATTCTAAGAATCACATAGAAATCCGATAAGTGCAAAACTATGGAGTCATTTTTGCATCGATAAGATCCAAGTCAAACTTCCACTTGTGGTACCATCCTAGTTACCCTTGTTACCTTTCCTAATGGTGTGGTTATCTCCAAAGTGTTTCTTAAAGGTTCCGAAGGTAGATTCAACTTTTTAGCTATCTTAGATGACACAAACGTGTTAGACGCTCCCGTATCAAACAAAGTACTGACCACCAGGTTATCTAACATTATCGTACCTAAGATGCATATTCATTCATTTAAATACAATTACAGCATGAATAAACGTGCTATAAAAATATCTTAATAAATTAAAACAACAACAAGGTACCTGAGATAACATCATCCTCTGGTTCAGCATATCCAGCATCAACAACAAAAACTCAAACTGGTCGTCTTGGGCCGCTTTTTCTATTTCCTTGGCTCGAATTCCTTTTATTTCCTCTGGTTGGACTTGCTCTAGAAAAGTGCCCTGGCTCTCCGCAAAGGTAGCAACCACTAGTATGATGTCATCATTCACCTGAATGATTCATGTTGCACTTGGGGCAAAGTGGTGCACTGTTTAGGGCCTTTGCTGCTGCAGTAGCTATCATCTTCTTAGCAGTCTGTTGCGGTGCTCCTCGGTTATTGCCCTGACTAGTCCTAAAGTTTCTCTTGTTTCTGATGACAACTGTGGCCTTCTTCCTGAAGGTCTCAATCTCCAAGGCTTTATTCAATAGCTCAGCCATATTCCTTTCCGTAAAACCTAGCATGCCAGACTGTATCTCGTGGGATAATCCTTCCTTGTAAAGTGCCATCTTCATCTCTTCCACTTTCATAAGCTCGGGGTAGAACCTTCCCTCGTTAAACTTATTAGTATACTCATATACCGTCAACTGAGTACCCTGCTTAAGTTTTAAAAACTAACTTGCCTTATCTGCTTGTACTATTGCCAGGAAGTACTCATTGTAAAACATGGCCTTGAAGCCTTCCCAGCCTGTTACCTGTCCAGTACCGCTCTCTATCGCATCTATCCATGCTTGAGCTGCACCCATAAGAAAACAAACCGCTAACCGTGCCATCTCAGTCTCAGGAACATTGATGTTCCTATAAGCCTTCTCAAAGCTCCTTAACCACTCTTCAGCTTTTGACTGTTCCACATTCCTAAAGAAGTCTTGAACCCGATTCCTTCTCAGTCTCGTATACCAATCCACAGGTGGTGCTTAGGCCCAGTCTGGTAAGGATAGTATCCTTGGTGATAACCCTGGTGATGTGGTGGAGTGTGTTGGGATTGGTACAAGCCAAAAGGTGGTTATCATACGCCTTTCTGATGATCAAAGCGTGGTGAAAGTGGTACAGTAGGTCGAGGAGTATGACCCACTAAAGGAGGGTAAAAAGTCTGGTGTTGTTTGTGATGGAAAACCGGTGGTGATGGGTGGCTCACTGGTGGAGGATTAACACTTACCGGTGGAGGGTAGATGTTAGTTGCTGGGGGAAAGTAGACTGGTGGAATGTCCCCTAACACGGTGACACGGATGGGGCCTTCCGCGGGTGCTCCATAGATATAGTTGTATCTTGGTGGTGGTCGGGGTGGAAGATTCTGACGTGGTCGCGGTGACAGGCTCCACTAAGATTGTGGTGTAGGGGTGGCAGTATGAGGGGCCGGAGAAAAGCTCGAATGAGGATAAGGATTCTGCCTCACAAAGCCGCCTCCTACAACTGGTGTCGGTCTCTCTCGACGAACTCATGAAGTCTCTGCACCCGCTCCAGTTCTAGTGAACACCATTCTGATGATCAAAGAAAACTAGAATGTTACTAAAAGAACTAAGGAAACTTATCTTGAAAGAAAGGAAGCCTAAAAGAAGCTTCGCTCTGATACCAACTGTAGCGCCCCCTTCCCGGACACCGAGTCCTTATCCGGAAAATGAACGTTCGGCACGTATAATCAATAGAAGGAAGTGCTCCTGAGAGAGACAGTCTGGAGGAGAAAACACATTCAACAATCATGTTGTACTTGTCTGATGATATTATCACAGCGGTTGCTGAAGAGGACACAGCAAAGAAGCTGTGGTCCAAGCATGAGATTTTGTATATGACAAAGTCTCTAACCAAAAAGTTGTTGTTGAAACAACGTTTGTTCAGTTTAATGATGCATGATGGGACCCAACTGAGGGATCATCTGGATCAGCTAAACACGATATTGCTTGACTTAAGGAATATTGATGTAAAGATTGAAGATGAGGATGCAACATTGATCATACTTATGTCATTGCATGCATCATATAAGAACTTTGTGCAGTCCTTTATTGTTGGGAAGGACTCAGTGTCATTGAAGGATGTAATATCATCACTTAATACCTTTATTTACCCCGAATTGTGCTCAATTGATTAGTGATAGATGGAATATTGTGTGAAATACTTGTCGATCAATTTATACTAGTTCCTTGGATAGTAATTCTACATCATTAAATTTTATCCCGATATTTGGTATTGTTTCTTCTCGTTTTATGTGATTTTCAGGATACCATATTATGGGCTGAAGAGAGATGGATCCGGATTAAAGAAGAAGACGTTGGGCCATAGTCAAAAGAAGTCAAGACAAAGACTGCTGAGCCAGAATAAGAGAAAAAAGCCCAGAGGCTGCGGTAACCCTAGCCGCAGCCGCGGCAAATTAGAGGGCACGAAAAGAAGACAGACGTGATTTGTATTAAGTCGGTTAGGTTAGATTAACTAGGTCGGTTTTTACAGCTCTATAAAAAGGCTGTGCTAGTTGATTGTAATATACACGATCAATATATCTTTTTCATATACAATACAATTCACATAGTCTTTTCTATGAAATAAAGTAGTTGTTATTTTCTTTGAGTTCGTTTTTTGGCTCTCTTCTTCAATCCATCAACTAGCTTAAATTGATAAAGCTAGGTCACCATTGTTAAAGGTATGAAGCTTTGAAAGTTCCTTTATATTTTTAATCATGGTAGACTTAGTAAGATTTACGTGTTGAACATGTCTAAATGAATTGTAATTAACTAGAGTAATCAGAATAGAAAGATGTAGATTTCAGAATTAGGAACCATCGCCGCCGGTTCTGCGACAGTCTATATTGCAGCCGCAACACCCTTAGGTACCCTTAATCTGAAAGATTCGGCGTCAGCTACGTTGATCGATAGATTAATTTAATAGTAGGTTAGATCTGGCCAATCTACTTATTGTATTCGTAAATTATTATGAAGGACTTTTAAGGTGATGTGTTAGTTTGGACATAGTTTGATCCATCCCTAGGATCGTGCTAGTCAATCAATGATAACTTCTTAGGGATGTACTCGGTTTGCACCGGCAATCTCTAATAGTTAATGCATATGAGTTAAAACAACCAACGAAGGAGGTTAACTGCACATAGATGTTTACAGTCCTTTCAATGGAAGTAGATAAGATTGAAAGAATGCACCCGTAGCTAAAACTGAATTAGAAACATTCTGGTTATCTAGGAAATTACGAGGAAAAGTAAACATAAAGATCAATAGCACCAAGTTAGGAGATCGGAGAGGAGAGATACAACATTTACCTATTCTATATTTATGTTGGTCAAGGACCATTATTTGTCTTCTTGTCTAGATTTAATGTTTGTTATCTATGTTGCATTGTCTCTGTGGGATCGACCTTGACTCGCATCTACTATACTGCGATTGACTTAGTACTTTTGCTAGTATTTCGTGCATATTAATGGCTTACACACGGATCAAGTTTTTGGCACCGTTGTCGGGGACAATGGCCAATATAGATAAAAAATTCATTAAATCTGAATAAGAATTATTCGTTTCTTATTTAGTCTTTAAGTTCAGAGTCTGTTGTTCTCACTAGCACACTAAGAAACAGCAAACTCAGGATAGGAAGTTTCGACTTGCAGGCTGATGTTGTAGTCATGCACATCGTCGATGATCCAAGTACAAATATTTTGCTAGGACGTCCCTTCTTAGCAACCAGCCGAGCAACATTGGATTACAACTACTTACGACATCACACTTAGGGTCAATAATGATGCAAAAACCTATATGATAGTAGAACCGTTCTCCAACCGACAAGGATAGTACCGGGTTAGCTCAAGTACCGGAGAAGTTAAGGTCGTCGAGATAGAGGACATCATAGATGGAATGAGGCAGGTGAAATTCAAAACCAGAGAGCAGGAGTTCTTGACAGTTCTACTCCGAGAGAAGGATGAAGGGATTCACAACAACGCGCCAATGGAGATAGTTAATCTTGACATATCCGCCCCGGGTAGTGACGGATTGAGATCAAAAGTGGAACATGTGAATTCTTTGGGTAAAAAGGAAAAATGTTGAAGCCGACAAAAAAAGATGAATGCATTGGCAAAGAAAGCCATGAGTGCAAGGCAGAAGGCTCAAGGTTTCGAGGAGGTTCGAGAAGTAGCGCTTTTGGATAACAAGGAAGAATGCGTCTACATGGGAATAAAAATCCCAGGGAGAGCATTAGTAGAAAAGGAAGGAAGACGCACCTCGGTTAAAGCCTCTAGAGTGCAATGCTGGTGGGTGAAACCCCAAAAATTGGACCAAGTAAGAGTCGAATGAAAGTCAAATAAAAGTAGCAGGATTGGACAACAAGCGTTTTTTCATCCTACCGTATCCAGGGGTTTTATACCAAAGGATGGGGGGAAGGTTTTTTTTACTTGTTGGGCAGTCCAGTGAATTAGGTTAGTCTAGTCGGAGAAGAAAAGACAAGAAAGGCAAGGATTAAAGGCTAAGCAGAGTCTCTTTTGAAAGGATTTATTGTTAAGAATTAAAGGAGTAAAGCTGTCTAGAATTTTTGGGAATCTGAAGAAAAAAAAATTGATGCTGCAGTACATTAGAACAGTTCCTGAGGTTTGACTAAATTATGGAAATTCAGGATAGCACGTGGACCCCACGTGCTGACTCGGAAGCTTGATAGGGGCAGAGAACCATCCCATCCACCCTTCCACTATTCCAACTTTTTTCTCTTCCCTATTACTCCACCATTACTCCACCCTCTCATCAATCCCATCAAATCGTCCCTCAATCCACTCACCCACCATTAATCCTTCACAATCTTCCACACAAGCTTTTCAAATTCAAACCATTTCAAATTTAAAATTCATCCCATGTACTCCTATATAAACCACTCATTTCCTTCTTCATTTTCCATCCCTTGCCATCAACCATTTCCTCTCTTCTTCTTCTTCTACACCACTCAGCCACCACCATCACCATAGCACCACCCTAAACCGCCACCAAATCCACCATTTCCATAACCCAAAATCCAACCTTTTTCCCAACATTTCTACTATCAATTTTCGATTTCTGCGAATCAGTATCATTTCCATTCTTTAGAGGTTGCAGAAAATTCCTATAAATCCAGAAACTAGAATTTCTGATTCTCAGGAAGCAGCGAGACATCCTATCGCAGCAGCGGCAAAACTTTTTCTGCAGCAACATCATTCATCTCGTCAGTTTTAATGGTTGGTAGAGGTAATCTGATCCTGAGACATAGAGGAGTACAATAGAAGTGTCGACCTCAATAGATCGGTTGCTAGGGAAAGAGGCGTCGACCTCAATGATTGTGGTGACATCATACCACGAGTTCATCCTTTTCGCGGTATAGCGGATATGGCTATCATTCCAGCCACTCTTAATGCCACCATTGTTTCGGATTTCTATGCCTACGTAGCGGCCAACCCCAAGTCCAATGTCGCTATGTTTAGAGGGGTCTATATTGATTTCTCAATAGAGACCATCAATGCCCACTATGGCATAGAAAATGCCCCACTTCTTGATGATGAAGTTACCGCGTCCACTAGAGAGCACGATTTTGATCACCTAATGGATATTGTTGAATATTATGATGTGCAGTGGGACTTCGGAGCCATAAATTTCCCGACTACCTTCTACTCAAACAAGCTGGCATAGGACGCTCGTATTCTCCCCAGATTTGTCATTACCTATATTCTGCCCAATGCTCATGCAGACACCGTGACTTGTCCATAAGTCGAACTCATGTACTATCTTGACATTGAGAATGACGTGAATATCCGTTTGTTGATACATAATCTGATTCACCAAGTTGCCCGGATAAAGTGAGAGATTTTATCGTATGGTAACTTGATTGATGCATTGGCTATGACAGTATGGTGCCCAAACCTAGCAGTTGATAAGAGTCGAGCCACTGCCAATCCTTGATAGTGCGACAGTCCTTGTTGGTCCCATGAAAAAGGCTGAGCACAAGTTTAGAGGGGGCTGAATGAACTTTTCACCTAAAAACTTTGGACGAAATACGAAAACTAGGTTCAATTAAAACTTTTTTGGATTTGAGCTAACAAATATGGGTAAAGGTATAACTGACTTTTCCTCAAACTGAGTTAACCAGCAGCGGATCTGTGTTTTAGCCTTTTTAAATGATCTTGTTGTATCTTATGAAAGAGTTTGATGCAAAACTGAATTCTGATGAATGTCAGTTTGTGGGCTGAGTGTGTGTTAATTAGTTTTTGTATGCTACGACAATCACTATAAATAACTGTAAAGTAATTGACTAAAATTTAAATGCGTAAATAAATAAGTAAATAAAAGAAGAAATTATAGAGGTTCCCGGTCGTGTAATCTTGGCAGTCCTCTCTTCCCCTGTGTTGTTGAAAGAAAATTTCACTAGAACTCTTTAAGTTATATCGGTTACAAAAAGTCCTAATATGATAGCCCTTGACTAATCCCTAGCTTCACTATCTAAGAAACTATAGAACAGGTAGTATGGCTGCTCTGCAACTACTTTTCACTGGTCCTTAGAGGGTAGTATTGCCTCTTCTTCAGCTCCACCACAAACACAGTTAACCCGACTGCAAAAAAAACTGTACTTGGATAATCCTTGACCGGATTGCTTCAAAGTCTCAATCTTTGATAAAATAAAAGTGGGGTTGAATCAAAAAGTGATTCTTGCTTGTGGTTCTTCAAAGTGTTGGATTCTTGATTGATTCTTTGTAGGTTGAACACTTAGAAGAATTTCTTGATCTTTCTTTATATGCACGAAGATGATAGCTAGAAGACTTGCAGAATTTCTTGAATAAATTTGGTCAATTCTATATTCTTGTTGTTGTTGTTGTTGTTTCAAAGTCCTCTATTTATAGTGCAAAGTCCAATGTTCATCTTGTTTGAATTTGAATCCTGTAGTTTCCAACGGCTATCATTTTGTCAGAATTTGTTAGTTACCGTTCTGACATGTCAGTCTTTTATCCAATTGGAATGCTTGATTTCTAACGTTATGATTTTTATATAAAGCTGATTTGATGACTGACTATTGTTGAAACTGAGTAATTCAGTTTTCAGTTTTCAACTTATATAGAGCATTGACTTAGTTCGTTACCTTTCTTCAAAAACTGAGTACTCTATTTTCCATCTGATATTTAATTTTGTGATATCAGTGTACACTATATTAATCCATATCTTCTAAGATATCATTGTCCTTATGTATCTTAGATCTTCATACAATATCTGTAAAGTCAGTTCAGGTCATCGCAGACTTGCCTTAATTCTAACTTTACTGTATCGACTTTTGGTCCTCATAACTGAGTCTAAACCCTCAGTTCTTCCATCTCCAATAACTGAGTCTGTGCCCCTCGGCCTTCATAAATGAATTATTCTTTGTCAGTTTCTTTGCTTCATCATCAGTGTCCTCATCATCATCTGTTGGTCCCAGAGAAGGGTGAAATATAGTCAAAAGAGGAGGGGGTGAATGACGATATTGTGAGTTTAAAACTTTTAAACTCCAGGATTTAAAAAAACTTCTGCAAAGAAAAGATTTTGTGCGGCGGAATATGGTTGACCCTTCCAAAACATATTTCCAAAACACTTAGGCAATCACAAGCATATAAATAAAAGTAGATGCCGAAAGTAAATTACAATAAGTAAATCATACAAAGTTTTATAGCGGTTCAGGGTGGTGTAATCCCTTAATCCACTCCTCTCCTGTGATGATTGGAGGAATTCACTATTGTCTTTCACCAATACAATAGTATGATTGTCCTTGGCTACACAAGCTTCACAATCTTAAGACTATCACTCATTGACTCCAAAAGCTTTAGTGATTCAGTCTTCCACACCACTCATTGGGATCAAATCCTTCAGCAGCTATCACACAAGGTTGCAATTCATTCTTAGATGATCTGATTCAATAACTGGATAAAGATGTGAATAAGATTCACAAAAGGTTGATCAAACACAGTGCTTGATGTGAATTTGTAGCTCTAAATTCTGAGTTGATCTTTTCTAGATTTAACAATATGATTCAAATATAAAGGCTGGAGAAATTGACAGAGTTTCAGCACTTAGTTTTCTTCAAATTCTTAATCTTCCACTCTTTGTATTTCATTCTTATCTTTTTTCTTCTGTCAACGACTTCTTTTTATAGCATTGATTTCTTGAATTTGAAATTCTGTCCGTCGGCTAATTAATTGCAGAGAATAATCCTTGATTTAATTCTTTGATTCTTTCTTTATTTATTCTCCATAATTTTAGTGATCCAGATTTTTTTCAAACGTTCATCATAAAATCCGTCTTTGATTGATTCTACATTAAATGCTTGATCTTCGATTTGATTATAAAGCAGAAATTGATATTGGACTTACTTGGCTGTTCTGAGCATTACTTCGCCGTTGGCATTCTCTTTGCCATTGTCTAGTTGACTGAATGCTTACTTAGCCGTGTTGCTGTCTTCTTACTTTCTTCATTAAACCTTCAAGTTCAATGCATGTTTGTACTTCACTGATCCTCAATTTGGATGAGATCAGTGTACACCATATTAAAAGAATAGTTTTCATCACTTGCACTTATCTTAGACTTATCTAAGTTCATCACGGACTTCCTTGGTTGTAAGTTAATCCATAGGTCTTTGCTTCACTTCACTGGTTCCTTGGCTGTCTTCACTGAGCTGGTTCCCAGTATTCACTTAGATGTTCCTACCAGTCTAGTACAATGCTTGTCTGACTGAACTTACACAAAATTCAAACTGTAAGTAAGACATATACAGATGTTACTAACTTGTTTAAGACTTATTTCCGGCTTGCTATAACAGCTAGTATGGCCATCATCAAAAGAATAAAATGCTTCTAAAAATTTCCCCCTTTTTTATGATGCCAAACCCTGATAAGACTCAACATAAGTACAATCATTTCATAATGAAAAAAAAAGAATAAAACTCAAAAAATCTGTTCATCCATAAAGGGCATAAAAAGATTTAGTAACTTATAAAGTTAGTACAACTATAAGTTTCTTAGATTTTCCTTGTACCTCTTGAACTTTGTAGTCTGAATCCCTTCTATATCTTTCCAATCAACTTCTGGAAACTTCCATTTCCAGTATTCCATAGCAGTGTTGTATGAAATACCCAGAAATACCTTCTTGTCAACAATTATGCTGAAGTCTGGATTTTGCTTCAGCAATGTGTGGATCAGCAAACTTTAGATCTTTGTATAGTGTCCATTGCTGTTGAGGTTCCAATCTTCCCATAGATTTGAAAAACTTCACCATGTTGTTGAACTCTTCCTTTCTGTCACTTGATAGATCCTCAGGTCCTTTTGCTGTTAGATATATTGATTGATTTGTTGTGCTGCTCGAGCTAGATGCTCCTTCTCTTGTGCCTTGTTTCAGGGATATATAGCGTCTTTTTGTATCATTGTATAACCTTGCCATATCCACTCTCAACTCATCATCTTGATACCTTAGCCAATCTGCCCATGGATCATCTTGTGACATGTTAGGATATACACCATGTTGAACTCTAAAGAATTCCTTCACATTCTCTAAATCTGCCACCTCATTTTCTTGTCTTTTTCTGAAGGTTGTAAAGTGTCGTTTTTTACCAGAATGGCTTCTAGCAGTCCGTCTTTGTCCACTTCCATTACCTCTATTGTTGGATCGATGTTGACTCTCATCTCTTCTCTGTTGACTGGACCCAGGCTTTTGCTGGTTTCCTGACCTATCTCTTTCGTGTACATACTTTTGGACTAAAAAAGGTAAACCAATAAGGGGTTCACTCCTAGCCCTTTCTCTTTCTTGCAGGGCTATTCTTGTTGCTCTTCAGCCTCATTTCTTATTCTTATTTTTCTGTCCCTGGCCATGAGCTATTCATCTATAAAGTGTGGAGGTCTGACAGTTGAACGTTCAGGCTTATCAGTTCTTTCCCCCTTTTTGGCAGCATCATCTTGCTGTTGGAGGAGGATGCTATTGGTAGTCTCTATGGTATTGATAAGACTATCCAACTTGCATTCAATTGAATTTAATCTGGCTTTATGAGTTGACAGTTGGCTAAACACAGGCACCATCTTTGAACCATTGGCAGAGACCATGGCCTGATTTCAAATGACACATGTTCTTTTAGACCATTTAGCCGGTGAGTGAGGTTGATATTTATTTGGCGCATGAACTCACTTTGTTTTTACACAACAATGTTTTGTGCATCAATGTACTCAGCCACTGCTTGAAATCTTCGTTCAATGGATTGGCTTTCATCCCTGAATCCTGCATTTATATATGATGCAGTCATATAGGACTGGACCGATTTACTCTGAATTTCTCATATAATTCCGTGATTGAGAAATCTCATTAAATCATAGGATGATCATATATGGATTAACCTTAATCCTGAAGTGATTTTGCAGACTCTTGCTTGTTTCAAGATAGGGTTTGAGGTGTTCGTTAAGGATTGCTAAAAGGGGCAGTCTGAATCACTTTCATGTTGGCATTATTCTGGAATGAGTGAGGACTGTGTGTCTCACAGATATGGAATCCATTCCTTCCTGCGGGAAGTAGAAAGACAATCTCTCCTTGTTTGTTGATCCTAGAAATTGATCAATCGGCCGAGTTCATATTGGTAACTATTTGATCACTAGTGGGTTAATGGTACCTGAGGATAAGATGTAATGAAGAAGGTTTACGGAAATAATCCCACTTCGTTACGGATAGTCTATGGAGGGTTGGTCTGTATGTAATGATTATATCAATGGACACTTATTGACTCGACTTTCTGAGAATAAGTTATAGCTATAATCGATAAAGTTCAGTTTCGGATTTATGGTGGCGTAATTCCGGACATATTGAGTTTAGAAGAAATAATATGGTCGATGAATTCTTTATTCAATTTATTGTAGCTACTGGTTATGGGTCCATGGTCCCCGGGTTGGCTCCTAACATGCGAGTGAATACTGGTATTTTGGAACCTCGAGATAAAATTAAATAGTTGGTCTATTTAATGAATATGCGAATGTTATTTATTTGGTAAATAAAAAAATTGGAAATGACATTTTCTATTATCCTAATTGGCATGAAAAATGGCGCCACATTATTTGATTTTGGGAAAAGTAATTTTCTCCTAATTAATTATAATGTGGATAATATAATTATTTATGTGTTGAATAATTATAAATAAGAAATTAGTTTTCTTACTGGATAAATAGGAAATTTGTTTTCACATAAAGGTTTTATTTTCCTAAATGGAAAAGATAAATTTGTGTGTAAAAGAGAAAATCTCAATAAAATTAGTTATTTTCCTATAAAAAGCCTATAAAAAGAGAGTTTCTCCCAACACAAAATTTAACCAAAAAACCAACGCCATCTTTTGGAAAAATAGGCGACGCCTATTTTGGACAAAAATAGAGAATTTTTGTTTTTCTCGTCCTAGCCATTGGGAAGAAGAAAAACTAGGTTTATCTTGAAGTCATATTCGAGCAGGTTTGAATGCGGGATCGACGTCCACCAGTCATTGCTTGGAGATTTAACTCGGAAAATCATGGCTTCTCTCCGGTTGGATAAGTCTTAGACCTTCTTGTAGTCAATTAATTTATTATGTGAATTAAATCATGGTAAAATTGCATGCGAATTTAATTCATAGCCTCCGCTATGTATGATCGAGCCTCTCGATCGGTGTTGTGAACCAGATCTGACGATCCAATTATGGATCGGATCCGGATTCGGGTTTCTGTAAATCCAGAAGTTGCCAGAGTGGAGATCTCCAGTTGAGTGATTTGTGGCGGTGTCCGATGAGAATTTTGATGTTGCACATCTAGTTAAGTGACATCCGCATCACCCACCCATTCTTCAAGTACTTGGGTTTAAGTGATTTCAGTTTTAGTATAAGTTCTCATTCCACCTTGCTTTATGCTGGGGATTGTCTTTGCTGGTGTTGCAGTGGCTAGTCCAGTATCCAAGACAACTGCTGGATCAGCTGCTTTGTCCTTAGCTGGTGTAGGTGGTGCAATGTCCTCAGCTGCCATAGTTTGTTGATCACTTGACTGAGCCAGTGGATTTTGCTTGACTACCCCTAGCTTCTGAGGTAGATCATTCAGAGGGACACCATCTTATATGATATTAGCTATTCCTTCATTACCACCATCATCATGATCATTATCATCATTGTCATCAACATCCTTCTTGTCTTCACCATAAGATTATTCTTCATGATCATCAGATTGCTCATCATCTGCATCATCATCTTCCAAGAGGTTAAGCAATCTTGCCTTTTCTTTTTCAATCAATTCCCATAGTAGAGTTTCATCAAGCAAACCTACTAGGGTTGTGACACCAAGAAATCCAAAGAACCAGGCTTCTTCACCTAGCATCCTGGAAGCATTGGATAGTTGAATTCTAGAGTCTCCTATTTTCTAGTTGAGATAATTAGCAACTCGTTCATCAATCTCTTTCCAAATTTTCTCTCGTCTGATTATCACGATCTCCTTCTTGTTCCTCACCAATGTCATTTTTTCCTTATTCTTGTTCTTCTTGTTCTTCTTCCTCATCTATTAGTTGCCCAAACGATTCCGTTTCTAGGTTTCTCTGATCCTTTGGTTTCTTCATTTGTCCAGATGCGCTATTCGTTGTTTTCTTCCTCTTTCCTTCTCCTGTAGCCTTTGTTTGTTTGACATATGTATACATGATCTTGGCATCGTGTAATTCTTAGGGTGCAACAAAGGTACATTCAAACACTACAAAAGGTAATGTAGTTGAATGCCATATGACTTATTTACCCAGAAAATCCCTTTTTTCTTTTTACCTTTGGCCAATCCTTGTTCTGCTGCAGTTGTCTCTCCTTTGATTTGTTCCTTAATGCATTTGACAAAGTACATTGCCCAGTTGAATTCAAGGCCATTGTAGATAATACCTATCAGCCGCAGTCTGACCTCAGTCATTACGTTCATGGCCCCTAGTTTGCCTTCAATGTTCTTCCTTATCAACAGACTAAATTCGTTGAACGGTTTCTTGAGAGTAGCTCTCAAGCAATTGAACTTTTTGATTTCTGAGGTAGGATCATTTTTTATTACCAACCAAGATGCCTCTTTGTCTTGGGGAATCAGTCCCACTTTTGATTGCCCCTGATTTGAGAGAATAAGATGTTGATGAATTAAGGTTGCTGTAACCGTCACTTCGGTGTTGTTGAAGGTGGCCATGATTTTGTCCTTGTCGGCGTCCCCTTCCTCAGAGAGGAGTCCAGATACAAATTTAGTAGTTTTCCAAAAGGATACGAGGCTTCATAGCAAATTCCGGTGATTGGGGGGTTAAGAAATGTTCTTAGCCCTAAATAGGTACACCCATCTACTAACTATTTTGCTTGTGGATCGTTGTTGCAAAAATCCATGTAGTGTTTGGGTTTAAAGAAGGTCCATGTGGAGATGGAATTTTTGGCAGTCATTGTGGCTGAGGAGGATGAAGCCATTTCAAAAAGTTTTAGTGAAAAAGCTTTGAAATTTCTGGAGTAAGGATTTTGTTTCCTAAGAATGCGTAAAGAATTTGTGAAAAGTATAAGTTGTTTAAATAGCCAAACAAATTTGAGTGTGAACGGATTTTGAATATGGAAGGATTTTGTGGAGTAATGGTGTGATTTGGTGTATAATAAATCGCGGTTTTTTAGTGTAGTGGGGGAGTGGATTGAGGTAAGTAATGATATATCCCAAGAATTGTGGAGTTGCCGTCAATCCATAAATTCAAATAATAGCCTCTAAATTTTTTAATCCTTGTGTCTGATTTAAATCCACGTGTATAATCTCCAATAATTAATTCTCCAAAATCCTTGATTTTCGTTGTGTAAAAGCAATCTTTCATTTCACATGTTACTTTGCTGCTAGCTTTGTTGTATGAGCGGCGTAGTGACTTGGCTGATGGTGGGTCATCAAACCACCAAAAATAATTCACCTACTACCTTTATAGCTAGTATAGCGCAGGGAACAGTGGATTTATTTCCTTTAAAATTTGTAAATAAAATATATATTGGGTTTTTACCTAATTTCCTAAAAAGAAATGAAAATTAAACAAAGAAAAATTCTAGCTAATTAATTATTTCCCCCTCAATTCCTACGATTGATCATCGATTCAAGGATGACTCGTTAAATTATTAATAAATTGGTTATAGTTGACCACAACCGTGAATCTACGAATCTCTCCTAAGTTCGTTAATTATGACAACCGCCACTAGTTACACCCTAATTATGGCACACCCCGCAACGACCGTCCGGAGTTTGGTGACATAACAACCTTAAAGATTAGAGAGACCCAATTACTAGGAATTAATCCAACCGGCTTAATTTTAACCATAGCATTATCAATTTTACCAATAGGGAATCCAACGGGCTACGATTCGGTAAGGAATGTGTTGTTTACCATTAAAAATCCAATCTATTATGGCAACCGCCTAAGATGGATTTGGTACTAGATCAAGATAATCGCTTAATTATCGCGCAAACAACTAAATGAATAATTCTAATCCTATTCCGTGAAATCAGAAAACTGACAAATACTAATAATCAAATGAGGGGAAAAACGATAAGACCTCACAACCAAATGAAATCGAGGGTTCAACAATTAATTAACTGACAAATTAACTACCTACTCATAAAAATAAAATAATATAAAGCAAAATTTCAACCTTAGCAATGAAAAAAAAATCAATTAAGAAAAAGTTGCCGGCGACCACACATGTATGCGCAGCTTTTTTTTTTTTCCGTCCAAAACTGCCATATGTTCCCCTCCTAAAAGCTACTCCAGTATTAAACCTAATCTTACTATCTTAGAAGATGGAAGGGTGTCAACCCCTTCCCTCCACGTGTCACAAAAGATGTACAGCAGAAGGCAGATTTCTACATCTATCTATTGACGGGTGTATTTTTTTCATTGGCTCTTTTCTTTTAATTTTTTTTACTGTTCATCCATTCGGCACAGTCCACCGAAAAGAGTTGGGCTCAGATAAACAAGAAACGATTTAGCCACATAAATATTTAGCAAAATAAGATGGAGATTACCCATAGAACATATTAGACAATCATTTAACATCAGAACTATGCAGATTACCCATAGATTATGCTGTGAACAGGTTTAGATCAGAATCAAATTAGGCTTAATTATAGAGATGAAACATGCTTTAGTTCTAAGAACTTATTCAGTCATGTTTAGCATTTAATTAGACGATTTCATAGATTAAGGAAAATATAAGAAAACTTTGCAAGGATTCACGGGCTGAGTTGTTGATTTAGAGATTTCATAGGCCTCATAAATTTGTCTTCATCGGCCTCAGCATATCAGATCTTCATTTGGCTGGATCTCTGCCTTCAAGGACAAATTGAGCACAAGTCTGGCATCAACAAATGTTGTAGAGAAACCACAGACAAAATCGACATTATAGAAAAGTGAAAGAGGTATGTGGCGGCATCCACCACCGTCTCACTCACAGACCAAATGCCCCTTCTGCTTTAATGGTGGAATCCCGCCGGCCAAGCTCCCGAACCACCACTCTTATGCTTTTTCATACAACCCCCCATTTTCAGCGCCACCCTAAACCCCTAAAAATCACCCATAAACCACCATTAATACCGGAAATCAAAACCACCCTTAAAAACCAAACCCTCAGCCCGTCTTTTCCCCTCTAACCACAGCCTAATCTCCATTGTTGCCTCTTTCCCGGCGAGACACGCCTCACCACTGCCCGGCCGCCCCATTCATTCTTTAAAAAAAAAAGCTCCACACCGCTTCTCTCCGCCCCGAAGATATGGAAATCAAACTCGAAGAGAGATTTTCTGGGAGCAAGAAGGAAGGAGAGAGTATTTCTTCAATTAGAAGAATAAGGCTTTTCAGAGAAATGAAAGGGAAATGGGACAGTTCAATATCAGTCAAAAAGTTGTGGGGAGTTTCAAGATGGTAGACTTTTTGTAAAAGGAGAAAAAGACTTTGAGATAGTGGGGTGGTGGGGAAGTTGGGTTAATGGTAGTGGGGTAGTCCAAGAGTCTTCTAGGATAGAGAGCGGCAGATGTGCATATTTATGGGGAAAAGGGTTTTGTGAAATAGAAATAGGATTTTGAATAAAAGATAGTACTTATTATGTAGAGTATGTAAGGTTTTGGACTAAAGGTCTAAAGCAAAGGTTGAGTAGAAATTTAGAACGAAAATTGGGCTAGATAAAAGAGTAGGGTTTTATACATCAACCCAAAAATATATATACGTAAGGCCACATATATAGAATATAATATAATATAGAATAATAGTATTATTACATATACATTACTTAATAAATAATAGTATCATATAGAAATAAGAATAATGTCATATGTCACATTATTAGTAAAGTGATGTCATGATAAAAATTATTAGACATACTTATAAAATTTAGCTCTTATTGTGACATACACATTCTTAGACAAAAAATACTTGTAAGAGAAATTTATGTCACATATAAAATATAGTGAATAGCTATGGTGTGACATACAAACAAAAACTACTTATAATAAAACAATACATATGTCACATGTATGAAATAGAAGGATAAGCTTTAATGTGACTTAGATAATTTTCAATCATAATGTCACTTAAAATATAAAACATTTAGTGGCATAATCAATTATAGAGTATATATGTTGTATTTCCCAAAAATAAATATATTTTGAAATACATCAACAAAATACTCAACATAAACTACTACCTCCGTCCCATAAAAAGTGTCCACATTTTACTATTCACGCAGATTAAGAAACTCAATTAATGTGTTGTGTTTTAGTAGTAATATATAACCCCCGTCTTATAATTAATGTTTGCTTTGGAATATGAAATGAACATGCAACAATAAATGTTAGACTAGGGGTATGTTTGGAAAAATAGCATTAAATGGTGTATTGGGTTTCTAGATGGACACTTTTTATGAGACAAAACTTTTTTCAGCTGTGGACACTTTTTCTGGGACGGATGTAGTATAACTATTTACAACCACAATTGTAGACCCACATATTGTGGGAATAACTTTGCTAAAGAGGAAAACTATGCTGGTTTTTGTTCCGGTTTTTGTTCCTCACGATGCTCCCTTTAAATTTGAAAAGCAGATAGTTGCATAAGATGACTGTAAGAAACATCACAAAAATTTAGCCAAAAAAGCCAACACAAAACCGGAAAACGTACAAACTATGTTGTAAGCAACTTTTAAGCTTTACCAAACTAAGACTATATATGCATGTGTTATATTCTAAAATCTGTGAGAAAAATAGAACAATACTATGGTTAAGTTATATCTAAAATGTATTACTCAAACCCAGTTTTATGTCTTATATTTAATATTTACTTTCAAGCAATGTTTCTATACCGAGGACATTATCAAGACCTTGCGGTGTAAGGGCAAGAAATGCTAGTGTCTAATATATATTGTATATCCTTTATGTTGCTGTTCACGTGTAGGAATCCCAAATGGGCCAAGCCCAATTATTTCCTAAAAACCTTATATAATAATACTACTAATAATAATAATAATAATAAACTTAATTATTAAAAAGTTTCCTTTTAATATTAAAAGCCCAATATGAATAAAAGAGTGAAAACCCAAGCTTGGCTTTGACAGACTTTGTCCTATCTTCATTAGTCGGGATCCCAACATAGGGGAAAACTGAAACCCTGAACTCTTTAAAAACCACTTTTCTTCCATCTTCCACAAACTTTCAAAATCTGTTGTATAAGTCCCAAAATCTTCCAGTTTCACTCTCAAGTTTCCAAAACCTGAAAATCAGCCAAAACATACCCGAAACAGAGCATCTCCCGACAAAATATATATAAATTAAGCACAGGAAAGCCCATAAAATACACTCTCATCACTCCCCCACACTGATTGTCCTCAAGCAATGCACTATCAGTCCCGAAAAAAGAAAATAAAATGCATGAACCTAAACCCTATATGCATGACCTAAAACTACATGAATGCAAAGCACCAAAATAAATCCATCAATGCCGCCCATCCACCTGTCTCATCAACCTCATGCTCCATAATGCAAGCCAAATGGTAACCAAGCAATATACTCACACACTTGTGTTCATACGACTCATTTTATCTCACTCGATCATAAACTCTAAAGTGGCAAAATAAAAGAGTCCCAACTTGTCCTCACGGGTAAAACTCTCAATAGAATGCATAGGGACAATTCACTCTCTCCCGAAAAATCAACACACAACCAAGCATTACCATATATTTTCATATCAATCAAATCTCCACCACTATGTATTCAAAATCCAATTCACAAATTATGAGGTCTTTATAAAGGTTGTAACGGGGCTAGAGACAGAAAACAAGGTAGGGAAAAGGAAAGTATAAGGGCTAAATTGTCAAGGAGAATGCATGAATAGTTCTCACACTAATAATCATATAGTCGCCAAGAATGATTCCAACTGAAACACATTATACGGCTCCAACCTCCGTCACAACATCTTAAGAATAGAAGTGCAAACAAAAATGTCCAAAAAACAAAAATTGAGCTCGGAAACAAACTTCTTTTTGAATATATAAAACACTCCTTCAATCTAAGCTCTTTTTTCTTCTTCTTTTTTCTCTTGTTTTCTTTATTCTTTTTTTTTCAACATTCATCCTTTTCTTTTTAGAGATCTTAAAACACACCTTCATTGCATAATCGTGAGCCATACATCTATAGATATTCACTTCAAGGACTTTCTTAAAATTAAATGCAACTATTCATACAATCTCCTGATAATAGGGTCAACAAAAAGAGGGGATTTCGTAAGAAAATGCCATGGGTTTAATTTCTGGAGTTTGCCAAAAGTAATGGTCAGGCTAGAAGGAGCTCACTAGGGGGTATATAATATGCGTAGGCAAAAAAAAGGGTCTAGAAGGGGGTAAAACCTTGGTGCCTCAATCATTTAAGTGCACTGAACCAGAAAAAATCTGGTCTCGAAATGTATATGAATGCAAATTCTATAATGACATTGAAAGTGTGGATATCACTCAAAGAAAAATATGTGCGAGTGCACTATTTGGCCAAGTGAAACCTCACTTTTAAGTGGATTTTCATTAGGGCTCAATGATTTTACCTCCCAAGTTCAGAAACAAGTGGCCTAAGGTTAGTGTGTATCAACAAAAGTTGTGCTTGTAGTGGTCAATTACCATTTGAATATTATTACTTCACACATGATTTACATGAAAAAGTTGGTAAAGTGTCATATATGGTCAACATTGGTGCTATGAAATCCTAAAATGTCCTAAAGATGCAATTCTAATATGCAAATGCATGAAAAGCTCCCACACACTTAAGCATACATTGTCCCTAATGTATGGTGAAAGTGGAAGGAAGAATGCAAGATATGGCATGAGATGTATCTAACATGGTATGCATGATATGCAACAAATACTAGTCTAAATATGGAATAATAATATTATAAAATAAAAGGGATGAGAATACATTACAAGTCGGACCATGGGATGTTGAAAAATAAGCCTTGGAATTCATCATCAATGGCTCCGGGGTGGTGAGGGAGGGAAATATGCTTGAACACATTCCAGATTTGATGTTGTCGCATGTGGATGGAGTAGATGAAGGGCGGAAGGAGGGTGGCTAACATTTATTATCCAAGCAAGTATGAGAAAAATAGGTAGGATCCCACTATTTTGAAAGTAAGCTAGTACCTTATAAAAACATGCTGGATTTCACATTTCAGGAACGGTAGGATCATACCATTCCTTCTGTGAGCTTTCCAGCAGCCTTTTAAAATCTAGAAATCCTCAACTGCAAAGACGTAGGATCCTACCATTTCGCATTTGAGCTTTCCAGAATTTTATTATTTAAAAAATCATTTGACATATTTATTCTCCAACAAGCTCAAAAAAAATTCTCCTCAATTTAAACCATCCTCAAACCATACAAAATGCACACCATCTTCTCAACCTTCGATTCATAGCCATTTACCACACCTCATTGGGTTGCTTCCCAACAAGCGCCTTTCTTTTTCTTCATAGAATTCAGCTCTTCACATGCAAAACTAGACAAACGTCTCCACCAAAAGTGCAAATCTCGCTTTTTCACTTATTGATTGACAAACAAAAAACAAAAAAAATTACCAATTTTTTTTTAATTGGGTTGCCTCCCAACAAGTGCCTTTCTTTAATGCCTTTGGCTAGACATTCTTACCTCGCTATCCGTTATCAAATGGAATAGTTTTCCTTTCATAATTCTTTCTTGCATACTCAGTAATTGAGTCATCCATCTTATCTACATGAAGAATCAGCCGTGCTTTGGCTCTAGGCACTTTTACGAAGTATTTTCCCAATAAAAGAAAAACGGGATTACGGGCCTCCACATCCCAGTTCAAGATATAATGATCGAGTGGGAAGATCACTTCCTTCTTTCTTACTCGCATTTCGACAATTAACTTAATACATTTTGGCTTCAACGGCTCCTCAAATGTGACTTCCTCTAGGTGATTTCCTTCATTATTAGACACATTATCTGTTAACTTCTCCAACCCTGAGTGAATTTCTTCACCATTTCTTGGTCATCAGCATCATCGATCTCTGGTGTTAGATCAATCATGGGACAATCGTCTTCATCATCATACAATATAAGAGGAGAGGATGTTTGTAAACTCTGTAGCTTAAGCCAATCCACTTCAGTTTTCAGCTCGTCAATTTTCCCTTGCATATTTTGAACCAGTGTGCTTCGCTCTTCTCTGAACTTTGAAATCTTTTGCCCAATTTCTTGTAGAAACTCTGCATTAGCTTTTCGGAACATTTGCGTTAGATGGTTAGTAAGAAACTGCATCATGACTTCAAGAGATTCATTTGAATCGGGAATCGGTTTTTCAAATTCATTAGACAGCTGAGAATTGGACCAATTTGGATAAATCGGCTCACTAGGATAACATCTCTCCACATATGAGTTATTCACCCGGTTTCCATACAAATTACGATTTGCCATAGAATTTGCGTAGTGGTAACCTGACATGCTTGCAAACAAGGAAAACACAAAGCAACAAAAAAAACTATATACAAATTCTAAAAGAAATAAATCACTTAGGACCGTTCCCCGGCAAGGACGCCAAAATTATCACTTAAAACATTGCTGGATATACAGAAACCCGAATCCGGATCCAATCCATAATTGGATCGTCAGATCTGATTCACAGCACCGATCGAGAAACTCGATCATGCACAGCGGAAGCAACGAATTAAAATTCGTTTTTCAATTTTACCACGATATGATTCGCATGATATAACTACAAGAAGGTTTACGATTTACCCAACCGGAGAGAAGCCATGATTTTCCGAGTTGTATCTCTAAACGACGTCTGGTGGACGTCGATCCTGCATCCGAACCTCCTCGAATATGCCTTCAAGAAAAACCTAGTTTTTCTTATTCCCAATGGCTAGGACAAGAAATTAAAATTTCTCTCATTTTATCACAAAAGTGGTGCTGGATTTTTCCTCAAAAATCACATTGGAATCAATCATTTGATGTTGGGAGAAACTCTCTTTATATAGACTAATAACCAAATAGTTTGAGAGTTTATCTTATACACACATATTATCCGTTACTTTAAGGAAAATAAAACATTTATCCAATAGGAAAACTAATTTCCTATTTATCCAATAAAAAAACTAATTTCTTATTTATAATTATTTAACACATGAATAATCATATTATCCATATTATAATTAATTAGGAGAAAATTTCTTTTCTTAAAGTCAATAAAATGTGGCGTCATTTTTATGCCATTTGGGATAATAGAAAATATGTTTCTATATTACGTATTATTTACCGTATAAACAATATCCGCATATTCATTAGATAGACCAACTATTTAATTTATTCTCAAGGTTCCAAAATACAAGATTTCACTCACGTGTTAGGAGCCAACCAGGGGACCAGGGACCAATAATGAGTAGCTACAATAAATTTATTAAATATTCATCGAACAGAATATTTCTATTAAACAACTAATTCCAGAATTACGCCACCATAAATCCTAAACTAAACTCTATCGATTATAGATATAACTTATTCTCAATGTGTTGAGTCAATAAGTTTCCATTGATATAATAATTACATACAGACTAACCCTCCATAGACTATCCGTAACGAAGTGGGATTATTTCCGTAAACTTTCTTCATTACATCTTATCCTTATTTACTATTAACCCACTAGTGATCAATTAGTTCATAACCAATATGAAGTCGGCCGATCAATCAGTTTCTTGGATCAACAAATAAGGGGATTGTCTTTCTACTTCCCGTTGGAAGGAATGGATTCCATATCTGTGAGACACACACTCCTCACTCATTCCAGAATAGTGCCAACGTGAAAGTGATTCGGACCGCACCTCTTAGCAATCCTTAACGAACACATCAAACCCTATCTTGAAACAAGCAGGCGTCTGCAATCACTTCAAGATAAAGGTTAATCCATATATGATCATCTTGTGATTTAATAATATTTCTCAGTCACGGAATTATATGAGAAAAACAGATTAAATCGGTCCAGTCCTATATGACTACATCATATATAAATGTCCCCATTAGATAACCAATATCGACGGTCCGAATAAGATGGTCACGCCATAAAGTGTTTCAGGCGCATTAGTGGTGGTTTAATCAATAGACCCCATACTTTGATTAAGTTCACCACAGACTAGTAATTTAAGTGTATCACCATAAACTTAAACCTCGCGTATGACACACACTAAGTTATACGGCTACATATGATACAACTTAGGGTTATCAGTAGTGTATTACTTATAAGCACGAAGAAAATAATAAGATGAGAATAAATCTGTCATTTCTTAATTATAAAAACAATTACATAAATTGTCTTTCGGGCGCTAATTCCAACAATCTCCCACATGCTCGTATAGACAAGCAGCAATTGTCTTTCTGGCACTACATCCAACAATCTCCCACTTGCCCATAAAGACAAGCAACAATTGTTTTAAGAGCACCACACGCTTATTCATTCTATCCACAACATTCTCCCACCTGCTCTAAAGAAGATGAGACATATCTCCCAATTTCATACCCGTCAAGCGCTTATCAGTGACATTAGATGCCACACGACTTGGTAAACTGATCAGCTAGGTTGTCAGCTAAAGGTCGTCTGTTAGGACCAAAACATCACCTCTCTTCATGGTCTGTCTGATCAGGTGGTACTCTCTTACAATATGCTCTTGACCTCTTGTGACTGCGAAGATCATTTGCATGAGCTACCTCTCAACTGTTTTCACAGTAAAAGGGTATCGGCTCGTCGAGACCTAGAATCACTTCCCGATCCAATAAAGAACTTCACAAGCTACACTGCCTCTTTAGCTGCTCTGAAAGCTGCTATATATTTGACTAACAGAGTCAAATTGGCAGTGCTAGATTGCTCCAGACTATAGCTCCATCACTATGAGAAAACACTGAGCTCGAGATCAATTAATGATCATTCTTAGTCTGACTGTAAGTCAAAATCAGTGTAGTCAACAATACTCAGGTATGAACCTGAATATTGACGCATATTACTCCTCGTTCTCCAAAGGTACTTGAGGGTGCACTATACTGCACTCAACGTCCGAATCCAAGATTCGACTGTTATTGACTTTTATTAATCTGACTTTATCTATCCAAAAGAGAATCTATCCTATTTTCTCTATATCCGAAGACTAAGAGAATTATTCCGTGAGGGGTTGGGTAGGAAACCTCTCGTTGGATCTAGCCTTAGAAAATGCATCATCATCTTAACAATAAGATGAATGTGATACTGCAAAAGAAGTTGTTCTCATGAATTCGACCCAATAAAATTCTAAGAATATAGTCCACTTCTCTGATTCAGAGAAGCTTTGGCTCGTCAGTTCTTGACTTTAGATAACACACTCGAGTTGTTCAAAACTGTTGCATTGTTACCTTGCATTTACACTAATGTCTACTCTTTACCAATATTGATTCTCTGGTCTACAAATGGCTCATCAATATTCTGGTCAAGCCCACATATTTCCAACATAAGGCTTTTAATGACCTAGAGGTTTACTTTAACCCACCGATGGATATAAGCATAAGCAGTCAATCTGTCAGTGGCTTTAAGCTAAAACCCTTCCGTTCCGAATGAATCTAGGATCCATTGTACGGAAAGAAAGTTTTAGGGCATCACCCCTGTTAATCTTTCTGCTTTCCATGGAGTCAAGCAAGGCCGAGTGGTGAGACAGTTTCAGGGCATCACCCTTATGGAACTATCTACTTCTCAAGGAATTACCCCTAGACCACTTGGCTTTGCTTTGAAAGATAAACTTTCCGATTCATTCAACTCTTCACCACGTAGATCCAATTAGTCCCACTAGGCCTGAGACACTCAGGTGGTTCTACAAGATTGTGAACATAACTTGAGTACCCAAACTCCATTGACAAGGTTATGGCTTCAAACCAACCTCATTTTTAAGAATTCCTACTGTCCTACCAAAAGACCATATGTTATCAATCACCCCCAGCAGACTGTAAAGTCTGCATAATCACAGTGAGTCAATGGATAAACCTTACTCCCAATGCATATGGGTGGATTTACATTCGATCTGGTTCAGTAGTATTTATCAGCGTAATCCCCAACATCCAATGCTGGTTGTGGTCCGATTAAATCAGATAAGAACTCCTTGAGTAACTTAACTTCCAGGTGCAAGGTTGTTAAATATACATTCTCACATAAAGGGTTGTGACAGTACAACTGTCATTATCCGATCTTTATAATTTTATAACCAACATTCACTTATTGCATTAAGACATTTCACGATCACTACCCATCTGAACGTGTATGCAAAATCTCTAGTCCTACCTTCAAGCACTAATGCTAAATGCCTCTATCTGCGGAAGTGGAGTAAATGTACTTAACTTGTCATCCACAAATTCATAAGCATCTTATAAGGTAGACTTCTCGGTTTTACGTGATACTGTGAACCGCTATTTTGCAATCAATAGCTTAATTAAGTTAAGCAATGTACTGTATGATATCAATAACTATATAAGGCAACCCATGGTTTATCCTTTCAGTGAAATCGTTTCACTCGGAGGTAGGCCAAGCATCAGTGCCAAAACCATGCCATAGCCTATATCTGAGCATGGAATACTCATTTCTCTGGTAATATCAGATATTCCTCCAAATATTTAGATAACTAATTAGTGTTTCGAGAATTCATTAGACAAAATGTCTATTACTGAAAAAACTCCTATTAGCTTGTATCCTTCATAAGACCCCGAAGGTCAATATGAACAAGCTGTGATACTTCTTCAGCTCTATTACCTCTTCCTCTTTGAAAGGCTACTTAGTCATTTTACTATTGAGATAGTGTTCTCAGACTGGGCGATAAGAATCACCTTTATCCGTCTTAAGATCTTATCTTTAGGATATATGTACTAATCTATAGATGCTGAAGAATCGTTTATCTAAATACGGAAACCATTTGTTTTAATAGTTTATGATGTGTTACATATACCTTTTCAGCATTATTTGGTGGGTTTGACTTTTCCAAACAAATGTCCGAGTCTCAGAATCGTATACAAATATCGTATTCACTTTCTCTAACACAACTATATTATCGATTTGAATGTGCATCCATTCGTTCCAACGAATGCGAAAAAATAGAAATTAAATTTCTGTGATATTCAAGGATTAAAATCCGATAATTGTTTTATTATATCACTCACACTATCTTAGCTGAAATAACTTCCCAGTGTCTACACTTTATCATGAATGCCCAGCCACCTTGTTCTTACAAAAGAACATTAGCTTCTGAGTCAAATTACTCGGTTAAGAAAGTCTCTAAGGATTCATAGGTTAGTGATCCAAAATCACTTTCCTTATCCTTTACTTTCTTTTATTAATATTTTGGTTTAGCCTTTAACTTATTTAGTTTTATATGACCTGTACTTGAGACATTTTCCTTCCCATTATTGACTAGTAGTTCATTTGAGTAGACACTACTCGTGAACTGTGGGAGGATGTCTGGTGAGATTGATACCAAATCATTCTCGTCATCTTTGAACTAATCTCATTTGTCTCTCGTTCACACGAGTGACAGCAGTGACATTCTTATCAATGTCACTTAAGTTTGAAGCCTTAAGAGGAATTAATTGCATTCTTGATTTATGAGTTCAATGTTCTTGTTACTTTTCCACTTTTATGAAGTCGTTATCAGTCAATATAATATGTTTAGTTGTTTAGATACATTGAGATGATATGTAGTTGCAAAAATAAATTATGACACAAATATAAATCAAATCATATGCCACTACAAATAATGATTTTAGGAATTATAAACGTGTCATGAATGCCGTATATCCTACCATTTCAAGGATTTAATCTCACACCTCAGTGCCGCCGTAGGGTAGGTCAAAGAGACGACGATTAAATTGAGACAATCTCTCTCAACAATTAAACCATTTAAGACTCGAACATCTTCTATTTGATTGTTGATTACATTCCTTTTTCAGCCAAGATATTTTCAAAAATATCCTTGTGAGTTTGACCTAATGTCTCAGATTTTTGAGTATGCCCTGAGTATGCCGCCGTAGGGTAGGTCAGTGACCCGACGAGTACTCAAAATCCTATCCTTTCGGAAACCAAGCCTTGAATTTTGATATCGGTGAAGGCCATCCGTAGAGGGCCGAAATCAAAGCGGCACGAGGCGTCACCATTCTCTCACGTGCTTGTGTGAACAATATAGGCCGTGGGGTCGGTTGTCACCTTCCCTGCTCCCACTCGTTATTTTGAAAAATAGGTAGTCTGGATTTTCAAAATTTCTTAATAATCCGAAACACAATAAATCATGAATATTTAATGTTAATCCTCCCACTAGTTCATCTGTTCCAAATACCGTCTAACCAGCGTCACTTATTCACGACTTTCCAATTTCTCGGATTTATAAATTTTGTGTAGACACTACACAATTAAAATCTGCCAAAATTTTATAATCCTAATACATTAGGACTTATGAATTTCTCAATAATTTGAAAACAATAAATCACAAAATTTAAAGCTCCCACTAGTTTATCGGTTCCAAATACCGTCTAACTAGTGACACTATATTCATGATTTTCCAATTTATCGATTATTTAGAAAATCTTTTGTGTAATAATGTCATGATAAAAATTTAGGATTTCAGAATTATCCAATAATCGAAAACAATAAATCATGAAAAGCAATCACCAACTTATCGGTTCCAAATACCGTCTAGTTAGTGTCCATCTTTTCACGATTTTCCAAATTTTCGGTTATTGAAATCCTATTTATGTAGACACTACATAATCGAAATTCTCAAAGAATTCTAGATCCCATTATCAAATTCACCGAGTAAATTTTATTTTTATCATGTGAATTTTATATCCAAATAAAATCTCGTTGGCTCATTAATTTATTTAATTACCTAAATTAATTACGTGTTCATACATGCCTAATTAATGCCAAAGTTAATTTTCTACACGTATGCATATGCTAGGAGTGGAATTCATGAATATGATGCATGTCATGGTTATATCAAATAAATAATCACAAGAGAAAATAAATACAAAAAATAAACCACTGAGATGGACCGTTGGTACCCCCGTATCTAATCTATAAATTTAAAAGTAAATAAATAAATAAACCCTAGGTTTAAGGGATTTACTATTCTTTAATTGATCCTGCCGCCGCTGTGTATAATAATTAACTGCTCCGTTTCGCGAACAAAAGAGCTCCCAGCCGAGTTGGTGTGCACACTCTTCTTCTACCACCGTAGCGCGGGTTTGAATCCTGGCTACTGCACCTTTTTTTATACTCAAAAAACTGCATCTTTTTTGGAAAAATTCCCAAAAAACACATCCATGGGAGTCGAACCTGAGTCTCATAATGCAGAATTTGCATCTTCACCACAGCAACGCTGTGTTGCTTGTGATGATGATCTTCAGAAAAATTTAAATACAACAGAGCCGCCGAATTTAATCTAAATTCAAATTACTAGGAAATTAAATTACAACAAATAAATTACATCTCATCAACTGTATTCTAATCCTATACCCAGAAAAATTTCGGTTTACAATAGATCTAACGGTAAACAAGTACCAACCCCAATCCATCTCATCATTGTATCATTCAATTACGTATATATATATATATATATATATATATATATATATATATATATATATATATATATATATAATAAACATATAAAAGATGCAATTTTATTCAATTCCACTCTAATTAATTAATTATGGAATCAAGATTGCAAAATCGCTTGAACCTCGCTCGCTACCACATGCTAAATATACGGCTCTGAATCGGATCCGATCCATAATTGGATCGTCGGATCTGATTCATAACAAATGATCGAGAAACTCGACCATGCATTAACGGAAGCAGCAATTAAAATTCGTTTTTCTATTTTACCACAATATGATTCGCATGATTAATTAATATAACTACAAGAATGTTTAAGATTTACCCAACCAGAGAGAAGCCGTGATCTCCTAGGTTTATCTCCAAGCGACGACTGGTGGACGTCGATCCCGCATTCAAACCTCCTTGAATATGCATTCAAGAAAAACCTAGTTTTTCTTTCTTCCCAATGGCTAGGACAAGAAAACAAAATTTCTCTAATTTTTTCACAAAAGTGGCGTTGGATTTTTCCTCAAAAATCACGTTGGAATTAATCATTTGGTGTTGCGAGAAACTCTCTTTATATATGCTAATAACTAAATAGTTTGAGAGTTTATCTTATACACACATATTTATCTTTTCCTTTAAGGAAAATAAAACATTTATCCAATAGGAAAACTAATTTCCTATTTATCCAATAAGAAAACTAATGTCTTATTTATAATTATTTAACACATAAATAATTATATTATACACATTATAATTAATTAGGAGAAAATTTCTTTTCCCAAAATCAATAAAATGTGGCCCCATTTTTATGCCATTTGGGATCATAGAAAATTGCTTTTCTATATAACTTATTATTTACCGTGTAAACAATATCCGCATATAGCAACTATTTAATTTATTCTCGAGGTTCCAAAATACAAGATTTCACTCACGTGTTGGGATCCTCCCGGGGATCATGGACCTATAACCAGTAGCTAAAATAAATTGAATAAAATATTCATCGAACAGAACATTTCTATTCAACTTACTAATTCCGGAATTACGCCATCATAAATCTGAAACTGAACTCTATCGATTATTGAAATAACTTATTCTCAATGTGTCGAGTCAATAAGTGTGCATTGATAAAATCATTACATACAGACTAACCCTCCCTAGACTATCCGTAATGCAGCGGGATTATTTCCGTAAACCTGCTTCATTACATTTTATCCCTATTTACCATTAACCCACTTGTGATTAATTATTTCATAACCAATATGAACTCGGCCGATCGATCAGTTTCTTGGATCAACAAATACGGGGACTGTCTTTCTACTTCCCGTAGGAAGGAATGGATTCCATATCTGTGAGACACACACTCCTCACTCATTCGAGAAAAGTGCCAACGTGAAAGTGATTCAGACCACACCTCTTAGCAATCCTTAACGAACACATCAAACCCTATCTTGAAACAAGCAAGTGTCTGCAATCACTTCAGGATTAAGGTTAATCCATAAATGATGATTCTGTGATTTAATAAGATTTCTCAGTCACGGAATTATATGAGAAATGCAGATTAAATCAGTCCAGCCCCTTATGACTACATCATATATAAATGCCCCACTTAGATAACCAATATCGACGGTCCGGATAAGACGGTCACACCATAAAGTGTTCTGGGCGCATTAATGGTGGTTTAATCAATTCACCCCATAGTTTGATTAAGTTCACCACAGACTAACAATTTAAGTGTATCACCATAAACATAACCCTCGCGTGTGACACACACTAAGTTATATGGCTCCATATGATACAACGTAGGGTTTTCAGTAGTGTATTACTTATAAGCACGAAGCAAATAATAAGATGAGAATAAATATGTGATTTATTCATTATAAAAACAATTACAAAAATTGTCTTTCGGGCTCTACTTCCAACAAACATACCCGAAACATAGTATCTCCCGACAAAATAGATAAAAATTAAGCACAGAAAAGCCCATAAAATACGCTCTCATCAGTTGATCACTAGACCGGTGTAGTAGCTTGTTTACTGAGCTGCTATATCAAAACAACTGTTCCAAACAATCAGTAATGTAGACTTCGTTGGTACCAGTGTCTTACCTGCCAAGTGAGCTCACCTAACATGGCAAAGGTTCAGTCAGTTGGTGAAGTCACTCAGCTGATTATTCCAGTTAGCTGCTCTTGAACTTAATCCAATTCGATCATGCCCAATTCAGTCCTTAATTTACAAAATCTTTCATAACTGAGTTGCTTTGTGAAAATATCTGCCAGTTGATTTTCTGTGGTTAGATAATTCAACATTACATCTCCTTTTTCAACATGATCTCTTATAAAATGATATCTCACATCAATATGTTTCGTTCTTGAATATAGTACTTGATTTTATGTGATTGATATTGCACTTGTGTTGTCAGAAGGAATTGGAATGGTCTTTTCCTCAATTTCACAGTCTCTTAGCTGTTGTCTTATCCATAGTACTTGTGTACAGCAGCTTCCCCCTGCTATATATTCTCCCTCAGTTGTTGAAGTAGATATTGAGTTTTGTTTCTTACTGAACCATGATACTAGTCTGCTGCCTAGTACCTGGTAGGTTCCAGGTGTACTTTTTCTATCCACTTTTCATCCAGCATAATTTGAATCCGAGTATGATATCAGCTTGAATCCACATTCTTTTTATCCCAAATCCCTACATTGATTGTATGCTTCCGGTATTTGATAATCTTCTTTGCTGCTAATAAATGGGATTCTTTAGGTTGAGCTTGAAATCTTGCACATACTCCTACTACAAATGTTATGTCTTGTCTGCTTGCAGTTACATAGAGTAAGGATCCAATAATTCCTCTGTAGAGTTTTTGATCAACATCCTTTACATTTTCATCTTTTCCAAGTATAGTTCTTGCACACATAGGTGTTTCAGAAGTTCCACCAGTGTCCATACCATACTTGTTGATTATATCTTTTGTATACTTTTCTTGATTTATGAAGATGCCATCCTTCATATGTTTCACTTGTATCCAAGGAAATAGTAATCATACTCATTTGAAATTTTCTTCTTATCATATTTGAAAAAATTTCACATAACTTTTCATTTTCTTATCCAAAAATGATATCATCCACATAAATTTGGACTAGCAAGGTGCTTTCTCCATCTTGAAGTTTGAAAAGTGTTTTGTCAATGATTCCCTTGATGAATGCATTGTTGATCATAAATTGTGACAGTGTCTCATACCAGGCTTTAGGTGCCTGTTTCAATCCATAAAGTGCCTTCTTGAGCTTGTACACTTTATCCTCTTTACCCTTGATCTGAAAACCAGGTGGTTGTTCAACATATATTTCTTATTCCAAGAGTCCATTTAGGAATGCACTCTTTACATCCATTTGATAAACTTTGAAATCTTAATGTGCTGCAAAAGCCAGGAACAATTTGATTGCTTTCAATCTTTCTACCGGTGCAAAAGTTTCATCATAATCTATGCCTTATGCTTGAGAGTATCCTTTTGCTACCAATCTTGCTTTATTTCTGACAATTGCTTTTTGTTCATCCATCTTGTTTCTGAATACCCATTCTTTTCCAATGATGTTTGCCGAGTCTGGTCGGTCAACTAGTTCCCAGACTTCATTTCTTTCAAATTTATTGAGTTCTTCTTGCATGGCTGTGATCCAATCAGCATCTTGGATTGCATTATCTATTGTCTTTGGTTCCACCTGCGATAGAAAACAAGTTAACATACTTTCCAGCTGTCTTCTTGTCCTTACACCTGTATGGATGTCACCAATGACTTGTTCTTCTCGATGATCTCTTAGCCAATTCAGATCAGGTTGCAGTGGAGATTGCTTTGGTGCTTCCACTGTAAATGCTTGTTCAATAGATTCTGGAATAGGATCTGGTGTGTTTGCTTGAGTAGTGACATGTACATCATCTTGATTTGCAATGGAGTGGCTCAGTATTATGGCTGGTACAGTCGAATCCATATAGACTTGTCTTTGAGTTGCCTCTCCCTCTGATGTGTGTAAGTCTTCACAATTAGTGTTTGGTTCATCAAACACTACATGAATTGATTTTTCAATCACAAATGTTATTTTATTTAGTACTGTAAAAACTTTGTTGGTGTCTGAATATCCCATGAAAATTGCTTCATCAGCCTTTTCATCAAAAGTACGTACTTGACACTTGTTCAACACAAAACCTGTAGCACCAAACATGTGTAAATGAGAAATGTTAGGTTATCTGCCATTCCACAATTCATATGGTGTTTTGCCATGAAATTTGTTGATAATTGATCTGTTTTGTGTGTAACAAGCTGTATTTGCTGCTTCAGTGCAAAATCTTTTTGGTAAGCTTGCTTCTGCTATCATTGTTCTGACAGCCTCTTTCAGAGTTCTATTTCTTCTTTCTGCTACTCTATTTTGTTGTGGAGTTCCTTCTGCTGAAAGTTGATGTAGTACTCCATTTTCTACATAGTATGTTCTGATTACATCATTCAGAAATTCTGTTCCTCTATCTGATCTGATGTTGATGATCTTCATCTCCTTTCATTTTGCAATTTTCTAAGTAGATCGGGTAGTTTCTTGACAGTTTCTCTTTTCTTGTTTATGTAAATATTCCAGGTATATTTGGAGAAGCCATCAACCACATCTAGAGTGTACTTCTTGCCACTTACACTTACTGGTGTGACTGTTCCAAATAGGTCCATATGCATGACTTGTAGAATCCTTGTTGTTGATTGGTGTGGTTTTGATTTGAAAGAGCTTTTGATCTATTTCCCTTTTTGACATGCATCACAAAGACTTTCTTTTTTGAATGTGATCTCTGGCAGACCTTTTACAAGTTTATTCTTGGAAAGCTTGTTTATTGTCCTGAAATTCAGATAGTTGAGTCTTTTGTGCCATATCCAGCTAGGTGATTGTTTGTTCTTGACTAGCAAGCAGGTTTTAGGTTCCAGGTGGCCGGTGTAATCCTGTTAGTCCTCTCTTACCCTGTGATGTAGGAGGAAAATTTCACTAGAACTCTTTGAGGTAGCTTAGTTACAAAAAGTCCTAATCTGATAGTCCTTGACTAATCCCTAGCTTCACTATCTAAGCAACTATAGAACATGTAGTATGGCTGCTATGCAACTGCTTCCATTGGTCCTTAGAGGGCAGAATTGCCTCTTCTCCAGCACCACCATAAACACAGTCAACCCGATTGCAAAAACAACTGTTCTTGGAAAATCATCAACCGGATTGCTTCACAGTTTCAACCTTTGATTAAATCAGCGTTGGGCTCAGAATCAAGTAAATTATTCTTGCTTGTGGTTCTTCAAAGTGTCGGATACTTGATTGATTTTTGTAGCTTAAACACTTAGAAGATTTCTGGATATTTCTATGTATGTTCGTAATGATATCTTGAATATTCAGACTTGCAGTAATTCGATTTCGTGATTCTCAATTCATTTATTGTGTGTTTGATGCTTGTTGCAAAGTCCTCTATTTATATTGTAAAATCCAATGTTCATCTTCTTTGATTTTGACTCCTTATAGTCATTGAATGTGCTATCATTCTGTCAGATTTGTCAGTGACCGTTGTGACATGTCAGTCTTTTAGCCAATAGAAATGCTTGTTGTACAACTGATATAGAGCATTAACTTAGTTATTTAATCTTCTTCAAAAACTTAGTACTCTATTTACATATAATATTTAAACTTGTGATATCACTGTAAACCATATAATTCCATATCTTCTAAGATATCATTGTCTTATGTATCTTAGGCTTCATACAAGATCTATAAGGTAAGTTCAGGACATCACGGACTTACACGAATTCTAACTTTACAGTCTCGGCTTTAATCTTCAAAACTGAGTTTGAACCCTCTGTTCTTCCATCATCAAATAACTGAGTCTGTGTCTCTCAGCCTTCATAACTGTGTTTGTAACATCAGCCTTCATAACTCAGTTTGATCCCTCAGCCTTCAGCTTTTAGATAAGCCAAACAAGTCAGATCCCTCAGCGAACTTACATTCTTCACTTTAAGTTCTTAGGAACACTTTCAATTTCTTCAATATTGTCCATTATTGATACGAAATCCAGTTTTCATATGATTTCCAGTTTTCAGTTTTACGACTCTCTATCTATTACAGTGCTTGTCTGATATAACCTATACAACAATAATACTCTAATAAATCCTATACATTAAGTTATACACATCTTTTAGCTTTTCACTATATCAGTTAGTTCCAGTACTTTATCAATGAGGTGTAAACAAACAATTAAATAAATATTGATGAATCATCATCAAAACATCATATTTTATTTTTATCAATTTCTCCCTTTTTGATTAAGCCAAAAACCTCCTTACAAAAATCTTAAAGATAAAAAAAATCTTAAACTAATAAGAACAAGGTAAAACTGAAACTGGATTTATCATTGAAAATCTCAAAAACCGGCTCAAATTACACAACTGGTTACATTTTCAAATTAAAGCCTCTCTGCTTGTTGTGTAATCCTATCAAACTTTCTATCTTTTTCATACAACCTGTATTCTTCTTCTCTGGCTATATCTTCTTTGGAAAATGTTCTGTTGTAGTCCATCTGACTTGATTGTTTTGATTTTCTCCATAAAGAAAACTTGGGAAGATCATCATTGTATTTGTAATAACTTTCAAATTCATCAATGTCTATCTTCAACTGTTCTCTTTGGTCTTTGGTTACGAACCTTCTTCAATTCTTTTAATCTTCTTGTGTTGCTTCATCTTTTGTGAGTAGTAACTGTTTGAAAAGAAAGTTACCTAAGACTCTTCATAACTTTTGTGTTTCTACTTATCTTTTATAAGATTGTAATCCTTTTGGAAATCCATCCAGAGATCTCTTCTAAGAGCTACTCTTGTTGGTCCCTTGAAAAGGCTGACACAAGTTTTGGGGGGTGAATAAACTTGTCACCAAAAACTAGATTTTAAACGAATTAGGTTCAATTCTAAACTTGTGTGGAGTTAATCTGACTGAGCTGAGTATAAGTCTAACTGACATATGCTTGAACTGAGTCAACCGGCAAGGGATGTAAGTTTAAAACTTTTAATAGATCTTGTTGTATCTTTGAAAAAGATGATTATGCAAAACTAAATTCTGGTGAATGTCAGTTTGTGAACTGTGTGAGTATGTAATAATCAGGTTCTATATGCTTGAACTGTTGGTCCCAGAGAAGGGTAAAAGTATTGTCACTAAAGGGGGGGGGGGGTGAATGACTATACTGGAGTTTGAAAAACTTTTCTAATGTTAAAAGCTTTTGGGCAGTGGATAAGTCCCTTCTTAAAAGTTGTATCAAATTAGATTATGCACACACAGAATAAGAATGATATGCATTATGTAAATGCTGTATAGTAAAGTGCAGTAAGTAAATGAACACAAAGGATTGTAGTGGTTCAGGGTTGTGTAATCCTTTAATCCACTCTTCTCATGTGATGATTGGAGGAATTCACTATTGTTTTCACCAATACAATAGTAAGACTGTCCTTTGCTACACAAGCTTCACAATCTAGTAGTCTATCACTCATTGGCTTCAAAAGCTTCAGTGACTCAGTATTCAGTACACTGCTCCTTGGGAACAAATCCTTCAGCAGCTATCACAAAAGGGGTGCAACTTCTTCTCAGACTTCTCTGATTCTATTACTGCAACTAATGTGAATTGGATTCACAAATTCTATTGATCAATCTCAGTGCTTGATGTGGAATTGAAGCTCTGATTGCTGAGTTGATCTCTAGATGTGTTCTTTAAAGTTCAGAAAGAAGACTTAGGATTTTTGACAGAGAGTCTGCTTGTTCTTGTATATTCAAATCGTTGTCTTGTTTGTGTGTCAATGCCTTCTATTTATAGCCTTGAAATCCTTGATTTGAAATTCCGTCCTTTGGCTGTTTAATGAGGAGAATATCCTGATTCCACCTGATTTAATTCTCCTTGATTTCAGTGATCAGGATTTTCTTCAAACGTTCATCATAAAATCCGTCCTAGATTGATTCTGCATTTAATGCTTGATCACCTTATTTTCCACGTTATGAATAAGTATGGATTGGATATCTTACTCAGCTGTTCCTTCACTTGGCCGTTACATGATCGGTTCAGTGAATCTACTTACTTACCTGTTGATCACTTGTTATTCCTTACTCAGCCGATTTAGATTTACTTCACCGGATTGCTGTTTCCTTTGTTTCTTGATTTTCCAAGGGTATTTGTACTACACTGATCCTTGATTTGTGTGAGATCAGTGTACACCATATTTAAACAATAAATTTCATCACTTGTAAGTTAACTTAGACTTATCCAAGGTCATCATAGACTTCCCATAAGTCTGTCCATATGTCTTCATGCTTCTCTGCTGGTACTTGGTTGCCTTTACTCTGCCGGATTTATGTTTTACTTAGCAATCCTACCAACTAGTACAATACTTGTCTGACTAAACTTATACAACATATTAGACTCTAAATAAAGACTCATACAGAGATTTCTAACTTATGTCAGGCTTAACAGCTACTATGGCCATCATCAAAACACATAATAAAATGCACCTAACATGAATAAATTGTATACAAAATAATCGCAAAACTAAAATGTAAATAACAGTAAGTAAATGCATTAAGTAAAGTAAACAAGAGTTATAGAGGTTCCTGGTGGTGTAATCGTGTCAGTCCTCTCTTCCCCTGTAATATGGAGGAAAATTCCACTAGAAATCTTTGAGATATCCGGTTACAAAAAGTACTAAACTGATAGTCCTTGACTAATCCTAGCTTCACTATCTAAACAATCTAAGAACAGGTCGGATTTCTTCTCTCCAAATGCTTGCACACTAGTCCTTAGAGGGTTGTATAGCCTCTTCTCCGGCTACCACCACAAACACAGTCTACCCTGACTGCAAATACAACTGCCCTTTGCGAATCCTTGACCGGATTTCTTCACAGTCTAAACCTTTATTAAAATCAAAGTTGGGATGATAATCAAGTGAATGATTCTTGCTTGTGGTTCTTTAAAACATTGAATTCTTGATGTATTCTTCGGAGCTTGAACACTTGGAAGAAATCTGAATGTATTCTTGTATGCACAAAAATTGATAGCAATATAGATGAACAGGACTTGGGCTCATTAAAGCTTGAATACTTGTTAATTCTTGTGTTTGATCCTTGATGTCAAGTCCTCTATTTATAGTGTGAGGTCCAACGTTCATCTAGTTTCAAATTTGAATCCATTTGACTATAAATGGTTGTATGTCAGATGCCAGTGACTGCTCTGACATGACAGTCCTTCATCCAGTTAAAATGCTTGGCTTATAATGTTCTGATTCTTCATTCAGTTTTCTTTTGCTTGACTTCAGCTTACAACTGAGTATTCTAGGATAAGTCACATTTCAGCTAGGTGATTCGGTTTAAGAGCATTAACTGGGTTTTTACTTTTCTTCAAAACATAGTACTCTATTCTCCATCTGACTATAATTGACATAACCAGAGTACACCATATCATATAAATCATGTAAGATATCATTGTCCTTATGTATCTTCGGTCTTTATACAAGATCCATAAAGTCAGTTCAGGTCATCATAGTCTTGCCTGAATTCTAACTTTACAGTCTCAACTTTTAACTCTTCATAACCTGAGTTTGAACCCTCAATTCTTTATCCTTCAGTAACTGAGTCTGTGTCCCTCAGCCTTAATTTATTGAGTTTGTCCCCTTAAGCTCATGCTTATAGATAAGCCAACCGAGTTTGTGTCCCTCAGCGAACTTACCTTCTTCAGTTCTGAGTAAATTTCAGTTCTTTGGCTCTGAGTAACACTTTTTCAGCTTCGTATTCCCAGTTTTTGTGAAATTCAGTTTTCATAATGATTTCCAATTTTTTAGATGACTTCCAGTTTTCAATTCTACGGCTCTCTATCTATTACATTGCTTGACTGATTCAACCTCTACAAGGATCAGACTCAAATAAATCTTATACAATCTTTTCTAGACATCTTTTAGCTTTTCCCTCTAACAGAACTTCATCAAATGCGGTAAAAACAAACAAGTGAATAAATAAGATGAATCATCATCAAAACTCAAATTTTATTTCTAACAATTTCCCCTTTTTGATGATGCCAAAACAATCCTTAAAAGAAACGTTTAAAGATAAAATAGAGAAACACAAAGTAAAACCTGAAACTGGATTTTTCATTAGAATTCACAAAAACTGAAATAAGTTACACAAATGATTAGTTCATCATTTCTTTTGCACGTTGTGTAACTAAGATATACTTTCTTTCTTTATCATGGAATTGGTATTCACTTTCTAATTTTTAAACTTCCTTGGAAATGGTTCTGTTGTAATCCACTTAACTTGATAACTTCCACTTTCTCCATAAGGCTAACTGTTGGAAATATTATTTGTGTTTTGATGATGATTCGTCACGTAAATAGACAAATCACTTACAACCCATGATGATGAAGTCGTAACTAACTGTTATAGTGCTTGATGGAAGAAGAAGCAAGAAATGGTCTAGAGATAAATGTATAAGTTCTATCTAGAGTCTGAACTTTGTATAGGTTGTTTCAGACAAGTATTGTAATAGAATAGGAACTAGGTGAACAGCTGAGTCACAACAAGAAAACTGAGTTATAGCAAGAAAACTGAATGTACACTTAAAGGCGAGGAGATAAGTTCATTTGAGGACACTGACTCAGTTGGCTTATCTAGAAGATCAAGAAGCGAGGGACCTGAGATCTCGATTCTGAAGATCAAGAAGCTCGAGGTGGCAAACTCGGTTAGAAAGTCGATTAAGTCGTGACTATAAGTCGAGTTTCGAGCAAGTCTGTGGTGACTTGAAACTAAGTTATAGATCATGTAAAACTGAATAATCTTAAGGACAAAGATTATCAGTTACCAGGAAAGAAGAAACTGAATGGTGTACTCTGACTTAGTCAATTAAAGTCGGATGTTAAGGTACTCGATTTTGAAGAAGAGAAAAGCGAGTTAAGGCCTAGTTGAATTTGAACTGACAATACGACAAAAGATCGTACATGTGAACGTTGGCTAAACGACAAGTGTAACGGCTACAAGAGCTAGTGACCGTTACATCACCCCTATAAATACACAAGAGAATCACTTGAAGGAGAAAGAGAGGAGGATCAGATAAAGAGTTTTACAAGCATATATTCAAAGATCCAAATCCAGATCCAGAAAATCAGATCATATATATTTAGAAAAAGGGGAGCCAACGGAATTGCCTTGAAGACTTCAAAGAAAGATCCAGTAACCCATTGAAGGGGAAAGAAGGCATCTTGGAGCTACAAAGCCAGATCCAGAAGAATCAGACAACTCACTGAATTAATCCTTGATTAATTCTAAACCTAACCTTTGTGAAAAAAGGGTTGGCTGTGCATAGTTTGAAGAGAGCAATTCTACCTTTCTTCATACGGTTGCAACTTGGTTGCCACAGCTGTTGGTGCAGTCTACGGACTTTGTGTTGATGTTACTGGTGAGCTGGTGAAGGAGCAATTCTACCTCCGAAAGATCAGTGTGCAGAATGAAGGGAGCAATCTTACCTTTCTTCATTATATGTAGATAGTGAAACTAGGGTGTCGTGAAGGACTGTCATAGTGCTAGGATTTTGTAACAGTTATCTCAAGATTCTAGTGATACCTCCTACTCCACAGGAGAAGGGGAGACGTATGGGATTACACCACCCAGATCTTCCATAAACAAATCTTGTGTTAATTTACTTTATGTATTTGTGTTTGTTTTGTTTATTGCACTATCACTCAGCAAACACCAGACACTGAGTCAGCACAGAACTGATACATAGAAGGTCTAGATTTCTATTCACACATCTGTTGCACTAAAGGCTATTATTTATCCGCTGCCAGTTAACAACACTGAATATAAGTCAGCATTGACTTACACTCAGTTAAGCTAACTGAACTCCGCACAAGTTAAGGGACAGGAACAAAACTGAACTGGCCGGAGATCAGTTTGAGTTTTGGAGAAACTCAGTTCCTGGGGCTTTTCCAGCTCAGGATAAGTTTTTGGTGACAAGTTTATTCACCCCCCTCTAAACTTGTGTTAGCCTTTCCAAGGGACCAACAAATCATCATTTTGCTTGTAATATTCTTCAAATTCATTGATGTCAACCTTCATTTGCTCTCTCTTATCCTTGATTTGATTTTTTTCTTCCATCTTCCTTATCTTCTTGTGTTCATCCATCCTTTGACTTTGATAAACATCAGATAAAAAGTATACAAGTGATTCCTCATAGGTTCTGTACTTATACTTGGCCTACACATGATTGTAATCCTTGTAAAACATGATCCATAGATCCTATGTAATTGCTGCCCTTTTCTCTCCGGGTTCGATGTATTTTACAATCAGCTCTTCATCATTGAGCTCTACTGGATTCTTGATGTTTGAAACTAATTTTCCTTTCTCATTCCTAAGATCAACTAATTCAACTTGTAATTTTAGTTTATCTTCTTCCAATTTGAGGTTTTCTTCTTTTGCTTCCCCCTTTTTGGCATCATATAACTGATCCTGTCGGATCAGGTTCTTCTTTGGTTGACTGAGTTTGATTGTCCACAAGCATCAACTATTGTCTGTCAGCTTCATCTTGTTTCTGATTGTCAGTTGTCTCTGAACCAAATGGAAATCCTTCTCCTCGAGCTTTAGTTTTATCTTCTTGAATATCAACTTTGTCTTTTAGATGTAAACAAAACTTTGCTCTGGCATGTCCTTTAAATCGTCATCTTTGTCCTTATCATCATTCTTCTTTAAAACATTCTTCGGTGTAGATTATTCAACTGACTTGTTCATCCTTTGAGCCTTTTCTTCAAGTTTTTTTTATAGTTTGTAAGTAATTCATCCAAGGGAAATAATGCATATAAGTCTTCTACTTCAAGATTTTCTAGGAACACCTTTTCTTCAATTTTTAGTACATCTTTGACTGATTATTGAGAGTCTTCAGTCTTGATCTTCATCTTCATCAGATTGATGATCCTTTAAGGTTCAAAGAGATTCTCTGGTTACTGTTGCTGAAATTGTTGTTTCTCTTGTTCAGCATCCATAGCGGAAACTTGTTTCTCTGAAAATTTCAGCTTTATTGAGAAAATTCATCAGCAAATTGATCATCTTCAGTTATCAGTTGTTGTTCCCATCATTTGGTGCTATCTTGGTTGTTTCGGTTTCATTGACTGAAGTTCCTGGGAACAAACGTCTTTCAACTAACTTTTTCTCTTGTGAGTCAGATTTCCGCTTGACTCCTTTTTGTTTGGCTATCTGCTGAGAAATAGTCATCTTCTTTTCTTCAGCTTTGGAGGGCTCTTTCCTTGAGAACTTACAACTGCTGAAAATTTCTTAGTATCAGTAGTTCTTGATACAACAGCTTGTTCAGCCTCCATTCATTGACTGAGCCTTTCTAGGTAATGCTAAATTACCATGATGAGTGACTTCTTCAACCAAAATCTTCCAACTGCTTGTCTTACTTCAGCTTGGGCTTTGCAGACACTTTCTAATTCAGAAATGTGTTGCTTCTTAATCTGATTAATGATACATCCTGCCCCAGTGAACTCAAATTCATCCTATATGATGTTTATCAGATATAGTGCATCTGATGATATGCAATTAAATCCTTGATATTGACCGATTAAATTTTTGCATATCCATCTGCTGAGTAACCCGAACTCTGTCTTGAAATTATCTATAGGTGTATAAACTTCGGCTGCTTTATCTGCTGCTGAAATCTGGGTAAGAAAAGCTTCACGCTTGAGTGGTAATCAAGGTAGGTTTATTGATTTCACAAGTGGTTCTTGAAATCAAATACCTTTTCTCCACGAACTTTTGTCACCAAGGTATGCTTCATCACCTTCATATTTTCTCAAAATTGTAGAAGACCTTCCAAGTCCAGTTCTTTCTCCAATTTAAACTCCAAATGCTTTCTTAGCCCTTGTATCCTTTTGATATTTTCACACAGAAATCTTGCTAGGAGAGTATTGTTGCAAATATCTTCAAATTTTTCAAAAGAAAAGATTTCTACTTTGGCTATTAACCTGGACTCTTGAGATTTCTTTGAGGCAGTCATATTGCAATTTTCATTAACAAAAATTGTTTGGAAGAGTAGGACATTGAAAAGATATAGAGAGGGTGGACCATTATAGGTAAGATCCCACAATCTTTTGTAGATTGTGTAGTACCATTTCAAATTCTATTGAGTGTTTTGTATAACCGATGCATGTACTATTTGGCTTTTGGTGTGTTCGCATGCAACATATTCTGACATATTCGGTAGTAATTAAGTGCGATGTAACCGATGTCGGTTTTATCCTTTTCACCTTTTGAATTCTTTGACTCAATGAAATTGAGTTTCAGTGGCAAGTTCCTTGTAAAGGTCAGTACCGTCTTGATTCAGTTCTATAGTCAGTTTGAGATTGTTGTTGTCAATCACTGATCTGGCAAGCGAGCTCACCCATCATGACAAAGATCAATCCTCTTCACGAATCTCTGAGACTTAACTGACTTAACTGACTTTCATGATCCCCAATTTAGTTCTCAGTTTTGAAAACCTTTCCGTGTCCAGAGGTTTTGTAAAAATGTCAGCCAACTGGTCCACAGTTGGTACATAGACAACTGTAACATCATTCTTCTCTACATGAGGCCATATAAAGTGATGTCCTACATCAATGTGCTTTGTCCTTGAGTGCAAAACTGGGTTGTCTGTTATTGCTATTGCACTTGTATTATCACACATGATTGGTATCAATCCTTCTACAATATCATAATCTCTTAACAACTTCCAGCTGCGATGTATTTATCTTCAGCTGTAGAGGTTGAAATTTAATTCTGCTTTTTATTGAACCATGACACAAGTTTATTTCTAAGTAACTGACATGTGCTTGAAGTATTCTTTTTATCTATTTTACATCCAGTATAATCTGAGTCTGAGTTGGATATCAGCTTGAATTCTCCTTCTCTTGAATACCATATCCCCACTCCTATTGTGTCTTTTAAATACTTTAAGGTTCTTTTGACGACTGTTAAGTGACTTTCTTTGGGTCTTGTCTGAAATCTTGCACACGCACCTACTTCGAAGGATATATCTGGTCTACTTGTTGTGTGATAAAATAAATGTCACGGATTTTATCTAACAAAACAAACGAGTAATAAAATTTATAAATCCGGTGTTCCCCAAGTGTAGGGATCGTAGTATAGCGATTAATACCGGAGTCGATCACAGGGAATCGGGGTATCTAGTTCATTAATTTTCCTAAGGTTGTTACTACTAAAACGAAACTATAAACGAAAAGATAAACTGGACAGAGGATTGTCAGTCCAAAGCCAGGAAAATATCGTTGCGAACAAAAGCAAATAAAATAAAATACAACTAAGAAAACAATAAAACTAACTATCATGATAATGGTCAAGCAAATCAACATAGAACAAACATGATCCACCATCCCGCAACCCTTAATTCTTCCCTAGATTATCTTATGATGATTCAATCAAAGTTGTGGTTCACCTAATCAAAGGTATGAATTCCTACTTCCGTAAGTAATCCGTCTATCAATCTCATCATCTTCCGATCTATAGAGATTAACGCTCTCAAAACAAGGTGCAAGATTTATTAGATCTAACAACCTAGAAATCTAACCTATCAACTTCCGTTATGTCAAGGTTAAAAGTCTAATCTTTCCTATGGTGATCTAAGGTTTACACCGATTTTCATCATACGGTAAACATCAAATAGAAATACATCTTCCGATATCGATTGCATAAACAAATAAACAAAGGAAAGAAACAAGCTTTAATTAAAACACTCACAAAAATCATCCAAAGAAAGAATAAAAACGCTGCTGGAAAATCTCGCAGGGCTGCTCCAAGTTCACAGCATCAAGCCATCATCAAGATCGAACAAGAAAATAAAACGAAAATAAAAACCTAATTAATCCGCAACCCCAGCCTCCCAAAAGGGGGCTGGGGCTGCCTAGGGTTTTCTTCTTATGAGTATGTATCAATAAGAGTCAATAATGTGTGTTTTAGGGTTGAAATCGCGTTGCTATTTATAGGAAAAATAGGTCGGCTGCTGCTATGTCGGTGTTGGACGCCCGTCCAGACCTTCGGGCGCTTGATTCAATTTGCTTTTGGATGCTCCAGACGCTTTCGTCCATTCGGCGCCCAAACTCTCTGTTCAACTTTTATCTCTTGGACGCTCGTTCATTTTGATGGGACGCCCGTCCATCTGGACGGGACTTGGGCGTTCGTTTCAGCTTGATCTTCGATTTTCTTCTATCTTTATCCTTTCCTTCCATCTTTATCTCCTCTCCATCATATAAATCTTCAGTTAATTCATCTTTAAATCCTCTTCTAATCCATATCTCGTGTATCTACAATAATAAAAAACATACCAAAGCGTAACATGACTCCAAAATAATATAAAATCACAATTTAAGCACAAAATTCGTTACGTTTTGCGATTTAACTATTAAAAACACCATTTGCTCAATATTTCAATATAAAGCTCGATTTCTATGAAAAACATCCACATATGGGGGAAATTGATATAAAACATATCCTTATAAAACGTATAAAATCACCCTTAACAACTCCCCCACACTTAAACCTTGCTCGTCCCGAGCAAGACAAAACATAATCAAGACTCGAGACATATAAACATTTATGCAACCATAAAGCATATTCAATAGTTTAGAGGTTCACCCAAGTGTGTGTGCATAGCCATAATAAATTTCCACTAAATCCACACTTGAAATTGATTCAAGCAAAACTAGCCAACATCCCATTTAAATTAGGAATAAAAACGATTATAACATGCACCTCACAAAACATACATATTCCGAAAAGAATGATAGAGGGTATTTAAGACCTTTCTGACATACTCAGAGGATAATCCCTACAACATATCTTTCAGTTTATACTGGGGATAGTCAGAAGATAACTTCGGTTCTCACCCATCTTTTCACATTACCATTCACTAATTTTTCTTTATAGTTCAATCAATTCCACATATATAGCATATATGCCCTCATTCCCAGCAGTAGGATGTTTCGTGATAACACCCTAGCTGGACTACTATCATCAGGCAGTCGGGAGCTATTGAACCTCATAGTGGTATAGGACATTTCGTGATAATGCCCTACCGCACTCAAATCATTGGCAGCTACTTCCGACATACACATATATTATTCATATTATTCATCTTAGAGTGGTATTCAAACCTTAAATTATATCCCTCCTATCACATTCAAACCTTCAGATATTCACAGTATGTCATACTTTAATTCTAAACACAAACTATTAAAGTTTTCAAAATTCGTATGTACGCAAAGAATCATGCGATAATCATCAAAAATCTCTAATCAAATGGGCATAGCTTTAAATTATAGCTCGTCATTTACTATGGCATGTGAAAAATAGTGTTGGGTGAGACATCTAAATTTACTAAATATGCAAAATAATGCACCAATGATATAAAAACTCAAATAAAGATACGCCTTTGCTCACTTAGGACAAAACAAACAAAATTTTAAAATTTAGCACTTTTTCATAGAAATATAATAGATCAAGCAAATGATATGTAGATACCCCAAACCATTCCCCTCCCCCACACTTAAGCCACAACATGTCCTCAGGTTGTGCAGAATTAAAAGGAAAAGATAAAGAACTTAGCTGATTGTAGTTCGAAAAAGGGAGCAATTCTGGAAGTGGCCAGAGATCCAATCTAAACGCCGAGGAAGTCGGTAAATAGCACAAGCGCTATCGACAATATCCCGCACACTTGAAAAACAAGGAAGTATCTCGGGACACGGGGAATATAACAAGCAACAATAATGATATAAGCACATGGTATAATTGCTCAGATGGAAAAATCACCATACAGGGAAAACACAGGACACCTAAGCGTCTAAACACAACTGAACGGGAGTTTGATATAAGCACAGAAAGAAATAAAGCCACAGAAGCTTGTAGAATAATATAGACCACATGTGCAAACAGAAACATCAAACTCCAACTACTAATGATAAAGGATTATACATGGAAAAGAAGTCATAGAGATTTTTCAAATTCAGCCCGTATAAAGATGGAAATTATACATGGAACATTACAAAACAGTAGGGCTAGGTGCAACTACATGAAAAAGATATTACAATGCAATCTACATGATAAAGTGGTAGCGTACGGCAAGCTGACAGTAACTACCCTCAAGAAAAAATAAAAGAAAAATAGAAAAAACAATGCAACTAGATGACATGCAACTAAATGATATGCAAAAATAAAAGAAAATAAAAGAAAGAAAACTGGCCCACTCATTTGCAACACGACATGTATATCATAAACGCGTCACCAAATAATGACAGTTTTATAAACGATGATATTATTCATTACATGCAGTGTAGACGCGCCTTAAGACTCATCAAAGTTGATAGCATTATGGAAAACCAACAGTTAGCTATACTAAACAGATATAACTCATGAGATGCAATGGTAGCAACGGAAAACCGACAGCAGCTACCCATATGAGTTACAAAAATAACAAGAAAGCACATAGGTCTCAAAGCTCACAGGATTCATCACAACGATATGTAGCATACGGAAACCGACATTAGCTACTAAATAACAATAAGAACAGTTATAGCATACGAGAACCGACGGTAACTATAACATGCATAGATGAATCATGTATATAAAAGTCAATCAATTATTTAACATGGATCAGTATATGGAAAGAAACCATAACGGTGAAAGAACAGGACATCTACGCATATACAAAGGCCACAGAGGCTCATATTAAAACATCCATGTCAGTTAATGAAGCATGTATATAAAAATTAATCAATTATTTAACATGGATCAGTAGATGGAAAGGTGTAAACATGCAAGTTCAGAACATCTACGTAAAAATAATTAGCCACAGAAGCTCATATGAAAATATCCACGTCAAATAAAGCATTAAAAATCAAATTCTATTCACTAGAAGCTGACACACTGGACGGACGTTTAGTCAAGACAGACGCTCGTCCAGAACCACATTGAGCGAGACGGGCGTTGGGTAGCAGGCAAGCGCCGTCGACTCTCTAAAAGCGAAACGAGTTGGTGCGTTATGGGACGGACGGGCGTTCACTTACTATGGACGCCCGTCTGACTCAGCAGAAAAGCTCAGCAGACTCGATTTTATCAGAAAACAGCAGCAACCCTAAAATCATAACCTAATACCATACCATTAAAAAAAACCTAGTGTTTATTAAAAGCGAAAACAAAACTATGAAACCTAAATTCACGTTTCATAAATTGAGTAAAAAACTTTTTGCACATTCTTAACCCAACGGTCATCGAAACACGGCAAAAATAAAAACTCTCAATTTATTTAACGCTACTTTTATTGAAAACTACCTAAAAAGATACGGAAACAGAAACCTAACCCTAAACTACGAAAAATTTAAAACAGAAAAAACAGAAAACACTAAAAAAAGCATGTTGAAATCTTCTCAGCCCAAAATGGAAGGGAAAACAGTGGATTTTGACTTCGAAAACGGCATTGAATGGCCCTAGGCATTCACCATGTCGTCGGCGTCGGAACGAGCTTTCCGAATTGGGGTCCTGCGTTCCAAACGGACACTCGAGCCGAAAGTTACGGCCAAAATACTAACGAGTGCTAAAACGCTCCCTTTTATCCAAAGATTTGACCGCGAAAAACGTGGAGTCAGATGATTCAACTCAGAACCCTACCTACGAAACCTACCTACGAAAAACAGAAACCCTAGTACATTTATTTAATAAGCACAAGAGAGACAAACCAAGATATCTACCTAAAAAAAAAAAGCGGTGTAGCACAAAGCCGACGGACGTCAAGTTATCGGACGGACGTCGCTCGAGAAAAAAACAGACGGGCATCCAAGTTCTTTGGGACGCCGTCCGCCTGGGCAAAACACAAAGAGAGGCGATCGATTTGGGACGGACGGAAGCCCAATAGCTCAGACGCCCGTTTACGTTCAAATCAAGCACATAAACGTTGCTAAACACAAAAGCAGTCCAAACAAAACACGAAAACTAAACAAAACCCTAATTGGAACCTAAACACAAACCTATGAAAAATTAATAATCACTAGATAACACAAACTACCTACGAAAAAAACAAAACAGAACGACTTTAGAAAAAATTAATAAGAAACTAGACAACCGTACCGATTCCCCGGCAATGGCACCAAAAACTTGTCACGGATTTTATCTAACAAAACAAAAAAGTAATAAAATTTATAAATCCGGTATTCCCCAAGTGTAGGGATCGTAGTATAACGATTAATACCGGAGTCGATCACAGGGAATCGGGGTATCTAGTTCATTAATTTTCCTAAGGTTGTTACTACTAAAACGAAACTATAAACGAAAAGATAAACTGGACAGAGGATTGTCAGTCCAAAGCCAGGAAAATATCGTTGCGAACAAAAGCAAATAAAATAAAACTACAACTAAGAAAACAATAAAACTAACTATCATGATAATGACTGAAGCAAATCAACATAGAACAAACATGATCCACCATCCCGCAACCCTTAATTCTTCCCTAGATTATCATATGATGATTCAATCAAAGTTGTGGTTCACCTAATCAAAGGTATGAATTCCTACTTCCGTAAGTAATCCGTCTATCAATCTCATCATCTTCCGATCTATAGAGATTAACGCTCTCAAACAAGGTGCAAAATTTATTAGATCTAACAACCTAGAAATCTAACCTATCAACTTCCGTTATGTCAAGGTTAAAAGTCTAATCTTTCCTATGGTGATCTAAGGTTTACACCGATTTTCATCATACGGTAAACATCAAATAGCAATACATCTTCCGATATCGATTGCATAAACAAATAAACAAAGGAAAGAAACAAGCTTTAATTAAAACACTCACAAAAATCATCCAAAGAAAGAATAAAAACGCTGCTGGAAAATCTCCCATGGCTGCTCCAAGTTCACAGCTTCAAGCCCTCATCAAGATCGAACAAGAAAAGAAAACGAAAATAAAAACCTAATTAATCCGCAACCCCAGCCTCCCAAAAGGGGGCTGGGGCTGCCTAGGGTTTTCTTCTTATGAGTATGTATCAATAAGAGTCAATAATGTGTGTTTTAGGGTTGAAATCGCGCTGCTATTTATAGGAAAAATAGGTGAAATTTCTTTGCTATGTCGGTGTTGGACGCCCGTCCAGACCTTCGACGCCTTGATTCATTTGCTTTGGATCGCTTCCAGACGCTCGCCCACTCGGGCCCAAACTCTCTGTTCAACTTTTATCTCTTGGGACGCTGTTCATTTTGATGGACGCCCGTCCATCCTGGACGGGACTTGGACGTTCGTTCACTGGCTTGATCTTCGATTTTCTTCTATCTTTATCCTTTCCTTCCATTTTTATCTCCTCTCCATCATATAAATCTTCAGTTAATTCATCTTTAAATCCTCTTCTAATCCATATCTCGTGTATCTACAATAATCAAAAACATACCAAAGCGTAACATAACTCCAAAATAATATAAAATCACAATTTAAGCACATAATTCGTTACGTTTTGCGATTTAACTATTAAAAACACCATTTGCTTAATATTTCAATATAAAGCTCGATTTCTATGAAAAACATCCACATATGGGGGAAATTGATATAAAACATATCCTTATAAAACTTATAAAATCACCCTTAACAATAAACTTGCAATCATTCTTCTATAAAGAGTTTGAGCTACATCCTTGCCATCTTTATCTTCATCCAATCTTATATCGGTTCCGATAAGTGTTGCAATCCTTTCATTGTTCTCCATTCCAAACTGTTTGATAAGTTCTCTTGTGTATTTTGTTCAGTGAATGATGATCCCATTATCCATTTGCTTAACTTGCAAACCGAGAAAGTAATTCAATTCTCCCATCATGCTCATTTGAAATTTGCTCTTCATTAAACTTGCAAATTTCTCAAAAATTTGCTCATTTTATGATCCAAAAATGATATCATCAACATATATTTGAACTAGGAGAGTACTTTCTCCAATCTTATTCTGAACAGGGTCTTGTCAATGTGTCCTTTGGAAAAATCATTGTCCACCAAAAACTGTGATAAGGTTTCATACCAGGCTCTAGGTGCTTGGTTCAGTCCATATAAGGCTTTATTCAGTTTGAAAACTTTATCAGCTTGATCTTTAATCTCAAATCTCGGTGGTTATTGCACATATACTTCCTCTTCAAGTACTACATTCAAAAATACACTTTTGACATCCATTTGGAAAACCTTGAACTTCTTGTGTGCAGCAAAGGTAAGAAATAATCTTATTACCTCTAGCCTTGCTATTGGAGCATAAGTTTCATCAAAGTATATTCCTTCTGCTTGTGAGTATCCTTTGGCTACCAGTCTAGCCTTATTCCTCACAATGTTTCCATCTTCATCAAGTTTATTTCCGAATACCCACTTGGTGAAAATAAAATTTACATTATATGGTCTTTCCACCAACTCCCATACTTGATTCCTTTTGAATTCATTGAGTCCTTCTTTCATGGCTAGTATCCAATCTAGATCTTTCAAGGCTTCTTCTATCTCTTTCGGTTCATATTGAGATAAAGAGCTATCATTGCAACTAACTGATTTCATGTGCGATCTCCTTGTTTAAAATCGCCAAACACATGTTCCTCAGGGTGATCTCTCATCCATTGATGCACTGGGGGTTGTATTATAGGGTCTGGTTCTTAATGAACTTTAGCTTCTGGAATCTTATCTGCTTGATCTTGATTTCCTTGATCTTGTAATGGATCTGTTTCATTTTGTACTGGTTGTTCAGGTGTAGGTTAAGTTATAAGTAACTGAGACTGATCTTGAACTGAAGATTCTGAAATCCTTAATCTTCCCATATCAACAAAAACTGATTCTAGAGATTTCTGTGACTGAGACTGAGAAACTGGTTCTTCTTTGTCTTCAATTGTACCTCCAGAAATGTTTGATTCATCCAGAACCATATGTATTGATTCTTCATGCTTGAGTGTTCTTTTGTTTAACACTCTGAAGGATTTACTAGCACTTAAGTATCCTAAGAATATTCCTTCATCAGCTTTAGGTTGAAAAGTCTTGAGCTGACCTATTCCATTATTATGTGTGTAGCATTTGCTTCCAAAGGCATGAAAATATGAGACGTTTGGTTTCCTTCCATTCCATATCTCAAAGGGTGTTTTCTTCATCCTTTTGTTCATAAGGGCTTTGTTTTGAGTGTAGCAAGCTCTGTTCACTGGTTCTGCCCAATACCTTTAAAGTAACTTTGATTCACATATCATTGTTCTCCATGCTTTCTTGAGTGTCCTGTTTTTTCTTTCAGCTACTCCATTTTGATGAGGTGTTGTTGTAGCTGCAATAAGATGTAACACTTCATTTTCTTCACAGTATCCAATGATCACATTGTTGATAAATTCAGTTGCTTTGTTAGATCTTATCCTGACAACCGTAACACCTTTCTGATTTTAATGTTTCTTCAACAATTCTGTGAGTTTTTGCTTGGTCTCACTCTTCTTTGTCAAGAAAAGTACCCATGTATATCTTGAGTAATCATCAACCACCACCAAGGTATATTTCATTCCACTGACACTGATAGGTGTAACTGGTTCAAACAAATCCATATGCAATAGTTCTAGGACTCTTGTGGTTGAGTGCTGAGATTTGGTCTTGAAACTTGCTTTTTCTTGCTTTCCTTTCTGACAAGCATGACATATACTATCCTTTTTGTGTGAAATTTCTGGTAGTTCAATCACTAATTCTTTCTTGCCCAGTAGATTGATGTCATCAAAGTTGAGATGACTCAGTTTCTTGTGCCATAAATAGCTGATTTCTGATTGGTATGCACAAGTAAACAGTTCTGAAACTGCTGTTGTCATGTCCACAACATACATATTGTCTTTTTTCTTCTTCCGGCAAGAACTACTTGATATGATGTTTCACTAACAACAATGCAAAACTCTTGGTCAAAAGTAACTTTGTATCCCATTTCACGAAATTGACTAGTGCTGAGAAGATTGTAGTAGAGTCCTTCAACATATGATACATTCTAGATTGTGAGTCCATTTTCACTAACTTCCCATATCCTCTTGTATATGCATGTCTGTCCTTCTTCCAATGTTGACTTTTAGTCCATCTTTGGCAACAAAATCAATCAGATAGTCTTTGCTCATTGTCATGTGTATTGAGCAACCACTGTCAAAGTACCATATTTCCTGCAAGACAAATTTTAAGTTTTAGGTACCCAACTATGTTTGGGTCCAAAAGGGTCAGTTGTAAGTACAACTCTTGTGATATTTGCATAAGGTCTTATTTGGAAATTGTTGCACTTGTTATCATAGATATAAGCCACGTTCCCATGCTATCTATTTCTGGATTGTGTCGTATTTATATTCTCTCTCAAGTCTTTTGGTCTAAACTAACTTCCATGTTGCCTTCTATTGTTGAAAGCTGAGTAGTAACCATCATTCTGTTTGTACTGAGGTTTGAAATGACTTATGTACTAAGATTTTTGCTGAGACTTTAGGTAAGTTCTCTGTTGATTCCTTAAATAAGACTTTTAATAAGTCTTCAGTCATGAATGATTGTTCTCTTCAGTTTTAGAAATAGGTTCAGAGAAGTTCCAATCATCTTCAGTGGGAAATAATCTGCCTTTCCCCCTGAATTTGTGAATCTTTGAATGATTAACATTTTTGGATTTACTTTGATTGAAATATTTCTTGTTTTTGGCATGGTTGGTTCCTGTAGATCTGGCATAAGATCTATCATCTATATTTCTCTGAGGTACAACTTACCTTTCTTTAGATTTACCTTTGTTATTTGGTGCAGCTGACTTCTTAGAAAACTGATGTTGAAACTGAGTTGATTCATGTTGAGCTGATTTGACTGGTTCAGCGTGCTTCTTAGTTTGAGGAAAATTTTCAGCCACAAACTTCATTCCAGTTTTGACATTAGGTTCACTAGCTTTACTAGTTCCTTCCTTTGAAGTTTGCTCTGTATCAAATCCTAAGTCAGTTATGTCACCATAGGGCTTTCCAGATTTAAATCTAGTTGTAGAACTTGACTAAGCTAAAGATTCAGCTGCTGCTACTATCCTAATAGGCTAATGCTGATTCTTTGCCTTGTCAGTTGTTGTCAGCTTTAACATGTTCAATTCAGTTTTTAATCTTTCGACTTCAAAAATTAGAGATTCTTTCTCAGCTTTGATTGACTCATAACCAGCTTGTATTGCTACTAGCTGATTCATCAATTCATCATGAGTTTCCTCTAATTCAAGATTTCTTGGATTTGAACCAGCTATTGAAAAACAAGCATTTTGTATAGAAATCTGTGCTAAATTATACTTATAATTGGATTCACATACCTCATTTGAATCTTCCATGTGAGCCATTAAAGCTGTGTCATTTGAGAGTCTTTTAGTGCCTGCTTCATAGTCTGACTCATCACAAGCTAATAATGCTCTTCTTCTGGTTCTTCTTTGCTGAGTTCTTTTGCTAGTTAGTTCAGGACATTCAGCCTTTTAATGTCCAGGCTTTTTGCAGTTGAAACACAAATACTCATCATCTTTCTATCTTTCAGGAGTTTTCTTCATGTATTTTTGAGTAACTAGCTGGCCACTCTTCATTCTTCTAATTCTATTCATCATGGCTGCCATTTGTTATTCCATTTCATCCAGTTGTTGAAGATTTCTAGTTGAGGTTTCCACATTATCATTAGCTGCTACAAGAGCTGTAGTCTTTGGCTCTTCAAGTGCTTTAATTGCTGCAGAGATAACTGTGATGTCTTCATTATACTCATAAACTTTCAAATTTGTGAAGATTTTGAAAGTGTTTTCTTCATCAAGCTTTATTGATTCTTCCATGGCTGTAACCTTCATTTTCCAGCATGAGGGTAGAGCTTTGAGAATCCTAGTATTGACTTTCTTCTTGGTGTATTCTATCTTAATAAATGCCATTTCATCCATTATTGAACTAAATCTTGTCTCCATTTGTTCAATGGTTTCTCAAGGTTTCATTTGGAAATTATGAAACTTTTGTTTTGCAACTGAGATTTTGTTCTCCTTGATAGAATCAGTTCCTTCACTTACCAGCTATAGTTTCTCCCACATTTCTTTGGTAGTTGTACATTCTTTGACTTTTAGGTACATGTTGTGATCCTAAGTTCTGAGGATAATGTCCATGGCAACATTGTTGAGATTGTTCATCTTCCTATCATCATTGTTCCATTCACTTTTAGGCTAACATGAGAACCTCCATCAACAATTTGCGTATGAGTAATCTGAATCGGTCCATCAGTATGTATATCCATTATCTCCTCATGTGTACCAGCCAGAAAAGCCTGCATTCGACGTCTATACTCATCAAAAACTATCCATGTTACACATAAGCATTTGTCTAGCGTACAGATTATTTTCCATGATGCAAGATTGTGAAAACTGTGTTATACAGAAACTGGAAACTGCGAACCAAAGCTTTTTTCAGAAGATCAACTAGAGGATATATTGGTCCCTTGGAAAGGCTAACACAAGTTTAGAGGGGGGGTGAATAAACTTGTCACCAAAAACTAATTTGCACCCCAGGAACTGAGTTTCTCCGAAACTCAAACTGAACTAGCAAACTTATGTTTAATATGACTCAGCTCAGTTATGTTCCTACCCTTAAACCATGTATTGGAGTCGGCTAATTTAGTTTAGCTAGTGCTAGAACTAACCTAACTTGCAGCGGATAAGATCAAGCCTTTTGTGCAATAGATGTGACAATAAAGATTCTAATCTCCTACGTATTAGTTACGTCTCGACACGATTGTCCGAGGTTTCTTTGAGTGTTGTGATGAGTAGATAAGTCAATAAGTAAAACAATCACAGCACAAATATAAATGCGTAAAGTAAATTAACACATATTTGTTTATGGAAGTTCCGGGTGGTGTAATCCCGTACGTCTCCCCTACTCATGTGGTGTAGGATGTATCACTAGAATCTTATGATAACTGTTACAAAATCCTAGCCTAATGACAGTCTTTCACGACACCCTAGTTTCACTATCTACACATTATGAAGAAATGTGAGATTGCTTCCTTCATGCTGCACGCTGATCCTTCGAAGGTGGAATTACTCCTTCACCAGCTCACCACAAACACAAACACAGTCTGTAGACTGCACCAACAGTTGTGGCAACCAAGTTGCAATCATATGAGGTAAGGTGGAGTTGCTCTCCTCAAACTACACACAGCCAACCCCTTGTCACACAAACATTAGGTTTAGAATCAATCAAAGGATTAATTCGGTGGGCTGTCTGATTCTTATGGATATAGCATTGTAGCTCGTAGGTGCCTCCTTCCTCATTAACGGGTTACTGGATTTTTCTCTGTAATCTTCACGGCAACTTCGTTGGCTTCCCTTCTTTCTTGATATGGATTCTGATTTTCTGGATCAGGATCTCTCTCCTTTTGATCTAGATTTTAGATATTTGCAAGCTTGTCCAAGATCTGCCCTTTTCAAATGCTCCTCCCTGTGTATTTAAAGGGGTAATGTAACGGTCAAATAGGTCTTATAGCCGTTATACTTGTCGTTTAGCCAACGTTCATATGTACGGTCTCCATATTGTACTTTCTCAGTTTTCAGTCCTTGATTAATTAACTCAGCTTTTCCAGAATCTCAGTTCTTTCTTGACAAGGCCTTAACTCATTTTTCTACTCTTATTTCAAAACTGAGTACCTCGTAAACTTGACATCTGACTTCAGTTGGTTAAGTCATAGTACACCATTCAGCTTCTCCATTTCCTGGTAACTGATAATCTTTGTCCTTAAGATTATTCAGCTTTACATGATCTATAGTTGATTTGTGTCACATGCAGACTTGCTCGATTCCGAATTATAATCACGACTTAATCGACTTCATTGAGTTTGTCACCTCAGTTCTTCAATCTTCAATAACTGAGTTTGAACCCTCAGTTCTTCAGTTCTCAGATGTATACCCATTTTTCTTGCTATGACTCAGTTGTTTGCCTAGTTCCTATCTATTACAATGCTTGTCTGAAACAACCTATACAAAGCTCAGACTCTAGATAGATCCTATACATTTTTCTCTAGACCATTTCTTGCTCTTCTTTCATTATACACTATAACAGTTAGTTATGACTCCATCATCATGGGTTATAAGTGAACTTTCTAATCATCATCAAAACATAAATTTTATTTCCAACAATTTCCCCCTTTTTGATGATCTATCATAACCCTTCCTAAAAGCAATAATAAAAGAATAATGCATGAAATCAGAACAAACCAAAATATCAAACTAAAAACAGCTTAGTTCATTACATAGTTGTACCAAAACAAACTGAGTTTATGAAATCATTACAGTTTTCCTTTTTCCAAATTCATCAGCTTTTCACCAAGACATATACTTCTTTTTGTTTCCAGGAGCCTTCTTGCTTTTCCTTCTTCTCTTGATTCATCATTTCTGGGCTTGATATCCAAGTATTCATTGATCATCCGATTTGTCGTTTCGTTGTCTTGGTTCTTAAATTTTATCAGAATCTCTTTGATCTCCTCATCCATTAGCTTCTCCTCTTATTTTGATATTAATCCATGTTCTTCTCCTTTAGTTTTTACTTCTGGTTCCAGGACATTTTCCCCCTCAGACTTTGCCTCTTTATCTTAACTTCCTTTATATTTTCTTGCAATCTAGCACATATTGCAATCTTCTTTCTGATGTTCATCATTGCATTGACTGAGGCTTCTTCATCTTCCTTAGTTCTTGTCTCTTTAAAGGGTTCTTCTACAATTAACTCGTCGATCAAACAATCAGCTGCCACTCCGTTATGTTGAATGACAAGTAAATCAATATCCACTTGTCTGTCTTGTTCCTCGATCAAAAGTTTAGCAAAGTTTTCTTACATTTCGATTTCATCAACAAAGACTTTCCTTGATTTCATCTTCCCCCTTGTTTGAAGATATGCAAAAGCTTTCTTCAAATAATTTGTGCAAGGTGATGATGTTAGAGTACCTGTTCAGACCTGAGTAATGTGCCATTCAGATAGACTCATGCAAGTTGTAGAGATTCTTTTGTAGAGTCTGCGTCAGGCTCTCTATGATCATTTTTCACTACAAAAAACTGGACTTTTTGCGGCGGAAGGTTACCGTCGCAAACTAGGCTTATTCCGTCGCAAACCCTAATTTGCGACGGATTTGCAACGGTTTTTATTTGTCGCATTTTTAGTCACAAAACTGAGTTTTTGCGACGGTTTATCCGTCGCAAATTATTTATGACGAATGTTGCGACGAATAATAACGTATTTTATTTTTTAAAAATATAATTTCCGTCGCAACAAAATGTATAATCCGTCGCAAAAATTTTATAATCCGTCGCACAAATTGTATAACCCGTCGCAAAAATTGTATAATCCGTCTCAAATATTTTTTATTAAATAATTTATTTATTTTAGATCTTACATATCCGTCGCAAATACACTTTTCCGTCAGAATACAACTTTGCGACGGAATATTTCGTCGCAAAAATTAAATTAATCAGAAAATTATGGTCGTTTTGCGCAAGACCCGCCAAACCACCGCCGCAAAACAACCTATAATTTTCCTGGTAGCATTACAATTGCTACCGGCTATCAACAACAACAATATAAAAGGGATACGATACCAAAATAAATAAAACGATATGTCAAAGGGGATATGTCAAAGAGGATATGTCAAAGGGATATGTCAAAGAGGATATGTCAAAGGGATAAAACGATATGTCAAAGGGATACGATAAGCCAAAATAAATAAAAATGTATAAAGCAATATGTCACCCAAGTCGGACCGGTGTACTACCTAAACCCATGTCACCTCCTCCAGTCCGTGATCGGATCGGTCATCTTTGTCTTTGCCAGCATTACCCGGGTTGCATCCCTCCGGAGGATCTTCGCCTAATCCACTCCTCCATCTGCGCTTAGTCCTGTCTTCCCCGACGCTTTCTGTCTCTCTCTAGCTCCTCCAACCTCGCCTGTGTTTCGCTGATCTGTCTTTTCTCGCCATCTCCTGGGTGAGACGGGTGAGTATGCCCGGAGAGTATGTCTCGCGGATGAGTGTCGAGCAAGAGTGAGCCTGTCGTAGTAGTACATGAGGCGGTGACCCCATGCCAAAACTCTCCTTCTTGTCGTAACCACCGGTAAGCCGTAATAAAGACGCGACTCGTCGACAGTGTTAGGAACATTTTATTATGTTTTGATGATGGCCATACTAGCTGTTATAGCAAGCCTGAAATAAGTTAGAATTCTATGTATAAGTCTTTACTTAGAGTCCGACATGTTGTATAAGTTGAGTGAGACAAGTATTGTACTAGTTGGTAGGACGGAAAGCAAAAGCAGATATTCGGCAAAGGAAAGCCACCAAGCACCAAGCAGAGAAGAAATAAGGCATTATGATCGACTTATAACCAAGGAAGTCCGTGATGACCTTGGATAAGTCTAAGTTATGTTTTAAATGATAAAACTCAAATGTTCAAGTATGGTGTACATTTGGTCTCACTCAAATCAAGGATCGGTGAAGTTCAAAGACTCTCAAAATACTAGAACAAAGAAGGAAACAAATGAATCGGCCGAGTACAATCGACTTTCGGCAAAGAGAAACAAACAAAGAAAGAATGAACGGCTAAGTGAGAAGGCTCACTCTACCGTTCTAAAAACAGCGAAGAGACATTCATAAGATCAAATTTGATATACGATGAAGATTCAGAAGATCATGCATTAAATGCACAATCATTAAAGGATCAATCAAGGACGGATTTTCTGCTATACGTTTGAAGAAAGAATCCGATCACTGAAATCAAGGAGAATACAATTAAGGGGGAATCAAGAATGAAATCAAGGATTATTCCCTCATTAATATAGCCAACGGACGGAATTTAAAAAACCAAGGTTATTCAAGGCTATAAATAGAAGGCATTGACAGAAAAATTAAATAACGATTTAAAAAGAAAGAAAGCAAAAACTCTGTCAATTTGAAAAGCCTTCTCTCTGAACTTACAAGGATACAACTAGTGATCAACTCAAATATCATAACTGCAAAGTCATATTCATAACTGAGATTGATCAAGCAAGTGTGTGAATCACATTCACATCAATCAAGCAAATCGAATCGAGGCAATCGAGAAGGAGTTGAATCTGTGATAGTTGTTGAAGGATTTTGATCACAAGGAGAGCAAGAAAAGGAAGATCGAATCACCAAGTCATTGCGGTCAAGGAGTGATAGTCTTGTAGATTGTGAAACTTGGGAAGCCAAGGACAATCATACTATTGTATCTGTGAAAACAATAGTGAATTCCTCCAATCATCACAGGAGAAGAGTGGATTAAGGGATTACACCACCCTGAACCACTATAAGCCTTGTGTTAACTTAATTTCTGCAATTTACTTTACAGCATTCATTCAATTTGCATACATCATAATTTGCATCTGTGACTGTCTAAACCGGTTTGAAAACAATATAGTAAGAAGGGACTTATCCGCTGCCCAAAAGCTTTTAACTAGAGGAAGAAAAGTTTTTGAAACTCCGCTATAGTCATTCACCCCCCCCCCCTCTGACTATAGTTTCACCCTTCTCTGGGACCAACAATTGGTATCAGAGTAGTGTTCCTAGTATCAGAACCTGTTCAGATCTAATTTCTGGTAACAAGGAGATCACATATTTTCAAAGCAGTTTTCAAATCTGAGTTTTCCATTCACTGTCATTTATATATTCAATTATACTGATGGATTCCTCAAACTTCTTATCAAAAGTACCTGTTTTTAATATTAATAATTTTGATGAATATAAAATAAGAATGTTATCTCATCTTGCAGCAACTCATGAGGAAATGCTGGATGTAATCAACGACGGCCCAATCATGATCACTACTGTGGTAGGCACAGGAGCAGATCAAGGAAAGGAGATAAACAAACCCAAGAAAGATTGGACCAAAGATGACAGGAGAAGAGCAAACCTAGACTTTGTAGCAAAAGATATGATCTTAAAGACTCTAGACAGCAACATGTTCTTAAGAATAAAGGATTGCAAAACAGCAAAGGAGATGTGGGACAAGCTGGCACTAATCAATGAAGGATCTGAAGCAGTTAAAGAAAATAAACTATCTGTTGCAAAACAGAAGTTTGAAAATTTCAAGATGAAGGCAGGTGAATCCATTGATCAGATGGACAACAGATTCTCAAGCATCATCAGTGAACTGCAACAGCTTGGTCACACATATCCCCAAAAAGAAGTATGCTTGAAGATCTTGAGAGGACTACCTGAAAGATGGAAGATCATAACATCAGTAATCAGAGGAACTACAAATCTTGCAAGCACTGACACTCTGACACTGATGTCCCAGTTAAAAGCTCATGAATTCGAATTGAACGGTGAAGATGGTGCTCCGGCAGAGACACACAAAATCACCGCATTAAATTGCACCCAAGAAAGTAACTTGCCGAATGCATCGAAGAAAGAGACACAAGAAGCGAAAGAACAGGTAGCTTTATTAGTAAAACGTTTTGACGGGTTTAAAAAGAAGCCATTCAAAGGAAATTCATCATCAAACAAAAGGTCAAGCTCAACCAGAGACATGAAGAAGAAAGATGATGAATACAGATGCTTCAATCGCAACAAGAAAGGTCACTTCAAGGTGATTGTCTGAAGAAAATGACAAAGATGATGAAAAGAAGAAATACAAAGCATCACGAAAGAAAAGGAGCAAGAAGGCACTTAAGGCGTAATCCAAAGCAGTGAAAAGCATGAAGAATCATCGACAATGACTCGGATGATAGTGATGAAGAAGACAGATTCTCGAAAATGAAAAAGCATGCCTATGTCTCATGACCAAAGAATTGGATGAAGATAAAAGTGATGGCTGCAGATAATCGAGGAAACAAGCCTATGTTTAATGGCTAAAGAATCGAGATGAAAGCGAGGTAACATCTATTTCATGTTCTTCATCTAATGCATCCACATCTAACACTTTGCACAATCCTCTAGTCTTCCATTAGATACAAGAGACCTAGTCCAAAATCTCATGACTAAATTTGATGAAATTGAAAAGAATCATGAAATTCGGAAAAGGAATGCAATGATCTAAGGAAAGAGAATAAGAGGTTAAAGAAAGAAGCTGGATAAAGCAAAAGTGAATTAACTAGTAAGAGACCTACTTAAATGATCAACAAAAGCAGATGATCATACATCCGTTATTAACAGATCAATTAAGGAAATCTCCTCACCAGTGAAGGTAACCACTTTGCACCACTAAAAGCACCGGCTTACAAACCCTCAAAAGGTTTGGATCCAGATCTGGTCTTGGCTACAACAGTCAGGATGAAAGTAGGAATAATGGTCAACACCATTCTAAATTCAGAACCACTAGTGGACCAAAATTTAGAAAGGGACAGACCATGATTCCAACAGATCATCCTGTTCCGGTGAAGTCAAAACCCAGTGTAGTGAAACAGCAAATCAAATCCTCATTCCAGTCAATCAAGAACAACTGGCATCTGAAAGGTAAAGGCAGACTTTACCCCTCAGAGGATGATTGGAATGTTGCACCTCCAAAATACAAGAGGAAACCATTCTACAAAATGCATCACATGTGGTTAAGAAAAGCCAATATGTTCCTAGACACATGAAGCAAGAAAGGGTTCCTCATGATATGGAAAGTGAAGAAGGATGCAATGGCACCAAAAGGTAGAGAAAAGTATCGAATACCTTCTGTAAAAATATTAGAAGCTATTCTCGCCATGCCTTATACATATGAAGTTGATGACTTCAATTAGCCAAAAAGAAAACCTTTTGGATACACACTAGGTATAGGAGGCATGTTTGCTAACAAGCACGGACCCAAGCAAAGTGTTGGGTACCTAAACCTAATTAATCTGTTTTGTAGGATGTCCGGTACATAGACAAAGTGGATGTTCGGACACATGACAGAAACAAGAAATGGCTCACCGATTTCAAAGCTTTTGATGGACCCAAAGTCACATTTGGAGGAAAAGAAAACCCTGGCAAGATTAAGGGGGAAGGCACAATACTCAAGCACAATCTAAAAATTCAAAATGTGGCATATGTCAAGGGACTTAACTTCAATCTGATGAGCATCAGTCAATTCTGTGACAAAGGATACAATGTGCACTTCAACAAAGAAGGATGCAAAGTGATTCACAGTCAAACCAACACAGTAGTTCTTGCAGGTAGAAGACAAGACAACATGTATGTTGTGGACTGGAGAACAGCCAAGGCAGAAACTTGTCTACTTGCCAAGAATAATCAATCAACAAGTTTGGATTTGGCATGTAAGACTGAATCACCGAATTTCAAGACCATCAACAAACTATCAAAAAGCAAGCTAGTTGAAGGGCTGCCAGAGATCACATTCAAGAAAGAAAGTCTATGTGATGCATGTCAGAAAGGAAAGCAGATCAAAAGTTCATTCACGTCAAAACCTTATCAATCCACAACTAGAATTCTACATCCATTTGCACATGGACCTTTTGGACCACCACACCGAGTAAAGTGTGAGTGGTAAGAAATATACTCTTGTAGTGGTGGATGACTTCTCAAAGTATACCTGGACCATCTTCATGAACAAGAAGAAAGAAACACTCAAGAAGCTACGGACTTCTTGAGAAGACTCCGAGAATGAGAAAGAGCTAAAAATCATCAAGATCGGATCGAGATAGAGGCAATGAATTTCTAAATGAAATTATCGAACCTATTGTGAAGAAAATGGAGTACTACATCAACTATCTGCAGCAGAACTCCACAACAAAATGGTGTAGCAGAAAGAAGAAAGCAGAACTCTCAAAGAAGCAATCGAACAATGATTGTCAAGAAGCATGTTTACCAAAGAGATTTTGGGTCAAGCAAACAAACACAAACATGCCATACACAAAACAGATCAATCATCAACAAACACCATGGAAAAACTCCATATGAAAGATGGAATGGTAGAAAACCCAATATCTCATATTTTCATATGTTTGGATCAAAATGTTTTGACTTAAACAGAATCAATCGTGCATACCTTTGATGAGAAGGTGATGAAGCAATCTTCATGGGATACTCGGACACCCGACAAAGCATTGAGTACTAAATAAAAGAACTCGGTGATTGAAGAATCAATACATGTGGTTTTTGATGAACCAAACACAAATGGTGAAGATCTTCAAGATCAAGAAGAGAAAGCACAACAAAGAGAAATCTATACAAATGCAACCATACCAATTACTATCCTGAATCATTATTCTGAAGATCAAGAGGAGCCACGTACCAATACACCAGATGAAGCTCCTCAAGTTGAAGTTCATGCTCAGCATGAAGGTATGGAAGCACCAAGTGTAGATCAACTTCAACCAGATCTAAATTGGCTAAGAGACCATCCTGAAGAACAAGTTATTGGAGATATTCACACAGGAGTTAGAACCAGAAGACAACTGGAGCACATGCTAACTTGTTTTCTATCACAAGTGGAACCCAAGACTATAGATGATGCAATTCAAGATGCAGATTGGATCACACCCATGCAAGAAGAACTAAATGAATTTGAAAGAAATGAAGTCTGGGAACTTGTTGATAGACCAAGAAATGGCAAACATCATTGGTGCAAAATGGGTTTTCGAAACAAGATGGATGAGCAAAGGCTGTTGTCGAGAAACAAAGCAAGGCTAGTTGCAAAAGGCTATTCCCAAGTGAAGGAATAGATTATGATGAAACTTTTGCTCCAAAGAGCAAGATTGGAAGCAATCGGACTTTTTCTAGCATTTGTCGCACACACAAAGACTTCAAAGTCTATCAAATGGATGTAAAGAGTGCATTCCTAAATGGACTCTTGGAAGAAGAAGTTTATGTAGAACAACCTCCTGGATTTCAAATTAAAGGAAAAGAAGACAAAGTATACAAACTCAAGAAGGCCCTCTATGGACTCAAACAGGCACCTAGAGCACTGTGTCTCAAACTCTCATCTGATTTACGATCAAGAATGGATTCAACAAAGGAACTATTGACAAGACTCTATTTAAAGCTGGAGGAAGGAGCAAGCACATTGCTAGTGCAAATCTATGTTGATGATATAATCTTTGGATCGGAAGATGAAAAATTTGTGTGAGAAATTTGCAAACACGATGAAGAGCAAATTTCAGGATGAGCATGATGGGAGTATTAAACTACTTCCTTGGCCTTGAAGTAAAGCGAATGAAGGATGGCATTTTCATTAGTCAAGCAAAGTATACAAGAGATTTGATACACAAGTATGGGATGGATACAAGTATACAGCCAGACACACCAATGTGTGAGAATCATACTTGGAAAAGATGAAGGAGGAAAAGATGTTGATCAAAAATTGTATAGAGGAATTATTTTATTATACTTAAGCGCAGCGGACTGACATAGCATTTGCGGTAGAGTATGTGCAAGATTTCAAGCTCAACCAAAAGAATCACATCTTCTAGCAGCTAAAAGGATAATCAAATACTTGAAAAACACTTTAAATGTTGGTATTTGGTATCCAAAAGATGGAGGATTTACATTGATATCATATTCAGACTCGACTATCGCTGGATGCAAAATAGATAGAAAAATCACCTCTGGAACTTGCCAAATGCTAGGAACCAGACTAGTCTCTTGGTTCAGTAAAAAGCAAAACTCCATATCTACATCAACAGCTGAAGTAGAATACATAGCGGCAGTAGTCATTTGTGCACAAATCTTGTGGATAAGACAACAAACTAAGGGACTATGGAGTAGAAGAGAAAACAATTCCAATCATGTGTGATAACACAAGTGCAATATCTATTACGAGAAAATCCAGTATTGCACTCAAGAACAAAGCACATTGATGTGAGACATCATTTTATCAGAGACCATGTTGAAAAAGGGGATGTCATCCTAAAACACATATCCACTGAAGATCAATTGGCTGACATCTTCACTAAACCACTCAGTTATGAAAGATTCAGCAAGCTAAGAACTGAGTTAGGAATGATTGAAATTGAATAAATATCAAAAAGCGGCTAGCTGGAGTAATCGGCTAAGTGACTTCATTAACTGGTACGACCTTTGCCGTTACAGGAGATGCAGCAAGTAAGGCACTGGCATCCAGCGAAGGTAACTTAACTGATTGTTAGGAACAGTGAAATAGAGCAGTTAAGTAAAGAACCTATAGAACGGGTAAGTGGCCAGCGAAGGCACTTCACCGAAATAAAGACTTGGACAAATTAAGAGTGTGAACAAAATCAATTCTGATTACACGTGGAGAATAAGGAAATTATGGAGGATTATTCTATACACACGTGGCGATCAACTTGTGATCATGGAGGTAATTATATTATTTTTCGAATTATAAACTCCTCGATTCACGGGCACTATCATTACTTGCCTCAAACCACACCCCCATTTCCCTCGAATATCGCGATTTTCATACACAAAATCACGCCATTATATCACTAAATCCTTCCATATTCAAACCACGTTCACACTACCCAAAATCGCCTATATAAACAAGACTTAGAGATTTTCAGAAATCTTTACGCTCTCTTGCAAATTACAAACCCTACTCTTGTTTATCTCTATTGCAAACTCAAGTTTATTTTCAAACCCTCTCCTCTCAAAAATGACATCATCTTCCTCAATCACCCAAGCTGGGTACGAAAAATCGATTGCCACTGGTTCATTCTTTCAAGCAGAACACTACCTGAAGCTGTGTGGAAATGATGAGCATGCCAAACGGTTGGCAGCAGGCTCCGAAAAACTAAAATTATCCACCTTCCTCAATCCTCCAATATCTGAGGTGTGCTATGAAAGTCGATTTCTTTACGGAAATCGCACAATACGATGCCTGGGCCCTCTTGAAGAAGGTGACAAGTTTGAAGAAGACAAGATCGTAGCATATGTAAATGGCAGAGACGTTGTGATTACAGCAAAGGTAATTCGAAAACATCTCAAACTTTCAAATGAGGGTCAAGCAAAAGTGACATTGGTACCACAAGACTTGGACGCCACTGCAGGCAATCATTGCCAAAACGGCAAACCCAGGATCCACAAAAGTCAAGCGTCTCAGATCTCGAGTTGAAGCTGCCTTTTAATGAGTTTAGTGCCCTAATTGGCAAAACCATTGAAGGAAAGTTGGGAGAAAATCATGCCATGACAGTAAATCGAGGATGCGGCTAATGGGAATCATTTATAACAAGCTACAATTTAATTGGGCAAATTACTTCTTTTGAGACTCAAAGAACAAATCCAAGGTGAAGTAAAAGCAAAGTAAAAGCGATAAAAGAGGGAAAGACAATGAAAGGACAATTGCAGGTGAAAAAGTCTTACGTGATACTGCTTGCACTATCTATTGCAATGTCTCAAAGTCCCCACTGTACAACTCAACAGACTGCATGAATCCAAAGTCATGTTTACTTATGTCTAACCACAAAAGAAGGCAGGAGAAGGAAAGAGGAAGAAATCCTCACACAACACCTCAGGACAAAGAAAGAAACAAAAAGTCCGGTGAAGTCTGGAAAAGACAGACTTTGGGAAATTAATCGATGAAGAAGAAGAAGAGGCGGATTCTGATGAGGAAGCACAGCAAGAAGAAGCAAATGCCAGTGAGGGTGGACAGCATCCATCTGAAGAAAACACTGAAGACGATGAGGACTCTCCAGAAGAGGCTGTACATTTATCTGCAAACGATATAGATGATCGAATTGCAGAATATCTTGAATAGAAGGAAGGGGATTCCAGACAACAACTTCAAGACACAGGCCGCATGCTTGCTGAAGAAGCATGGTTATTTGATTTTCTGGGTATCACAACTCTTGTAGGAGTACTTGATGAATCCCCACTATGGGAATTGGTTGATGCAGCCAAGGCAAAGTTGCCCCAGACCTCTGGGGGACAAAGTCACGACTCAGATGATGGTGGAGATGATCATCAGGATGATGGTGATGATCATGATGCTAATGATCATCATGATGATGATCTTGGCCAAGACAAAGAAGAGGACTCTCTTGCACCAGATGCAATTGATGATACTACTCTCCTTCGTACCTTTTTGAAACCACAAGCTTCTGGCAAGTCTACAACTCCAGCAAAGACAATTCCTCAACCGCCTCATGCAATCGCGCTCCAGCCTAACGGCACAAACATTGTGGACATTTGGTTCATTTGCTACCACTCCAGTCAAGACAACCCCAAGAAGAGAGATAGGGAGCTGCAGCTCAAGCAACTCCAGCATATACATCTACCCAAATTCTTGATGATTTGTAAACTAGAGCAGATGTCACTCAACATCAAAACAAGGGACAACAAAGCAGAACAGAACTGAACCGGTGACACAAGGCACAAACTCTCTCGGTGGCAAGCGGCATTACAAATGAAACTTTTGAAAGCAGCAGACACTGTGGGTGAAGAATTTGAGCAAACAAGCCATGTATCTCGGATCCATGACTTCAGACATTTAATGACAAAAGTTCCTCCATTGAACACAAGTTTCGTGCCATTGCAGAGTACATTGATGCACAAAACATTGTGGTTCAACAACAGGGAAGTCGATGAAGCGACTTAATATCAATATCTCCAACAATCTTGCAGTGGCTCAGACAAAGATATTTCCCAAGAAAATGAATCAATGGCGGTGGCCTTTGGCACTAAATTTCGTAGTATGAATGAGAAATCGAACGATCATCACCACAGATTCACATCTATTGAATCAAAGCTTGACTCTCTGATCGGCACGGCAGAGGCCACAAATAGCATCTTACTCCAGCAAAGGGATGATGCTGCCAAAAAGGGGGAAAATCGGGATAAGCCTGAAATTGAAGGATCAACAATCAGACCCCCAAATTTCATTGAAGAACAAAGCGGGAGCAAGAGACAGAGAAATAAGAATCAGAAATGAAGCAGAAGAACAGCAAAGAAGAGTCAGAGAAGAAAAAGAAAAGGCCCTAAAGGAACCCTGCATTGGATTTCCTCATCCTATACAAAGAAGAGATGATGATAGAGACAGATCCGGCAGACAACAAAGGCCTGGATCTAGTCAGCAAAGAGGATCAGCCAGTCAACACAAATCCAGCACCAGAGGAAACACCAGCAGAGGCAGCAGCAGCTCCAGATATACTGGGGAACACAGAACTTACACTGGTCACCAAAGCAAAGCAGAATATGATGCAGATGTCTTTGGACCATGTAAGAGAAATTTTGAGTACATGAAGGATCAGATCCTCACCTCTCACAAGATGAAGCTTGGGGTGATTGGCTAAACTATCAGGATGAAAGGATGAGAACTTATATGGCCAAACTCTACAATGAAGTAAAAAGGGAGTTTGCACTTCTCAAACAAACCAACATCAAACCAAGCTCACCATACCATTATCAAAGAAAAGGACCGGAAGACTTGCCAATTTGAACAACAAGAAGAATTCAAATATATGGCAAAATTCTTCAATCCTATGGGAAGATTGGAGAAATAGGAGCAGTGGGGTCTCTACAAAAGTCTCAAATTTGAGACTCACACATTCTTGAGGCTAGGAAAGACTTGAAAAATATTTTGGAGAACCTAAGGCAAATGAGACCATGCACGATTTCAATAGACTTTTTGCCAAAAGAGTTTTCAAGGTGCATCTGAATACACGACTTTGGCTTCTTGGAAGTGGATGTTTTCAGAAATTGATTGGAAAGACATTGAAGAGGTTCGGACTACAAAGTTCAAAAGGTACAAGGCTGAATTAAGCAAAATGTAGTTTGTAACAGTTGAATAAATTTTGGATCTTATTGCCCCTTGATGGATGAATAAAACTGTTCTGTTGTTTGCTATGAAAATCTTGATCACTTATGTTCAGGCTTATGAGGGTTTTGGCATCATCAAAAAGGGGGAAATTGTTAGGAACATTTTATTATGTTTTGATGATGGCCATACTAGTTGTTATAGCAAGCCTGAAATAAGTTAGAATTCTCTGTATAAGTCTTTACTTAGAGTCTGACATGTTGTATAAGTTGAGTCAGACAAGTATTGTACTAGTTGGTAGGACGGCAAAGCAAAAACAGATATTCGGCAAAGGAAAGCCAGCCAAGCACCAGCAGAGAAGAAATAAGGCATTATGATCTGACTTATAACCAAGGAAGTCTGTGATGACCTTGGATAAGTCTAAGTTATGTTTTAAATGATAAAACTCAAATGTTCAAGTATGGTGTACACTGGTCTCACTCAAATCAAGGATCAGTGAAGTTCAAAGACTCTCAAAATACTAGAACAAAGAAGGAAACAGTGAATCGGCTGAGTACACTGACTTTCGGCAAAGAGAACAGCAAAGAAAGAATGAACGGCTAAGTGAGAAGGCTCACTCTACCGTTCTAAAAACGGCGAAGAGACATTCACAAGATCAAATTTGGTATACGATGAAGATTCAGAAGATCATGCATTAAATGCACAATCATTAAAGGATCAATCAAGGACGGATTTTTCGCTATACGTTTGAAGAAAGAATCCGATCACCGAAATCAAGGAGAATACAATTAAGGGGAATCAAGAATGAAATCAAGGATTATTCCTCATTAATATAGCCAACGGACGGAATTTCAAAACCAAGGTTATTCAAGGCTATAAATAGAAGGCATTGTGAGAGAAAAGTAAATAACGATTTAAAAGAAAGAAAGCGAAACTCTGTCAATTTGAAAAGCCTTCTCTACGAACTTACAAGGATACAACTAGTGATCAACTCAAATATCAGAACTGCAAAGTCATATTCATAAGCGAGATTGATCAAGCAAGTGTGTGAATCACATTCACATCAATCAAGCAAATCGAATCGAGGCAATCTCGAGAAGGAGTTGAATCTGTGATATTTGTTGAAGGATTTTGATCTCAAGGAGCAACAAAGGAAGATCGAATCACCAAGGCATATTGCGGTCAAGGAGTGATAGTCTTGTAGATTGTGAAACTTGGGAAGCCAAGGACAATCATACTATTGTATCTCGTGGAAAACAATAGTGAATTCCTCCAATCATCACAGAGAAGAGTGGATTAAGGGATTACACCACCCTGAACCACTATAAGCCTTGTGTTAACTTAATTTTTGCAATTTACTTTACAGCATTCATTCAATTTGCATACATCATAATTTGCATCTATGACTGTCTAAACCGGTTTGAAAACAATATAGTAAGAAGGGACTTATCCGCTGCCCAAAAGCTTTTAACTAGAGGAAGAAATTTTTTTGAAACTCCACTATAGTCATTCACCCCCCCTCTGACTATAGTTTCACCCTTCTCTGGGACCAACAACAGGGGTGTCAGGCTGCCTCTCCTGGGCTTTCGCCTTCTTCGAGGTGAAGACGTCCTGCAAAGTATGATATAAATTTGTTAGTAACAATAATTACATGATATATATATATAATGTATATATAATATTTAGAATACATAACGTACCAAGATTTTCTCAAACTTCCTCGAGACGAAGTTGCCCGACTTCTTCTTCTTCGAACTAGTCACCAGATCTCCGACTGATAGGGGCACTTCTCTATTGTCCTCCATGGCCCGAGCGAAATCGATAACGCCGTGTCTGCCCATAGCATGTGTCCCAGGGATCTTCCCTTCCTCACCGGATCCAGAAGCTCGGTTTATCTTCTTTTTCACAGATGTTTCCTTGAATGCCTATTCCGACATAAGATAAACAAGTTAGTACATACATATATATATATAAAACACAAGTATTATTAATTAAATATTGAATAATTGCTTACGGGACTCCCAAACCACTCCTGGAACTAACGGAGAATATCCGGGGTCATCCAAAGCCGAGCACGGGGGTTTGTTTGAGCCCGATACATATAATCACGGACCCTGTTGATAGCATACCGCTCAAAAGCTTCCCTAACCAGGCGCCGTGGCGTAACTTTCGAAGTTTCGAAATGGCCCTGCAACATAGTTATATATATGTTATATGTATAGTTATAATTATAGTTATATTTATATGAACGACGTACCCTAAATGCGTGCCACCACCTATCTTGCTACTCCTGGCTGGCATTATGCCATGTGGTGGCAAAAGTGTTGAAGCCGCTGATTATGGCGGTCTTGGCCATTTTCTTGACATAGTTGTCGGTAAACCTGTCATACTGAAAACAATAAGTTGTTAATATATTTGGTTAATGAAAATATAAATAAAAATACAAACAAATTAAAGCAAGATATGTATTAACTTACCATCTCCCCTCGGGATCCAAAACCGGCAATCCAAGGTCACCATTGACAATGACGCCCAAATCCTCCTCGGTCATCTGGTGTATCTCATCATCCAAACCGTGAGTCTGTGTGGAGGAAGACGCTCCGGGGGAGGGGGAACTACCCCTACCGCGTCTACCTCTACCTCTACCTCTACCTGACATCTATTTGACACAGAAAATGACGTTTATACTAATCTAAATGCAATTATAATAAAAAGGCGTTTATACTAATTAATAATAAATTACAATGTTTAATACATTATTATTCACTATAATGACAAAATAAAATATTTAATACATTATTATGCACTATCACTACTAGAATGGAAGAGTTCTTCCTCCTCTTCATCGAGATTCAGATCATCAACCGATTCTTCTTCCTCTCCATCTTCATTCTCGGATTCAACATCCACTTCTTGTTGAATGAAATCCGCCATCTCATCATCATCCAAGTCATTATCCCCAACATCGGAGTCAACATCGACATCAAGATCTTGGTGGACAATGTTAATGAGGATCGATAATCGGGAAACATCATTGATCACTTGTTCTTGGAAAACGGTTTCTCGACGGGAGCATCGATAGTCGATCTTGCCTTTGTTTTGAAAACAACCGACCATTGATCTTTGTCTTTTTCAAACTTGGATATGGAGCATAGTAGACTTGCTCGACTTGATAAGCCGAACAAATGGATCATAAGCGCCATATTTCCAACCACGATGAACTTCAACTATCTTATAATCTTTATGCACATTCATGCCCCGCTCGTAATTATCAAACCAATCACATTTGAACAATACGGCTTTGTAGACAGTCGAATGTCCATAATACACCAACTCAATGATTTCATTTAAAGTGCCATAATAGTCGGCACCTTCCGTGGAACTGACACAAACTCCGTTGTTGACTGAAGATTTACCAATATCAGTTGCCCGGTTGAATGTCCGAAATTTGTAGCCGTTAATCGAATAACGTTTCTAAGTTTTGACTTGACGAGAAGGACCACTTGCCAAAGATTTTAGCAAATCATCATTCAACAATGATGCTTGTTGTGCAAACCATTTGGTAAATTCATTTTCATGTTTATTCCAAATATCCGCCGAGGTCAATTGAATTTGTTGAACACGAATAAATTGCTCGAACAATCTAAGAATGAATCATTTTGTCGATTAATGTATATTTGTTCGAAAAAAGCGTTAAGCATTGTATATATGTAGTAATGAGGTACTTACAGTTCATACGGTTTCATGATTTCATGATTAGACAATACGTACTTGTGCACAAAGTCATATTCTTTATTATCCAAGAACCTCGTCTTGCACTTCCTAGTTGTTGTACCATTATGATCACGGAATAACTCGGGTAAATCAAACGATTGTCGATGCGAAGTCTCACCAACAAACAAGATTCTTTGCTTTTGTTTCAATATGATCATCGTAATACATAGAACGAAGTTTGAAATTTCTTCCAACAAATACGCATTGCATATTGATCCCTCTACGAAAGCTTTGTTTCCAATCTTTTGTTTTAAGTGATTCAAAAACCTTTCAAATGGATACATCCATCGATATTGCACGGGACCACCAACTCTGACCTCATACGGCAAGTGTACCGGTAAATGCTCCATCGAGTTAAAAAACGCTGGAGGCAAAATCTTCTCTAACTTGCAAATAATCTCAGCAATGTTATTCTCTAAACGAATCACGTCTTCTATTTTTAGGTTAGCAGCACACAAGTCTCGAAAGAATTGACTTATCTCAGTCAATGCATTCCACTCATTTTTCGGAATCAGTTCTCAAAGGGCAACTGGCAACAAACGTTCCATAAAAACGTGACAATCTTGGCTTTTCAAACCACGTAGAATGTATTGATCATGATCTACGCACCTACTCAGGTCTCGAAGCATAACCGTCGAGGGAATTTCAACTTGGTGACCCATTCACACAACACTTTTCTTTTCGCTTGTCAAGAACAAGTGTACAATCGGGGCTTTCGCAAAGCTCTTTCAAATCTTTGTGATTTTGGACCACAAGCGATTTTGCCTTTAACGTCCATAACCGTGTCAATCAGTTTTTCAAAGAAGTTTTCTCAATATGCATCACATCCAGGCAATGTCGAAGCGACAATGTTTTCCAATACGGAAGATCCCAAAAATGCTTCTTTTCCACCAACCATTCTTGGAGTTTTTAAGCCGTTTCAAGTCCGAATCGAGCCATCAATGATGCTTGGTAGGTGTTGTACAAATTCCCATACCTCCTCACCACTCAATCTACGGGGTGGAGTCGCGTGTTCATACTTGTTTGGACTTCAAAAAACCTTTATCTCGTGCGAAAAATATGGTCTTGAGGAGAAAGCGCCGATGACAATCAAACCAAGTGCATTTACCACTATGTTTGAGCGAGCGACTTGTTTCCATCACCACAATAGGGACAAGCTTTCACACCGGCCGTAGTCCACCCGGATAACATGCCATACGCAGAAAATCATTGATAGTCCACACTAGTGCAAAAACCCTCATATGAAAATTCTGTTTTGTGGATACATCGTAAGTAAACAACCCTGCTTCCCACAATTTGCTTCAACTCCTTAATCAATGGTTGCAAATAAACATCGAGGTTTCCTTCGGATTTTTCGCCCCGGTACAAGCAATCGATAAGAATATAAACTGTCTTTTCATGCACAACCAGGCGGAAGATTGTATGGTGTAACCATGGATCGCCAAAGCAAGAGTAGTTCTTCCAAAAATTACCAAAAGGTGCAAAACCGTCTCTGTGCAAAGTCCTAACCGCACATTTCTAGGCTCCTTAGCAAACTCTGGGGTGCATTTGGTCAAAATGCTTCCAAGCTTCAGCGTCACTTGGGTGGGCCATTATACCGCTTGTCTGGGGTTTTCGCGTGCCACCTCATTTCCTTGCCTATATGTTTCGTGGCGTACAACCTTTGGAGTCTAGGTCCAATCGGGAAATAAGTCATCACTTTGTTAGGCACACGTTGACCTCTTGCGTTCGTTGCTGGTTTATATCGATCATGGTCACACGCCGACACTTGTCCGATTCGCGTCCTCCTCCCAAAGTAACATACACCCGCGGGACACACGTGTATTTTCTCATGGGGTAGCTCTAATGCCTTTAACAACTTTTTGGTTTGATAGAAGTTTGAGGCCATTAAGTTATTCTTCGGAAGAATATCTCCTATCAAACCGGTAACCCGTCAACGCATTTGTGAGAGAGAGGTTGTGATCACATTTCAAAGTGAGCAACCTAGAAGCCGCTTGCGATGACGGAGACACTACTTCCATCACATACAGTTCCTCTGCGTTTTCAAGCATTTCAAAAAGCGATGCAACTTCGTGGTTTGGTGTCTCATTGTTCTCCTCTTGGTTAAGAAATTCTTCTCTTACGTGATCAATCCTATCACGTAATCGTCATTAACCATGTCACGATAAGGGTTCACATTCCGCTTTTCTTTGAACGTTGATCGGAATGGGAAACTCTTCACCATGACACACCCAATCATAGTAGTTTGCGCAAAACCCATATTTAGTTAAATGTAATCTCACGTCATGTTCGATCGAAAATTTAGTGTTCTTACACTTACTACATGGACACTTCATCATTCCATTATTTGCCCGAAACGAATCTAACTGCTTTGCATGTTTTATGAATTCCTCCACACCATTCACAAATACCGGGTTAAATTTATTGTTAGCATCCAACCTCTCTCAGTACATCCAACTACGTTCTATTCTCTTCATTTTCAATCCTACACATCATATCATACAAAATATGAGACTAACAATAGTCTTTGAAGGTTGTCTCAACACTTTTGCAAACTCAGGTTTTACTCAACTTACTATGAAACTAACAACACTTTAACCTAAATTTTCAATTCATGGTCAAAGGTTCGACGTCAAAATAATTCGGAGGCTTTTCCGGATAACAAAGTACCCCCAGTACCATTTTCCAAGCGGGTAGGAACAGCAGACTTTGAGGACCTTATGTATGTTATGCTTATCATGTAAGCACATACATATCATCATTTCAATCCAAATTCAACAAACCAATTCAACCAACATCCGGTTTCTAAACTAATATACATATCTATCCCAATTTCAATATCGAGGCAATATCAAGAATATCTCAACAAACCATATCAACCATTTCAATAATGTAAGCATTTTCCTAACTTATCTAACTAATACACATAAGTAAGCATTTTCCTAACTTATAATTACTACACATATATATCTATAAATATATACTAATATGATATATATATATATATATATATATATATATATATATATATATATATATATATATATATATATATATATATATATATATATATCAAAAGGAAAATATAAATTGAAAAAAAAAAATATAAAAAAAAATTACATACTACAATATATATATACATATACATACATATATATATATATATATATATATATATATATATATATATATATATATATCTAAAAAAAAAAATTATACATACATATATATACGCAAGCGGGAGGGGAGGGGGAATCGGGTGCAGGGAGAGGGGTGGGGGGAGGGAAGAGGTTACTGTGGGTGGTGCGGCGGTGGTGGAAGGAGGTGGCGCCGAAAGAATGACTTCAAAGCAGGGGGCGGCGGGAGAGAAGAGGGAGAAGAAGAGAAATGAGGAAGAAAAAGGGATTAGTCGATCGATATCCATTTGTTTTGCGACGGAATTTAATGTCCGTCGCAAACTAACCCTAATTCGTCGCAAAAATCTAAATTTAGAGTAATAAAATAATTTTATAAAATTTTATTAAATATTCCGTCATAAAATAATAAAAATTCCGTCGCAAAATGTCCCGCCAAGTGGAAAAATTGGTACCAAACTGTCCCGCCAAATGTCCCGTCAAGAAACAATAAAACATCCGTCATAAACGTAAATTTGCGACGGAAGTAAAGTCCGTCGCGAAAATTCCGTCGCAAAACTGCTGTTTTTTTGTAGTGTTTAGCCCTTTCAATTTCTTCTCAGTTTGCTTTAATTGTCGCTGTGTCTTTTCAGTTGCAATATGGGGGATGTCCTTTATTACTGATTCGCCTGTGGCTGCATCTTGATCTAAAGATGGGGAACTGACCCTATGGTGATGAGAGTTATGACTTAACAATTCTCTCTCATACTCAATTGCACAGAATTCAACATCTTCCTAAATTTGTCTCCGCTTTTCAGTGTATCCTTCATACTTATCAGCTGAGAGTTCACTTTCTTCAGTTTCATCTTCAATTTGAATTATGTCTTATGTTCTAGTTTTCCTTTTAGTCATTGTGAGATGTTTCTGCATCATTCTCCTTTGTCTTCTAGCTGTTCTTTCATCCTGGTTTTCAATTTTGCTTGAGCTAGAATTTGGTGTTTCTCTTTTGACTTCATTAACTTTCCTTTTCTTTGCTCCACTGGGCACTGATTTCTCTATTACCTCTGTTTCTGTAGATCTAGAGATGGAGAAATAGTTCAGTATACTTTGTACCAAATATGGAAATCCCTTTTTCAACTTGAACTTTTCTCGATTTGTCTTTCTTCCTTGAACTTTTGCTTTTTCATCCGAAATGTGCTTTATCATTAGCTTCAGGACATACTTGTTCCGGTCAAGTTTCTTCTCAAACCAAATTGCATAGATTAGATTCAGCTTCTCTGTCAAAAGAGTAGAAATTCCATGTGTGACCAATGACATTTTTGGTCAGTAGAACTGTCAAAAAGGCGAATTCTTGTTTTTGTTGATGAATAGATCCAATAAAATTCTTCTTATCCTTGTTGTTTGCTATCACTTCCCAAAGAATGTCCTTTTCTTCATTTCCGAAAGTAAGAGACGTAGATCCTCCATAGATATCCAAACCAAAGACTAGAGATAGAAGATGTTCATTAACAATAATGCTTTTCTCTTGAACTGATGTCCCGAAGCTCCTTCCATCATCAGCTATTATGGCATTTCTATAGAAATCTCTGATATCTTTTGGGCACATAATTTTGATCTTCGTATCAATTAGATTTTTGAGTCCTCGATTTTTCTTGATCTTGTCTGCAATCTGAAGTGAAAGGGTGGAGTTTGAATTTTTTTTCCTGTAGTCGTCAAGACTCATGGTGATTCCTCCATCAATGTTATATCGCTCCATTAAAATGGATTTTCAATTGAAAAGTTCTTGGGAGAATCTGGAAGAGATGGATTGGTAGAGATGAAGATTTTGAAATTGATTGTGCAAGATTTGGTCAAGAATGTAAGAACGGTATGTATTTCTGAGTTTTTTTTAGTTCACTCAACCGTTTATTTGAGAGTCTTATCACAATCATTAAGATTTGTAGGGTCATGCATCTACTTCTTCTATTTTAATAGTCTCCTTGATTGACATGTGGCTTCTGGTGATTTGTCTGTCAGCCGGATCGTCAGATGGTAGCTGGAAAGTTTTTAGCTTTTGACCATTTTTCCCTTCATCAGCTTTTGCCTTTTCAGCTTCGTTGCTATGATACAGTTTTCTTGTGTAGAAGTCAGTTTTTCTGTGGATTCAGCAATATAAGAACTGACCTTACCTGCAAAATAGTTTTAAGTTTTCTTCGGTACCAATATCTTCTTGGGTCCGGCTGGATTAGTTATTGAAGTATAACCTTCAGCTTCTTTGATGTGAGAATTAAACTTTCTCATCTCTCTTCTAGATAGACCATTACGCTCAACCTTAGTTGATTTCACAAGGATTCTTTTAGATTTATCATCTTTATCTTCTCTGTGTAATCCACTAGGTCTTCCAGTACCTTGACGGTTAGAATTTATATTCTTTGAAATCTCAAGACTGGGTAAGGTTGGGAGATTATCACTGCTTCTGTCAAATTTACTTGATATTAATCTGTCAGCTAGATTTGACACCTCAGTTTCAAGAAACTCATTCTATTCCTTGCTTTGCCAAGTTCTGTATCTTTTATATTCAACTCAAGTGTGAGTTTTTCCACCAAATTGACAAGCTCGGAGTTTCTTTGACTGAGTTCAGCGAGTGATAACTGAGTAGAAGAATGTACATTTTCTTGATTCTTTGTTACAGCTTCAAGGTTTGATTTTACATTCTTTTGCTGCTCAATTAGATCTTCTATGTCGTCAGTTACTTGCAGCAACTCCTTTTCTTCTTCTTCTGAGAGATCATTTAGTGATGGAACTCCTCTAGATTTGTCATCATATACATTTAAATCGATATCCACATCATCACTGAATCGAGGTTCTGGATTTGTATGTGAACATGTAGCACTAAACCTTTCAATTACTTGATCCTGAAAATTAGATACAACGTTTTGCAAACAATTAGTCAGGGATGATTAAGCCAACGTCTAATTCTAAATGTATCCATTAAGTTTCAACTATATGCTTTTACAACTGATACAGTGAGTGGTTCTCAACGAATGGTATATAAGATTGCTTTGGATTACTTCCAAAAAGGAAGAACTACTCTAATACCAATTGTTGGTCCCTTGGAAAGGCTAACACAAGTTTAGTGGGGGTGGGGTGAATTAACTTGTCACCCAAAACTATTTTGCACCCCAAGAACTGAGTTTCTCTGAAACTCAAACTGAACTAGAAAACTGATGTTTAATATGACTCAACTCAGTTATGTTCCTACCCTTAAACCATGTATTGGAGTTAGCTAATTCAAGTTAGCTAGTGCTAGAACTGAACTAACTTGCAGCGGATAAGATCAAGCCTTTTGTGCAATAGATGTGTCAATAAAGATTCTAATCTCCTATGTATCAGTTCTGTGCTGATTCATTGTCTGAGGTTTACTGAGTGTTGTGATGAGTGGATGAGTCAATAAGTAAAACAGTCACAGCACAAATATAAATGCATAAAGTAAATTAACACATATTTGTTTATGGAAGTTCCGGGTGGTGTAATCCCGTACGTCTCCCCTTATCCTGTGGTGTAGGAGGTATCTCTAGAATCTTGAGATAACTGTTACAAAATCCTAGCCTAATGACAGTCCTTCACGACACTCAAGTTTCACTGTCTACACATTATGAAGAAAGGTGAAATTGCTCCCTTCACGCTGCACACAGATCCTTCGAGTTGGAATTACTCCTTCACCAGCTCACCACAAACACAAACACAGTCTGCAGACTGCACCAACAGCTGTGGCAACCAAGTTGCAACCATATGAGGAAAGGTGGAGTTTCTCTCCTCAAACTACACACAACCAACCCTTTGTAACACAAAGGTTAGGTTTAGAATCAATCAAAGGATTAATTCGGTGAGCTGTCTGATTCTTCTTGATATAGCGTTGTAGCTCGTAGGTGCCTTCTTCCCCCTTAACGGGTTACTGGATTTTTCTCTGTAATCTTCAAGGAAACTTTGTTGGCTTCCCTTATTTCTAGATATGGATTCTTATTTTCTGGATCCGGATCTCTCTCCTCTTGATCTGGATTTTAGATATGTGCTTTGCAAGCTTGTCCAAGATCTGCTCTTTTGAAATGCTCCTCCCTGTGTATTTATAGGGGTAATGTAACGGTCAAATACGTCTTCTAGCCGTTATTCTTGTCATTAGCCAATGTTCATATGTACGGTCTCCATATTGTACTTTCTCATTTTTTAGTCCTTGATTAATTAACTCAGCTTTTCCAGATTCTCAGTTCTTTCTTGACAAGGCCTTAACTCAGTTTTCTACTCTTATTCAAAATTGATTACCTCGTAAACTTGACATCTGACTTCAGTTCATTAAGTCAGAGTACACCATTCAGCTTCTCCATTTCCTGGTAATTGATAATCTTTGTCCTTAAGATTATTCAGCTTTACATGATCTATAGTTCAGTTTCAGGTCACCACAGACTTGCCTGATTCCCGACTTATAGTCACGACTTAATCAGCTTCTAACTGAGTTTGTCCCCTCAGTTCTTCAGTCTTCAATAACTGAGTTTGAACCCTCAGTTCTTCAGTTCTCAGATGTATACCCAGTTTGCTTGCTATGACTCAGCTGTTTGCCTAGTTCCTATCTATTACAATGCTTGTCTGAAACAACCTATACAAAGCTCAGACTCTAGATAGATCCTATTCATTTTTCTCTAGACCATTCTTGCTTCTTCTTTCATTATGCACTATAACAGTTAGTTATGACTCCATCATCATGGGTTATAAGTGAACTTTCTAAGTACGTGACGAATCATCAACAAAACATAAATTTTATTTCCAACAGGATATTATCAGAACAAGTTCTTGTTCAAGAATACTGCTCTGATACTAATTGTTGGTCCCATGAATAGACTGACATAAGTTTAGAGGGGGGGTGTATAAACTGGTCACCAAAAAGTAGATTTAAACGAATTAGGTTCAGTTTTAAATTTGTGTGGAGTTAAGCTGACTGAGTTAAGTATAAGTCTAACTGACTTATGCTTGAACTGAGTCAACCGGCAGCGGATGTATGTTTTAGCCTTTTAACTGATCTTGTTGTATCTTCGAAAAGGCTGATTATGCAAAACTTAATTCTGGTGAATGTCAGTTTGTGAACTGTGTGTGTATGTAATAATCAGGTTCTGTATGCTTGAAAATATTATATAAAAACAATCACAAAATTGAAATATAAATAACAGTACGTAAATGCATAAGTAAAGTAAACAATAGTTTAAGAGGTTCCAGGTGGTGTAATCCTGCCAGTCCTCTCTTCCCCTTTGATGCGGAGGAAAAATCCACTAGAACTCTTTGAGATATCCGGTTACAAAAAGTCCTAAACTGATAGTCCTTGACTAATCCTAACTTCACTATCTAAACAATCAAAGAATAGGTCGGATTGCTGCTCTCCAACTGCTTGCACACTAGTCCATAGAGGGTTGTATTTCCTCTTCTCTAGATACCTCCACAAACACTGTCTACTCTTTCTACAAACACAACTGTCCTTGGCAAATCCTTGACCGGATTGCTTCACAGTCTAAACATTGATTAAAATCAAAGTTAGGCTGAGAATCAAGTGAATGATTCTTGCTTGTGGTTCTTCAAAGTGTTGAATTCTTGATGTATTCCTCGGAGCTTGAACACTTGGAAGAAATCTGAATCTATTCTTGTAAGCACAAAAATTGATAGCAATATAGATGAACAAGACTTGGGTTCAATAAAGCTCGAATACTTTTTAATTCGTGTGTTTGATCCTTGATATCAAGTCCTTTATGTATAGTGTGACGTCCAGTGTTCATCTTGTTTAAATTTTTAATCTATTTGGCTATCATTATCAACGGTTGTGTTTCAGATGTCAGTGGCCGTTCTAACATGACAGTTCCTCATCCAATGAAAATGCTTGGTTTATAACGTTTGATTCTTCATTCAATTTTCTTGTGCTTGACTTCAGCTTACAACTGAGTATACTGGGATAAGTCAGTTGTCAGCTGGTGATTCAGTTTAAGAGCATTAACTGAGTTTTTACTCTTCTTCAAAACTTAAAGTCAGTTCAGGTCATCACAGCCTTGCCTGGATTCTAACTTTACAGTCTCGACTTTTAACTCTTCAAAAACTGATTTTGAACCCTCAGTTCTTTATCCTTCAGTAACTGAGTCTGTGTCCCTCAACCTTCATTTGCTTAGTTTGTCCCCTCAGCCTTCTGCTTCTACATAAGTCAAACGAATATGTGTCCCTCTCTGAACATACCTTCTTTTGTTCTGAGTAAATGTCAGTTATTTGGCTCTGAGTAACGCTTTTTTAGCTTTGTATTCTCAGTTTGTGTGAAATTCAGTTTTCATAATTATTTCCAGTTTTCTAGATGATTTCAAGTCTTCAATTATAAGGTTCTCTATCTATTACAGTGCTTGTCTGATTCAACCTGTACAATGATCAGACTCTAATAAATCTTGTACATTCTTTTCTACACATCTTTTAGCTTTTCACTATAACAGCTAGTTTCAGCACTTCATCAAATTGGGTAAATACAAACAGGTAATAAATAAGATGAATCATCATCAAAACTGAAATTTTATTTCTAACAGCTCTCTTATCACTTGCTTCTTTGTACTTCAAAATGAGCTCTTCATCATTAATTCAAACAGGATCGCTGATATTTCCTCTTTCTCATTTGAGTTTTGCTATCTCAGCTTCTACTCTGAGCTTTTCTGCTTCTACTTCCTCATTGTTTGCGTCATGAAATTCAATGATTAATTCATGAGTCTGTTGCTGGTTTTCTGTAATGCTTAACTAAGAGGTGTAGAGTTTAGTTAATTATGTATCCAAGCCTTAAAATATCTTATTTAAGTTCCATACAACTAGAGCACGAATTTCACCATCTTCATAGGTAGCTTTCTCCAATCTTTCATTGAGTTGAAGAATCTCTGAAGCTGAGTTTAATGTAACTTGTGTAAGTCTGTCAAATTTTGAGTTCATAGTTACAACAATCTTCCTTATGTAATCTAAATATCCTGAGCTATTTGACAAAAGAATGTTGTAATCATCTTTTTGATTGAGTAGATCTCCTAAAGTTGTTTGTATCTTCCTCAAATCATATGCTGTCAAATATTCAGGTTGATCAGCATCCAAGGTAGACTTAGGTTCGGGTTCCAAAACCATTCAATCTCGTCCTGTGTCTTTAGTTTGCAGTTGATTGTAAGTTGTCTGTGACCCAACTGGAAATCCTTTTTGCTGATCAACCGACTTCCCATGACTGTCAGTTATGTATTCAGTTTGTTGAACTGAATCCTGCTTTGTCAGTTTCTTTGATTCACCATCCTTGTCTTCATCGTCATTCTTTCTTGGATTTTCCTTAGGTTCTGAGGTATCAACTAACTTCTCCTTCTTTTGAGCTTTCACTTCAAGTAGCTTGTAGCATCTTGTTTGGAATTCTACTAAAGGAAAAAGTGTATACAAGTCTTCTACTTCAAGATTCTTCAGAAACCATTATTCTCCAGTTCTCAATGATTCTCTGAATGATTCCCGATTATCAATAGTTTTCAACTTCATTTTCATGTGGTTGATAATCCTAACCGGTGCAATGGAGCTATCTTCTTCTTGAATTTGCTGAGTGTCTTCTATAATATCTATAGCAGAAACATGTTTCTCTGCTAACTTCTGCTTTGTATGTGGAACTCTTTCAGCTGACTTAACATCTCCATATGTTATCATCAGTTCTTGTTCCTCCACAGTTGTTGCTACAATTCTTGTTTAAGTTCCCTTAACTGAAGTTCTAGTGAACAAAGTTCTTTCCACTGCCCGTTTTCCTTCTGAGTCACTTTTATGCTCGACTCTTTTATGTTCAGCTATCTGTTCTCCAACAGTCTTCTTGAAACTTACTACTACTGCAACTGAGTCAGTGGTTGGTAATCTTTCAAACATTGTTGTTTTTGAACCTACAATTGGTGCAATTGAGTCAGTATTGCTTGATGCACCAGCTTGTTCAGCTTCTACTCCGTGTTTGAGTGCTTCAAGGTAATGTTTTATTATTACACTAAGTGATTTCTTCAGATGAAGTCTACCAATTTTCTTTTTACCTTAATCTTTGGTTTTGTTGACTGCTTCAATTTCTTTGATATGTTGCTTCCTGGTCTGATTAAAGACATAACCGGCCCAATTGAAATCAAACTAATCCCAAATGATATTCATTAGATTGATCACATCAACTGATAAACATTCTTGCCTTTGATATTATACAATGACGGTTTTGCTTATCCATCTTTTGAGTAGAGCGAATTCTGGCTTGAGACTATCCATTGTTGAACAAACATTTGCAGGTTTCTCAGTTGCTAAAATCTGAGAAAGAAAAGCTTCACGCTTGAGTGATAAGCTGACTAGATTAATTTATTTCTCAAATGATTTCTTGAATCAAATAAACATCATAGAATTTCTGTGCTGATGCAGATTGCTTCCCCATGAACAGTTGTTGTAAGAGAATGCTTCACAATCTTCATATTCTTCAAAATCTGTAGAATCGCATCAACATCCAAATCGCTTTCCAATCTGATACTTAACAAACTTTCTGGGCCTTGTGTTTTTTAATTCTTGCACACAATATGCCAGTGTGAAGAGAATCATCGCACTCTTTCTCAAATTTTTCTAAGGAGAAGGTTTCTCCCCTATCTATCAGTCTTGCTTCTTGTGAAGAAATTTGTTTGGAGGCTATTTTGCTTTTTCTTTTGTGAAATTGAAGAAATTTATGTCTTGTTAGTGGAGAGAATGGTAATCGGCTGTAGATATAGTCATACTATCTGTAAAAGATTTTGTGATAGCATTAGAAATTCCATTGAGTATTTGTGTATTCGATGCATGTGCTATTTGGCATTTTTTAAGTACACACGCAACAAAATCTGACATTTACGGCGGTAATTTAATGTGATGTGACTATTGTTGAACATATCCATTTAACCTTTTTGACCTTCTTTGACTCTTTAACTGGTCTTCAGCTTTGAGTAGAATTAGTTCTTCAGTTCACGAGCTAGTTTTGTGATGGTTGATGTCAATGACTAATCTGTCAAGTGAGCTCACCCATCAGGACAAAGATCTATCCCCTTGATGAATCTTTGTTGAAAAACTGACTTAACTGACTTTAATAATCCCTAATTGAGTTCTTGATAGTGTGTAAGTTACTAACGTCGATATTACTAGCATGAATACTAGGTACATCATAGTATAGTAAATGCTAGTCAAGTTCGATCCCACATAGGCAATGTAACTTTAATTATAAACGATTCTAACCTCATTAAGAAACAACATAAAGGTGGTTATTGACCAACAATAAACATAAAACAAACATGGTATTTCTCCCTCTTCTCACCGATCTACTAACTTGGATTAGTTAATCGTTACGTTTACTTCCCCATATAATTTCCGTAGATTAATCGCGAGCTTTCATTTTAATTATCATTATCAGCTACGGGTGCAACTCCTACTCCTATCTACTCTGAAAATGGTATTAGACAATCTCTACGCAAGCTACCCTCCTTAATTGGTCCGTAATAGCCCATACGCATAAAGTACTAGAATTGCCGATATCGAGCGCTAACTCATACCGCTAACCCGCCTAGACAGTTGTCGACTTTGATCAGCACGTTCCTAGGTATTCAAGACTGTGTCCAAAATTAGCACTTCACTATTCGTATTTCATGCCAGTTTACGATTACAATAAGCAGATTCGCCATATCTAACCTACTGTTAATTAAACCTGTCGATCAACGTAGCTGTAGTGAATCCCAGTTTTAGGTTTTCAAATTAATGCCTCGGTAAACCGGTATAGACCGCCGGGTTACCGGGGTCAGCTTTTCTATCCCTGGATCTACATTGCTCAATTACGATTATTCTAAGTAAATCATGGGGTCTTTAAACATGCAGATTAACTAAAACACATAAATACGAACAGATCTACCATATTGAAGACAAAAAGGAACGTTCAAAGCTTCATACCTTCGACAATGGAGATCTACCACACAAGCTAGAGATGATGGAAGAAGGGAGAAAACTAGAAATAACTCTCCAAAATCTTGAATAACTTTATTTCATCAAAATTGTATAATGTAATTGAAGAATTGATAATGAACTATGTAATAATCAGTAGATGCGGACTTATATGGATACAATGACCGACTTATGACTCTCTAAAACCCTAACCGACGTAGATAATGTGGCAGAATCAGTTTCGTGTCCAACAAGTCCTCGGTTTACCGGAACTAACCCACGGTAAACCAAGACAACTTTTCTTCTTTTTCTTTCTGTAGACTTCTTCTTGGACTTTATTCACTTGCCCAATATATTTATTTTTGTCCAGATCTACTCTCCAATGCTCCAGAATCGGTACATCCTATAAAACAAACAAAACGAGACAAAATAGTACCAAAGCTTCGGTAAAATGACATAAATGCAGAATTATGATCCTGGGAACACTCACATAGCATTTAACATATATTCAACACAATAATTAGCCTATTTATCCTCTCTTGATCAAAATTCGGGGTGAATAAGGGTATAATTATTGGTTACATTTAGAGCGTTATCAACTACACCCCACTTAGCATTTGATCGTCCCGAGAAAAAAGGCGAAAAGAAAACAACACTCTAATCAGTACACAAGTAAATTAAAAACAACTATGCCTTACTAAGTCAAGATCAAGATCATGCCACTCATATCCATCAGTAACGCATTAAACACTATTCATGCCCTGAGCCAATGTGTGTGTGCAATAACATTCACAACCGCTTTGTAATGCAGACAATCTCACATTACATCAACCTGTAGTCGAACTAACCAGTCTCGAACATGTTATTTATTAATTAATTGAGCTGGCAAGGCAGATCGACAACCGAATATATATAACTCTTAGGCTCGCGTTTATCGGTCTATGCAAAAGTCTTGCGTCTTACGCTCCATCGACTAAAATATTGGCCAAAGAGAATATCGATGTATATATGTCAATGCACTTATTTTTCTTGGCGGGTGAACTCTCATTGATTTAGCTATCCTCATGGTCTCACTCTTGATAAACTACCAAATCTGAAATTCCTTTGCCTTTATAAGCGTTGGTGAAACATGATTCGTGATGATGCCAGGGTCAACTCTAGTAAAAGTAATATGCTATCGACTACACACCAAGGTAAGTGAGTTATACGTGCTTAAAATGGTGGCTCATAACAGAATATTCGCTTAATACGCCACTACTTTAGAAGTGGGCATTCCTTTCACTCGGACAAAGTAATACAATGATGAAGTCAATTAACTCGAAAAGAGTAAAGATATCATAATTTTTTCGAAATTCTATCGAAATGAATCAAATTCTAAGTGGTGAATCGTGCATCAAAGAGAATCAACATAATCAAGCAATTCACGGAATATAATGCTAAAAAGCTAAGTGACGTTTCCTACCACCCCCCCACTTAATCGAAACATTGTCCCCAATGTGTAAGATGAAAAATGAAAAATGAAAAGGAACTTAGCTTCGGTTAAGGGTGAAAACAAAGAAGAAGTGGGTCGTCATGTAAATCATCGAGCTCATGTATGTAATCCGGGAAGAATCTGCGCTATGTATCTCAAATAAACCAAGAAGAATAGTGGTGACAAGAAACTGTATAAGTAAAGTGTGGCAGTAAAAGAGAAAATAATGAACTCTACAAAATCATTATATGATGAATTTACGCTACATCAACTAGACCGGAAAGAAAAATAAATAAAAATATTAATAAAAACAAGAAAATGGAAAACAACAATAAAAAGAAATAAAAACTAGTCCACATCAGAATAACCCTCCCAGTCATCTCTAGGCTTAAGACCGGGAGGAGGTGCAGAACTGGAGGCAGCAGCGGCTGAAGAAGAGGATCGGTGATGTGGATCAGTCCTAGGTGGTGGGGTCGAGGGAGGTATGTCAAAGAAGTCTATAATCCTATCCTTCTTGCGATGTAGACTCGCAATCTCTCTAGAGTGTTCCTCTAGCATAGCTCTCTGAGTCCGGGGTGCTCCGAGGACCGGAGTACGCTCCCTCTCAGCTCACTGACCGACCCGTCTTGGTACTTTTTGAACTGACTGCGAACTGATCTTCGGCTCAGGGTCCTCCTAATCATCACTGACGAGAATTTTCACCTCGTCCTCCAAAGCAAACATATCAATCATTTGGCAACATCTCGGGCTCAGATGTGGTGGCAAGCTCGTGAATATGGCTATGCCTCAGAAGACCAATGTTGACTGGAGATCCCTACTCCAGATAAAAGATCAGTTCTGCCCTCTTGGTGGTGATAGAGACCGTGTGCTTGGTCGTTAGAAGGCAGGCACAAACAAATATGTTAACCATCTTCCGATCCTAGGATAATTCTTTCTTTAGGAAGAAGGTTGGGGCTCCAGGAGGATTGCGCTTCCATTGCACCCCAAAAAACTCAGCTATCATGTTCATTCTCTTGAGATCTTCTGTTGGAAATAATATTTGTGTTTTGATGATGATTCGTCACATATGTAGAAAGTTCACTTATAACCCATGATGATGAAGTCATAACTAACTGTTATAGTGCATAATGAAAGAAAAAGAAAGAAATAGTCTAGAGAAAGATGTATAAGTTCTATCTAGAGTCTGAACCTTGTACATGTTGTTTCAGACAAGCATTGTAATAGATAGGAACTAGGCGAACAGCTGAGACACAACAAGCAAACTGAGTATGCTTATGAAGAAGCGAGGATCGGACTCGATTATGAGAAAAGCAAGAAGATAAGTTAATTTGAGGACATAGACTCAGTTGTCTTGTCTAAGAAGACTGAAGAACTGAGGGACACAGACTCAGTTAATGAAGACTGAAGAATTGAGGTGGCAAACTCAGTTTGAAGATGATTAAGTCGTGACTATAAGTCAGGATTCAGGCAAGTATGTGGTGACCTGAAAATGAACTATAGATCATGTAAAGCTGAATAATCTTAAGGACAAAGATTATTAGATACCAGGAAAAGAAGAAACTGAATGGTGTACTCTGACTTAGTCAATTGAAGTCAGATGTCAAGAATACGAGGTACTCAGTTTTGAAGAAGAGTAGAAAACTTAGTTAAGGCCTTGTTGAATTTGAAATGTCAAAACGACAAAAGGTCGTACATATGAACGTTGGCTAAATGACAGATGTAACGGCTATAAGATTTATTTGACCGTTACATCATCCCTATAAATACACAGAAGGAAGTGCTTGAAAAAGAGAGATCTTGGACAAGTTTTAAAAAGCATATATCTAAGGATCTAGATCCAGAAAATCAGATTTCATATCTGAAAAAGGGGAAGCCAACAGAATTGCCTTGAAGATTATGAAGAAATATTCAGTAACCCATTAAGGGGGAAGAAGGCATCTTGGAGCTACAACGCCATACCCAGAAGAAGCACACAACTTACTGAATTAATCTCTTGATTAATTCTAAACCTAACCTTTGTGTAAAAAGGGTTGGTTGTGCATAGTTTGAGGAGAGCAACTCCATCTTTCCTCATGCGGTTGCAACTCAGTTGCCACAGCTCTTAGTGCAGTCTGCGGACTGTGTTTATGTTTTTGTGGTGAGCTGATGAAGGAGTCATTCCACCTCCGAAGGATCAGAGTTCAGAGTGAAGGGAGCAATCTTACCTTTCTTCATTATGTATAGACAGTGAAACTAGGGTGTCATGAAGGACGAACATTAGGCTAGGATTTTGTAACAGTGAAACTAGGGTGTCGTGAAGGACGAACATTAGGCTAGGGTGTCGTGAAGGACGAAAAGAGGTTTTGGGTTGAAGCAGCAAACACAACATGCTATACACAGAACAGATCAATCATCAACAAATATCATGGAAAGACTCCATATGAAATATGGATTGGAAGAAAACCTAATATCTCATACTTGCATATGTTTGGATCAAAATGTTTTGTTTTGAACATGAATCAGCTGCATACCTTTGATGAAAAGGCTGAAGAAGCAATATTTATGGGATATTCAGACACCAGCAAAGCATTCAGAGTATTCAACAAAAGAACATTGGTGATTGAAGAATCAATACATGTAGTCCTTGATGAACCAAACACAAATGGTGAAAATCTTCAGGATCAAGGAGAAGAAGCAACACAAAGGGAAGTATATACAAATACAACCTTACCAGCTTCCATTCTGAATCACCATTTTGAAAATCAAGATGAGCCACATGTCAATGCAACAGAAGAAGCACTAGAACTTGAAGCTCTTGCACAACCTGAAGGACCAAGTGAAGAACAACTTCAACCTGACCTCAATTGGCTAAGAGATCATCCTGAAGATCAAGTCATTGGAGACATTCACACAGGAGTTAGAACCAGAAGACAACTGGAGCATATGTTAACATGCTTTCTATCACAAGTGGAACCCAAGACAATAGATGATGCAATTCAAGATGCAGACTAGATCACAGCCATGCAAGAGGAACTAAATTAATTTGAAAGAAATGAGTTCTGGGAACTTGTTGACAGACCTGACACAACCAACATCATTGGAACAAAATGGGTATTTAAAAACAAGATGGATGAGCAAGGAACCGTTGTCAGAAATAAAGCAAGGCTAGTTACAAAAGGCTACTCTCAAGTAGAAGGAATAGACTATGATGAGATATTTGCACCAGTAGCAAGATTGGAAGCAATTAGACTCTTTCTAGCCTTTGTTGCACACAAAGAGTTCTAAGTCTATCAAATGGATGTCAAAAGTGCATTTCCGAATGGAATTTTAAAAGAAGAAGTATATGTGGAACAGCCTCCTGGTTTTCAACTCAGAGGAAAAGAAGATAAAGTATACAAGCTCAAAAAGGCCCTTTTTGGATTCAAACAGGCACCTAGAGCTTGGTATGAAACACTATCACAATTTCTGATCAAGAATGGATTCAACAGGGAAACTATAGATAAGACTATGTTCAAATTAGAGGAATGAACTAGTACATTGCTAGCACAAATCTATGTTGATGATATCATCTTTGGATCAGAGGATGAGAAGTTGTGTGAGAAATTTGCAAACTTGATGAAGAGCAAATTTCAGATAAGCATGATAGGAGAATTAAATTACTTTCTTGGCCTTCAAGTGAAGCAAATGAAAGATGGTATTTTCATTAGTCAAGCCAAGTACACAAAAGACTTAATACACAAGTATGGTATGGATAAAAGTGGCACAGCAGATTCACCAATGTGTTCAAGAGTCATTCTTGGAAAAGATGAAGCAGGAAAAAAGATGTTGATCAGAAAATGTATAGAGGAATCATTGGATCCCTACTATATCTAACTGCAAGCAGACCTGATGTATATATAGCATTTGCAGTAGGAGTATGTGCAAGATTTCAGGCTCAACCAAAAGAATCACATCGTCTAGCAGCTAAAAGAATAATCAAATTCCTGAGAAACACCATCAATGTTGGCATTTGGTATCCAAAAGATGGAGGATTCAAGTTAATATCATATTCAGACTCTGACTATGTTGGATGCAAGATAGATAGAAAAAGCACCTCTGGAACATGCCAGATGCTAGGCATCAGACTAGTTTCATGGTTCAGCAAAAAGCAAAACTCCATCTCTACATCAACAGCCAAGCGCAGAATATATAGCGGTGAGCGATTCTTTGTGCACAAGTACTATGGATTAGACAACAGCTAAGGGATTATGGAATGGAGGAGAAGACAATTCCAATTATGTGTGACAACACAAGTGCCATATCTATTACTGAAAATCCAGTGTTACACTCAAGAACAAAGCATATTGATGTGAGACATCATTTCATCAGAGATCATGTTGAGAAAGGAGATGTTATTCTAAGATACATACCCACTGAAGATCAACTAGCTGACATCTTCACTAAACCCCTTAGTAATGAAAGATTTAGCATGTTGAGAACTGAGTTGGGAATGATTGAAATTGACTAAGTACCAAAGAGCGGCTAACTGGAGTAATCAGCTAAGTGACTTCGCCAGCTGATCGAACCTTTGCCTTCACTGAAGATGTAGCAGGTGAAGCACTGGTACTCAACGAAGTTAACTTAACTGATTGTTAGGAACAGTTAAATAAAGCAGCTCAGTGAAAAATTCACTACGCCGGCTAAGTGACCAGCCAAGGCACTCCACCGAAATAAAGTTTGGATTTATGGGAAAATTACAATGTGAACAAAATCAACTTTTACACGTGGAGAAGAAGGAAGTTATGAAGCATTATATTGTGGAAGATTACACACGTGGAGATCAATTTAGAATTGTGGAGGTAACTATATTATTTTTCAAATTACAAACGCCTCGATTCCCGGGATCTATCATTACTTACCACAATCCACTCCCCCACTACACTTGAATATCGTGATTTATGTACATAAAATCATGCCATTATGTCATAAAATCCTTCCATATTCAACCACGTTCACACTACCCAAAACAATCTATATATACAGCACTTAGAGAATTTTCAGAATTCTTTACGCATCCTTGCAAAATCACAAACCCTATTCTCTCTTACTGCAAATCAAATCCTTCTCTCAAATTCCAAGAAATGGCCTCATCATCCAAAATCTCTGCCACAGAACGATTCTATGAAAAATCGATCATCACTGGATCGTTCTTTAAGCCTGAACCCTATCTATCCTTCTGTGATAATGAGGTACAAGCCCGACAGCTTGTTGATGGATGTACAAATCTGGGGTTAATGACATTCCTGAACCCCCCAATAACTAGAATATGCTATGAAAACCTGATTGCATTTGGAAAAATGCAAAGTTTGTGCCAAGCACAAAGAAGACTTATATCGACTGTATAAAAAGTTCAATCTTTGGCAAAGAAGTGGTCATCACACATGGCCTACTTAACAGAATCTTACATCTACCCATGATTGGCCTGGAAAACGTGAAGTTTATGCAGGTTAACATCAAGAAATTATGGGAGGAGATAGCCAAAAGCCCCAAAAAGAACAGCAAAACCTACAATCTTCCAAGATCGGCACTCAAACTTCCTTTTGTTGAGTTCACACCTGTCATTACCAAGAACATCGAAGGCAAGAAAGGGTCGATGGAAAACTTGACAGAGGTACGAGTTAAGCTAATGGAAATAATCTATCAAGGCCTTCACTTTGACTGGGCAACCTTTATCTTCAATAGATTAAAAGAGCAGATTCAAAAAGAAATAGATCTGACGACTACAGCACCAAGTAAGGGGTTGCAGAAGAAAGGTGAATTCTGGGAACGGAAATCATATGGGTTCCCTCTTCAACACCTATTCGATTCATTAAAAGTGAAACCCACAAATCTGCAGCCTCCACACAGGTCAAAGGTAATGTTTACCTACATCAAGGCCTCTATGAAACCCAAACCCACTGTCGGACAAAAAAGGAAACAATCTGAAGGTAGTAGATCAGGAATAAGACGTAGAACCAGATCACAAAAGGCACAAGAAAGCACCGCTGATATTGGGACCAGCAACTTGAACGCACCTGTGGTAATCAGCGATGATATAGCAACGGAGGAAAAGAAACAACAAGAGGACATCACCTATCTCGAAGAATGTGAGGAAGGATATGTTCTCACTCCATCCGATGAAGATGAGATGGATGAAGAAGAAGCAGAGACAGAGGATGATCACTCAGAGGATGACCATCTTGAAGCTGATCCGAAAAACATGGAGATTTCTGATGATGAGCTGACACTTCAAGTGGTACTTTTCAAGAGCATCAGCAAAGTTGACGAATAGCCCAGTGAGCCAGCTGATCAAACTCACTCCGCTGAACTTGTCAACTCCCCCACTATTGATCAAGGGGGAACACCAGCAGAAGAAATCAAGTCTCCAGCTCATGGAGAAGAAAACCTACCATCTTCTAAAGATGGAGAGGCAAGCCTTCCCCACCAACCTCTCAATGATTTTCAAAATGAAGAGAAAGAAGAAGAGAAAGAGGAAGAATATGAGGATTTTGAAGAAGCACCAGAGGAGATTGATCCAGAAAGGCTTTTCAATCTGGACATTCAACCCCTGATTGTGGACATGGAAAAGCAGTATCACAGCAGGCAAAATCTGAAAGCTGCTTTAAGGAGTGAAGCAACCTCCTTAAACCACAAGTTTGAAGCCCTCATCAGTCACATCAAGGTACAAGATGAGGTCATGGAAAAATAGGGAGACTTGCTTTGCAATCTATAGCATCTCATTCCCTACCATGTCCAAACAAATCTTGAGTTTCATGCTGAAAAGATTGATAACAATCTTAAACCCTTGGTGGACACTCTAAATGCTCACACTCATCAAATATAGAATTTGGATGAGGTCATGGAGTACTCTGGCAAGAAACTCAATATCCTTCTCAAAGTTGGTGAGGCAACAACCAAGATACTGGAGAAAAGATATGGTCCCTCCCTGAATATGAAGATGCAATCAGGATTCTTGAAGCACGGTTTGGTGATGCAAAAAGGGGGAAGGAAGCTCAAAGCCTGGAAGCTCCAGTGGAAAGAAGGACAGCCCAACAAATAAGGGCAAGGACACCAAAGGCAAATGCATCAAGTTTGAAGTAAAGAAGAAATAGCCCTTCTACTTAATTAACTATGTGTCCTTGAGCGTAAATAAAAAGATACATTATCTTATTGCCCTTTATGGATGAATAAAATTGTTGAGTTTTGAACCTGTTTGATTATGAATCCATTTACTTATGTTCAGGCTTATGAGGGTTTTGGCATCATCTAAAAGGGGGAAATTGTTAGGAACATTTTATTATGTTTTGAAGATTGTCATAAAAGTTGTTATAGCAAGCCTGAAATAAGTTAGAATCTTCTATATAAGTCTTTACTTAGAGTCAGACATGTTGTATAAGTTGAGTCAGACAAGTATTGTACTAATTGGTAGGACAGAAAAGTAAAAATAGATTTCCGGCAGAGTGAAGCCAGCCAAGTACCAGCAGAGAAGCAGTGAAGACATTATGGTCTGACTTATAACCAAGGAAGTCTGTGATGACCTTGGATAAGTCTAAGTTGTGTTCCAAGTGATGAAACTTAATGGTTAAATATGGTGTACACTGATCTCACACAAATAAAGGATCAGTGAAGTACAAGAATTCTCCCTTGACCTAAAAGAATGAAGGTAACAGTGAATCTACAAAGTAAACTGACTATCGGCTGAGTAAAAACAAAGCAGTGAAGGAAGACCCAAGCGGCAAAGTCAGAAGAATCACTTGACCGATCAGAAAACGGCTAAGTAAACCTTACCCATCAAATTTTGAAATATGATGAAGATTCAGAGGATCAAGCTTTAAATGCACAATCAATAGAGGATCAATCAAGGGCGGATTTTCTGATTAAGGTTTGAAGAAAAACCCGATCACTGAAATCAAGAAGAATACAATTAAGGGGGAATAAAGAATAAAATCAAGGATTACTCCCCTCATTAATATAGACAACGGACGGAAATTCAAATCAAGGATTATCAAGGCTATAAATAGAAGGCATTGACAGACAAGAAAAAATAAGCAGCACGAAAAAGAAACTAAGCAAAAACTCTGTCAAAGTGAAAAGTCTTCTATTTGTGCTAAAAAGAAATACATCTAGTGATCAAGTCAAAACTGAGAGCTACAATTCAAACATCAAGCATTGAGATTGATCAACAAGTTTGTGAATCCACATCAATCAAGCAACTGAATCAGAACCATCTGAGAAGGAGTTGTGTTTGTGATAGCTGCTGAAGGATTTGATCCCAAGGAGCAGGGGAAAGAGACTGAGTCACTGAAGCTGTTGCAGTCAAGGAGTGATAGTCTTGTAGATTGTGAAGCTTGTGAAGTCGACAATCATACTATTGTATCTGTAAAAACAATAGTGAATACCTCCAATCATCACATGAGAAGAGTGGATTAAGGGATTACACCACCCTGAACCACTATAAGCCTTGTCTCACTTTACTTTCAGCAATTTACTTTACTGCATATATTTAATTACATATATTATATCCTATATCTGTGATTGCCTAAACTACTTTGAAACAACATATAAGAATGGACTTATCCGCTGCCCAAAAGCTTTTATATACAAGAAAAGTTTTTGAAACTCCACTATAGTCATTCACCCCCCCCCCCCCACCCCCTCCCCCTCTGACTATAGTTTTACCCTTCTCTGGGACCAACAAGTCATATGAGTTTCCGTTGGTCTAGTCTGAAATCTTACACAAACTCCCACTACAAAGGATATATCCGGTCTACTTGCTGTAAGGTAAAGTAGACATCCAATCATCCTTCTGTAGAGTGTTTCATCCATATCTTTGCCATCTTTATCTTCATCTAATTTGACATATGTTCCCATTGGTGTTGCTATCACTGCACTGTTTTCCATTCCAAACTTCTTGATTAGTTCTCTTGTATACTTAGTTTGATGAATGAAGATCCCATTGTCTATTTGATTGACTTGAAGTCCTAGGAAATAATTGAGATCACCCATCATACTGAATTGAAATTTGCTTTTCATGATGGTTGCAAATTTTTCACAGAGTTGCTGATTTTCTTATCTGAAAATAATGTCATCCACATAGATTTGGACTATGAGAGTTCTTTCACCAATCTTCAATGAGAACAAGGCTTTTTCGATGGTTCCTTTTATAAAACCATTATCCACCAAAAATTATGACAAAGTCGCATACCAGGCTCTATGTGCCTGTTTGAGTCCATGAAGTGCTTTTCTTAGTCTGATCACTTTATCTTCCTGATCCTTGATTTCAAGTCCGGGAGGCTGTTGTACATAGACTTCTTCTTCTAGTACTCCATTCAAGAATGCACTTTTAACATCCATTTGATATACCTTGAATTTCTTGTAAGCGGCAAATGCAAGAAATAATCTAATTGCCTCCAACCTTGCAACTGGTGTATAAGTTTCATCAAAGTCTATTCCTTCAGTTTGAGAGTATTATTTTTCCACCAATCTTGCTTTATTTCTAACAATGTTTCCTCATTCATCATGATTATTTCCAAAAACCAACTTGGTGCCAATTATATTAGCATGGTCAGGTCTGTCCACTAACTCCCAAACTTGATTTCTTTCAAATTCATTGAGTTCTTTTGGCATGGCTATTATCCAATCTGGATCATACAAGGATTCTTTAATCTCTTTTGGTTCAGCTTGAATAGAAAGCATGCAATCATTGCATCTAACTGATTTCTTGTACGAACTCCTTGTTGGAAATCTCCAATTACATGTTCCTCAGGATGATCTCTCATCCATTGATGTACAGGGGGATGCATAACTGGATCTTGATTGCTTGAACTAGTTCTTCCGGAATTTTAGCTTTTGTTATGCTATATCCGGTGGAAACAACCCCGATTCAGCAGTTGTAATCGGTAATTTTCTAATATTATTATGTTTATTATTTCTATCTATATATATATATATATATATATATATATATATATATATTAGTATTAGTAATATTAGCCAAGATATGTAATTGAACTATTTTAATCTTTTTGGTAAGATGGATGATCGACTATGGTAAAAATGATTAATATCAGTTATTATGAATCTCTTTCTATTTGAACTTAATGGCATGTTAATATTGACGTAATTAATCAATATAACGGAAGCGTAACCTAATGGTGAACTGACCAGAGAAGTTAGGATACGAGATCACGGATAGAAAGACCGGAGGGTAAAAATGGCCGCCTGACAAACGGAATCCTATTTCCTACCCGGGGGCAGATTTGTCCTAGAAAAACAAATCTTATTGAAAATTGACTCAAGATATTATCACGTTAAAATCACATGTTTAATTGAGCAATACTCAAAATACCGGCCGTATGACAAAACGGAGTTCCCGAGCTTGAGGATGACATTAGACAGAGGACTTTTGGCATATGACGATTTCATACGCTCGTGTGAGGATGAATTGTTGAGCTTAGGAGTACACCGGTTCATATATAATTTACACCTTGAATAAAGGAGGATCTGTCTTATTCATTAACTAAAAAGAGATCATGGTTTAATAACATCATCTTGGCTAATTTCTATATATTATATTAGTATTTATATTATATATATCTATATATTATATAAGTATTTATTTACTGTTTTACTAACATCTAACTACTAACATAATTTAACCCGATAAAAAAGTAAAAACTGCGACTTAGATCGAGTTAATAATAGCTTCTTGGTGTTTAACCACCCTTTGAATTAGATCTTCATTTCCCTGAGGATACGACCTGACTCACCAGACTAGCACTACAATTTGACCCGGTACACTACCGGTAAGGATTGATAGCCTAGAAATAGTCCGTCAGCTTTCTGGCGCCGTTGCCGGGGAAACGACGCTAATTCATTGTGTTCGAATGGTTTCTACTTGTATTAGCTCAAAATTCTCGAGCATAAGTCAACACTCTTCTTATCACATTTCTTTTTTATTTTCCGTTGGTACCTACCTTCTTTTAGTTACCAATTTTCTTCTTCTACAAAATTTGAGCATTTTCTATTTTAGATAGTTGATGACCAGAAGTGGTAAGGCCCCACTCACTCCTTATAAGCCTGACATAAACACTTACGAAAGGTAGTTAAGAGCAGAGAGTAAACGAGGTCATATCAGTCAGGGAAATCCTGACCAAGGATCATCTTCAAATCGAAATAAGAAAATGGCCGCTGAGAGTAAGGATGAGGAATGGGTCAAGGTTCCTAAAATATTGAAAAATCCAAGAATGGTTATGACCTTGTTCAATGAGCAGGTTAAAAAGGAATCAAGTTTGAAAGGGCCAATTCAAACCGAACCTTATCCGGCTCAACCCAAATTCACCTCTGTTCAATCTGATAGGGTAGCACCATATCCAGTGCATATTTTGAAGAAGAAGGTACTGAATGATAACACACAGTGTCCTCCAAATGCACAAACATTCAAGGAAGCTTTACCATCTTCGTCTAAGGATAAGGGTAAGGGAGGTATACATTCTAACCCTGCTTTAATTGATCTTGAATTACTTCCCTATTCCCCGAAAAAGGAAATCAAAAAGATGAAGTTGGATAAGAAGTATGCATGTTTTCTTGACACTTTTCGGCACTTAACTATTAATATCCCTTTCATCGATGTTTGTAAGGGAGAGCTTAGTTTGGCAGTGAATAATGAGCGCGTTGTCTTCAACATTTACAATTAATTGAAATATCCATGCACTACACTAGAATCTAGTTCTTGTGTGAACACTTTGTGTCCCCTTGTTGTGGATCGTACTAACACGCAGGTAATTGAAGAAGATGACTCTATCAATAATATGAAGGCTCACAAACCGAAAGCTCGAAAATCAAAGGAAAAGGTCAAGAACCGCTGGATTCGACGTCATTCGTCTAACATATGTTGGAGACCAGTATTGATAAAAAAGACGGATGCGGTGCGTGAGGATGACCCACCACCGGTGCATTAAAACCTAAGCAAGGAAAAGTCTAGCTATAGACTATAAATATAGTAAAATCACGGGTACTATCTTTTTAATTATTCCTTAAGCATTTATTTTCGACTGATCGTGTGCTTAATTGTTACATGCTTTGGTGAGTAATTGTTGGAAGTATCCCATTTTGTTTAGTATATTATATTAGTTAATTATCATCATTATGGTTGTTTAAGTGTCAAACAAACGACGTTAACCCAAAGCGCTACCGGGAGGGAGCCCGTAAAAATGTTAAATATAATAATTACTCATACTTTGGATGATACTTTGCCAATACTTCGGATTGATTTTCATTTTGTTTCACTAAGTCTCAGGATGAATGTTTGAATGTCATTAAAACGGGAACGATTAGGTGGTTATCCGAAAATCCCGAGAGAAAGCAAAGAGAAAATTCATATGCATCATTTCTTGGACTAAGGTTGATCGAACGATTTGAAAGAACCCTTGAGGATCTGGGTATAAAAGACTCAGAGTTAATACTTTGTCACATATTTCATATCATGATCTAGTCTGTTTTAATTTTCAAATAATGTGTGACATGTATTAGTTCAACTACTATGGAATATTGTGTGTCACTGTCACACTCCACACACTTTTATTTTATTTGCACACACAACGGTCATAACTTTGACCCACCCACCCACCCTTTATTATCATCCAAGTATTTGTTTTGACTTGTTTTAGTGCACCATTGCTTTCCCAACAACTTATTTACACTCACTTTACATTGAGGACAATGTAAGTTCGTAAGTGGGGAGTGGAGTCGTTGGTCTAGCAATGGCATTAATGCTTATTTTGTATCAATAAATCCCTTAGTTTTCGATATTTTTCGAGCATTATTTAGTTGATTAAAATAAATTGTACAAGACATATATTTCATGGATTTGAAGATGTAATGATCAATTTGGATGTGTATAACCAACGTGAACCGTAAGTGCATTGTAATTCCAAATATATTTGTGTAACATGAATTCCTTCACGTAAGCCTTTGATATTGAAGCGAAAATTTTAAACTGTATCCATTCAGTATCCCAGTGGTTTATTTTAGTGATAATAGCAGTAACTTAGTTCCTAAATTTTGAATGTGTACTGTGAATATCTGAAGGTTTGAATGTGATAGGAAGGATATAAGTTAAAGCCGAATACCAAATTAAGATGAACTATCTATATGTCGGTTGTAGCTACCAATGATTTGAGTGCGATGAGGCGTTATCACGAAGCGTCCTATATCACTATGAGGTTTAAAAGCTCCCATTGCTGATGATAGTAGTCGGCTAGGGTGTTATCACGAAGCGTCCTATGCTTTGGGAATGAAGGCATATGCTACAAATGTGAAAATTAAAAATTAAAAAAAAAAATTTTGGTTGAAAACTTAGTTATCTTCTGACTATCCCCAGTATAAAAATGAATGATATGCATTAGGGATTATCCTAATAAGTACACGGGAGAACTTTGTGTGGGCTATTCCACTTTATACCTAGGAAAGTCATTAGGGTATCGAATGGATACTTGTTCGTTTGCTTGAATTATTCAAGAGAGGATAGTGGAAATTGAAAAGGCTTGTCACACACACACTCTGTTATACATTTATATTAAGGTTAAAGCCTGGTTGTAATTCTAATGGTTGTATTATACGGTTGTCCTTATATCTTATATCTTCATGAATTTATCTCTCATTCATTTTGTTTTATCGCTTGTTTTGCTCGAGGACGACCAAAAGGTAAGTGGGGGGTTGTGATGAGAGATAAATTAACACTCATTATTATAAAATTTCACCCCATTTCTGATACCGTTTTGAGCATTATTGTACCAATTCAAGTCATAATTACTAAGTTTTATCCAAATGTGTAAGTAGTAATTATTATATAAATTATCGTATTTTTATAAGTTTTTATAAGTTTTGTACCGGTTTAGTAACCGGAGTGTCGTGTCGGATTTACGCTTGGTATTTTGGTAATTTATTGCAGGATTATAGGTTTACCAAGATCCCAAGTGACGACACATTTTGAGGCCAAAAACATATCTTTTGAGGAATAGAAGAAGGTGCCATAAGCTAATGAGTTCAAACGGATCAATTGTCCTTAGTGTTTCTACCGTAAAATATCTTCGACGGACATTTTACCCAACTTAAATGCATTTTCTGGGGAAGAGTTCTTCATGAAAGTTTTAGATCTTCAAATGAGCTTTTCAACGCACTTTGAATCACGTCAATCAGAGGTCTACAACTCATTTTACCAAACAGTTGATATTTTGACAGTTCGGCGCGAACCGGAAAAAACCGGCACGGGCCGGAATCTTCATCATTTCAAGAACATGTGAGTCTGACAAAGGAATATGCCTTTGTAGCACCGGGCAGCGCCGGGAAGGGGGGGCGCACGCGCGCCGGTGCACTACCCCTATAAATACTCCCCTCAGTCCATTTGTTCAAAATGCCCCAATATATATATATATATATATATATATATATATATATATATATATATATATATATATATATATATATATATATATATATATCTCTATATATATTTTCCTCTACCTCTTCCTTTCTTTTTCTTTTATGTTTTGGGCCCATATATATATATATAAAGTAGTTATAGTATATCGTTGTAATGTCGGAATAATTATTGTAGATTGTTGATTTCAAAGTTTTGTTATGCTATATCCGGTGGAAACAACCCGATTCAATGATTGTAATCGGTAATTTTCTAATATTATTATGTTTTTTTATATATATATATATATATATATATATATATATATATATATATATATATATATATATATATATATATATATATATATATATATATATTAGTATTAATAATATTAGCCAAGATATGTAATTGAACTATTTTAATCTTTTTGGTAAGATGGATGATCGACTATGGTAAAAATGATTAAAATCAGTTATTATGAATCTCTTTCTATTTGAACTTAATGGCATGTTAATATTGACGTAATTAATCAATATAACGGAAGCGTAACCTAATGATGAACTGACCAGAGAAGTTAGGATACGAGATCACGGATAGAAAGACCGGAGGGTAAAAATGGCCGCCTGACAAACGGAATTCTATTTCCTACCCGGGGGCAGATTTGTCCTAGAAAAACAAATCTTATTGAAAATTGACTCAATATATTATCACGTTAAAATCACCTGTTTAATTGAACAATACTCAAAATACCGGCCGTATGACAAAACGGAGTTCCCGAGCTTGAGGATGACATTAGACAGAGGACTTTTGGCATATGACGATTTCATACGCTCGTGAGGAGGAATTGTTGAGCTTAGGAGTACACCGGTTCGTATATAATTTACACCTTGAATAAAGGAAGAGCTGTCTTATTCATTAACTAAAAAGTGATCATGGTTTAATAACATCATCTTGGCTAGTTTCTATATATTATATTAGTATTTATATTATATATATCTATATATTATATAAGTATTTATTTACTGTTTTACTAACATCTAACTACTAACATAATTTAACCCGAGAAAAAAGTAAAAACTGCGACTTAGATCGAGTTAATAATAGCTTCTTGGTGTTTAACCACACTTTGAATTAGATCTTCATTTCCCTGAGAATACGACCTGACTCACCAGACTAGCACTACAATTTGACCCGGTACACTGCCGGTAAGGATTGATAGCCTAGAAAAAGTCCGTCAGATATCCACCTTCATAAGAGACCAATTATTAGTAACAACTAAAAAAGTAAAAGTTGAATGGTAGTTGAGTTAACCACATAAATGAAGGTGTCATGGAAGTTAGCCCCTTCAGTCTGGTGAAAGGCCTTAGTCACGAGCCGCCCTTTATAGCGCTCAATACGACCATCGGCATGTTCTTTTACCCGATATACCCATTTATTTCCAAATTCATTCATTCTTAGAGAATAAGGGACAAGTTCCTAAGTATCATTATGAACCCACACATTGATCTCATCACGCATGGCATCTCGCCAAACCCGGTGTTTAACGGCTTCGGTATAGGCAGTGGGTTCGGATGAAGCAGCGGAAGCAATTAAGGCTTTAGAGATAGGATATCGGATGTAGTCCAGATGGAATGTTTTTGGTTTGAGAGATTTTGTTTGGGAACGGGTAAACATTGGGCAAAGGAGATTGGCGGGAGGGGATGTATAAGGGCTCGAGAAGGAGGAAGAGCTCGGGTGGGAGGAGATAGAAGAGTTAGCCGATAGGGACGGAGGGGAGGAGGAAGGATCCGCATGCTCAATTGAAGACGGAGGAGGGTGTGACAAAGGAAGATGTGGAGGAATTGATGTGGTGGGAATCAAAATTTGAGTTGGAAGAGGGACAGTAATGTTTTCATCAGTAAAGCAAGTGCAATGAGCAGAGTAAGGGAACATGTTCTCGTCGAAGACGACGTGACGGGCAATATAGACTTTGCCAGTTTGAATATCAAGACACTTATAGCGGTGATGTGAAGGACTATATCCAAGGAGGATGTATGTTTTGGAGTGAATCAATTTTATCGTGGTTATACGGGAGCAGGTAGGTCCAACAAGCACAACCGAAGACACAGAAGAAAGACTAATCTGGGGAACGGTGAAAAAGAACTTCGTAGGGGGACTTATTTTTGACAACTCGAGTGGGGAGCCGATTAATTACATAAGTAGCAGTGAGAAAGTCGTCTCCCAATAAGGTAGGGGAAGATTCGACTGAGCTAAGAGAGAAAGATAAGTTTCAACAACGTGACAATTACGCCACTCAACAGAACCCATTTGTTCATGTGTGTGTGAACAAGAGACACGGTGCTCAATGCCTATGGAAGTAAGGTGTTGAGAAATATTTTGAAATTCACCATACGTTCAACAATGGATTTAAACTTTTGAAACACAAACTCAGCATCAGATTTAAGGCGAAGGGGATACAACCATATAAATTTCGAGTAATCGTCACAAAACTAATATAATATCGAGATCCATAAATAGAGGGTTCAACATACAGTCCCCTGACATCTGAATAAAGTAATTCCAAAGGTGTAGAAGAAGTAAAATTCGTCACCGGTAACAAATGACGATGGCTCTTAGCTAATTGACACGTAGTTCAAACACTGGCTGGTGATTAATTTATTGGACACAATAATATCCAAAATATGGAAAATTTGAGCTAATGTTTGCTAAGAACAATGACCAAGACAGTTGTGCCATAAAGAAGGAGAGTCACGTCTGGAGAGGAAGGCATGAGCAGATGGACGATTAAACAAGCTGGAAGTGGTATAGGACGTCCTTGAGAAAACCTCTATGATGGATGCGGCCCGAGTAATCTTTCACAAGAAAATAGGTGTCATGAAATTCAAAATAAACGCCATTATCGAAGGCAAATTGTTGAACATAAGTAAATTCGTAGGGAGGGAAGGGGGTTCAAGGATATGCGACAAATAATAAGAGTGCATAGAAGCATTAAAACGCGGAGGTGAGATATAGGCAAACCTGTACCATAACCGATATTAATGTGATCGGGACAATCGTAAAGTTCAGACTACAGATTTAGGTTCCGAAAGATGTTGGTCATTTGGTGCGTAGCAACGGTGTCAGGAAACCATTCATGTGGAGGTGGAGGAGCCGAATAACGCTGAGCTTGATAAGATTGCGGAGCTGGGGGTCGAGGTTGTCGAGGTGGCGGAGGAGCTTCATCATACCGATAATAACAAGTTTGGGCTGAAGGACCCTGTTTGGAAAAAATTTGGCACACCACCGGAGGACCATTGGAAGGAGACGAGTTACGGCTTGAACCACGACCGCGACCCGAATTAGAACGTCCCCGACCACGAATTGAATTGTTTTTTCCATATTGGCCATTTCCCCGCCCTCGATAAGAGTTTGAGTGGGGAGGGGCTGAACTGAAGTTTGCCGCCGGTGTATAAGATGACGTAGGGAGGTTCAGCGATGGTGGAATAGGCGCATGATGTTGAATCATGGACTCGGAAGTTAAGAGCAGCGAGTAGGCTTCTTCAAGGGTAATAGAGTCTCGGGTTGAGATCATTGTGACGAGGGCATCATATACCAGCCCTAATCCGGCAACCAAATATGCGACGATAGCGCCTGTTGAGAGTGAGTGTCCAGCCATGGCTAATTTATTGGTAAGATTTTTTTTGACACATAGTATTCAGTTGCAGTGATTGTACCTTTACGAGTTGATTCGAGCTGAGTGTGGATTCACATAAGTTTAGCCCTAGATTGGATTGAGTCAATCATTTGGTACAAAGAGTGTTTTTATGCTACATATATCCTTGAAGAACAAGATAGGAATAAATCAAAAGAATATTCAAAGTAATTCAAATATTGGCTAAATATATAGTCCTGGTAAATTTCCTCAATAAACCCTTGGTTTTGACTATGACTTCTTAAGATCAGCGGAGTGGTCAGCACTAGTTTGATCAGTCAATGTCTGTGTATCAGTCTACTTTATTCCTAAACCTGTTGTGTTGTTAATGTGTATTCTCTGGACTGAATCAGATTTGTTCTTATATCCTTATACTATCTTTGCATCAGCAATATTTCGTTCGAGTAACTGAATCTGTATTGTATCAGGACTTTTTACATCAGTAATACACTCTGTTTTTATCACGTGAATCTGTTGTTATAATCCGAGCTATGTCATTTTCAATTTGATTGAAACCCACTATCTTTAATCTGCTCTGATGATAGGTGGGCCCATTGGGCCTGGTTATCCATAATTGGGCCAGGCCCAAAGTTAGACAATCAAGGCGAGGGATTGGCAAGCAGGGACCGCAAAGTCTCGGCGAGAATAGTTAAAGGAGCAAGATCTCCACCATACTGGCTGAAGTATCTCTAGACAGGCAGGAGCGAATGGTTGAGAAGTATCTCAGACAGAGTGATCGGTGGGAGCATAAAGACTGGTCGACACCGGCCCAACCGCTTGTAAATGTGGTTAGGCCCCACGTCCAGTAATGCTCAACGATCTCTGATAATAACTTCCCATGATGTCAGGGAAGAGAATCACGATCCACAACTATAAGAGAAACACCCTGAACTATGAGGGGGATTAGATTCCAGTTTATTATCTAAATTGGATACGTAGGCAGCTCTCTGGAAGAGTTCAGTCAAAAATTATACACAAATCTCTTTGTTCTGACATCGTTTTCCTAATTAGAATTACCCAATTACCCGATTGTAATATTCGAACAACATCATTTGGCGCTAGAAAGAGGGCAAAATTCTAGTTAGTGAGTGATTATTACATAAAAAATGGCAAGAAATCAAGGAAATTCGAAGAAGCAACAAAATCAACCAGAAAAAGAAAAAAATCAAACCGAAGACAAAAGCCCAGGTCGGAATGATCACGAAACCGGGAAAAAAGTTATGGAAGAAGGACAAACAAGCAACCCAGATGCAGTTAAACAGATGTTGGTAGAAAACCTTGCAAATCTCAAGGCTGAAGAGATAAAAGCCATATTTGAGGCTGTTTTGAAAGCGAGGAATCAAGATAATGATGTTTCTGAAGCACATACTCCGCTTCAAACTGCTTAAAAGAAAAGCAGGAAGCAGGGTCTAGCAACCAAGTGGTAGTTACTTACCCAGGTGGTGATAACGCCAGAGCAGAGTTAGACGCTATGCTTAAGCCTAAGCAAGATGAATTTAGGCTGGTATCTCCTTTCACTGAAGACATAGATGCATTTCCGTGTCCTCTCGGGTTTAAAATCCCAAAGATTCAAGCATATGATGGAACTAAGAATCCCCATGACCATATGCACCAGTACATCCAGCACATGAATCTATATAACGCTCCAGAAGAGATGAAATGCAGGGTATTTGCAACTCTTCTAACAGGAAAAGAAAGAGATTGGTTCAACAAGTTGAACCCCAGATCCATACCAGATTTCCCAACTCTGACCAGAAAGTTCATGCATGCATTCATCGCAGCAAGGCCGTTCCAGAGAAATTGGACGTATTTGCTTACAATTAGGCAAAAAAGTGATGAAACATTGTTGCAGTTTATCAAGAGATTCAACGGAGAATCATCCCAGATAGCGGATCTAGATGATAAATTCTTGGTAGCATCTTTTGTAGCAGGTCTCAGAGAAGGACGGTTACATGCAAAGCTGAGCAGCAAGAATCCGAGTACAATGGAAGAATGTCTGGAAATTGCATATAGACATTGTCAGGGAGAATATGCTAACAGAGCCAAAAGAGAGGAATCCCACAGGGATTCCAAAAAAGGAAAAAGTGAGGATAGGTCTGATAAGAAGAGAAAATCTGTTTGGGATAAGGTAACCGCTCCCATTTCTGAAAGGTTAGGGAAAAAAGGTGCTTTGTAGGACAGAGACCTTATTCCTCTGAACAGATCTCGTGACCAAGTTTTAGCAATTATGGAGAAGAAAGGAATCGCCAAGACTCCTCCTCCATTGAGGGGTCCAAGGGAGAAGAGAGACCACACCTGGTGGTGCAAGTACTATAAAGCTATTGGACATGACTCTGAACAGTGCAGGGACCTGATCAGAGATATAGATGCAACATCAATGGAAGGAAAGATCGATGAATGCATCGATCGAGCACAGGGAGATAATCCCAGAGTAAGGAGAGAATTCAAAAAACAGCACAGCGGTCATGACAGATACAATCAAAGGAGACACAGGGATCCGTCTCCTGATGCAGATGGGCATAGAGAAAATGCCCCAATCAACACTGTGAATACGATTGTGGGTGGACCAGGAGGAGCTAATAAGGCTGCCCGGCAAGAAAAAAGTGGCAGCGCAGAAAAGGACGGAGAAGCGAAAAAACAGAAAGTAATGGGAACCGTCCAGTATGGTCCAAGAGATGCGCTACCGGCCATCGTGAGCAACGAAGGGCTGGTGATAGAAGCAGTTATCCATAAAAATTTGGTCAGAAGGATCTGCGTAGACACGGGCAGCGCAGTAAATGTGCTATATTACAGTGCGTTCCAAGCAATAAAATTAACAGATTCGGAGCCGACTCCTGTGTCAACTCCTCTTTCTGGATTTACAGGACCCCCCATACATCCTGTAGGTATGTTAAAGTTGTTGACCACTTTCGGACGAGGACCACAGAGCAGGACTCTGATAGTCAATTATGTGGTGGTAAAAGCTCCATCAGCTTATAATGTGATTTTGGGAAGACCAGCATTGATCGATCTAAGGGCAGTGGTTTCACTGGCACATAACAGAATGAAATTCCCAACTTTTGAAGGAGAAGCTACTGTTATAGGAGATGTGGATGCTGCGAAGAATTGCTATACAGCCACAATCAATGGAAAAATGAAGGTGCAACAGGTGACAATGGAAGATCTTGTTCCAGATGATGAAAAGAGCTGGCAATCCAACGATCCTGTGGAATGAATAATGCTAGATGAATCGGACCCTAAATCCGCGATCAGCATATGATCATGGATACCAGCTGAACAGAAACAGATGCTGGTCAGAATCTTGAAAGATTACAAAGTTGTGTTTGCATGGAACGCAAGTGACATGCCTGGGCTGTCAACAGAGTTGGCTGTCCATAAGCTCAACATCGACCCAACCATGAGACCAGTGAAACAAAAGAAGAGATCTTTTGCCCCAGAAAGGATACAAGCTGTCCAGCAAGAAGTGGAAAAATTGTTGCAGGCCAACATGATTAGAGAAGTTATCTACCCAGAATGGCTAGCAAACCCAGTGCTAGTCAAGAAGCTAGATGGTAGTTGGAGAATGTGTGTGGACTTCACAGATTTAAACAAGGCCTGTCCTAAAGATAGGTATACTTCCCCTAGAATTGACAGGCTAGTAGATTCTACAGTTGGTTATGAAATCTTTGCTTTCTTAGATGCTTATAAGGGATATCATCAGATTATGATGGACACTGTATATGCTGTAAAAACTGCTTTTATTACTGAATTTGGTTCCTACTACTATGTGTCTATGCCTTTCGGATTAAAGAATGTAGGGGCTACTTACCAAAGAGCAGTCAACACCATTTTCAAGCAACAAATTTGCAAATCCATGGAAGAATATATGGATGATCTATTGATCAAGAGCAGGACTCTTGACCAATATTTGAAAGATGTAGCAGAGGTTTGTCAAGTTTTAAGACAAACAGGAATGAAATTGAACCCAAAAAAGTGCACTTTTAGGGTAAGATCAGGTACTGGGTTATATGATATCTAAAGAGGTATCAGGGCCAACCCTGATAAATTAGAGGCTTTAAAGACCATGCCTGAACCGAAGAATATTAAAGAAGTCCAGCGATTGACAGGAAGATTAGTCGCGCTAAACCATTCTTATCAAAATCTGCACAGAAGTCATTACCATTCTTTAGAATTCTCAGGAAGGCCAGTCCATTTGAGTGGAATGAAGAATGTAAACAGGCTTTTCAGGATTTAAAAGATCATATTAGTCATCTGCCAACTCTAACTCCTCCACAGGAAGGTGAGATACTATTTCTTTACTTGTCTTTTCGCAATGAAGCAGTAAGTGCTGTGTTAGTAAAGCAACATGGCATGGTACAAAGGCCAGTATATTTTGTAAGCAAAGCCCTACAAGGACCTGAGATTAGATATTCTGAGGTGGAAAAATTGGTCTTAGCCCTAGTACATGCCACAAGGAAATTAAGACCATACTTCCAAAGTCATCCAGTGATTGTGTTGACAAATCAACCTTTAAAGAAAATTTTGGATAAACCAGACAAGTCTGGAAGGTTAGCAAAATGGGTAGTTGAATTGGCAGGGTTTGATATCGAATACAAACCAAGAACAGCAATTAAAGCCCAAGCATTAGCCGATTTCTTAGCAGAAGAAAAGGCCTCGGCTATAGAGCAAAAAGCTGAGCAGAACAAGGCTGAGAAGAACAAAGCTGAACAGTGGCTGCTTTATGTGGACGGAGTTTCCAACAAATAAGGGGTAGGAGCAGGACTCCTACTCATTAGCCCAAAAGTGAAGAATTCCCATATGCTCTTCATTTTGACTTTCAAGATACTAACAATGAGGCAGAATATGAAGCTTTGATAACTGGATTAAACCTAGAACAGAAGTTAGGAGTGCAAAATTTGAAAGTCTACACAGACTCACAACTTGTGACAAATCATATCAAAGGAGAATATGAAGGAAAAGAAGGCCCCATGAAAAAATACCTTGCAGTGGCACAAAGGAAATTGTAAAATTTCTTAATGGTAGAAGTGGAACAGATAACTCGGGCCCAGAATACCAGAGCAGATGATTTATCAAAGCTAGGATCGAATTTCTTATCCAACAAAAAAGTGTTAGTTGAGCAGTTAAAACAGAAGAGTTGTGATGAAATTCAAGTACAACCAATAACACAGGCAGAAACTTGGATGGATCCAATTGTTATGTATCTGAGAGATGGAAGACTCCCTGAAGATAAAGTACGCGCCATAAAACTGATAAGACTCTCAGTCAGGTATGCTCTGTTCAACGATATTCTGTACAGAAAGTCGTATGCAGCACCTTGGTTGAGATGTGTTACTCTAGATGAGGGGGATTATATACTGAGAGAAATCCATCTCGGAATTTGTGGAAATCATTTGGGAGCAAGAGCTCTAGCCATGAAATGTAGGCTTTACGGGTATTATTGGCCAGAAATGCAAGATGATGCAGAGAATCTTGTTAGAACTTGCAGGACAAGCCAGGTGCATAGCAATTTATCACAGATTCCTATACAAGAGATGATACCAATCGTATCTCCATGGCCTTTTGATCAATGGGGAGTAGATTTAGTAGGTCCACTACCCCGAGCACCAGGAAATTTCAAGTTTCTAGTGGTGTGTTGGGGAGATTTTGCATCATTAAAACAAAAGAAAATTTATAAACCTATACTTAACATGCAAACTAACTCCTCCACACTTAAACCTTGCTCGTCCCGAGCAAGACAAAACATAATCATCACTCGAGACAAATAAACACTTATGCAAATATAAAACATATTCAAGTAGTTTAGAGGTTCACCCAAGTGAGTGTGTGCATAGCCATAATAAATTTCCACTAAATCCACACTTGAAATTGGTTCAAGCAAAACTAGCCAACATCCCATTTAAATTAGACATATAAAAGCGATTATAACATGCACCTCACAAAACATACATATTCGAAAAGAATGATAGAGGTATTTAAAATATTTCCGACATACTCGAGAGGATAATCCCTACAACATATCATTCGGTTTATCTTTGGGATAGTCGAAGATAACTTCGGTTTTCAACCATCTTTTCACATTACCATTCACTAAATTTTCTTTAAGATTAACTTAATTCCACATATATAGCATATATGCCCTCATTCCCAAGCAATAGGATGTTTCGTGATAACACCCTAGTGGACTACTATCATCAGCGTCGGGAGCTATTGAACCTCATAGTGGTATAGGACATTTCCGCTAATCCCTACCTACTCCAATCATAAGGCGACTTTTTCTAAGCGCCGTGAGCTTTTGGTCATCATAGTGGTATAGGACATTCGTGGTATGACCTACCTCACTCAAATCATCGACCAGCTTTCGACACACACATTTATAATTTAAAACAACTTCACTTATTCACTTCATTTCAAAAGCGCAATAGTTACGTGTCATTTATCACATTCAAACCTTCAGATATTCACAGTATGTCATACTTTAATATTAAACACAAACTATTAAAATCTTCAAAATTCATATGGAAGCAAAGAATCATGCGATAATCATAAAAAATCTCTAATCAAATGGGTATGGCTTAAAAACATAGCTCATCATCTACTATGGCACGTGAAAAATAGTGTCGGGTGAAACAACTAAATTACTAAATATGCAAAATAAAGCATCAATGATTATAAACATCGAACAAAGACATGCACTGCTCACTCGGGACAAAACAAAAATTTTAAATTTAAGCACTTTTCATAGAAATATAATAGATGGCAAATGAATGTAGATACATGAAACTATTTCCCTAGTTAGTTTGCATGTTAAGTATAGGTTTATAAATTTTCTTTTGTTTTAATGATGCAAAATCTCCCCAACAAAAGTGGCGCCGTTGCCGGGAATAGGTGTCATGTTGAATCTAGTTAAGTTAGTTCTCGATTTTGTTACGTTTCGTTTTAGTTTTCAATAAAAGTAGCGTTTAATAGATTGAGAGTTTTTATTTTGCCGTGTTTCGATGACCGTAGGGTTAAGAATGTGCAAAAGTTTTTTACTCAATCTGTTTTACGTGAAGTTTGTGTTTAGTTGTTACCTAGTCTAACCCATGTGCTAAAATTTATCTCTCGTGGTCATTGTATGCATGTGCTACATGTTGTGTTTATAAGATTTAGGGTTTCTGTGTCTCTCCTGCATTGTCTGTGCAAATTCGTTGTATGGACGAGCGTTCAGGTAAGTGAACGCCCGTCCAGTTCATAATCTGCAGGTGAACGCACGTCTGGTATGTTGGACGTTCGTCCGTCCCGAAACGTATTAACTTTGCTCTGGTTTCAAGAATCAGACGGGCGTCTGACTCACTGAACGCCCGTCCGACCTGTTTTTATTGCAAACGAGCGTCTGAACTATTGAACGCTCGTCCGGCAGTCCAGGTTCCAAAATTTTTATTTATTTGATTTTTAATGCTTTATTTGACTTGGATGTTTTTAATCTGAGCTTCTATGGCTGATTAATTTTACATAGATGTTCTGAACTTGCATATTCATATCTTTCCATCTACGAATCCATGTTAAATAATTGATTAATTTTTATATACATGCTTCATTAATTGACATGGATGTTCTATTGTGAGCCTCTGTGGCCTTTGTATATGCGTAGATGTCCTGTTCTTTCACCGTTATGGTTTCTTTCCATCTGCTGATCCATGTTAAATGATTGATTGACTTTTATATACATGATTCATCCATGCATGTTATAGTTACTGTCGGTTCTCGTATGCTATAACTATGTTTATTGTTATTTAGTAGCTAATGTCGGTTTCCGTATGCTACATATCGTTGTGATGAATCCTATGAGCTTTGAGACTTATGTGCTTTCCTGTTATTTTTGTAACTCATATGGGTAGCTACTGTCGGTTTTCCGTATGCTACCATCGCATCTTATGAGTTATATTTATTTAGTATAGCTAACTGTTGGTTTTCCATAATGCTATCACTTTCAATGAGTCTTAAAGCGCGTCTACACTGCATGTAATGAACAGCACTGTCGTTTATCGTAACCTGTCATTATTTGGTAGACGTTTATTATATACATGTCGTGCTGCAAATGAGTGGGCTAGTTTTCTTTCTTTTATTTTCTTTTATTTTTACATATCACTTAGATGCATATCATTTAGTTGCATGCCATCTAGTTTCATTGTTTTTCTATTTTTCTTTTATTTTTCTTGAGCGTAGTTAACTGTCGGTTTCCGTAATACTACCTCGTTTTCTTTATTTTTAGTTTCTGCATAGGCCGTAGTCAACTGTGTAGGTTGTCCTCCAAACTCGCTTTCGGCTGAGCACTGTCAGAATTTATTTTTATTTATTTTATTTTTAGGATTGCATATCATGTAGGCTACATTGTAGTATATTTTCTTGTAGTTGCACCTAGCCTACTATTTTGTAATGTTCCATGTATATGTTCCATCTTTATATGAGCTTTATGCACATGTGTTCCTTATTTGTATTGTAAGCTTCTGTGGCTTTATGTTGACGCTTAGATGTCCTGTGTTTTAACTATTTGGTGATTTTTCCATCTGAGCAATTTTACCATGTGCTTATATCATTATTGTTGCTTGTTATATTTCCCCCCGTGTCCCCGAGATACTGCCATGTTTTTCAAGTGGTGCAGGCACATTTTTAGTTGTTTTTGTCGAAGCTACCTTTGGGAGTTGAAGCTGGGAAGGACTCCATATGATATCACCATTGTTGTCTTCTTCAGCCAACCTTCGGATCATCACCAAATCAGCTAAGTTCTTTTATCTTTTCTTTAATTCTGCACAACATGAGGACATGTTGTAATTTAAGTGTGGGGGAGGGAAATAGTTTCATGTATCTACATTCATTTGCCATCTATTATATTTCTATGAAAAGTGCTTAAATTTAAAATTTTTGTTTTGTCCCGAGTGAGCAGTGCATGTCTTTGTTCGATGTTTATAATCATTGATGCTTTATTTTGCATATTTAGTAATTTAGTTGTTTCACCCGACACTATTTTTCACGTGCCATAGTAGATGATGAGCTATGTTTTTAAGCCATACCCATTTGATTAGAGATTTTTTATGATTATCGCATGATTCTTTGCTTCCATACGAATTTTGAAGATTTTAATAGTTTGTGTTTAATATTAAAGTATGACATACTGTGAATATCCGAAGGTTTGAATGTGATAAATGACACGTAACTATTGCGCTTTTGAAATGAAGTGAATAAGTGAAGTTGTTTTAAATTATAAATGTGTGTGTCGAAAGCTGGTCGATGATTTGAGTGAGGTAGGTCATACCACGAATGTCCTATACCACTATGATGACCAAAAGCTCACGACAGTTAGAAAAAGCTGCCTTATGATTGGAGTAGGTAGGGGATTAGCGGGAAATGTCCTATACCACTATGAGGTTCAATAGCTCCCGACTGCCTGATGATAGTAGTCCAGCTAGGGTGTTATCACGAAACATCCTATTGCTGGGAATGAGGGCATATATGCTATATATGTGGAATTAAGTTAATCTTAAAGAAAATTTAGTGAATGGTAATGTGAAAAGATGGTTGAAAACCGAAGTTATCTTCTGACTATCCCCAGTATAAACTGAATGATATGTTGTAGGGATTATCCTCTGAGTATGTCGGAAATATTTTAAATACCCTCTATCATTCTTTTCGGAATATGTATGTTTTGTGAGGTGCATGTTATAATCGTTTTTATATGTCTAATTTAAATGGGATGTTGGCTAGTTTTGCTTGAACCAATTTCAAGTGTGGATTTAGTGGAAATTTATTATGGCTATGCACACACTCACTTGGGTGAACCTCTAAACTACTTGAATATGTTTTATATTTGCATAAGTGTTTATTTGTCTCGAGTGATGATTATGTTTTGTCTTGCTCGGGACGAGCAAGGTTTAAGTGTGGAGGAGTTAGTTTGCACCACTTTTGTTGGGGAGATTTTGCATCATTAAAACAAAAGAAAATTTATAAACCTATACTACCATGCAAAACTACCTCCTAACCGGCCGAATACCGGGTAGTTGCTAGTAAAGTTGGATAAGTACGGGTATCGATCCTCAGGGAAAAGGGATGTTGAATATAATCTTATTAATTCCTTAAATTGCTACTCACGAAAACAAATAAATAAAAAAAATGATAAAATAAACTGGACAGAGGATTATCAATCCATAGCCAGGAGGTATAAAAGCGAAAATCTAAACTATAAACTATAAAATAAATATAAAACAAAGATACATGGGATCAAACATCATACAAACCAAGTGATCTCAATCCTAGTTCATCTCATGATTTTAATTCAAATTGTGGTTTCACCTTTACATGAGACACAAACCCCTAATCTCTTAGTGAATCTGTATTCTCAAGCTATGAAATCCTACTCTCGTAGTGAATTCAATTTATCAATCTCTCCTCTTCCGAATGTTGAGATCGATTTTTAATACAAAACGAAGGTGTAGATTCAGGTTAAGTCTCGTATTTCAGAACCTAACAACCTAGATAATTAACCGATTAAGTTGTCATCATTAATGATTAAAAATCCTATCTTTCTATGCTGATCTAGTTTACGCAACTTTCGTATGTTGTAACTATCAATCGCAAACCAATCTCTCGATAAAGTTCACACATAGCATCATAATCAAAGAAAGATACAAAATCAATTAAAGATCATAAAAAACGAATAAGGACTGAATAAATCAAATAAATAAACTCACGTAGTTTGGTACATAATTGAATCCATGAATCGAAAACGGAAGAAAACGACATCCTAATCTAACCGGATCACCCGAGCACAAGGCTCGGGTGATCGCTATAAGCTCTCAAGTTGCCGCCTATTTCTTTGTGATTTGGTGAATAATAATTTGTATAGAATTAGGGTTGATCATGCGGCTGTTTATATAGAGTTTTAGGTCGGCTGCTTAAGTCGGCTGGGTTGGACGCCCGTTTAAGATTCCTGAAGACTGAATTGCATTTGCTCTGCATGGAATATTTATTGGAATAAATCTTCTAAAATTCATATCTTGAGTTGTAGACCTCCAAAAATTATGATCCGAATGTCATAAAAAAGCTCTCGGAAAACTCTACAACTTTCATTAAGGACTCTTCTTCAGAAAATGCCTTTTTGATTAGCCCGTCGTATTACGAGTATATTTCGGGATTTTCCACTCGAATTCATCTCTTTAAAATCATCCTTTCCATCAACAATGTGTATCTACAATGTAGGAAAAACATACCAAAGCGTAACATAATCCTAAAATAATATAAAATCATGATTTAAACACATAAATCGCTACGTTTTGCAATTTAACCTATTAGAAACATCATTTACTCAATATTTCAATATAAAGCTCGATTTCTATGAAAATCCTAAGAATATGGGGAATATTGACATAAAATATATCCTTATAAAACGTATAAAATCACCATTAACATGGTGGCAGTGGATTATTTCACCAAGTGGGTGGAAGCTGAAACTTTAACCACCATCACAGCCAACCAAATACAGAAGTTCCTATGGAGAAATATTCTATGCAGGTATGTAATTCTTAAAGTTCTCATATCTGATAATGGCACACAATTTGAAGATCAAGGAGTGCAGGCCTGGTGCACCAACCTAGGAATCTCCCAACACTTTACATCAGTGGGCTATCCCCAAGCCAATGGGCAGGTAGAGCAGACAAATAGGCAAATAAAACAGGGACTGAAGAAAAGATTGGAACAAGAGGGATCTCATTGGGTAGACCATCTCCCAAATATCTTATGGGCATACAGGACTACACCAAATGCTGCTACATAGGAAACTCCATACTCTTTGGCATACAGATGCGAAGCAGTGATACCAGCAGAGATTGGACACAAATCTCCCAGGACAGAACTATACTGTCCAGAAACACAAGAGGTAGACATGCTGCACGTCAAGGATGAGTTGGAGCACAAAAGGGACATAGCCTTCATACAGAAGGCCAAATACAAGCAGAAGATTGCTCAGTACTACAACTGCAAAGTTAGAGGTATGTATTTTAAAGAAGGCGATTTAGTTTTGAGGCGAAATGAGGCTAGCAAACAAGGTCCCACTGGAAAGCTAGATCCAAATTGGGAAGGTCCTTACAAAATTATCAAAGTACATGGAAAAGGATCTTATCAACTAGCTAATGCTTCTGGAAAAACCATTCCTAGAAGCTGGAATGCTGTTCATTTAAGGAAATATTTTCCTTAAGATATTTACAGTGAATTATTATCCTTTTTCTTTTTAGCTTTAATTTTGTAAATGTAGTTGTGAATATTTTGACTTGTGCTGGAACAAGGAATTAAAGACAAGATGTTTTGATCATCAATAAACCTGCAGCACAAAGTGATTCTGGGCAGATGACCCAATTAAAAAACACACATTTTAAACTTGCAGCGCAAGAAAATTCTGTGCAGAGCACACAATTAAAAATAAAAATGCCAAACTTGCAGTGCAGGGGCATTCTGGGCAGAGGACCCAATTAAAAAACACACAAGTGTTAAACTTGCAGTGCAAGAAAATTCTGTGCAGAGCACACAATTAAAAATTAAAAAGTCAAACTTCCAGTGCAGGGGCATTCTGGGAAGAGGACCCAATTAAGAAACACACAAGTGTTAAACTTGCAGCGCAAGAAAATTCTGTCCAGAGCACACAACTTAAAAATATATGCAATACTCGCAGAGCAAGAATATTCTGGGCAGAGGACATTCATGTCCTATTCATCAAGTTAAAAAGGCATTTCTGTGCAGCAAAAACATTAAAAATAAAGAAGCTAAGGATAAGTAATCCTAACTTCTTAGCAGCGCAACAAGAAGACAATGCTCTAAATACAGAGATATATCAGATTCAAAAGTGCAACACCAAAGGTTTAAATGATCAAAGTATCGTCAACAACAAATAATGGATAAAGTTATTACAACAGAAGCTGCAAGTGCAGCAAAATTCAAAGTTTTCAAGAATGAATGCATATAAATTAAGGTGCAGGGGGAGCAGAGGGCTGAGCAGACTTCTTTTTCGCATACTTGCAAATGATATCCTCCCCACTCTTTTACTCGTCGTACCGCTTAGTGAAGACTTCGCCCGCTTTGTTATCATACAACCTGTGATTAGGCAGAGTGCTAATCACTAAGTCAGCAGGTTTGGCCTCATCAACACCAAGTGTGTACCCTCTGCGCAAAGCGGGCGCCAAAATGATCTGGATTTCCTCATAAGTCTCGGGGGCAGCTTTGTATCCTACAATGACATTCTGAGCAGGAGTCTCTTCCATCTGTTTCACAGTCTCATCAAAATCATCCTTCATCTTCCTCACCGTAGCAAGATGCTGTTGATGCTCCTCAATCATTTTCTTCAGCTGCTCATCCCTGAGCTTTATTTGCTCTTCTTGGGTGAATATCAGACCTCAGCTGTAGCAAGACTGGCTTTCAATTGTTCAATCTCCTGGCGAGCAGTAGCCTCTGAAGACTCCAAACTAGCCACCTTGGCATTAGCTTCATCCAGGAGAACAACTTTCTGCTGCCGGGCAGAAATGTCCTTAGCCTTGCTAGCGGTTTTCTTATGCAACGCTTTACCCAAGCAGTAGCACTACAAAAGAAAAAATCTTAGAAGATAGAAATTAAAGGAAAAATGAAAGCCTTACAAAAAACTACTTACAGAATCAGCAAAGTCATCAACAGACATGTCCTCAAAGTTGAAGGAAGAATCACTTGTAGAACTACCAGAGGAGGTGGACCTATGCCTCTTTTTCTGTCTTTGGGAAACAGTCCTGAGGGGCACTACATTCAAACCAGTAGTTTGACCACTAGGGAGATCTTCTTCAATAGTCAGATCCACAGGATTAACTGTGCTCAAAATGTTCTGATCAGAAGGGATGGCAGTGGGGATTGTTTCCTGTGCAGCAACACCAAAGCCAGTGCCTACCTCTGCATCCTCTTGCTGACCAGAAACTTCACCACCTTCAGGAATAACGGACAAGGTCCGCTCAGAATATTCTGGCCTCTGTTCTGTCTCCTCCTCCTCATCAATGTCAATATTAAGCAAATCGTCTACATTGGCCACTACAAAGATAAAGAATAATCAAGACATATTCGAAAATAAAACAGATTGCAAGTACAAACATACGTTTTCTATACTATTCTTTGAAGAACTCCACATAACCAACACGACCGGCTGTGTGAAGCTGCGCATCATTTATCAGAGCAGAACTTATGAAATCTAAGGTTAAAGAGATCTTGTTGCTGGCCAGATACTCAGCGTGGGTAGCATCAATAAAATCTTCCAATTTGTCTTTCATGGAAGAGGTGTTCCAACGACCAAGATTCGCCTCGGTATTGTGCTTCACAAAGAGAAAACGCTCTAACCACTTTTTCTTAGTTTTGTCTTTACCAGATAGAGGAATAATATGGCTTAATTTACCGGATCTACGACAGAAGTGGTACAATCCTCCACTACCTTGTGTCCAATTTACACTGATAAAAGTTCCAAAATAACTTTACAGAGAAGGGTGTGGTGTTTAGGCGACACCAAATCATAAAACCTACAAGTAATTTGACACTGTTTGGCTGTATTTGACCAACCCCCAACTTATAATACTTCATTACCTCAATATACCCAGGAGGGAGAGGGAACCTTAACCCACTATGAAGTTGATCAGCGTATACTGTGCAGAAACTTTCCGGGGGATTGTAAGCATACTCAGTAGACTTGGGAAGCAGGACTTCAAAAGGCTCAGTGCGAATCTTATAGGTTTTCAGTAAACTGGCCATCTCAGTTTTGGTCATTTTGCTAGAGACACCATGGCAAGCCATTATTGCCTTGGTTTTATCAAATCGATTGATCTCTCTCTTTAAAGTGTTTAAAAAGGCAGTGTGATCTTATGGATATTGATTAACGATGGAAGTAGGGGTAAAAATCCCAGAGGGAAGAAGGTGAGAAGGCAAGAGACACATAGGATTATCCCCAAAAGTAGAGGTATTTCTCAAATCCATCGAAGAGGACGGATGATCAATGTTTACCACAGTTTCAGGATTAGGAATGGGATTAGAGGAACTCACTTCCTCACTCTCTAAGGCAATCGAAATCTTTTCTGGAGATTCAAACAAATTTTCTACAAAATTGCTAGAGGCTGTATTGGCTCTTAGACTCATGAACGTAACAAAGATAATGTAAAAGAATAACACTGAAAGGAGACTTACTTTTAACTGCTGAAGTGCGATTTCAAAAGGTCTGATATAGTACTGTTGTTTGACAAGAGGGTGATTATATGACAAGAAGTGGATACGACGCAAGGGTTCAATTCACAGTTATAATGGTGACCAAGCGTGACCTGGCCTCGTTTCACGATATAATAATGACAGAAGTTAAAACGTTTCAGACTAAGGCGGCTATGAAGCAGTCCACCCTAGTCTGGGGGTACATATGATGATAGGTGGGCCCATTGGGCCGGGTTATCCATAATTGTGCCAGGCCCAAAGTTAGACAATCAAGACGAGGGATTGGCAAGGCAGGACCGCAAAGTACTGACCAGAATAGTTAAAGGAGCAGGACTCCACCATATGCTGCGCAGAAGTATCTCTAGACAGAGCGATTGGCTGCGCAGAAGTATCTCTAGACAGAGTGATCGGCTTGGAGCATAAAGACCGGGTCAGCACCAGCCCAACAGCTTGTAAACGTGGGTAGGCCCCACGTCCAGTAATGCTCAACGATCTCTGATATTAACTTCCCATGATGTCAGGGAAGAGAATCACGATCCACAACTATAAGAGAAACACCCTGAACTACGAGGGGGATTTGATTCCAGTTTATTATCTAAATTGGATACGTAGGCAGCTCTCTGGAGGAGTTCAGTCCAAAATTATACACAAATCTCTTTGTTCTGACATCGTTTTCTTAATTAGAATTACCCAATTACCCGATTGCAATATTCGAACAACATCATGCTCATTTGCATCTTTGTTCTAACTAAAGTGTTGTTCTATTTGTAACATTATGAGCTTTGTCATACTTTTATTCTATTCTTGATATTCTTTTAAGTTGATTCATAATCAATCGTATATCTTTTGGCTGATCTGTTTGTGTTTAGTCCTTTAACAGTTAGTCACTAAAACAAGTAATATAACAATTGGTTGTGCTGTTGATTGGGTTTGATCACATAGGGTACAACAGTTAATCTAATGGTTAATTAAGTTTTTCTTTCAGCACTTTGTTAATTAGGATTAAACCTATTAGAAACACACTTTGTAATTGTATAAATCGAATTAAGTGTAAAAGTGACTGTGATCCATTCAAACCCCCATCTGGATCACCCGGCGCATAGATCCTAACAATTGGTATCTGAGCCAGGTCACCTAGTGATCAAACTTTGATATTAATTTTAATGATCCCCAATCTGTGTTTATTTTATATATCTATCAATTTCTTTGATTTTATCTTGATCTTGCCATAAGATTGTATTGCATATTTTATATCCAAACAGATCAAGCTCTACATCAAGTGTTTGCACACACCACTTTCACACGGTTTTTTTTTTGGTAAACATGCATTGTATTGCATTTTGTAATATCATCTTTCAGCATGGATACATTAAATAACACCATGAACCTTAGGGAGGGCTCATCTTTGGTTAGGCCCCCGTATTTTGATGTTTCTGCTTTTATACAATCGAAGAGTTTCATGTTGACTCACATCCAACAAACGGATTACCAATTATGGGTAATTATTAATAAAGTTCCGTTTGTTTTTATGAAGTGTATCACGGAAGAATGTGTTACCTCGAAGGTTGCAAAGAATGAATATGAATTATACTTCAAAATGATGTCCTTCAACGCAAAAGTTGTCGCCATCTTGATTAACTCTTTGAGTCCCTCCGAAAACAATTGCTGCATGCAAATCTACCAACGATGTTTACGAGACGCTGATCAAAATGCATTAGGGAACCTTTAAGGTTTAAATGTCTAAAATCAGTCAACTTAGTCTAGCATACATATACGAGTCTTTCCAAGCTAAAACCCATGAGTCAATAGTTGACCTTGATAATAGATTCACCAATAATTGAATGCCAGAACTAGTTGTTATAGTGAAAAGGTAAAACATGTCTATAGTTGAATGTACAGATTTATAAGATCTTATATTGTATAGGTTAAATCAGACAAGCATAGTAATAGAAATTGTACACATTTTAGTAGAGTCTATGATTTCTGCTGAAAACCATTCAAGATAAGCTTGCTGAGGTTTTAAGACTCATCTAACTTTATCTGAGTTGACATTTGAAGACCGAGGGTACAAACTCAGTAATAAAGGCTTAGGTGACGAACATAGTTTTGAATACTGAAGGCTGAGGTTTCTGACTCAAATATTGAAGACTTAAGTTGAGACCATAAGGTTAGAATTCAAGTAAGTCTGTGATGGCCGGAACTGATTTTATAGATCTTGTATTGAAGGACTAAGATCCACAAGACAATGTGATTGAAGCATCATAGTTAATACATTGAAGATATGGTGTACTATGATCTCACAAAATCACGATCAAATGAAAAAGAGATACTAAGCTAAATAACTGAAGAAAATTATGAGTTCAAGCAAAATCCAGTTGACTGGTGAGAAACTAAAATATCTGCCCAGCTGAGTAAAAGTCCGCTAATCAATATAACCGGTTGAAACATTATTTGAACGTTGAAGATCAAGCATTCTGATTAGTTGACAGTTTGACATTTCAGGACGACACTGACACTTTGACATAATGATGTAATACTCCAAGGAATTCAAGATGACAGTTGGGAATTAATAATTTCGAACGTTGTATTTCACACAGTAAATAGAGGACTTAGAAACTAGGATGAAACACCTTTGAAAACACGTTTTGCACACCATTTTTGAGCATCCAAATCTGAGCTATCAAGTTCTTTCTATGTTTACCCTCATCATTTCTGAGCTACAATTATATGATCCTGAAAATCTTCAAGTGAGCAAGTGTTCAAGTTCAATCGAGTAGTTAGACACTTGAAGATTCTAAAGCTAAATCAAATTCTTGATTCAATCATTCTTTGATTCGTCAAAGGTTCAAGAAGTTGAAGCATCTGGTGAAGGTGTCAATGACAGTTTGTTGCAGTCAGTGCAGAAGGATCTATGATAAGGCTATGTGTGGTGGAGCTGGTGAAGAGGAAATTCAAACCTTCAAGGAGCAGTGAAGTATTTGGAGAAGCGGCAATTCTACTTGTTATCCGAGTGTTTAGATTATGAAGCTAGGATTCGTCTGGGACAATCATTCTAGGAATTTTTGTAAATGTACCTCAAGAACTCTAGTGAATTTTCTCCAACATCATAGGAGAAGAGTGGACTGACAGGATTACACCACCTGGAACCACTATAAACTTTGTGTTCTTTATTTTTCCATTTACTTTATGTATTTACTAACTGCAATTTATACTTCAGTATTTACTTTGAGCAACTACTGACATTCCAACTGATTAACTGCACACCAAGCACTTTGATGAATTTACCAAACTCAACACATAATTTTTCAAAAGAACAACAAGATCTTAAAGTCTTATTAATTAATTCCGTTGTATTTAACTCAACTATAGAAATAGTTAGCAGACTACTTACTCAACAGGGTAATGTAACTCTAAGAAACCTTTTAAGTAACAAGTATATTCACTCCACCCCCTTTAAACTTGTCCAAAGCGTTTCCAAGAGACCAACAATTGGAATCAGAGCCGGGTTTTCTTACCTGAAGAGATCTTTAACTGATTCTTTAACAGATGTTCTATTCCGAAAAGATTCTCTCTTGTCGTTCTTCTTAAAGACTTTGAAAACATTATCTGAGTTTTGTATTTAAATCTACATCATGGAAACTAATTAGTATGTTGGAAAGTTTCTTATGTGCACCATGGATCATTTTGATGAATATAAAAGACGCTTGCAGACTTATCTGGAAACTGCACATGATGAAATGATGGATGTGATCACAGATGGAACTATCTAGATCACTCATATGAAGACACTAAAAGCTGGAGGTCAAGTCAGGGTTCCTAACCAAAGGCTGACTTGAATGTTGAATATAGGAAACATGCAATCTAAACAATATAGTTGCGGACATCATGTACAGGACTTTGGACAACAAAATGTACTTAAAATTCAAGGATTGCACAACAACCAAAGAAATCTTGGACAAGCTAAAAATGGTATGTGAGGGAACATATTCAATAAAGGAAAACAAAGTCAGTGTTGCAAAACAGAAGTTTCAAGAGTTCAAAATGAAACCTGGTGAAACTATCGAGAATTTGGAAAGAAGATTCAATGCTATCATGGATGAGCTGGCATTGCTGAATATTGTTTGTACAAGAAAAGATATAAATGTCAGAGTTCTAAGAGCCTTACCCTCAAACTGGAAAATGAAAGTGAATGCAGTGGAGGAAGAAAGAGATCTAAATACTGAAGACAATTTTGAGTTATTCTCAGATCTAATGACACATAAATTTTCCGAAGATCCGACGCTATATGTTGAAAATGAGGTTCCAAAAACCTCAATACATGATGCCACAAATGAAGATCAAATATCCAGTAGTCATTCTGAAACCTTGGATGAAATGGAAGAGCAAATGGCAATAATGATGAAAATAATTAGGAATATGAAAGCTGGTAAATCATACACCTAGAAATATGCCAAAAAGGCATAAGAGAAAAAATAGGAAACAAAATGAGATAATGAGTATTTGTGTTAGAACTGCAAGAAACCAGAGAACTTCAAAGATGACTGCGCATACCTGGTGAAAAATAGAACATACAAGGTACCTAGAAGACCTGCCAAAAGAGCATTCATGGCTGGTGATGATTCTGATGTCGAAGTTGTAACTAAGAAGGACATGTCTAGAGCCGAGTCAGATGATACATCACTTATGGCTTATATGGAGGATACTACAGAGGTATTGAACTCTATATCTAAATACACCTTAACACATATTGCATGTTCTTCTACTACTGGTTCCAATCCTATAAACTCATAAATGGAAGAAACTCTTGACGGCCTACTCAAGTAAATAAGAGAAATACGGTATGGTTATGAGATTGTGAAAACTGAAGAATCTTTCATAGATAAGATTCAACGACTTAATGCTGAATTGAATATTCTTACGGCAAGAGAAGTTGAGTTTGTCAGGACTCAACAGAGGCCTTCTATGTCAACATCAGCAGAGTCAATGGCTTACTCAAGTTCTTCAATTTTATTCAAATCAGGAAAGCCCTATGAAGATAGAACGGGTCTTGGTTTTGATACTTAGCAAGCTTCAAAAGTTGGACCTAGTAATGCTGCTGAATCTAGTGCAAGAATTGTACCTGAATTCATGGTTGAACAAAGGTCAGAACCTGAGAAGGCTGCTGAGAATTTTAGAACTGCTAAGTACGCTTCAAAAATCAAAATCAACAATCAAAAAAATCAGCATCGCCTAAGTACAATGTTAGATCCAATGCTTGGATTGCTGAATTTTTTTGGAATGCTGAGAATAAATCTACCGCAAAATCTAATGGACAAAGGAGAGCTGGTTCCGAATCTGCAAAGAACAAGAAAAATCCAAAATAAAACAATGTTAATCATTGAAGAGATAACTATCTTAGTGGGAAGTGATGTAATCCTCCCCGAGGACTTGGGCCTGAAATAATGGCAACATTGAATACCATTATTTGTGTTATTGGGCTTGAATAATTAGTTATTGGACTTGTTTTATTTTGTTTAACCTTGTTTTTACTAGTTTGTTTAATAAAGTTCTTTTGGGCCTAGTTGGTAGTAAAGCCCATGAAAAAGTTGCCTCTATGTTAGTATATTGCATTAAGTGTTTATTTTCAGCAAATAAAAGTCATTTGAGCTTATTAGAGTCAAGTTAGGCCCAATAGGAAGTAATGTGGCGAATCTGACTTGTAAATTTGGCTCACATTTCATAGGAGTTTTGTAGCATATATAAAAGCATTCTATATGTAATTTTAGAAAAAACAATGATATTATTATTTTGAGCGAAAACTTCTTCTCAAGAGTCGAACAGATTTTTAAATCATCACTTGCGAGTGATTGTTCTCTTCGTTGTAGATAATACAACCCTTTAAAACTAATCAGCGTCGTAAGTGAGCATTGTGTGTTCAGCCTATGTACTAGATTGGATTCTCTAGGACTAGGTTTCCTTAGCTCTACATTGATCCCTTTGTACCTTCTGTTAAGGGTGGTTTTATACGTTTTATATCGATATATTTTATAACAAATCTCTCCGTTTTCGTATAATTCACATAGAAATGAAGTGTTAAATTGGTTTATTGAGAAAGTGAGGTTTTAAACGATGTCTTCACGAAGTTTGAGGTTTTTTTATGTTTTATCGTCGAATTTCTATTTATGTGGATATTATCACGCTTTGCGATGTTTTTGATGCCTTGTAGATATACAATGTGGATGTTAAAGAGGTTTAAAAGATGTTTTCATTGAGGTTTTATATGAAAGGATGGATGAAGAAGGAGTTGATTCAAGAATTCAATCACAATGGAGGCAAAATCAGCCGGATGGCGCCCAGATTCATCAATGGCGCCCAGTGGTGAGCTACGATGGTGGCGTCGATATGAGTGGACTAGCGTCCATATGATGTTAAATTGGGACAGATTGGATCAAAATCGGTGGGCGGCGTTCAAAATAAAGGAGGACGGGCGTCGATCCGGCTCGGCCCGACTCGATGTTTTTATGCGAGTGGTGGCGTCAGAGACCCTATGGACGGGCGTCCACGGCACCGCCTTTGCTGAAACCGACCTAAAAACTTATAAATAGACGCATTTTCTGCAACCCTAGACACCATAATTCGATCCCTGGCCGCCCCAGGCCCCTTGGGGGCGCCCTAGCTGCGTTTCCCTGCTACCAAGAACACAATTTCTTCTACTTTTTATTTATATTATTTGCATACCAACGATGGATAGAGGCTAAGCGTTTTGAACAAGCTTGTGAAGCCGATCGGGCATCAACTTGATTTCTTCTTTGGATTTGTTTTGTGAGTTTTATTAAAGCTTGTATCTTTATTATGCTTTTATATTGATTATGCAATTATATCGATGGATTGTTGCTTATTGATGTTTAACGTTGATGAGAATCGTTGTTAGACCTAGATCACCGTAGTAAAGATTGGACTTTTAACCTAAAAATAACGAGTGTTGATTTGGTTGAATTTCTAGGTTGCTAGATTGAGAAATCTTACACCTTGGTTTGAGAGCGTTAATCTGTGAGATCGAAAGATAGAAGATTAATAGGCGAATTATCTACGAGAGTAGAAATTCATACCTTTGATAGGTGAACCATATGTTTTATTAAATCTTCACTAAACGATCTAGGGTAGTAATTGAGAGTTGCGAGATAGGTGGATCATAGCTTGTTCTTCGTTAAAATTAATTGAAATCATCTTTGTGCCTTGTTCTTCGTTGTTATCTTAGAAGTTTATTTTCTTTTTAGTTTATAGATTAGAGTTATTTTCGTTCGTAAATATCTTTCATGGCTTTGGACTGACAATCCTCTGTCCAGTTTATTTTATCGTTTTTAGTTTCGTTTTAGTAGTAACAACCTTAGGAAAAATTAATGAACTAGATACCCCGATTCCTTGTGACCGACTCCGGTATTAATCGCTATACTACGATCCCTACACTTGGGGAATACCGGATTTATAAATTTTATTACTTGTTGTTTTGTTAGATAATATCCGTGACAAGTTTTTGGCGCCGTTGCCGGGGAATCGGCACGGTTGTCTAGTTTTATTAACTTTTCTATTTTTGTTACAACTTTTTCATAGGTAGATTATAGTTTAGGTTATTAGAGCTGTTCGTAGTTTACTTTTAAAGTTATCAATTTCCCTAGGTTTATTGTTTCTCCCCTTTAGTTTTACGCTCTTTTCGCCTGCATCTGTTTCCCGTTTTCTACACTCAAGCGGGCGTCTTGACTAGTAGGCGCCCGCCTGTGCGGAAATCGGCTACCGCTTTGTTTTATCTCTCTTTGGACGAGCGCCTGGATTGCCAAGCGCCCGTTTCTACATTGATTCGGGACATCGAGGTTGAATTATCGACTCCACGATTTTAGCGATCGAACTTTTGGATAAAAGGGATCGTTTTAGCACTCGTTAGTATTTTGGCCGTAACTTTTGGCTCGAGTGTCCGTTTGGCGCGCAGGACCCCAATTCGGAAAGCTCGTTCCGACGCCGAGGTCACCGTTTTCGACACCGTTTTCGAGGTCAAAATCCACTGTTTTCCCTTCCATTTTGGGCTCAGAAGATTTCAACACGTTTTTCACCCTTTTATCGGTTTCTTGTTTTCTGTTTTAAATTTTTCTTAGGTAGGTTTCTTTTTCTGTTTCCGTTTCTTTTTCTATTTCTTTTCTAAATAAAAAAATTAAAAAATAAAAAAACAAAAAAATGTCATCAAATGGGATTATGCAAGATCAGAACGCCATGCTGAAACAGCAGATGGCAGCTCTTCAAATGTCGCTTAATCCTATGAATCAGACCCCGTCTTTCCCACAGAACTCACGAGTTCTGTTCTGTGGAAGATGTTGTCGACCTGGCCATGCTGTTAGCCAGTGTCAATTTCTTTCCCCTCCTGCGTATCGAGTCAATTCTTTCCAGAATCAGGGAAATTTTAACCTAGTCACATGTCAAAATTGTGACAATGTGGGACACACTGCTCGTTTCTGTCCTATGGGTGGACAGAACGCTGAAGTAAATGCTTCCTGTGGCCAGCAGTATCAGAGATTTAATAATCAGTTCTCTGGCCAAAGCATTCCCGATCCTTTGTTTCAAAGTCAGTCTAGCCAATCTTTCCCACAGAACTTTCAGAACTATCAAGCCCCCTCTCAATCAGACGATCTTGAAGCTAAATTGGAGGAGCAAAACAGGACACTCAAGAGTCTTGAGAGACGGCTCAGGCAAATGGCTCAAGACCAAGGCATTGACCTAGCTCCCACACTTCCTTATGATAGAGAAGAGGACAATGCCATGAACTTAGGATCCGGCATTCAATTCAGTGGTCCCCCAAAAGTAGAAGTGTCAAGTTCATCTGTCTTTGGATCCGATGCTCGTGCAATGAAGGATATTCACCCCACCAATGGAATACTAATAGAAATTATGATGCAAGTTATGAGAATCCACTTCAATCTAACTATGCATCCACATACAATGGTAGAGAAGAGGCTAGTGCTATGAATGTAAGGTCCGACACTCAACTTAGTGGTTTCCCTGTTCTGGATGAGAGTACTCAGGTGGCTGATCCCCTGAGAAATAAAGAGTTTAGTGGAAGACGGGAGGCTGATCTCCTGACTGGTAAGGAAGGTGGAAACGAAGTAGATGATCATATGTCTAGAATGAAGGATGAAGAAGTGAAAGAACCTGAAGGGATAGACCTTTACCTTCCTCTCTAGAATGTTATGCATCTAGACAAGTGCACTCCTAAAAATCCTTGGTATGCTTCTATCGTCAACTTCTTACATTCCCGTGATCTAGATCCGAATTGTCTTATCGGAGAAGAAGAAATTTTTCTACGATATGAAAACATTCGTTTGGGATGAACCTTACCTCTTCAAGATTTGTAAAGATGGTTTCTTTGAGAAGATGTGTTCGAATCCGAGCAAGCGTGATATTATTGAGCAATGCCACAGTGGACCCATGCTTGGCGGTCACTTTGGTCCTTGGAAGACCGTTGCTAAGATCTTCCAATCCGGTTTCTATTGGCCCACGATCTTTAAATATACAGAAGCTTTCTGTAAAGCTTGTGATAGGTGTCAAAGAACCGGAACTTTGACAAGGCATTTCGACATGCCATTGAAACCCATCCTAGAATGCGAAGTCTTTGATGTATGGGGTATCGATTTTATGGGACCATTTCCATCATCTTGTGGTAACAAATACATCTTAGTCTGCGTAGATTACGTATCGAAATGGGTGGAGGCTCAAGCCACGACTAACAATGATCATAAAACGGTCATGAAGTTTCTAAAGAAAAACATCTTCGTGAGATTCGGGTGTCCACGCGCCTTGATAAGTGATGAATGTACACACTTTTGCAACCGACCTCTGGAGAAAGTTCTTGAGAAATATGGTGTCCGGCACAAAATTGGCACACCATACCATCCTATGACTAGTGTTCAGGTTGAGAGAAGCAACCAAAGTTTAAAGAAGATTCTGGAGAAAACAGTTAACAGTCATAGGAAAGACTGGAGTCTAAAGTTGGATGATGTACTATGGGCATATCGAACTGCCTATAAGACCCCCATGGGTACATCACCCTATCAGATGGTGTATGGAAAATCATGCCACTTGCCAATCGAATTAGAGCATAGAGCGTATTGGGCCATTAAGTTTTAAACTTCGATTCCCAATCTTGTGGAAAACATCGATTGCAATGATTGAATGAGTTAGGCGAATTTAGACTTCAGGCCTACGAAAGCGCCAGGATAAGTAAGGAAAAGACAAAACTCCTTCACGATGCCAAAATCAAGAAGCGAGAATTTCAAGTAGGGGAACAAGTATTATTGTACAATTCCAGGTTACATCCGTTCCCTGGTAAGCTGAGGACACGATGGTCCGGTCCTTTTGAAATTCTCCAAATCATTCCTAGAGGTGTTTTAGAACTAAGAGGTCATGGTGACCAGCCGTTTAGAGTGAATGGCCAAAGGTGTAAGCATTATATCGGTCAACCCAAAGAGAAGCCTTTGATTGTTCACTTCCTCGACATCCTCGGGTGTGGTACTCTGAAGTCAATGAGTTTGACGAGTTTCGCCCGATTTGTTTTTACGAGGATGACGGCGGTGGTCCAAGAGAGGAAGTTCGGGTGGTAGTTGGGATATGGAAGAGTTTAAACGGGAGGCACTGATTAAAGAGAAGATTGAAGAAGAAGAAGTGCGCAATGGGGAAAATTAAGAATGTTTGGAAAGCGGTAAAGAACGACCCCATGTGTGAGATCTTTGCTTTGTTGCCACACTAATGACGAGCTTACACAAAGTAGTGGCCGGAAGGAAGATTAAGTGGCCTGATCCAGGCTGAATAGTACGTGTGTCTAGCCAAAGACACTAAAGAAAGGCGCTTGTTGGGAGGCAACCCAATAATAAGAATAGTTATTATTATTATTATTATTATTTTGGTTTATTTTGTTTTGTTGAATAAGGGGGGCTAGGTTTGTCTTGTGTCGTCTAGGTTTTTGGTGTCGGTTTCTGTGGTTAGGTAACTTGCATTTTCGTAATTTGAAAAATCCATGTGATTCCTTCCTTCCTGCCGATGTTACATTTGTGCATTACTTTTCACATAGATTCGGTTTTTGTCAATTTTTGCATTGCTTATGCTTTGTTCCATGATAATACCTTGTCTATCATCTTTTGTGCCCCTACCCCCGAGGTCCGTTTTGTTTTGTTTTTCATGTGTGCAGGATATTTGCGATAGCAATTGTGAGCGTTTAGACGATATCAGTTTTCCGGTGGATGGTCCACAGTCTACTGATTTCTTCAAGTATTTCCGGATCTGGATCATGACCACTTCCAGAATTGCCACCTTTGAACTACAATCAGCTAAGTTTTTCTTATTCTGCACAACATGAGGACATGTTGTTATTTAAGTGTGGGGGAGGGATTGGTTGTACCTACAATGTGTTTAATTTATTATGCTCACCACCGTTCTTAAAAAATTCAGAAAATTTTCGAATTTTTTAAAAATCCGTCCTGGGCATGATTTTATTTTGGCTTACTTACTCATTTATATTCCCATACTTGTGTTCAGTTGACTAGTATTGTTGCATAGACCTTTGTTAATAAGCCTTTACTCGAATTCTTTTCACGTAAGCCTTTTCGATGACGAGCTGAACTTAGTAGACTGTACTCATTTAAACCGATGATGTTTTATTTTGATTATCAGACCGTTCGCTTAGTGCTAATGTCATGGAAATTGTAATATGTGCGTAGTTGGACTTGAAGTAGGAAGTATCGTGAATATACCGAAGCCTGAATGTGATAAGTGAAACGTAACTATTGTTCTTTAAAAAGTATGTTCAAAAACAAATATGATGAATAAGTTGTGTGTGTCGGAAGCTGGTCGATGATTTGAGTGAGGTAGGGTATACCACGTATGTCCTATACCACTCTGATGACAAAAAGCTCACGACAGTCGGAAGAAGCTGCCTTATGATTGGAGTAAGGTAGGGTATATCTCGAATGTCCTATTCTGCTATGACAGGGCAATATCTCATTCTGATGTGTGTTTAAATGTGACAATAGTCAACTCAACTTGCAAAAAGAAGTGGTATGAAATGGATGTAAGACTTAGTTATCGCCTACCTTATCCCAGTATAGGCCAAGGTATATGTTGTAGGGAATATCCTCTGGAGTGCATTGAAAGAGATTAGAAAACACATGTATTACTCTAGTCATGACGTGAGTTGTTTTGTAGGGCGTATGTATAGTTAGGGTGATTCATTATCTGTCTTTAATGGGTATTGGTTGGTTAGCTTGATTTTAATTGTCAAGTGTGGAATCAGTGGAAGTTGAAGAAGGCTTTGCACACACTACACATTCGAGTAATCATTTATTGCATGGGGTGTATGTTTTTGATGCTAGTCAACCAGTTGTGATTTGATATATGGGATTTTATGTGGTTTTCTTGTTTTGTTTTGCTCGGGACGAGCAAAAGCTAAGTGTGGGGGAGTTGTTAAGGGTGGTTTTATACGTTTTATATCGATATATTTTATAACAAATCTCTCCGTTTTCGTATAATTCACATAGAAATGAAGTGTTAAATTGGTTTATTGAGAAAGTGAGGTTTTAAACGATGTCTTCGCGAAGTTTGAGGTTTTTTTATGTTTTATCGTCGAATTTCTATTTATGTGGATATTATCACGCTTTGTGATGTTTTTGATGCCTTGTAGATATACAATGTGGATGTTAAAGAGGTTTAAAAGATGTTTTCATTGAGGTTTTATATGAAAGGATGGATGAAGAAGGAGTTGATTCAAGAATTCAATCACATTGGAGGCAAAATCGGTGGGTAGCGTCGATTCATCAAAAATGGCGTCGAGGTGAGCTAGAGTGAAGCGGCATCGATATGAGTGGACTAGCGTCCATATCATGTTAAATTGGACAGGATTGGATCAAAATCGGTGGACGGCGTTCAAAATAAAGGAGGACGGGCGTCGATCCGGCTCGGCCCGACTCGAAGTTTTTATGCAGAGAGTGGTGGCGTCAGACCTATGGATGGGCGTCCACGGCACCGCCTTTCTTTGAAACCGACCTAAAAACTTATAAATAGACGCGTTTTCTGCAACCCTAGACACCATAATTCGATCCCTGGCCGCCCCAGGCCCCTTGGGGCGCCCTAGCTGCGTTTCCCTGCTACCAAGAACACAATTTCTTCTACTTTTTATTTATATTATTTGCATACCAACGATGGATAGAGGCTAAGCGTTTTGAACAAGCTTGTGAAGCCGATCGAGCATCAACTTGATTTCTTCTTTGGATTTGTTTTGTGAGTTTTATTAAAGCTTGTATCTTTATTATGCTTTTATATTGATTATGCAATTATATCGATGGATTGTTGCTTATTGATGTTTAACGTTGATGAGAATCGTTGTTAGACCTAGATCACCGTAGTAAAGATTGGACTTTTAACCTAAAAATAACGAGAGTTGATTTGGTTGAATTTCTAGGTTGCTAGATTGAGAAATCTTACACCTTGGTTTGAGAGCGTTAATCTGTGAGATCGAAAGATAGAAGATTAATAGGCGAATTATCTACGAGAGTAGAAATTCATACCTTTGATAGATGAACCACATCTTTATTAAGTCTTCACTAAACGATCTAGGGTAGTAATTGAGAGTTGCGAGATAGGTGGATCATAGCTTGTTCTTCGTTAAAATTAATTGAAATCATCTTTGTGCCTTGTTCTTCGTTGTTATCTTAGAAGTTTATTTTCTTTTTAGTTTATAGATTAGAGTTATTTTCGTTCGCAAATATCTTTCCTGGCTTTGGACTGACAATCCTCTGTCTAGTTTATTTTATCGTTTTTAGTTTCGTTTTAGTAGTAACAACCTTAGGAAAATTAATGAACTAGATACCCCGATTCCCTGTGACCGACTCCGGTATTAATCGCTATACTACGATCCCTACACTTGGGGAATACCGGATTTATAAATTTTATTACTTGTTGTTTTGTTAGATAAAATCCGTGACACCTTCCTTCCTTTAGTACCTTCCTGATTAAAGTATCGGGGCACAACAACTAAGGTATCAAATACTCCATTTGTTTTGTTTTCTTAATTATCGAATTATTCAAAAAAAATATTTGTTCTTGTTATTTTCATTATTTTGTCCCCCCAGGCAAAATAACACCATAAATCTTCAAATCGTCATAATCCTGCCCGAAAAATTTGAAGATTCTTCATAGCCTAAAAGTTTCCCTAAGAACCCTAATTGTTCCTTAAACCCCAAAAGCATAAAACCGACCCCCTCAAAAAACAAATACCGATTCCCCCCCTCCCGATCAAGAAATCAATTCTTGCAACTAATCCTTTTCTTTTTCTAAATTGACACACGTTTTTGTCTCAGTTCGTTTTACATCCTAAACCCTCAAAAATTATGAAATTTTTACCACATCACATTCTACAATATTTTGATTTCCACTCAATCCAAATTCGACATAAATCTTGCCTAAAACCGCCGATTAATCCGAACAATCTGTCCAGAAAAACTGCAGTAGTCAATAATCGTTCGAATTCGATTTTTGTGCATTCAACGCCTCCAAATTACCTAAAAGTTTGTAATCATACAGGAAATTCTCTGTTCTACAACTTTCATCTTTATAGTATGTCCAGATTCGTAGTCGTTGGATCACAATTTGCACGAAAAGTCACTGCTTCAATTTTGGAAATTCTGACATCATATTTGGGGTTTGCTCGTTGTTGTTATTCATTCTATGGTTGATCTCTATATAACAGTGAGTGTAAGCAGGAATGAATTGTGAGAGATATTCCTTGCATTGATTATAATGAGACACACCTTCGTAGGGAGGAACATAAGCGTCAGGATGAGTTACTAGATCGAAAGAATAATGTGGTCACGGAGGTATCTTGAGGAGTTGAACAAAAAACTTAAGGAAGATAAGGAGCTTTGGATGCAAGGGTTGCGGGAAACTGACCTATTATGGGAAAAGTATTATGAGGCCACACGGGTGGTTGCAGTTGAAAAGGAATAAGAAATAGTTGCCAAGAAAGACGAAGATATTTTTAGTATTCGTGATAAGGAGTTGAAAAGAAGGAAGGTGAGAGTTTGGTGGAGGTGGATGAACCTACAATTGTCGATGAGTAAGTAGAGGTGTCGGTGGAGTATGTTGTGGAGGGAGTGCGCAAAGAGTTGATTTTGGTTGAGGCACAAGAATATGCTATGTTACTCAATTTTTGTTTGCATCTTATTGCCATGTACATGATGATCGGCCAAATGAAGAGGACAACGGGCTGTTGGATTGATGACAGTTGAAATATACCTATTTATGCCATCAATTCTAACCTTAAATTAGAGTTAATTATATATATTTCGTATTAAATCACGTGTTTATATTTATTATTTAATGATTAGTGATTATTAATGTGATAATTGGTATTTAGCTATTTTTATTATAAAAGAGCAATTAATTGTGTGATAAATACTGATTTTGCAGATCATAACGAATCGGGAGGATAATTGTCATGCAATCGGAAATCTCAAGATAAATAAGGAAGAAAATCGGAGCATTAATGAAGAGACAAATCGGATCGGCATAGAAGAGTGAAGTGGGGAACAAGTCGACGGCGAAATTGAAAACGCGTAAAGAGGAGGCTCGGTCGGCCGAGCCATGCCATTCGGTCGACCAGCGTAATCGTTCGGTCACCCGAGCCTAATCGACATGCGTGCATATCTTTCGGATTCTCACTATGTCGGCTACAACACCTATATTATCGCGACCACGATCTTTGAAAACCACCAACCTACAAAACACAATACTACAATACTTTTAGTTTATCAATATAGTTCTTTTTATTTTATATTATGTTGCTTCATCACGGAGGTGATGGATTCATCGATTAGAGATTGCATTAAAGGATCGGAGGACCCTCCGTCTACGAGGGTAATGTCTATCCAAATATGTCGTTTTTATTCGTAGATCTATTTTATTTCGTTATGGAGTAGTCGTTTGTGTATTGATTTCGTGATGTAGTTAATTAACAAACCCATATTCATGTAGATCTAAGTCGTACGAAGGCGTTTTATGAGCAAATTCTAGAGTCACCGGTCTAGATCTACCACGGTCTATATGGTTAGATCTAGCCATCAAGATTCTAGTAATTTTCTGTGAACGACTTCGGCTACGTCGTGCTTTCTGTTTTTCATATAAACATGTAATAGATCTGGCCAATTTGTTACATCGTTCTCGTAAATTAATATGATATATTGTGAAAATTGCCATGTTAAATAGGACATAAGTTAGCCGATCGTTTAGGAGGTGTGCCAACCCGTCCACGGTGGTTGCCTAGACGAGGTGACGATTTTAGATCGGCATCCCTAGTTTGGTATAGCATGCTTGTTATATGATGTTCTATCCTGTCCAAGGAAGGATTCGTAATTAAGCATAAAGATCTTCTATCCGTTCACGAAGTAGATCCAGTTTAGGGGATGGCTCCCGTAGCCAAAATATAATCAACCTTAATGTCTTTTCTGTCTCGGCTTAGATATACATATATGGGGGAGTAATTACTACTAGCGTAATCAATACCGTTTGTTAGAGTCTTATAAAACCATAAAAACAAGTGTTTAGTGTCTTGTGTCGTATTGTTAGTCTTTGTGTTTTCTATCGTGTCAATCTTTATTTCTACGTTACTGTTGGTCGTAGACCGCCCTTTAATCTATTTTTAGTTTAATAACGTTGTACTTGTTTAAGCCGAGTCTCTATGGGATCGACCTCGACTCTATCTAGCTATACTACGATTGAACCTAGTTCTCTTGCTAGTTGGTTATTTAGGTATCGAGTTATTTTTATAACTTGACCGTCATCATGGATACATCCAATGCAGCCCCTATATTGCTTTGGAGTTTATAGATCCTCTTTCCATTGGTGGCAAACCAGAGCACACTTTTCTAGATCTTTTTGTTTGCACGTGTTGATAATTATCCAACATTAAGTTGCTATGAATATGTTGCTGCCACTCCAACGTCATCGACATTTATATCAAAAACATATAATTTTTTCATGTTGCTATAGTTAAGCATGGATCACAATATCAATGTGCAATTTATTTGAAGTTGTGTATTCGTGTGTTATTTGATCCCGGTATATCATTGCCGATTTTTGCGGGTTGTTCAATATTGGTGTGAGATGCTGAACTGTATGACATCCTTTTGATTCGAGGATGAATCCTTTCCAAGCCGGAGGGAATGATGTGATCTGTCCCGAGGACTTAGGCATGATATAATGGCGACTTTGAAGACCATTATTTTTGTTAGTGGCCTGAATAATTATGTATTGGACTTGTTTTATTTTCTTTTAGCCTTGTTTTTAATAGTTTGTTTAATATATGTCTTTTGGCCTACTTGGTAACCCATGAAAAAAAGTGTCTATATATATGTTATTATATTGGTTTAAGTGTTTAATTTCAGCAAATAAAAGCCATTTAGGATTATTAGAGTCAAGTTAGGCCCAATAGGAAGTAATGTGGCGAATTTTACATGCAAATTTGTCCCACGTTGCTTAAGAGTTTTTTAGTATTTTATTTTGTTACCTATAAACAAGCATCCTATATGTAAGTTTATAAAAAACAATGATGTTATTATTTTGAGTGAAATTTTTTTCTTAAGAGTGGAATAGACTTTTAAATCATCACTTGCGTGTGAGTGTTCTCTTTGTTTTAGAGAATACAACTCTTAAGGACGAATCAACATCGTGAGCGAGCGTTGTGTGTTCTTAGCCTACAGAAAAGATTGAAATCTTTATGACTAGGTTCCCGTAGCTCTCCATTGATCCCTTCGTACCTTCCTAGGCATTGTATCAAATCAGAAAGGCAGATTATTTCCTCCTCATGAGGATTGGGATGTTTCTGCATATGTCGCTAGATCAACCAGATATAACCAAAATGCTAAGGTCAAACATCAGCAGAGAATTCAACAATGATCTCAACTGATAACTCAACAGACACCTCAGTAGAGACCTAAAAAAAAATTTGTACCCAATAGACAACAGAGTTATGGTTATTCTACTTCCTGTAATAACAACAAGCACAATGCACAATATTTTAAACCAAAAATACATAAAGAATATATGAAGAAACCTGAACCTACTGCAAGGAATATAGAGTAGTGAGCTTCATATATGAGAAAATCAATCTAGTAAAAAGAAGACCTCAAGGGTATGGTCCAAGGATTGTAATCACTGCTAAAATCATGGACCCAAGCAGATTTGGGTACCTAATGTTTTGTGGGATGTCTAGCACTTTGACAGTGGATGTCCCGGACACATGACCAAAATCAAAGAATGTTTAGAAGATTTCATTGCCAAAGATGGACCAAAATTCAAATTTGGAGGCTAAAGAGAGACCGGGATACACCAAAGGTTTTTGAAACCTATTGAAGAATGGACACAAAATCAAGAATGTTGCTTATGTGGAAGGACTGCAATACAATTTGCTCAGCACGAGTCAATTTTGTGACTGAGGCTAAAATGTCATTTTAAAGAGAAACCACTACATTGAAGAAAATAAAGTTAGCAATCAGATTTTTCTATCTAGAATCAGAGATAACACCATGTATATAGTAGACTGGTCGACTGTTATTCCTGAAACATGTCTACTAGTGCATACCAAGTCAGAATTGAGTTCGTTGTGACATAAGATGCTGATTCATTTGAACTTTGATGACATCCATCTACTGGTGAAGAAGAACCTTGTAAGAGGTCCACCTAAAGTTACTAACGAGAAAGACAACGTTTCTGATTCTGTCTGAAAGGAAATCAAATCAGATCAAGTTTCAAGACAAAGCCTAAATATTCTACAAATAGAGTTTTGGAGCTTTTACAGATGTATATTTTTGGCCTTTTTACCCCAATCAGCATAAGTGGAAAGAAATGCACACATGTACTTGTTGATGGTCATTTAAGATACACATGGGTAATCGTTTTGGCTAATGACATTGTCGGAAACGTCACAAACAAGTTTACCTATTGTGTTTAGTGGATATCTGGATTGAGAGTGGTGTTTGGTGGTGTTTTAGCTCAAGAACAATATGAAGAAACTCAAGAACAAAATAACAAGAGATAAAAGCAATAGGGCTTGGCCTGTATTATCTATTATGCTCCCCCTTTTAGGGTTGAATGTGCTGCTAGTTATAGGGCTTACATAGTCGGTGCTTATATGGAAGTTACAGAGAAAGTTGACGATCAAATAATACATGCAATGTAACTACTATGGTTAGTGTCATTCCATGCAGGATGTAGATCTTCTCGACTAGGATGGAGTCCAAACTTGTAAGCTTGACTTTGCTGCCTGTTTTAGCGGGCTTTGGGCTGAGGGGCCGATGGAATTGCACCCAGTGCTTCATTTTGCCTGTGGACTGGCGTATAAAGGCTTCTGGCCTCAGCATCCACGGTTAGACCCAAGACTCAGACGACGGTATCTAGCGCGATGTAGTGATCCCGACCCGGCTCGTCTTACTTTCACCACGGGCAGATTGGGTTGGGTGCCCTATCCTTATTTGGGCCTGCGTGGAGGCCCAGTTTAGATCGTCGGGCTTGGTTACGGGCCCGGTACATCAATGCCCCCTACTCATTGAGATTTCCTCTACAAAGTGGGAAGTTAGGGATTAGAGCACTTAACGCGTTGATGTCCTGAATTCCATTTAAACTGCTATAATATGGTCTGCCTGATTGGCGATAGGGCTCACGAGCTTAGTTTGATGCCAAGCTCTCTAGCTTTCGGTCTTTATAGCTTTTTTTGACTTGAATGCGACTGGCTGCGGGTTTGCCGAGATGAAGCGGGTGATCTCGTCTAGTAATGCTTACAGGTGAAAGACAACGTGAGATCACGCTGAAGCTCTTAGGCTTACACTAGCATGCTAAACATGAAAGGCAGTTTTTAGTTATAACTTTTTGGCGAGATGACCCTCGTCTCGATGCATAACGATGCCTACTCTCTGCTCGAGCATCCGGGCTTCCACTCAGCAGGATAATTTTGACCTTGGCTCAATGGTTGTGATTATTGCACGTTCAGAGTAACTGCCGAAGATCAACCCACGTTGTCCTAATAACATAGGGTTTTGTAAACCATCACCATTATTGCCTTGGGTTCCGTAACGGAACCATCACTACAACCTTTTTGAAATTCAAATTTTGAAACGCTCAACTGTCCTTTCAACCATCAGTAGCGTGTCATTTGAAGCATCATGAGGTCTCTATAAAAGGAGGTAGTCCCACTCATTCCCACTCTTTACGCTCTTCAAATTTCCATAACAAAATTTTCCCGGCGGTTTCCCCTACGATTTCTGTTGCTCCCATGAAAAGGCTGACACAAGTTTAGAGGGGGATGAATAAACTTGTCCCCAAACATTAGATTTTAAACAATTTGGTTCAGTTATAAATTTGTGTGGAGTTGAGCTGACTAAGCTGAGTATAAGCATATTTGACTTATGCTGAAACTGAGTCAACCGGCAGCGAATATAAGTTTTAGCCTTTAACTGATCTTGTTGTATCTTTGAAAAAAGATGATTATGTAGAACTAAATTCTGGTGAATGTTAGTTTGTGTACTGTGTGTGTATAACAATCAGTTCTGTATGCTTGAACAAACAATCACAAATATTGGAATGTAAATAACAGTAAGTAAATGAGTAAAGTAAAGTAAACCAGAATTATAGAGGTTCCAGGTGGTGTAGTTATGTCAGTCCTCTCTGCCTCTGTGATGCGGAGGAAAATTCCACTAGAACTCTTTGTGGTTCTTTGATGTTTTGAAATCTTGATGTATTCTTTGAAGCTTGAACACTTCGAAGAAATCTTGATCGTTCTTGATGAGCACAAAGTTGATAGCAATTCAGATGAACAGATCTTGGTCTCAAAATGCTTGAATACTTGTTAATTCGTATTGTTTTATTGCATTTGATCCTTGATGCCAAGTACTCTATTTATACTGTGATGTCCAACGTTCATCTTGTTTGAAATTTGAATCCTTTAGCTATCAAACGGTTTTATGTCAGATGTCAGTGACCATTCTGACATGATAGTCCTTCATCCAATGACAATGCTTGATTTATAACGTTCTGATTCTCATTCAGCTTTATTTTGCTTTACACAATCTTGAAACTGATTAAACTGGGATTTGTCAGTTTTTCAGCTGAGTATTCAGTTTAAGAGCATTAACTGAGTTTTTACACTTCTTCATAACTTAGTACTCTTGTTTCCATCTGATTATAATTGACTTAATCAGAGTACACCATATCATATATATCATCCAAGATGTCATTGTCCTTATGTATTTTAGGTTTTCATACAAGATCCATAAAGTCAGTTCAGGTCATCACAATCTTGCCTGAATTCTAACTTTACAGTCTTGACTTTCAATCTTCAGAAACTGAGTTTGAACCCTCAGTTCTTCATTCTTCAATAACTGAGTTTGTGTCCTTCATCCTTCATTTACTGAGTCTGTCCCTTCGGCTTCTAGATAAGCTAAATGAGTCTATGTCCCTCAATGAACTTACCTTCTCCAATTCTGAGTATATCTCAGTTCTTGGCTCAGAGTAACACTTTCAGTTTTGAGTATTATCCAGTTTTCATAATGATTTGTAGTTCTTAGTTTTACGACTCTCTAACTATTACAGTGCTTGTCTGAAATAACCTATACGAACATCAGACTGTAATAAATCTTATACATTCTTTTCTAGACATCTTTTAGCTCTTCACTATAACAGTTAGTTTCAGAACTTCATCAATGGGGTGTAAACAAACAAACAAATAAATAAGATGAATCATCACCAAAACTCAAATTTTATTTCTAACAATTTCTAGCGAGTTACTCAAGTTTCGGATCAACTTATCCGTTCTCCCTTCAGGCATCCCTCATATCTTTTCCAAATACTTTGGTATGTTCCTCTGTTTCATTTGTCATTACGCTGTCTTAACATGCGCTTTTCTTCATCTTTACCAATTTATGCTTTTCGAGAAATCTTACTGACTGGGAGATTTTACTGATTCTTTGAATGTCGAGGGGAACCGTATGAATGTGGGTTGAATGTTTGCATGTCATCTTCTCGTTTAAATGTTGGTTTCCTGAGTTTCCACGTTTATCCTATGTTTTACCCTTCCCCTCTTTCCCCTATCATGTTTGATTCCTGGCGTTGGGTGAGGGATTTTGTCTGCGAGATTGATGTCCATTTGGCTTTGAATTCTCATGAACTGGTTTTCCGATATCCTCCTTGTTTTCCGTTTTGATTTTCTGGTAGGATTAGGGTTAGGGTTTGCATTGGTCCGGAGACAGAGAGCGAGGTATCGGGATGAAGGAGGTTTTACATCCCGTATTGGCATTTGAGTTTGAGTGACTTACCATCCACCTCGCTCTATTTTGCAACAATGTTTGACAACCGAGGTGGTGAAGCGAGCTCCAGTGGTTCCGTAGCCTAGCTATACAAAAAAGCATGTCGTGGAAGTCGAAAAAGTTCAGCAAGCCGAGCAAGGAATCATTTCATTATATGGAAGCTGAAAAAGTTCAGAAGACTATCTATTTCATTATATGGGTTATAACTCGAGTCATTAGGCTATCTTGACGAGGGAGAGTTGATTTAGATTCAATTTGATCCCATGATAAGCGGTCTCCGACCTCGTTTTGACCCCTTTTTTTGTTGAGTTTATAGATGCTTTCGAATGTATGCCGCTGATTTGGCCCTAAGGGCTGTTAGAATGCTATATGCTTTAATCACCCTCAATCGTGTCTTGGGCTTTGAGCCATGTTTCAGTGCTTTCGGTCACAACTTCACTGTGTCCGTTCAAGGTGAGAGCGGACAAGTTCAGGTTAGGGGAATCTCTATGAAGAACAAGTTGAAGTTGTTCTATTCACCCTATTCTAAGGTAAATAATTTGATTCATCTTTTTCCACTGGTTGAGTCTCGTGTTGGGTGGATGTTTAGGAGGCATGTGTCTAGATCGGCAAAGTTGTCCCCGTAAATGCAAGCTAAGAATGTTTATGACCTACCTGAAAGAGATTTGCCTTATGCCGCTGAAGTAGAGAGGCTGTTGGGTTAGGATCCTATGAGTCAGACCCAAGCCCACACATTAAATTGGATAATTGTGAGCTCTGGCTCGAGGTATAATACTCTGGCCGCAAAAGCTGGTCCTTGGCTGGCCAATCTTCCACCTTTAGTAGAGATGATACCAATTCTGCCCGATCCTTACTAGCTAACCTTTTGTCATGAAGGGGAATTTCCCACTGAATTCCCCGTCTGCGAGGGATATCATCACCGGTGTGGGCCTACTTCTGGTATTTGTTTTATTTCACTTGTATTTCCCGTTATTTCTTTTGCTGGAGTCAAATATGCTATTTGTTTTATTCAAATGCTACAGACTGAATTTTTCCTCTTAATTGCAGAAATGGATCCTACCGCACTTCGGGCTGCGAGATGAAGACAAGCTCGCAAACAGAGATTGGTGACAGAGCAGCTGTTGGTTGCCCATAGTGGGTAACATGTTCCTCCCATGGTGGCCATTGGGCCTAATGCTGATGTTCCACCCCTTGCGGCGGTGTAAGATTTAAATGATCATGTCCCACCTGAAGATCTTGTTGCTCAAAGGAAAATTGCTATGAGAAGGAGGAGGGATGAGGGAATCTGGATAAGGTAACCTGGTCCAGTTGCAGCCATGATTGAGGCCATAGTGCATGTTATTGTTATAGCAATCAACCCAATTCTGGACTCAATCAATCCTTCTGAAATTGACATATTTAACACAATATCCGGTGGACAGAGCGGCTTAGTCCTAGGGACTGATGAGGGCAGTAGAAGGACTATTGACCCTTCAACCTCCCATAAACTGCAATGATTTTCCAGATATGTGACTTATGGTCCTCGGGATGCACTCCCTCTAGCCATTAACAATCAAGGGTTGGTAACCGAAGCCGTAGTCAATCGATATCTAGTAAAGAAGATTTGTTTCGATACTTGAAGTGTAGTAAGTGTACTACACGACTCAGTCTTCCGGTCAATAAAATTGAATGATTCCAAGCTGACACCCATTTCAGCTCTGCTATTTAAGTTCGTTGGACCTCTAGTTCACCTAGTTAGAATGGCCAGACTAGCAACCACGTTCGGGAAAGAACCTAGGGGGAAGGACCCCTGTGGTAATTTAAATCGTGGTCAAACCTCCCTCAGCATATAACATCATCATAAACAGACCTCCATTGATTGACCTCCGAGTTGTGATCTCGCCAGCTCACATCACCCTAAAATTCTCTACAACGGACGGATCAGTAAAGATCAGAAGAGATGTGGAAGAATGCAGGAGCTGCTATAGGGCTACTATAAATTGAGAAAGTGATGGTTCATCAAGTTCTTATTGAGGAACTACTTTCGGAATATAAAGAAACGTGGTCCTCGGAGGACAAGGTCGAGGAAATCAGCCTTTGGGAAAACCAAGCGGACTTAATAGTAAAGATCGGAGTCTGGATCCCAGATAAACATAAAAAGCTCCTTATCGAGTTACTCAAGGAATTCAATGATGTATTCGCTTGGAAGACCGAGGACATGCCAGCACTTTCCTCAAACTTGGCTCTACACAGGCTGAACGTCGATCCAGACGGAAAACCAGTTTGGCAAAAGAAGCGACACTTCGCATAAGAGCAAATTTTAGCCATCGAGAAATAGGTCACAAAGTGTTGGTCCTAGAGAAGGGTGAAATATTGTCAGGGGGGTTGAATGACTATATTGTGAGTTTAAAACTTTAAACCGCAGGAGTTACAAAAAAATTTCTGATGAAAAGCCTTTGTGCAACGGAATATTAAGACCCTTCTAAAACGTATTTTCAAACTACTTAAGAAATCACAAACATATAAATAAAATACTGAATGTAATTACGGAAAGTAAATAACAAAAAGTTTATAGTGGTTTAGGGTGGTGTAATCCCTTAATCCACTCTTCTCCTGTAATGATTGGAGGAATTCACTATTGTTTTACACCAATACAATAGTAAGATTGTCCTTGGCTACACAAGCTTCAAAATCTCTAGACCATCACTCTCTGACTACAAAAGATTCAGTGACTCAATCTTCAACACTGCTCATTGGGATTATATCCTTTTGCAGCTATGGCAAATGGTTGCAATTCCTTTTCAGACGATATGATTCAATTGATGGAAATAGATGTGAATAAGATTCACAAAAAGCTTGATCAATCCCAATGCTTGATGTTGATTTGTAGATCTGAATCTGAGTTGATCTTTTCTTCATTTATCAGTGTAATTCAAATATGAAGGCTTGTGAAAATTGACAGAGTTTTAGCACTTAGAAGTATGTTTCATGTATCGTGTATTTCATCTTCATTTTTCTCACTTTTTTTCCTTTGTCAATGCCTTCTATTTATAGCCTTGATTTTCCTTGAATTTGACATTCCGTCCGTTGGCTATAAAATGTGGAGAATAATCCTTGACTTATTTTTTGATTCTTCCTTTATAGATTCTCCACAATTTCAGTCATCTAGATTTTCTTCAAACGTCTGTCATATAATCATATCTTGATTGATACTGCATTAATTGCTTGATTGTCGAATTTAATCACATTGTAGAAATCATGAACGCTGAATTAAACTTGCATGGCTTCTTTCAGTAATACTTCTTCGTTAAGATCCTCTTCATTGTTATTCCTTTAGTCAGCCGGCATAATGTTTTCTTTCTATCTATCTTTCTCCATTGATCCTTCTTGTCCAATGTATGTCTGTACATCACAGTTCCTTGATTTGGGTGAGACCAGTGTAAACCATATTCAAAGAATAGATTTCATCACTTGTAATGTATATCTTAGACTTACCCAAGGTCATCACAGACTTCCTTTGTTGTAATACAGTCCGTAGGTCATCACTTTTACTCTGCTGGTCCTGGCCGTCTTCACTTAGCTGGTCTTCTGTTCTTCATTTTACTAAGCTGTCCTACCAGTCTAGTACAATGCTTCTCAGACTGAAGTTATACAATAAGTCAGACTCTAAGTAAGACCTATACAAGCATTACTAACTCATTTAGACTTATTTCAAGCTTGCTATAACAGCTAGTATGGCCATCATCAAAATAATAAAATGTTCCTAACAATTTCCCCCTTTTGATGATGCCAAAACCCTCATAAGCCTAAACATAAGTACAATCATTTATAATAAACAAGAATAAAAGTTAGATCTATTATTCATCCATAAAGGGAATAATTCAAAGGATTCAAGAATTGATAAAATTATTACGACTACAAGTTCATCAGATTTTCCTTGTACCTCTTGAACTTTGTAGTTTGAATCCCTTCAACATATGTCCAGTCGACTTCTGGAAACATCCATTTCCGGTACTCCAATGCAGTGTGATGTGAGAGACCTAGAAATACCTTATTTTATATTATCCTGTTGAAGTCAGGCATAGTTTCATGTGCCTATAGCTCTCTAAATGTTTTGTCAATCTTGACATTTCTTCATCAATGTGTGGGTCTACAAACTTCAGATCCTTGTACATTACCTATTGTTGTTGAGGATTTAATATGCCTATAGGTTTGAAAAACTTTGTCATGTTGTTAAGCTCCTCCTGCCTGTCACTGGATAATTCCTCAGGCCCCTTTCGTGAAGGAGGCACTGATTGATTTACTCTGCTGCTTGAGCCAGATGTTCCTTCCCTTGTTCCTTGCTTCAAGGATGAATAGTGTCTTTTCGTTTCATTATACATCCTTGAAATGTCTACTCTCAACTCATCATCTTGATAGCCGAGCCAAGCTGCCCATGCATCATCTTGTGATCTATTTGGATATACTTCATCTTGAACTCTGAGGAATTCTTTCACATCTTCTAACACTGCTGCCTCTCTATCTTCCTTGTTTCTAAATGAAGTGAAGTGTCGTTTCTGACTAGAGTATCTTCCATCACTGTGTCTTTTTCAACTTCCACTACCTCTACTGGTGCTAGATCGATGTTGACTCTCGGCACTTCTCTGTTGACTAGACCTATGCCTTTGCTGATTTCCCGATCTATCCCTATCACTATCTCTCCTATGAACTAGGAATGATAGGCCAAAACATTGTTCATTCCTAGTTCTTCCCCTTTCTTCCTAGGCTCTTCTTTGTTGTTCTTCAGCCTCATTTCTGATTCTCATTTCTCCATCCCTTTCTCGGAGCTGTTCATCTATGAAGTGTAGAGGTCTGACTGTTGAACCTTAAGGCTAATCACTTCCTTCCCCCTTTTTGGCAGCATCATCTTGCTGTTGTAGCAAAATTTTATTGGTAGTCTCAGTCGTACTAATCAGAATATTCAACATGGATTCAATTGATCTGAATCTTGCATCATGAGTGGAAAGTTTTTAAATCACATTAGCCATTCTGGAGCCAATTGCAGAGACCATGGGCTGATTTCGGGTGAGACATGGTCCCTTAGGCCTATGATCCTATTGGTCGGATTGATATTGAGCTTATGCATGAAATCATTTTGCCTTTGCGCAACAAGATTTTTTCATCGATGTACTAAGCAACTTCTTGCAATCTGCGTTCTATGGATTGGCTTTCATCTCTGAACCATGTAGACATTGTTCAGAGATAAAGTGCTTGTTGTAATGATTCATCAACTAGAGAGTCCATTACACTTTGAAAATCTTGATGATGTATTACAATATCTGGTTGTACTGGAGCTCTTTCCGTGTCAGGTAGAACAGAAGTCCCCGGTAGAGTGAGTGGGGGAGGTACCAGTTCAGATTCCTTGTGTTGTACACCTGGTTGAGTGACATCAGCATCACCTACTCCTTCTTCAAGTACTTAGGTAGTAGAAATTCAGTTGCAGCATTGTCTCTCATTCCCTATTGCTCTGTGTTGAGGATTACCTTTCTTTGGTGTTACCTTGGTGAGCCATTCAATCAAGCTGTTAGTAATATCATCCGTAGCAGAAGCGATTTAAGGATCTAGATCTATAAATTACACGTAATAAAATAACTAGATCTACTCTACAAGGGGGTTGTAGAACATACCTCTTGGATCTCAAAATCCAAGTAGAAGAACCGCAAAATAGGAAGAACAAAAAAAGATGTGAAGAGCACCACGATCTTCCGTACGTGTGATCCAAGCAACTCCCGGTGGAAGACAATCCTCGTCTCGAATCCTCCCGATATGCTACCCGCAAAAACCTCCAAGATTTTCCTCTTAATCTCCCCTTGGCCGAATTTTTATTCTCCACTCTAAGAGGTGAATGTCTAATTTTATCTAGTGTCTATTAGGCTTGGGAGAACTCTCTTTATATAGGAGAGTAATCCTTGTCCTCCAAGGATTTTATTTTGCAAATAAATAAATCCAATAAATAAAAGATAATCCCATAATATTCTAGAACAAATCTAGAATAATATTTTTCTTTATTTCTTACCATAAATATTTATCCAATAAATATTTTGTGCACATGTCTTATTAATTCACAAGAAAACTAATTCCTCGTTGACTAATACATGCTGGGCGAAATTTATCACTTGTGACCTAGTCACAATACATTTCGGCCATACACACCATTTGGGCCAAGATTATGAAAAATGTCTTTTTCAAATATTTAATTATTTAGCCCAACTAATTTAATAGTCCACTAAACAATTAATTCACATATCGTTAATTAAATTCTAATAAGAACTAAATTAATATTATTAGGATTCGACGTCCGAGAATAGCTATGCTATATTGGAGGCACGTCGGGGACCATGGACTAATAATAAGCGGCTCCGATAAATCAAATAAATAATTATCTTACGAACAGAATAATTATATTCGATAAATCAATCACAGGAATATGCCACCATAATCCCGTGACTGCACTCCTCCGATTATAAGATTATATTTATCTCCTCACGAGAATGATAATAAGCGTCCATTGATATAATCATTACATATGGATTAATCCTCCATAGACTGTTCATTCTAAATCGGGAAGTTACCGTTAACCCTTTTTAGAACCTCTTATCCTTATTTACCATTAACCCCCTAGTGATCAATTAAATCATACAACTCACTGGTTGCTAATTAGTGTAATATGAACTCCATGGATCGATCAGTTTCTAGGATTAACAAATAAGGGAACTGTCTATCTACTTCCAAAAATGGAAGGAATGGATTCCGTATCTCGTGATAACACGTGACTACTCACTCAATCCAAAGACAATGCCAAGATGGAGTAATTGAGATCACAGACTCGGTGTAATCCTTAACCGTCAAGTCAAACCTCATACTGATTCAAGCAGTTGACTATGATAACCTTAGGATTATGATACATCCATAAATATGATCATCGATTGATTCGATAAGACTTCTCGATTACGGAATAATATCGTGAACTCTAATCAAATCGGTCCAGCCCTATATGATATATCTATCATATATAAATGCCCCACTAGGTTCTCTTAACCGAAAGTCCGGATAAGACTATCACACCTATTGTGTTCTGGGCACATTAATAGCACGTTAAAGGAGAGACCCGATACTCTCGATTAACTTCACTGCGGGCTAATTGTATTTTAAGTACATCTTCACTACCTCAATCCTCCTGTGTATATCCCATACACTGAGTTAAGTGATTACATAAACGATATACTTTAGGGTTTTCTGTAGTGTAAATATTATTGTTACATCGGTGAATATGACAATAATAAATATGAATAATAATATAATTTCATTTATTAAATAAAACAATTACAAAATTGTCTTTCGGGCATCACACCTAACAATCTCCCACTTGCACGAAAGCATGTGATTAATTGTTTTAGAGCACGCCCTATTATTTAAACTACAACAAACTACATCTTCCACTTGCTCTAAAGCAATGGAACCCATCCCGTATTCTAGTATCCATTAAGTATATCATAACCATTGCGGATGACAAAGTACACTCCGAGTGTGCCGTCGTAGGATAGGTCAGTGACTCGGGGAGCACCTACATCTAAATATCATGGGTCTTAATGATTAGTCAAAGTTGTCGGCTCGAGACGATCTCAGAATCAAACGTTACGGTCCATCATCATGTGGTACTTTCCCAATATGCTTTTGACCTCTAGTGATTTCGAAAATCCTTATAAGCTACCCCTTCATCGTTTGCACAATGATGTGGTATCGGCTTCCAAATCTAGAATCACTCCCAGATATGAAAAGGAAATCATTAAGCTATATCGCCTATCTAGCTACTACAAAAGCCGCTAATCACCCAACTAGTTAAAGTCGAGTTGGCGTTGTTGGATTCCTCTAGGCAATAGCTTCAACACAAGAGTAAACACTGAGCCCGAAATCGACTTAACGATCATCCTCAATCTGACTTAAAGTCAAAATCAGTGTATCACACATATCCAAGTTCACACATGAATATGTCCGCATATTATTCCTCGTTCTCTCAAGATACTAAAGGACATACTAAACTTGCTTTGTTAATCTTGCCGAATCTAAGATTCGATCAAAGTTGACGCTCAATAACGACCATCTCTTACTAGAAAGAGAATCTATCCCATTTCTCTTGATCCGAAGATTTAGAGAGTCATTCCTGAGGCATAGGGTAGAACTTCCTCGTTGAATGTTGCATACACAGATGCATCATCTTAACCAATAAGATGGATGGGAAACCAGTGACTGATTCTAATGAATTCGACCAAGTCAAACTCTTTAGGATGTTGTCCAAATCTCTGTTGCAGAGAATTGTGGCATTGTCAGATTCTGACTTCAGATAACACACCCATGTTGATTCCAACTGGTGCAGTGTTATCCTTCACAAACACTAATATATGTATATATTCACTACTGTACTAAAATTGATATCCAGTCTACAAAAGACTTATCAATATTCTGGTCAAATCCATATATTTTGTAGAAAAATATGACTTCCAATGACCGAGAGGTTTGCTTTTTATCCACAAAGGACATCAGCCTTGACAGTCATCCTGTCATAAGTTCATAAGGCAATACCCTTTTGTTCCGAATGAATCCAGACTCCGTTTGTTTGGTAAGAAAGTCTCAGGGAATCACCCCTATTTTCTGCTTTTGAACGAAATCATGCAATACTAAGTGGTAAGAGAGTCCAAGGTCTGATTAACTCTCTACTTCTTAGGGAATTACCCCTAGACCACTCAATCTTTGCTCTGAAAGATAAACTTTCCTATTCATTCTACTCTTTTCCGTGTAGATCCAATTACTCCCACTGGGCCTGAGACACTCAGGTGGTTCTACAAGAGCATGAACAGAACTGGAGTACCGAACTCCATTCATAGGGTTATGGCTATTAAACCAACCTCTATTATCATAATCCTAGACTGCTCACAAAAGAGCCATAGGTCATTAATCGATCCTCAGACTACAAAGTCCATGAGAACCCGTAATGGGTAATGGATAAACCATACTCCCAATACTTACTTGGGTGGATCAAATTTCGATCTAGTTTAGTAGTATTTAGTGTTATCACCAACAACCGATGTTGGATGTGGTCTGATTTTAATCAGTTAGTAACTACCTTGAGTAAACCTACTTCAAGGTTCAAGGATTTGCTGTTTATGGACTATATAAGAAAGGATGCAACAGTATAATTGTCCCTTCCCGATTTCAAGAATCTAACCTTTATACACAATAGGTTAAAAGATATATCACGAATGGTCATTGACCGAACGTATGCGCGAAATTCAGTCTTACCTTCAAGCCTTTGTGTGCTAAATGCTTATATTTATGGAAGTGGGGTGAACCGAATCCACACCTTATCCGTAAATTCCAAAGCATATTCTAGGTAGACTTCTCGGTCTTACATTTCAATATAAACCGTTATTTCGCTTCAATATCTTTATTGAGTTAAGCAGTGTATTGTAGCACATCTAAAACTATGTAAGGCAATTTAACGGTTTCTCACTTAGTGAGAACATGTCACAATAAGGCAGGCTGAGCATCAGTCTCGAGGACTATGAATGGCCTATTCCGAGTATAGAATACTCTATCTCTGTTGAAAATAGAGAAACCTCAAAATAATTTGGATAAACTTACCGGAGTGTTTGAATAGTTATCAGACAAGAAGTCACTACTCGGAAGCTCTTACTAGCTTGTATCTTTCATCAGACCCCAAAGGTCGTCATGAACAAGCTATGTTACTTCTTTATAACCATTATCCTTTCCCGATTGAAAGGAAACTTAGTCATTGAACCTTTGAGACAATATAACCAAACTGGGAGAAAGGAATCCCCCTGAGCCAGTCTTCAGGTCTTGTCTTTTAAGGACTATGCACTAACTGTGGAATATGAAGAGGCGTTTATCTAATATCGAAACCAATTTCTTTTAATAGTTCTTAAGATTTGTTTTATATACATATTTCAGCAGTTCTAAGTAGTTTTGACTTTATCAAACAAAATTCCGAGTCTTGAATTCGTACTACAAATGGTATATTTACTTTCTACATGACAAACAAATTATCGAATAGAAGGTAAATCCATTCGTCCAACGAATCTTAAACAGAAAATAAATTTTCCGCGATATCCAAGGATTGAATCCGAGATTCATTTCCTTATATCACTCCCACTATTCTAACAAAAATTAACTGCCCGTTGTTTACTCCTTTAATCATTAAATGCACTGCTACCTTGTTCTTCCAAAGAACTTAGCCCGAGAAAATTGCCAAGGATTCATAGGTTGGTGATCCAAAATCACTGTCCTTATCCTATGATTTTCAGTTAATTAATTTTTGGTTCAGCCTTAAAGTTTTCTCAGTTTAGATGACTAAAACTTTTAGACATATTATCCCATTCTTGACTTTTACGTGAATGGAAGCAGTCTTGAACCAATGTTCGTTTGAGTAGACACTACTCTTGAACCGTGGGATGTCTATTTCGAGTGTTACTCATCGGGAATTCTCGGATTTTTTAATATACCAGAAAAAACAACAAATCATAACATTAAATCTCCCACTAGTTTATCGGTTCCAAATACCGTTTAACAAGCAATGCTTTATTTTTATGATTTTCCGATTTTTTTCGATTAGAAAATCTTTCGTACATAGTTCCAATGTTTCCAGAAAAACAACAAAGCATAGAACTCCCACTAGTTCATCGATTCCAAATATCGTCCAACTAGCAACACTTCATGACTTTCCGGTTTTCAATTAGAACGGTTACGTGTGTAGTCAGTTACACTTTTCTAATGTTCTAGAAAAACAACAAATCATAAAGCTCACACTGGTTCATCGATTCCAAATATCTTCCAACTAGTAACACTTCATGATTTTCCGATTTTTCAATTAGAAAATTACTCGTGTAATCACTACACACTCAAAATTCACTAGAAGAATTTGAAAGTCCGAAATCACCTTTGATCAAACTAAGTTTGTCTCCCGTTTGACACGAATGACACTAGTGACATACCTATATGTCACTCTAGTTTTTAAAAGGCTTAAGAAAAAATATCTCTTTCAAAAAATAATTGCATTATCGATTAACTAGTTCAACGTCCTAGTTACTTTCCACTTTTTAACGAAGTCAATACTAGTTAATTATTAATTTTTAAGCAATTTAGTAAGGGATATAATGTTGTAAATAAAATGACATATATTAATTCAAGTTTAACACTACTATATAAGTTTATTTTAGGAATTGTAAACTAAAATTAAGTCTACTCTACCAATCCATGTTTTTAACCTCGCATCTCAGTGCCGTCTTAGGGTAGGTCAAAGAGATGACGGTTAAATCGAGACAATCTCATCAATGAATAACTTGTGAGAATCGAACATCCCACGAGAATCGAACATCCCATTATTCATCGACTACCTTCCTTTTTTAGCCTAGATATTATCAAGAATATCCTTTATGTGTGACCTACTATATCGGATCTCTTACGTACGCCTCGAGTATGCCGTCGTAGGATAGGTCAGTGACCCGACAAGTACCCGGAAATCCTATCCTTTCGGAGACCAAGCCATGAATGTTGATAGGGGTGAACACTATCCTTAGGGGGACGAAATCAAAGCGCCGCGAGGCGTCACCCTTCTCTCACTTACTTGTATCTATAGTAGAGGCCGTGGGGTTGGCTGTCGCCTCCCCCGCTCCCACTCAATATTTTGGAAGTGGTGGTGGGTTAACTAACCACGTCTTTTTGATGTTAACATAAAAGCACATAAAATCAAGGATTCCAAATGGTGTCGGTAACGTAGGCAAGCCTACCCGTCCTATTCGTTGGAACATATGTGACAGTCGGATGAAGTCGGGTCAAGAGAGCCCTATTGAGATAAGAAGGAATCACCCCTCCGCTCGCCGGTGTAGCTTAGTCTTGCCGGACCCCCGCATACATCACACTAGGAGGGTTAAGTCGGTCGAGCCTAGCTCAGTTGACCACCCAACCTATAGGCGAACCGTTTTTATCAAAGATTTATTGTTCTTTTACCATCATTCAATCTCGTAGACACTACGAATCAAAAACGTGATCTCGTGTGGGCTTTTACGGCGGTTCACCGAGAACGCACACCGAAAGGCATAACGATTTCATAACCCGTCCTCGGATCTTTAATTAGTTACTAAATTAATCAATTACCACGTATTAATTAAATTTCAACTAATTACGCGAGTTTGTATACATGCCTATTTTAATTACCAAAATTAAAATTCTACATGTATGCATGGAGTGGATTTATGATATGATGTATGTCATGGCAATTCCGATTTTATATCTATTTTACGATCAAACACATAAAAAATAAATTGCGGAAAATTTAAACACCGAGATGGACCGTTGGTACCCCCGACTAACTATTTTCTAAGGAAAAGTAAACTTAATCTATGTCTTCGAGTCTTGATCTTCAAATCTTGAACTCGAACCGCCGGATCACGAACCACGAACACTCAGGAGGAGAAAGGCTTTTTAATTAAATAAACAAATATGATTATAATTATCAAAAACCCTTTTAAATTTTTTTTTTGTTATGTGATGCGGCTGAAAAAAAAAAGTTTTTTTTTTTGATATGTCGGCTGTTTTTTAAATTATTTCCAAAAGATAAATTTTTTTTTTAATGATTATCTGCTCTACGGCAGATATTATACCAAAAAAAAACATTGACAGCCGCCTCAAAGAAACCCTAGCCGCATGCAAATTTTTAACAAACAGACTTATAGCGACGCTTTTCAGCGTCGTAGAAAGTCCTGTAGCGCAGATTTTTAATTAAAATCAGGTTTTTGGCCGTTTCTCCTCGTTCATACCTTGGGTTTCGCCTTGATCTGCAACTTTTCTTCAAGATCTTCATCTTTTCGAGCTCGGAACATCAAAATTACAATAAAATATACTACTTTTACATAATTTCGAAAAAAAAGGACATAAAAAAATACAATTCCTATGCTCAATTGTTACTAAACAAAAGAGCTACAAAATAGATCTACGGGTAAACAATACCAACCCCAATCCATCTCTTCAAACCAATCGCAACATAAAAAAATAACATATGCATCGGCCCCTATAAAAATCTAGTTATTTTTTTTGTTACAGCCGGATCTAGTTATTTTATTACGTGTAATTTATAGATCTAGATCCCAGGATCGCAACCTGGCTCTGATACCACTGTTAGTAATATCATCCGCAGCGGAAGTAATTTAAGGATCTAGATCTATAAATTACACGTAATAAAATAACTAGATCTACTCTACAAGGTGATTGTAGAACATACCTCTTGGATCTCAAAATCCAAGTAGAAGAACAGCAAATAGGAAGAACAAAAAAAGATGTGAAGAGCACCACGATCTTCCGTACGTGTGATCCAAGCAACTCCCGGTGGAAGGAAATCCTCGTCTCGAATCCTCCCGATATGCTATCCGGAAAAACCTCCAAGATTTTCCTCTTAATCTCCCCTTGGCCGAATTTTTATTCTCCTCTCTAAGAGGTGAATGTCGAATTTTATCTAGTGTCTATTAGGCTTGGGAGAACTCTCTTTATATAGGAGAGTAATCCTTGTCCTCCAATGATTTTATTTTGCAAATAAATAAATCCAATAAATAAAAGATAATCCCATAATATTCTAGAACAAATCTAGAATAATATTTATCTTTATTTCTTACCATAAATATTTATCCAATAAATATTTTGTGCACATGTCTTATTAATTCACAAGAAAACTAATTCCTTGTTGACTAATACATGTTGGGCGAAATTTATCACTTGTGACCTAGTCACAATACATTTCGGCCATACACACCATTTGGGCCAAGATTATGAAAATTGTCTTTTTTCACATATTTAATTATTTAGCCCAGCTAATTTAATAGTCCACTAAACAATTAATTCACAAATCGTTAATTAAATTCCAATAAGAACTAAATTAATATTATTAGGATTTGACGTCCGAGAATAGCTATGCTATATTGGAGGCACGTCGGGGACCATGGACTAATAATCAGCGGCTCCGATAAATCAAATAAATAATTATCTTACGAACAGAATAATTATATTCGATAAATCAATCACAGGAATATGCCACCATAATCCCGTGACTGCACTCCTCCGATTATAATTTATCTTCTCACGAGAATGATAATAAGCGTCCATTGATATAATCATTATGAAGAGAGTTTGAGAAAGCAAATAATACTTGAGTAAACTTCAACTTAGTTTATTCATCAAATGGAAGAAGTATAAATAGTTACAATTGAGGTGAGATACTAGCTAGCTTGGGCGGCCACTAGCTATGGGCGGCAAGCATGCTTGTAAAAGTAAAAGTTATGTCTATGACATAAAGTAAACTAGACTAGAGTTTGACATATTAATTGTTTATATGTACCACAATTAATATGTCCTTTTACAAATAAAGTATACAAATAATGTATACACGGAAATAAATAAATATTACATAATATTTGATATGTAATATATGTAATATTTCCACACCCCCCCTCAAACTGGGTTGTATATGTTTATATAGCCAAGTTTGCTACTCAGTCTGCTGAACATAAGTGGTGGAATGGCCTTGGTGAGAATATTAGCATTCTGGTCTGCTGAGGGAACATACTGGAGTTGAATAATCTTGGCATCAATCTTCTCCTTCAGGAAGTGTCTGTCAATGTCCACATGTTTGGTTTTATCATGATGGACTGGATCTTCTACCATGCATAAGGCTGAATTATTGTCACAGCCGAGTGTGATAGGGTGCTGAATAGGCTGCTGAAGTTCTGTCAGGACCCTTTTTACCCATAGAGCTTCACAAATACCCAAAACTAGTGCCCTGAGTTCAGCTCCAGCACTGCTTGTAGAGACAGTAGGTTGTTTCTTGCTCCTCCAGGTGACAAGATTGCCCCATACATAAGAACAGTAGCCTGTAGTAGACCTTCTATCTATGCGACAACCAGCCCAATCAGCATCAGTGTAAACCTTGATAGATCTCTCAACAGACTTGGTGAAGTGCAAGCCTTGGCCAGGAGTGGATTTCAAGTACCTCAGTATCCTGTTCACAGCATCCCAATGTTGCTCAAGAGGGCAATGAATGAGGCAAGCTCACCAGATCGACTCATATGCAATATCAGTCTTGTATGGAGACGAGATAAATGAGTTTCCTACAAGTCTCTCGATATTGATCCTTCCCTGACAAAGAATGTCACCATGCGGCGTAGGTATTATACGGGTCTCTTGGGGATACAACAGTTTGCATCCCAAAGATACCAGTTTCTTCAAGCAGGTCCAACACATATTTCCTTTGAGAGATAGAGATACCCTGGTTGTTTTTTGCAATTTCCATACCAAGGAAGTATTTAAGAGAGCCCAAATCCTTGACTTGAAAAACCTTTGCCAGTAGAGTCTTCAAATTCTGGATCTCAGTAGAGTCATCACCAGTGAGGATGATATCATCCACATACACAATAAGGATAGATCTTTTACGGCTAGTGGTCTTGATAAACATGGTGTGGTGCGAGTTGCATTGATGATATCCAGCAGCTTTAACCACAGTAGTGAGTTTCCCAAACCAGGCTCTTGGGGATTGCTTTAGGCCATATAGAGATTTCCTCAATTTGCAAACCTTTCCTTGAGTGTTAGGATTGGTAAAACCAGGAGGTAAATTCATGTAAACTTCCTCAGTAAGGTCACCATTGAGGAAGGCATTTTTGATATCCAATTGGTGAAGAGGCCAGTCAAGTTGGACAGCAAGAGATATTAGTATTCTGACAGTGTTCAGTTTTGCCACTGGTGCAAAAGTTTCTTTGTAGTCAATGCCATAAGTTTGAGTGAAACCCCTTGCAACTAGTCTGGCCTTATACTTGTCAATTGTACCATCAGCATTGTATTCGATGGTAAATAACCACTTGCAGCTGACTGTCTTCTTGCCTTTGGGGAGAGCTGTTAGATCCCAAGTATGATTATCCAGGAGGGCAGTCATTTCAGTCTTGACAGCTGCCTTCCACTTATCATGTTGGAGACCTTCCTGTATATTCTTAGGAATAGAGTGAGAATCCAAGTCCTGTGTAGACATGGCAAAAGCAGGTGATAACTGATCATAAGATAGATAATTATGAATAGAATGATCAGTAGTGCAAGATCTCTTTCCCTTCCTGATAGCAATAGGCCTATAATCAATGTGTGCGCAGGCTCTTTGAGAGTCTGTGAGGTTCTTTGAGTGTCAAGAGGCTCTCGGGTCGCAGCTCTCGGTCGATGGAGACTGCGGTTCGGGAGGTTGCCGAGGATCGATGAGGGCTGGCCGAGAGTCGTAGGGTGCCGAGGTTCGATCTCTTTGAGAAATGTGAGGTTCTTTGAGGCTTAAGAGTTTCTTTGAGGAAAGGATTTAGGTCAATTTCAATCGAGGTTTCCATCGGTGATTGCCTCAAAGTGGACTTGTTTGTAGTAGGAGTCCTTTCAAAAACTTTACATCCATAGAATTGTAAAATCTCTTTTCAGAAGGAGAGTAACACTTGTAACCTTTCCTGTCTTTTGCATATCCTAGGAAAATGCACTTGTGAGCTTTGGGATCAAGTTTGCTTCTGTGTTGGGCATGGATATAAACAAACACAGTACAACCAAAGATTTTTGGAGGTAATTGGGAAATAAGATGAGGGCAGGAGTGTGTGGTCAGAAGGGTTTGGATAGGAGTTTTGAAGCCTAACACTCTACTGGGAAGTCTGTTGATTAAGTATGTGGCAGTTAATATAGCTTCACCCCACATATACTTTGGAACATGTGTGGTGAACATGATTGATCTAGCCATCTCTAGTAGGTGCCTGTTCTTTCTCTCAGCAACCCCATTTTGTTGAGGTGTTTCCACACAACTACTGATATGGACAATCCCCTTATCCATCAAGAAATTACTGAGGTTAGACTCATAGTATTCAAGTGCATTATCAGTCTTTAAGATCTTGATCTTAGTGTCAAATTGAGTAGAGATCATGTTGTAAAATTCCTGAAAAACTGTTCCAACTTCAGATTTATCCTTCATTAAAAACATCCATGTGTTTCTGGTATGATCATCAATGAAAGTGACAAACCACCTTTTCCCTGTTATACTTTTTACTCTTGAAGCTCCCCATACATCACTATGAATTAAAGTGAAAGGTGTGGAAGGCAAATAAGGTAGTTTGGTATACACAGATTTGGTAAGTTTGGCAAATTGATAAATATCACATTGAAGATCATTGACATTACATCCTTTAAATAATTCAGGAATTACAGACTTTAAATAACCAAAACTTGGATGTCCTAGTCTATAATGCCATAACATGATATTGTCTAAGGTTTGAGTGCGAGTTCTTGGCGAGGCAGGTGATTCTTGATCTTACTGTCTTCAGCAGGGTTGACCACATACAATCCTGAGCAGGGTTTAGCCCTCCCAATCACTTCCTGTGAAGAAGGGTCCTGGAAAGTGCACTGATTCTTATTAAACACAACAGTCCAATTCAAATCTTTTGCAAGTTTACTGACAGATATGAGATTGCAGTCTAATTTTGGAACAAATAGGACATCCTTTAGGCATATCTTATTAGTGAGTTTAACATTTCCAAAACCTTTTGCATGAGAGATAGATCCATCAGCAGTCTTAATTTTATGAATTTGATGACATGGCATAAGGTGAGTTATGAGGTTTTTATTGCCAGTCATATGAGATGAGGCCCCAGAATCAACAATCCATGTTTCATTACTAATAGAAGAGTAGAATTTACCTGCACTAGCCTGAGTAGCCGTGTCAGTAGAGGGACTACCTTCTTTTTGTTGAGTGAGGAAAGCTTTGAATGCAGCAAACTGAGCATTCAACTTGTTATCATTCTCCTCTTCATTGACATGCCTGCCCTGACTTTCCCTGGTAGGCTTGGAGGATTTAGGCATGCCATGTAGCTTCCAGCAAGTGTCCTTGGTGTGATTTGTGCGTTTGCAGTGCTCATAGAACAACTTTCTAGTTCGATCAGTAGGCTTCCTGACAGTCTCAGTAACCTCAACAAAGCTCCCGACACCAGCACAGGTTGTCGGCAGGGGAGTTCAAAGAAGATCACTTTTCTCCTCGCTTTCTCACGTTTCACTTCAAGCAAACATGGATTTGAGATTGGGGAGAGGTTTTGTGGCAAGGATTCTTCCCTAACATCATCAAGAGTAGGATTGATCCAAGAAGAAACTTGAATACTCTCTTTTTCTCAATAATGTCCTTATAAAGGGCAGCATCCTTGACATCATGCCAGGGGTTAGTTTCCAACATATCTAGGTGTTGCCATGCCCTAGACAGTTGGTTGAAGTATTGAGTTCAAACATATCTCCTTTTCTACAGTTTTGAATCTGAGCTTCAAGTTCATACACTTCTGATGTATTGTCTTTCTTGGAGTAAAGATCCTGGCATTATCCTGATCTCCTTTGCAGATCATACATCATAAAGTTCTCACTAATCTCTTTTGTCATTGATCTTGTGAAAATGGTCATGACTTGATTATTAGTAGTATCCCATGCTTCAAATCTGGGTCATCTTCAGCAGAGGCGGGTTTAGAGCAGATGATGTATCCCATCTTACCTTGTCCAGAGATGTACATTTTCATGACATTGACCACAAGCAAGTAGTTGTTGTCATCAAGTCTATGATTTGTGTAAGATGAAGAGTCAGTGACCCCAGTCTGCTGAGGCAGCTGGGACTCAACTGAGGGTGAGGAAGCTTCAGATAATGAAGACATTCTTGATTCAGCAGGGTACTGAGAATTTGCAGCGGATTCAGGAGTTTAAGGCTCTGCTACCATGAAGAGAGTTTGAGAAAGTAAATAATACTTGAGTAAACTTCAACTTAGTTTATTCATCAAATGGAAGAAGTATAAATAGTTACAATTGAGGTGAGATACTAGCTAGCTTGGGCGGCCACTAGCTATGGGCGGCAAGCATGCTTGTAAAAGTAAAAGTTATGTCTATGACATAAAGTAAACTAGACTAGAGTTTGACATATTAATTGTTTATATGTACCACAATTAATATGTCCTTTTACAAATAAAGTATACAAATAATGTATACACGGAAATAAATAAATTTTACATAATAATTGATATGTAATATATGCAATATTTCCACACATTACATATGGATTAATCCTCCATACACTGTCACTACAAGAAAAACTGATTTTAATGAGAGGAATTTAATGACGGGCCGAAATTTCATTACTATAAATGTCTTTTAATGACGGTCATATATATTAATAATTATATAATGTAAAAACGGTGAGGAAGTTCTAATTCTCGTCATTCTTGATTCCCTATCCTCTTATTATTGATACACAAAATATCATCTCGTCATTATTATGTAATATATAGTGTTATAAATCAATTATTTTCCTTTCTACTAATTTTATAACATAACAATAAAAACCCCAAATATTTAGGCGGGTTTAGCTCCCACCAAAACATTCCCAAATCTTTTATTTTGAGGGCAAAACATTATTCAGATTCACAAACTGAAAACCATCTCTCAAAAAAAAAACTGAAAACCTAGATAATATTAGAACCTCCGCCACTGACTGCGTACTCTTACTCCCAACACCAACTCCGGCAATGTCATACCAATCCGGAATCGATGTCTTTCCGGCAATTGTACTCCTCCGCCATCTCTGAATATAATTCTCCATATCCTCCGATTTCACTGATCGTAGATGAAGTAGGTCGGAACCCTTCACTTTGAATTAGCAACGTGAAGCCAATTGTCATACCAATTTCAAATCGATGGTCTTTCCGGCGACTCTCTTCCTCCATTATCTCCGATGATCATTCTCCATCCTCTGATTTCACTTGCATCAAACGAAGTGATTCCAATTCCTTCCCTTTGAACTAGCCACGTGAAGAAGACGGTGAGTATAAATTCATTTGTTATTTTTAGACTCTATTTCTCTTGTCTAGTTGCTGAAGCTTTTCAACCGTTCTCCTTGAGTTTGACTGATTCATTGGTTTCCCTGTTTTTGCAGATTTATTTGGTTGTATAAGATTAAAAAAAAGGAACATTTAGTTGTTCCTTGAAAACCTTTTAGACCTTAAGAAAATTTTTTCTTATTTTCATAACTAAATGAATTAATTTTTGACTCAACGGTCCTGTATTCAGTGAGACATATGTTGGTTTATGTTAATAATTGACAACTTGGAGAATAATTTTCATAGAATAGATTTTACATCTTTGTTCTAATATTTTAAAATGTTTTCACTCATATTTGAAATGAGCAGCAGATTCATGTTATGTCTGAATCTCATTTTTCAAATTGAATTTGGTGAAGTAGTTACTTCTTAACAATGTTATGTATCTTACTTGACATGTCAATATAATGTTTCAACGTCCTTTTATAATTGTTGGACCTAAGAATAACAAGGACATTTTGCTGGTGTTGGCTTTTGTAGTGGTGCTAGTGTGCTCATCATTAGGACTTGTGTGTTGCTGAATTGGGCTGTTGATATTTATGCAGTGTGATGCTCCATTCACCTGATTTTTATAAGATTTGTAATTCTAGTCCTAATTTGGTATTGAATCTTTCGAGCATGTTCGAGTCCAGGTTTGGTTCTGCTTTGAGCTGAATTGTGCTGGTTATTTTGCATATGTTTCCTCAGTTTGTGTTGTGTTCCTCCTGGAGTGGCTTGGCTAGTGTGTAACTGGGTAATGCTGTTGCGGAGTGGCTTGTCAAAGGCAACTGGTTACAACTTTTTGATGTCTTGTGTAATTGTTTTCAAAACTCTGAACTGCGAAGTAGGAAAACAAAGCATTTTTCCAATTTACTATTCCCAAATTCACATGTTACTTTTTTTATCATCTTTGATTTGTTCCGAAATTTATTCCGTAACTTTGTTTTAGGTGTTGACTTTCTTTGTTGAGATTTGTGTCTCTCTTAGGAGGCTTCAACCTTTGATCAGTTTGGGATTGCACAAAGAGTTACCATAACCGGAAATTCCACTACCATTGTTGTAGATTTTTCTTTTTATCGGAGCAAGCAGCTGTTGGAGTTCAAGTTCTGCCCTAAATCATAGTGAATTGCCTGAAAACAGCTTTTTTTTAGTCAAACAGCTTTACTTTCATGTCTAATACTTTGTTGAATGCTTTACGATTTGCAGGTTCTTGAATTGGGTATGAACTTTTTTGGTGCCCAATGTTTTTTTAATATAAAGCATAATTCAAGATTGAAGTGTTAGATATGGTTCTTGATTTCATTTTTGTGAAGGGCAAATGGGATTGAGATTGAGCTTGCTACATGGCAGAGACACTTAACTCCACGAATTTAAAGGTCTTTAAATGCTCTGTTTGAATTAATTAATGTTTAGAACTTACTCTTTATGCTTATAATTCTGTAAAGAATCGACTCTCTCTATGTTTTCCCTTAAAGCTACCAACCCCATGAAGCAAGTTCCTGCAATCGATCATGAGGGCTCTAAGCTGTTCGAGAGGTTTGAATAATATATATAAATATTTTTCCCTATATAAGTTTCCCCTAGTAAGTATCATGTAATTCCTCTTGTAGAATTTTAAGCATAAAGTAAGTTTACCTTATATATAAACTTATTATATGACTGTCACGTAATCGCATCAGGATCATGGCATATCATGCATACATTGTACATTGTATGGTAGTATGAGATCAACCAATGTTTCTGAATTCATTTTGGATTTAGGCGCACAATTTCCTATTGGGAAAAATTGGAGCTTCTGGGATGTGGATCTTTCGGTTATGTCTATGAAGGCATTTCTGAGTAAGTACTTCCTCGGTTTACGTTGTTCTAGTTTGCTTGTCATGCTATGAATTTGTATTTGCCATATCTGAGTTTTTCTTATATTAGACCTATTCAATAAATTCTTTGACTACCATCACGTCGAAGTATGCAAATAAATGGAGTCATAAATCTCTTGGTTTTCTTATAAAAAAGAAACAAGATAATGTCCACTCAAAAAAAAAAACAAGAAAATGCCGATAAAAAGATTCGCTCAAGTTCTTGTATTTTCTGTTTGCAGTGGTGGGTTCTTTTTTGCTGTAAATGAGGTGTCTTTGCTAGATCAAGGAGAAACAATAAAAGCAGTATTTACCACTCGAACAGTTCAAGGCTAACAAAAACCCGTCATGTGCTTATAATTTTTCTTGAACCCCAATTTTTAGACCATATGCCATCATTTTCTGTTTTTCATTCACTCGTTACCATCTTTATAAATGCAGGAAATCACACTTTTAAGTCAGTTTGAACATGACAACATTGTTCAGTATTATGGAACCGATAAGGTATTGCTTTCCTCTTCTATTGAGGTTTTCATGCTCGGTTTTTCATTATTTTGCCTCCCTATATGATGATTGTGTATATTTTTGTAGGATGAATCGAAACTATACATCTTTCTCGAGCTCGTAACTAAAGGCTTCCTCTTGAGCTTGTATCAAAAGTATCATCTCCAAGATTCCCAAGTTTCTGCATATACTCGACAAAGTTTACACGGTCTCAAGTATCTTCATGACCAGAATGTTGTTCATAGGTAAATCTCCACCCTTTGCTCATCTCATAAGCTTACTACAAGAACTAAACTAACACGTCGACTTCACCTAAATTTCAGAGACATTAAATGCACGAATATATTAGTGGACGCCAGTGGATCTGTAAAACTTGCTGATTTTGGCCTTGCTAAGGTATGTATGTATATATATATATATATATATATATATATATATATATACATACTTCTTTTATTCGGTATTTAGCAATGTTTTCTACATATTCTCCAAATGCTACTAAAACGACATGTTTTGCAGGCCACTAAGCTGAACGATGTGAAATCCTCGCAAGGGAAGCTGTTTCTATGGATGGCTCACGAGGTTTGAATTACAATGTCTCTAACTGTTTTGTTTCAATATAAATTATCTTTTGTAGTTACATATATATATAAAATTTCTTGTTTTGATGTCGAGTTCTTGACGAATGCGAGTTGTTAATAGAAGAAATCAAGGGTATGGGCTTGCGGTGATATATGGAGCCTTGGCTGCACAGTTTTGGAGATGTTAACCAGCCAGTTTCCTTATACTTATTTGGAACCTGTAAGATCTCTCTCTCTCTCTCATCTTTCGTAATCGCATCAGGATCAGGGCATATCATGCATACATTGTACATTGTATGGTAATATGATATCAACCAATGCTTCTGAATTCATTGTATCGTAAGGGTGGTATATAGATTGTTCAGCTAGTGAACTTTTATTACTTTAAAGTATTCTTACGGCAGCTGTTGATGAATGCTCTTGTTGGAGCACTTGATGCTAGTGCTGGTGACGCTGATCCATTGTACAGGCAAGAATCCTGCTTCTAAATTTTAATTTTAATAATATGGTTTTGTATGTTTACATTTGGGTATTTTGAGAGTACCATTTAATTTAAGCATCGACTAGGTTAATTAATAATATGCATGCATGACAAATCTTTTGTAACATTGTTTTCTTCATCTAAATAAAGTTCCTTTTTTGGAAAGGAGTCGTCTTGGCATTGTGGTAAAAGTTATGTTGAAACATTTCCTCATATAAATGTAAGGTAAGTTGCATACATTAGGCTTAAGCACGTGTATTTCTCGTATTTCTGGCCCATAATTGGCGACAATTAGGAACCCCCCTGGAACAATCTCCTCCGTCAAGTCTTAGTAAATCTGCTGATTTCAGATCATTGAGTCCTATACTATGCAATATGTCTGGTTTAAATTCTATTTTCCAACACCGAACTTCAAACTCGACTAGAGTAGTAGCACCAACTGACCTGGATAATATTTTGAACAATGGTAATAATGCTGGGTATAAAAGTGCCTTTCAACAGCCTTTTTCGTTTCCCGGGTCATATTCAAGCCACTTTTCTGGAAGTGCATCTTCTTTCGATGCTTTAAATTCGAATGGTTCTGGTATCGAAACTTTCTGGGGACCTCAATTTCTTTGGGGTAGTTGTAGTCCAAAGTTGTATTCTGAGCCTTTTAGTAGTTCAACCTCATTTTTCGGAATAGCCAACAAAAAACAGATTGTATCAGGGATATTGCTTGTTATATATTTTCATTTATGTACTATTTATGTACTCTATGTTTAATATAATTCATATGAAAGACCTGTTGTTATATTGCACATATATTCTTTAAGTGTTCATTTTATTCTTCTTGTGTCAACATATGAACCCAAAAATCAAACAAAAGACGGCATTTCATAGCACCTGGTCAGTTGTTGAAAGATCGTATGTGTGGAAAAAAGAATATCGAATGTCGGACATGGAAGTAGAAGATTTCAAGTTGTAACTCAAGAGACTAATGATGAACAATAGCTCTTGATAAGGTATGTAGTATTTACTACCCTTTAATCTGCTCATGATGTGGTAACTGCTTGTCTACTTTTTTTTTTTTTCTCTTTCGAGGGGTTGTGTGTGCTGTATTTACTACTCTATGTTCTCTTTCTATACATTCTGTTTCCTGATCTACTGCACCAATATTTCTGCATTGCTCCTGCTGAATAAGTTCATTAAATTAGCACAATCTGTTGTCGTGCTTACCTGAAATTGCTGAGCAATTAACCCACTGCATTTCCAGCATTTACCTGAAATATTAGCTGTAACAACTTGAATGGTATGAATAGTTGCTTCATCTTTGAGCATATATGATTAGAATATATGTCATTTCTTCCTTGTTTTAAGGAATTTCTGATCATAGAAATGGTGGTGGTAATTGTGGTTTTTGGAAGGCAGCCTGCTTGAATAGTCGGTTGGGAGATTTAACAGTATTGTTGCTTTCAGTATTTTGTTTATTTTGGTAGCTGGGAGCTTTCATTTTGGTACCATGGACAAATTTTGTAATATTTTTTAGCAATGAGTAATTTTTTGCTGTTCAAAAAAAATTTGGAACATGTTTACTTTTTACTTAAGAATCATTGTTAGATTTTTAAAACTTTGCCTTATATTTCCTTTCTGTTGTCATGCATATGTATGCAGGCTTTTGGAAGATTTTGATGCTTTTGGAAGATATATGTGTAAGGATTGCTACTTATCGTATCTCAAGATGGTGTAATTTTGCTGGTCAAGTAGCTTGCTGTGTAGAAATGAATCATTGAAGGTGCTTGATGTTTTGGTGAGTATGGTTGTTAGATATTTGTATTTTGTGGATGTGATATTAGAAAATCCTATCATTATGCATCTATATGTAAGTAACTTATCTTTTTGAATATCTTGAAACAACTCTACCATTATGTATATTTTGGATATATGAATGCATATTGTTGTATATTTTGTGTAGATTAATCCAAATGGTTTCAAATTACAGCTTGTGATATATTTAAATGTGTTAATTAATATTTTAATATTTGTTCATAATGACCAGATGGTAATTATAGAAAGCATGATTTAATGATGGTGAGATTGTAACATAACGACAAATTCATCGTCATTAAAGCAGTTTTTGTGACGGTATACCCGGTCATTACAGGTCTCTTGTTGATAATGGCCATTGCTAATTAATGAGAGGGTTTTCAATTATTAATGATGGTAATCTCAATCATTAACGGGTAGAAACTAATTTTAAACTTTAGTTCTAATGAGAGGCAAATTGTATAATAATGAGGAATTTACTCATCACTAGAATTTTTTTTTAATGATATTCTAATCTCGTCATTAAACCCTTGATGTATTTAATGATGAGGCCGGTTCTTGTCATTGAAGGCTTTAACTAGAAGGGCAACTATGAGGGGGGCATGAGGGTGATTTCCCATCATTAAAAGTCTTTAATGATGAGAAAATGTCATATAATGACGGGATTTCCCATCATTAAAACCCGTTTTTCTTGTAGTGTGTTCATTCTAAATCAGGAAGTTACCGGTAACCCTTTTTAGAACCTCTTATCCTTATTTACCATTAACCCCCTAGTGATCAATTAATTCATACAACTCACTGGTAGCTAATCGTGTAATATGAACTCCATGGATCGATCGGTTTCTAGGATTAACAAATAAAAGGAACTCGTCTCATCTACTTCCAAAAATGGAAGGAATGGATTCCGTATCTCGTGATAACACGGACTACTCACTCAATCCAAGACAATGCCAAGATGGGGTAATTCGGATCACAGAGATCGGTGTAATCCTTAACCGTCAAGTCAAACCTCATACCGATTCAAGCGATTGATCGTGATCACCTCGGGATTAAGATATATCCATAAATATGATCATCGATTGTTCGATAAGACTTCGATTACGTAATTATATCGTGAACTCTAATCAAATCGGTCAAATTTCTATATGATATATCTATCATATATAAATGCCCCACTAGGTTCTCTTAACCGAAAGTCCGGATAAGACTATCACACCTATTGTGTTCTGGGCGCATTAATAGCACGTTAAAGGAGAGACCCGATACTCTCGATTAACTTCACTATGGGCTAATTGTATTTTAAGTACATCTTCACTAACTCAATCCTCATGTGTGTATATCCCATACACCGAAAGTTAAGTGATTACATAAACGATATACTTTAGGGTTTTCTGTAGTGTAAATACTATTGTCACATCGGTGAATATGAGAATAATAAATATGAATAATAATATCATTTCATTTATTAAATAAAACAATAACAAAATTATCTTTCGGGCATCACACCCAACACCAACATCGCTGTTGGATTGGCTGAGTGTTTCTAGTGGCTGTTGTGTGATGGTTCATTTGACTTAGCCGGTGGATTGCCTTCAGCTGCCCTAGTTTGCTGCTAATTGTGTTGAGCTAGTTGATTTTTCTTAACTGCCCTTAACTCTTGTAGTAACGCATTAAGAGGTAGGTCATCATCAATCGTATCAGCTGCTCCTCTGTCATCACCATTTTCATAATAATCCGGATCTTCATCATCATCAGATTGATCATCATTATCATCAGATTGATCATCAATATCAGCCTCGTCACCCGAGAATTTAAGCAATCTAGCTTTCGCCTTCTCAAACATTTCCCATAGTAGTGTCTCATTAAGTACACCTACCACGGTTGTTACACCAAGAAATTCAAAGAACTATGCTTCCACCTCAAACATAGTTGCAGAACTGGATAGTTGAATCCTGGAGTCCCCCATTTTCCAATTCAGATATTCAGCAACTCTGGCATCAATGTATCTTTCAATTACTTCTTCAGATTGGTCTTCACCATTTCTGCCTTGGTTTTCACCATCATCACTATTACCTTCTTCCAGTGTCTCTTGTTGTTCTTCTTCCTCATCTATCAACTTTCCAACGGATTCCCATTTAAGATTCCTCTAAACCTTTCTTTTCATCCTTTGCCCAGAAGTGTTTGTATTTGATTTCTTCCTATTTCCTCCTCCTGCTGTTTTTGGTTGTTTGACATAGGTAAACATTACCTTAGCATCATGAAAATTTTGAATTGCCAAAAATGGAATGTTCAGACACTTCATCAAATAATGGAGTTGAATCCCGTAGGATTTCTTCTCCCAGAAAATTCCCTTTTTCCTTGCTCCTTTTCCTATCATCTTTTCTGCTGCAACTATTTCTCCTTTAAAAAGATGAAGCCATTACTAACAATTTGAGAATGAAAAGCTTCAAACAAAATCTGGAAGAGGGTTTTTGTTTGCTTGGAATGCATAAAGATTTGGGAAAGGGTATAAGTGTTGTTTAAATAGCCAAAAAAATTAGAGTGTGAATGGGTTTTGAATAAGGAAGGATTTAATGGAGGTGATGGCATGATTTTGTGTACATAAATCACGGTAAACAACGGTGGTGGGAGAGCGGATTGAGGTAAGTAATGATAAATCCCAGGAATCGAGGGGTTGTCGTCATTCAAACAATTCAAATGTAACCTTAACAATTTTAATCCTTGTTTCTGATTAAAATAGAATCCACGTGTATAATCTCCAATAGTTAATGCTCTATAATCCTTGATTCTACACATGTGTAAATTATTTATTTTAATTTCACACTCGTGCTTTCTGCTGGTGAAGTTGAACGGCAGTGTGGCTTTGCTGGATACTCAGCCGGTACAATTTCTGAGATGCTTCATCAAAACAGTTGTTCCTCATATTCAATTAAGTGGGCTTCATTCATACCAGTGATTTACTTGCCAAGTGAGCTCACCCGAAATGGCAAAGGTTCAGTCAGCTGGTAAAGTCACTAAGCTGATTACTCCAGTTAGTTGCTCTTGTACTTAGTCCAATTCAATCATGCCCAATTCAGTCCCTAATTTATATAATCTTTCATTACTGAGTGGCTTCATGAATATATCTGCCAGTTGATTCTCAGTGGATATATAATCCAATATAACATCTCTTTTTTTAACAAATGATCCTTAATAAAATGATGTCTTACATCCATATGCCTGGTCTTGAATGTAGCACAGGATTCTCGGTAATTGATATTGCACTTGTGTTGTCACAGAGAATTGGAATTGTCTTTTCCTCAATTCCATAGTCCCTTAGCTATTGTCTTATCAATAATACTTGTGCACAGCAGCTTCCAGGAGTTATGTATTATGCTTTAGTTGTTGAAGTTGATATGGAGTTTTGTTTCTTGCTAAACCATGATACTAGTCTGCTCCATAGCATCTGACAAGTTCCTGAAGTGCTTCTCCTGTCCACTTTGCATCCAGCATATTCTGAATCTGAGTATATTAATTTGAATCCACCATCTTTTGGATACCAGATTCCTACATTGAATGTATACTTCAGATATTTGATAATTCTTTTGGATGCTAGTAGGTGAGATTCCTTATGTTGTGATTGGAATCTTGCACACACTTCTACTGCAAAATCAATATCTGGTCGGCTTGCTGTTAGATAGAGTAAAGATCCAATGGTCCCTCTATAGAGCTTTTGATGAACATCTTTTCCATTTTCATCCTTTCAAATATAGTTCTTGCACATATAGGTGTTTCAGAAGTTCCATTGGTGTCCATACCATTCTTGTTGATTGATGAAGATGCCATCTTTCATCTATTTCACTTGTAATCCAAGAATATAGTTGAGTTCTCCCATCATGCTCATTTGGAATTTTCTTTTCACTTGATTTGCAAATTTTTTGCATAGCTTCCCTCATCTTCAGTTCCAAATATGATGTCATCCACATAGATTTGAACCAATAAGGTGCTTGAACCATCGTGTAGTTTGAAATTTTTTTTATCAGTGGTTCATTTGATGAATCCATTGTTGAGTAGAAATTGTGAGAGTGTCTCATACCATGCTCTAGGTGCCTGTTTGAGTCCGTATGGTGCCTTCTTCAGTTTGTACACCTTGTCATCCTTTCCCTTGATATGAAAACCACGGGTTGCTCCACATCAACTTATTCTTCCTAAAGTTCATTTAGCAATGCACTCATTACATTCATTTGATAGACCTTGAAATCTATGTGAGCTGAAAAGCCAGGAACAGTCTGATTGCTTCCAATCTTGCTACTGGTGCAAATGTTTCATCATATTCTATGCCTTCTGCTTGGAAGTATCCTTTTGCCACCATTCTTGACTTGTTTCTGACAGTTTCTCATTGTTCATCCATCTTGTTTCTGAACACCCATTTTGTCCCACTGATTTTTTCAATGTATGGTCTATCAACTAGTTCCCAGACTTCATTTCTTTCAAATTCATTGAGTTCTTCTTGCATGGATGTGATCCAATCAGCATCTTGGATTGCATAATCTATTGTCTTTGGTTCCTCATGTGACTGAAAACAATTTAACATATTTTCCATGTGTTTTTTTGTTCTTACACCTATATGGACATCTCAAAGGACTTGTTCTTCTGGATGATCTCTAAGCCAATTCAAATAGGGTTGGAGTGGAGCTTGATTTGGTGTTTCTATTGTGGTTGTTTATGCAACAGCTTCTGGATTTTGAGGTGGTGACTCTGCTTGTGTAGTGACATGTACATCATCATGGTTTTCAATGGAGTGATTTAGTATAGTCGCTGGTACAGTTGTATCCAAATAGACTTGTCTTTGAACAACCTCTTTTTATGTTGTGTGTAAGTCTTCTCCACTAGTATTTGGTTCATCGAGCACTACATGAATTGATTCTTCAATCACCCAGGTTCTTTTGTTCATCACTGTGAAGGCTTTGTTGGTATATGAATATCCCATGAAAATTGCTTCATCAGATTTTTTATCAAATGTGTGTAGCTAAGACCGTTTCAAACCAAAACATTTAGCATCAAACATGTGTAAATAAGATATATTAGGATTTCTTCCATTCCACACTTCATATGGTGTTTTGTCATTGAATTTGTTGATGATTTATCAGCTTTGAGTGTAACATGCCGTGTTTGCTGCTTCAGCCCAAAATCTCTTTGGTAAGCTTGCTTCTGATATCATTGTCTTGGCAGCATCGTTTAGGGTTCTGTTTCTTCTTTCTGCTAAACATCACAAAGACTCTCTTTCTTGAATGTGAAAACAGGTAGCCCTTCCACAAGTATGTTCTTATAAAAATTGTTGATTGTCTTGAAATTCAGATGGTTGAGTCGTCTGTGATAAATCTAGCTAGGTGATTGTTTGCTCTTGACAAGAAGACAAGTTTCTGCTTTTACTGTCTTCCAATCTACCACGTACATGTCCTCTTTTTTTCCTGCAAGTACAACTGTGTTGGTTTGTTTGTGAATCACCTTTTTTTTGCATCCTTCTTTGCTAAAGTGAACATTGTATCCTTTGTCACAGAACTGACTAATTCTCAGAAGATTGAAACTCAATCCCTTAACATATGCCAAATTCCGAATCTTCAAGTTGTTTTTCACCATGATGCCTTCCCTCTTAATCTTGCAAGGGTTTTCTTTGCCTCCAAAGGTAACTTTGGGTCCATCAAAAGCATTGAATTTGTCAACAAATCTTTCTTTCTTGTCATGTGTCTGGAACGTCAACTGTCGATGTACTAGACATCCTACAACACAAATTAAGCAATTTTAGGTACCCAAAATTGGTTGGGTCTATGCCTATTAGCATTCATACCTCCTCTTCCATGTGTATATCCCAAAGATCTTCTTCTAGGAGGGTTGAAGTCATCAATCTCATATGTATAAGGCATGGTAGAATAGCTTCTAATAGATTTACTAAAAGTACTCTAATACATTTCTCTACTTTTGGTGCATTTTCATTTTGTTTCACTCTCCAAGATATAGGAGATGACCTATTTTCATATTTCCTTTTGTATCCAAGGCCTTGCCTTTTCTAGCTTTTCCCAAACACATCTGGTTTTGTATGAAATGGTTTTCCATGTTCTGAAAAGTAAAGTCTGCCCTTACCTTCCATTATTCATTTACCTTTAGTAGGCAGGTAAAATGTTTTATTATGGTTTCACTACACTGGTTTTTTGGCTCTACAGTTGCAGGATGAGTGGCTGGCATAGTGGTATGACCTTTTATGAATATTGGACCAATTTTGGTCGTTGATTCTTTCTTGTGTTGACAATTGAGTCTTCCTACATCTTGACTATTATAACGAAGACCAGATTTGGATCCAAACCGTTTTGGGGGGTTTGTAGACTGGTACAAAAAACTTTTCTGCTGTTAAGTCAGTACTGGTTTGTCAACACCTGATGTTTGACCATCTACTGTTACTTCAATAGAAAAGTGAGTCTCCTTACTAGTAGAGTGAGATTTTTGCATAACCAGTTCTCTCCTTAATCTCTCATTTTGCTTTCTAAGATTTTTACATTCTTGTTCCAAAATTGCATGATTTGATTGAATTTCTTCAAACCTACACATGAGATTTTGAATCAAGCTTGTAGAATCTAGGGGAAATGGAAGGTTGTGTAGTGTCAGATGTAGATGCACTAGATGAAGATGCACTAAATAGTAGCTCATTTTCTTCAATCTCTTTTGCCATCAGACATGGATAAGCTTTGTCATTGTCTGAGCTGGTGCCTTCACTTTCATTTGAGTCATTGTCAGATGCCTCTCCTGCATCACTGTCTCCACTGCTAGTTTCAGCTTTTAGTGCCTTTTCGCTCTTCTTTTTGTTAGATGACTTGTAACTTTTCTTTTCATCATCTTTATCTTTCTCATCTGGACAATCAGCTTTGAAATGTCCTTTCTTGTTGCAATCAAAACATCTGAGTTCATCATTTTTCTTTTTGAATTCTTTTCTTGATGAAGTCATGTTCTTGGATGAAGAACTTCCATTGTATTGCTTTTCCTTGAATCTATCAAATCTCTTATTCAGTAATGCAATCTGCTCCTTCAGCTCTTGAGTCTCTTTACTGGTTGAGTCTGCTGCCTTACTTTGATGGGGTTCCACCAGTGCACTGGCCTTTTGTGGCTCCGCTGGTGTACCGTCTTCATTATTGAGGTCAAATTCATGAATTTTCAATTGAGACATCAGTTTTAGAGTATCAATGTTGGCAAGATCTAGCGTTCCTTTGCGTACTAATGAGATGATCGTCCATCTTTCTGGTAGACATCTCAGAGTCATTAGGAAAACTTCCTTTGGAGGATAAACATGCCCAAGTTGTTGCACTTCACTGATGATATTCGAAAACCTGTTATCCATTTGTTGGTCCCTTGGAAAGGCTAACAAAAGTTTAGATGGGGGGTGAATAAACTTGTCACCAAAAACCTAAGACTTAAACAAATTAAGGTTCAGTTTTAACTTGTGTGGAGTTGAGCTGACAAAGCTGAGTTTAAGTCAAACTGACTTATAACAAAACTGAGTCAACTGGTAGCGGATATAAGTTTTAGCCTTTAATTTGGATCTTGTTCTTTCTATATGAAAAAAATGTGAATGAAAAACTGAATTCTGGTGAATGTCAGTTTGTGAATTGTGTATGCTTATAACAATCTGTTTCAGTATGCTGTATAAAAAAATATAAATGCTGTAAAATAAATAAATGCGTAAAGTAAATAGAGCAAGGTTTATAGTGGTTCCAGGTGGTGTAATCTTGTACGTCCACCCTTCCCCTGTGATGTAGGAGGAAAATTCCACTGGAACTTTCTGAGATAAGCTGTTACAAAAAGTCCTAAATGATAATACTTGACTAATCCCTAGTGTCACTATCTAAACAACTAAAAAACGGGTTGGTTTGCTGCTCTTCAACTGGTTGAACAACTGGTCCTTAGAGGGTTGTGTAGCATCTTCACCAGCTACCACCACAAACACAGTCTACCCGACTACAAAAGTCACAACTGTCCTTGGCAACTCCTTGACCGGATTGCTTCACAATCTAAACCTTTGATTAAGAATCAAGGTTGGGCTGAGAATCAATAATTTGATTCTTTCTTGTGGTTCTTCTAAGTGTCAAAATCTGGATGTGATCGATGTAGTTTGAACACTTGAAGAAATCTAGATATGATCTTGTTGAGCGTAGATATTGATAGCAATTCGAATGAACTAGACTTGTGCACTAAAATGTAATCTTGTTAATTCAGTGGTTGATCATTGATGCCAAGTCCTCTATTTATAGTGTAAGGTCCAACGTTCATCTTGCTTGAATTCGAATTGTATCAACGTCTATATTTTCAGATGTCAGGTGTCAGAGACCGTTCTGACATGTCAGTTCATCGTCTAATAGAAATCCTTGATTTATAACGTTCGAATGTACTTTCAGTTGTTTGGATGACTGACTATAAAACTGAGTTTCCTGATCAGTTTTATACTGAGTGTGTCAGTTTTCGGTTTGTTAACTGACTTAGAGCATTAACTGAGTTTTTACACTTCTTCAAAACTTCAGTACTCTATTTATCTGATATTCTGTGACTGAATTAGATTACACCATTTCATATACATATTTTCTAAGACATCATTGTCCTTATGATACTTAGGTCTTCTTTCAAGATCCATAAAGTAAGTTCAGGCCATCACAGACTTACCTGAATTCTAACTTTATAGTCTCGGCTTCATAACTGAGTTTGAACCCTCGGTTCTTCAATCTACTTTCACTGAGTCTGTGACCCTCAGTTCTTCAAATACTGAGTTTGTTCTCTCAACCTTCAGTTCTTGATAAGCCAACTGAGTCTGTGTCCCTCAGCGAACTTACCTTCTTCAGTTTTGAGTGAACTTCAGTTTTAGGTGCATATCTTCAGTCTTGAGTACAGTTCCAGTTTTCTAAATGATTTAAAGTGTTCAGTTTTACAACACTCTTATCATTTACAGTGCTTGTCTGATATATAACCAATACAATTATCAGACTCTAGTAAAACAAATACATTCAGTTCTAGACATCTTTTAGCTTTCCACTATAATAGCTAGTTCCAACACTTCATCAATGATGTGTAAATGTTAGGAACATTCTATTATGTTTTGATGATGGCCATACTAGCTGTTATGGCAAGCCTGAAATAAGTTAGAATTCTCTGAATAAGTCTTTACTTAGAGTCTGACATGTTGTATAAGTTGAGTCAGACAAGTATTATACTAGTTGGTAGGACGGCAAAGTGAAACAGATGTTCGGCAGAATGAGGCCGGTCAAGTACAAGCAGAGAAGCATGAAGACACTATGGTCTGACTTATAACCAAGGAAGTCTGTGATGGCCTTGGATAAGTCTAAGTTATGTTTAAAGTGATGAAACTTAATGGTTAAATATGGTGTACACTGATCTCACACAAATCAAGTATCAGTGAAGTACAAAGATTCTCCTGAAGCAAAGTGAATGAAGGAAACAGTGAATCGGCAAAGTGAAGACAAAGCAGTGAAGGAAGATCTAAACGGAAAAGTCTGATAGTCGCTTAACTGTTCAGAGAACGGCCAAGTAAACCTTACTTGATAAGATTTTGAACTATGAAGAAGATACAGAGGATCAATCATTAAATGTACAATCAATTGAGGATCAATCAAGGACGGATTTTCTGATAAACGCTTGAAGAAAAATCCGATCACTGAAATCAAGGTGAATATAATTAAGGGGGAATCAAGAATAAAATCAAGGATTATTCTCCTGATTAATATAGCCAACGGACTGAAATTCAATTCAAGGATTATCAAGGATATAAATAGAAGGCATTGACAGACAAAAAAAAGGAGAGAAGAAGAAGAACGATTGAATCTGTGAAAAAACTCTGTCAAAGTGAAAAGCCTTCTATCTGTGCAGAAAACGAATCATCTAGTGATCAACTCAAAACTGAGAACTACAATTCCAACATCAAGCATTGAGTTTGATCATCAAGTTTTGTGAATCCAATTCACTTGAATCAAGCAACTGAATCAGAGCCATCTGAGAAGGAGTTGTGTTTGTGATAGTTGCTGAATGATTTGTTCTCAAGGAGCAGTGGAAGAGACTGAGTCACTGAAGCTGTTGAAGCCAGGGAGTGATAGTCTTGAAGATTATGAAGCTTGTGTAGTCAAGGATATTTAAGCTATTGTATCTGTTAAAACAATAGTGAATTCCTCCAATCATCATAGGAGAAGAGTGGATTAAGGGATTACACCACCCTGAACCACTATAAACCTTTGTGTCAATTTACTTTCAGCAATTTACCTTACTGCATTTATTTAATTGCTTATATTATATCTTATATCTGTGATTGCATAATCTACTTTGAAACAACATTCTAAGAAGGGACTTATCCGCTACCCAAAAGCTTTCAAATACAAGAAATGTTTTTGAAACTCCACTATAGTCATTCACCCCCCCCCCCTCTGACTATAGTTTTACCCTTCTCTGGGACCAACAATTGGTATCGGAGCAGTGTTCCTAGTATCAGAACCTGTTAAGATCTATTTTCTGGTAACAAGGAGATCATTTCAAAGTAGTTTTCAAATCAGTGCTTTATATATATAAACATATATCTCTAATTTGTATTTATGGAATCCTCAAATTTTATGTCAAAGGTACATGTATTCAATGTTAATAATTTTGATGAATATAAAATAAGAATGTCGTCTCATCTGGCAGCAACTCATGAGGAGATGATGGATGTAATTAATGATGGCCCAATCGAGATTACAATTGTGGTAGCCACAGAAGCAGATCAAGGAAAAGTAATAGGCAAACTCAAGAAAGATTGGACCAAGGACGACAGGAGAAGAGCGAATCTCGATTTTGTTGCAAAAGACATGATTTTGAAGACTCTGGACATCAACATTTTCATGAGGATCAATGATTACAAAATAGCAAATGAGACGTGGAACAAATTGGCACTGATCAATGAAGGATCAGAAGCAGTCAAAGAAAACAAATTCTCTATTGCAAAACAGAAATTTGAGAACTTCAAAATGAAAGCTGGTTAAACCATTGATCAAATGGACAATAGATTCTCAAGCATCATCAGTGAACTACAACAACTTGGACACACATATCCACAGAAAGAAGTGTGCCTGAAGATCTTGAGAGAACTACCTGAAAGATGGAAGATCATCATTTTAGTAATCAGAGGGACAACAAATCTTACAACCACTGATACCTTAACTCTAATGTCTCAACTAAAGGCACATGAATCTGAATTGAACAACGAAGACAGTGCACCAGCAGAGGCACATAAAGCCAGTGCACTGGTTGCACCCCAGCAAAGTCAAGCAGCTGATGGAAACAGCAAAGAGACACAGGAGCTGAAAGAACAGGTAGCTCTACTAGTAAAATGTTTGACAGGTTTAGCCAAAAGAAGCAATTCAAAGGAGGTTCATCATCATACAAGAAGTCTAGAACAAGCAAAGACATAAAGAAAAAGGATGATGAATACAAATGTTTCAACTGCAAGAAGAAAGGTCATTTCAAGGCTGAATGTCCTGAAGAAAAGACAAATATGAGGACAAGATGAAGTACAAGATAACTGAAAAGAGAAAAAGCAAGAAAGCACTCAAAGCTGAATCCAGCAGTGAAAAAAATGAAGATGATTCTGATGATGATGATGAAGCTGACAACTCGAAAAATGAAAAAGGTTACCTATGTCTTATGGCTAAAGAATCTAATGAAACTGAGGTAACTTCTAACCCATACACATCATCAAGTGCATCCACATCTGACACTGCACAATCCTCTATTCTTCCACTAGATTCTGCAAACCTAATTCAAAATCTCATGAGTAAATTTGAAGAAATTGAGTTGAATCATGGAATTTTGGAACAGGAGTGTGGAAATCTAAGAAAGGAAAATAAAAGATTAAAGAAAGAACTGGACAACGTAAAAGCTGAAAAAACAAGTAAGGATATTCACTCAACTGATCAACAAGAAGTAGATGATCACTCATCCAATGTTGAAAGATCAGCTGAGAAATTTCCCTACCGGTCAAGATCACCACTGCACCACTGAATGCACCAGCTTACAAACCCTCAAAAAGGTTTGGATCCAGATCTGGTCTTGGCTACAATAGTCAGGATGAGAATAGAAATAATGGACAACACAATTCTGAATCTAGGACCAAATTTCAGAAAAGGACAGACCATAGTTTCAACCACTCATTCTGCACCGGTGAAGTCAAAATCCAGTACAGGGAAACAGCAGACCCAACCATCAATCCAGTCAACCAAAAGCTTTCTGAAAGGTAAAGAAAGACTTTACCATTTAGAAGATGATTGGAATGTTGCACCTCCAAAATACAGGAAGAAACCATTTCATGACATGCATCATGTGTTTAAGAAAAACCAACCAAGGGTTATTCTAGACACATAAAGCAACATAGGTTTCCCTCTTGCATATTGAAAGTGAAAAAGGATGCAAATGCACCAAAAGTAGAGAAAGTATCGAATACCTTCAATAGAAATATTAGAAGCTATTTCGACATGCCTTAAACATATGAAGTTGATGACTTTAATTATCCAAAAAGAAGATCATTTGGATATACACTTGGAGTAGGAGGCATGACTGCTAACAGGTATGGACCCAAACAGTGTTGGGTACCTAAACATAATTAATTTGTTTTGTAGGATGTCTGGTACATAGACAGTGGATGTTCTAGACACATGACAGGAAACAAGGGATGGCTCACTGACTTTAAAGCTTTTGATGGACCCAAAGTCACCTTTGGAGGCAAAGAAAACCCTGGAAAAATTAAGGGGGGAGGCATAATGCTCAAAAACAATTTGAAGATTCAAAATTTGGCCAATGTTAAATGACTAAGCTTCAACCTATTGAGTATCAGTCCATTTTGTGACAAAGGCTACAATGTGCACTACCACAAGGAAGGATGCAAGGTGATTCACAGCCAAACCAACACAGTGGTTCTTGCTGGAAAAAGAGAAGACAACATGTATGTGGTGGATTGGAAAACAACTAAAACAGAAATATGTTTGCTTGTCAAAAGTAAACAATCACCCAGCTGGATTTGGCATAGAAGATTAAATCACCTAAATTTCAAGACCATCAACACATTATCAAAGAACAAGTTAGTTTAAGGCCTGCCAGAGATCACATTCAAGAAGGAAAGTCTCTGCGATGCATGTCAGAAAGGAAAACAAATCAAAAACTCCTTCAAGTCAAAACCCTATCAATCAACAACAAGAATTCTACATATGCTACATATGGATCTTTTTGGACCAGTCACACCAGTCAGTATATGTGGAAAGAAATACACTCTAATAGTGGTGGATGACTTCTCCAAATACACCTGGACTTTATTCATGAACAAGAAGAGAGAGACACTCAAGAAGCTGCCAGATTTGCTATGAAGAATTCAAAATGAGAAGGAACTGAAGATCATCAAGATCAGATCAGATAGAGGCATAGAGTTTCTAAATGAAATTATCAGAACCTACTGTGAAGAAAATGGAGTACTACACCAACTATCAGCAGCAGGGACTCCACAACAAAATGGTGTAGCAGAAAGAAGAAATAGAACTGTCAAAGAAGCAGTCAGAACAATGATTTCAGAAGCATGTTTGCCAAAGAGATTCTGGGCTGAAGCAGCAAATACTGCATGCTATACTCAAAACAGATCAATCATCAACAAACATCATGGAAAAAATCCATATGAAATATGGAATGGAAGAAAACCTAATATCTCATATTTGCATATGTTTGGATCTAAATGTTTTGTGTTGAATAGGAATCAATTACACACTTTTGATGAAAAAGCTGTTGAAGCAATCTTTATGGGATACTCAGACACCTGCAAAGCATTCAGAGTACTCAACAAAAGGACCCAGGTGATTGAAGAATCAATTCATGTAGTCTTTGATGAGTCAAACACAAATGGTGAAAGCCTTCAAGAACTTGAAGAAGCAGGACCAACACAAGTCTACATGAATACAACAGTACCAGCTACCATTCTAAATCACAATCTTGAAAATCAAGATGAACCACCAGTCAATACAATAGAAGAGGTACCAGCACAAGAACATGAAGCTGATACACAAGCTGAAGTTGTGGAAGCACCAAGGCAAGAACGACTTCAACCAGATCTCAACTGGCTAAGATATCATCCTGAAGATCAAGTCATTTGAGACATTCACACAGGAGTCATAACCAGAAGACGACTGGAGCATATGCTAACATGTTTTCTATCTCAAGTATAACCCAAAACAATAGATGATGCAATCCAAGATGCTGATTGGATTACAGCTATGCAAGAAAAACTAAATGAGTTTGAAAAAATGAGGTCTAGGAACTTGTTGACTGACCAAACATAGCCAACATCATTGGAACAAAATGGGTATGCAGAAACAAGATGGATGAACAAGGAATAGTTGTTAGAAACAAAGCCAGGGTAGTTGTAAAAGCCTACTCTCAAGCAGAAGGAATAGATTATGATGAAACCTTTGCCCCAGTAGCAGGATTGGAAGCAATCAGACTCTTTCTAGCTTTTGCAGCCCACAAAGACTTCAAAGTTTACCAAATGGATGTCAAGAGTGCATTTCTGAATGGACTTTGGAAAAAGAAGTATGTGTGGAACAACCTCCTGGATTTCAACTCAAAGGGAAAGTACCTAAGGTGTACAAGCTCAAAAAGGCACTTTATAGACTCAAACAGGCACCCAGAGCTTGGTATGAGACACTATCACAATTACTAATCAAGAATGGATTCAACAAAGTAACTATAGATAAGACTCTTTTCAAGATAGAGGAAGGAACAAGTACATTGCTAGTACAAATCTATGTTGATGACATTATCTTTGGATCAGAGGATGAAAAGCTGTGTGAAAAATTTGCAAACCTAATGAAGAGCAAATTTCAGATGAGCATGATGGGAGAATTAAATTACTTCCTTCGGCTACAAGTAAAACAAATGGCATTTTCATCAATCAAGCCAAATACACTAAAGACCTAATTCACAAGTATGGTATGGACACAAGTGGCACATCAGATACACCAATGTGTGCAAGAGTCATACTTGGAAAAGATGAAAGTGGAAAAGATGTTGATCAAAAACTGTATAGAGGAATCATTGGATCCCTACTTTATCTAACTGCAAGCAGACCAGATATAGCTTTTGCAGTAGGAGTGTGTGCAAGATTTCAAGCTCAACCAAAGGAATCACATCTTCCAGCAGCTAAAAGAATAATCAAATACCTGAAGAACACCGTCAATGTAGGAATTTGGTATCCAAAAGATGGAGGATTCAAATTGATATCATATTCAGACTCTGACTATGCTGGATGCAAGATAGATAGAAAAATCACCTCTGGAATATGTCAGATGCTAGGCAGCAGACTAGTATCATGGTTTATCAAAAATCAAAACTCCATATCCATATCAACAGCTGAAGCAGAATATATAGAAGCAGGTAGTTGTTGTACACAAGTACTCTGGATCAGAAAATAGCTAAGGGATCATGGAATGGGGGAGAAGACAATTCCAATCATGTGTGACAACACAAGTGCAATATCCATTACTGAAAATCCAGTATTACACTCAAGAACAATACACGTTGATGTAAGACATCATTTCATCAGATATCATATTGAGAAAGGAGGTGTCATACTAAGATACATACCTAATGAAGATCAATTGGCTGACATCTTCACAAAACCACTCAGTCATTAAAGATTTAGCAAGTTGAGAACTGAGTTGGGAATGATAGAAATTGACTAAGTACTAAGAAGCAGCTAACAGGAGTAATCAGCTAAGTAACTTCACCAGCTGATGCAACCTTTGCCATTACAGGAGATGTATCAGGTAAGGCACTGCTACTCAACAAAGTTAACTTCACTGATTGTTAGGAATAGTTATATACAGAAGCTCAGTGAAGAAGTCACTACATGGCCGGCTAAGTGACCAGCCAAGGCACTCCACCGAAATATGAATTGGAGTCACCGGAAAACTAAAGTATACGTAGAAAATCAAGAAGTTATGGAGGATTATACTGTTTAAGATTTCACACGTGGAGATCAATTTACAATCGTGGAGGTAACCATATTATTTTTTGAATTAAAACGCCTCGATTCCCGGGATCTCTCTTTACTTACCTAAATCCACTCCCCCACTATACTCAAATACCGCGATTTATATACATAAAATCATGCCATTACGTCCCAAAATCCTTCCATATTCAACCACGTTCACACTATACAAATCATCCTATATAAACCACACTTAGAGATTTTTCAGAATTCTTTATGCTCTCTTGCAAATCATAAACCCTATTTTCTCACTACAAAATCAAAGCTTTCTCTCAAATCTTCAACAATGGCTTCATCCTCTTCAATATCTCCCACAGAATGATTCTTTGAAAAATCGATCATCACTGGATCATTTTTTAGGCCTGGACATTATCTTTCTTTCTGTGATAATGATGTACAAGCCCAACGATTGGTTGATGGCTGTACAAATCTGGGGTTAATGGCCTTCCTAAACCCCCCCCCCCAATAACTGGAATATGCTATGAGAACCTGATTGCATTTTGGAAAAATGCAAAGTTTGTGCCAAGCGCAAAGAAGAGTGATCACGACTGTATAAAAAGTTCTTTGGGAAAGAAGTGGTCATCACGCGTGGTCTTCTTTATAGAATTTTACACCTACCCATGATTGGTCCGGCTAATGTGAAGCTCGTGCAGATTGACATCAACAACTTCTGGGCTGAGATAGCCAGAAGTCCCAAAAAGAACAGCAAAACATACAACCTTCCCAGATCAGTACTCAAACTTCCATTTGCTGAGTTTGCACCAGTTATCACCAAGAACATTGAAGGCAGAAAAGGATCGATGGAAAACTTGACCGAGTTACGGGTCAAGTTAATGGCAATTATCTATCAAGGTATTCACTTTGACTGGGTAACATTTGTCTTCAATAGGTTGAAAGACCATATTCAAAAGGAAATTGATCTGTCAATCACAACACCAAGCAAGCATTTGCAGAAGAAAGGTGATTTCTGGGAGAGGAAATCATATGGGTTCCCTCTCCAACACTTGTTTGACACATTGAAAGTGAAACCCATCAATCTGCAGTCCCCACACAAGTCCAAGGTAATGTTTACTTTCATTAAGGCATCTCTGATACCCAAACCCTCTACCGGATGAAAAAGGACAGCACCCGAAAGCAGTAGATTAGGGATGGGAAGACGCACCAGATCCCAAAAGGCACAATAGGATAGGCTTATGGTCAGTACCAGCAATCTGGATAATCCTGTGGTCATCAGTGATGATACAGCGGCTGAGGGAGAGAAACAAGAAGAAGTGACATATCTGGAGGAAGGTGAAGAACGATACCGTCTTACCACATCTGATGATGAATAGAGTAAAGGTAAGACGATGCTACAGAAAGTGAGGCAGACAAAGATGAAGTAGAACCAGAGAAAGAAAACCATCTTAAAGAAGATCCAGAAAAGATGGAGATTTCTGATGATGACCTAACTCTTCTAGAAGTACTTTTCAAGAGCCTCAGCAAAGTTGACAAACAGCCGAGTGAGCCAGCTGATCAAGATCACTCTGCTAAAATTGCCAACATCCCCACTATTGATCAAGGGGAAACATCAGCAGAAGCAATCAAGTCTCCGGCACATGGACCAGGAAGTCAGTTGCTCCATGGCCAGGAAAGTGCAAGTATCTCTCAGCAACCTCTTACTGAACATGAGAATGCCGACACAAAGGAAGATGAAGACAGAAAAGTGGAGGAAGAAAAAGAATGTGAGAATGAAGAGAAAGAAGAAGAGAAGGAAGAAGACACAGCAGATAATGAGGATGATGTAGAGAAGGAGGAAGATGCAGATGATGAGGATGTTGAAGTGGCTCCAGAAGAAATTGATCCAGAAAGACTTTTCAATCTGGATATCCAACCTTTGATTGTGGACATGGAAAAACAGTATCACAGCAGGCAAAACCTGAAAGCTGCTTTAAGGAGTAATGCAACCTCCTTCAATGACAAAATTGAAGACCTAATCAGTCACATCAAGATGAGGTCATTGATAAATAGGGCAACTTGCTTTGCAACCTGCAACACCTCATCCCCTACCATGTCCATACCAATCTTGAGTTTCATGCTGACAAGATTGATAACAATCTCAAACCATTGGTGGATACACTAAATGCTCACACTCATCAACTTCAACATCTGGATGAAGTTATGGAATATTCTGGCCAGCAACTCGAAACCTTAATAAATGTAACTGAGGCCAACAACAAAATTCTGGAGAAAAGGTATGGTCCTCTCCCTGAATCTGAAGAAGCAAATGCAACTCTTGAAGCACATTTTGGTACTGCCAAAAAGGGGGAAGGAAGCTCAAAGCCTGAGAGCTCCGGTGGAAAGAAGGCAAGCCCAACAGATAAGGGCAAGGGCATCAAAGGCAAAGTCATCAAGTTTGAAGAAAAGAAGCAGTAGCACTTTCTATATTGATTTATTTTACCTAAATAAATGCCTTTGAATAATTATAATGCAATATCTCACTGCCCTTAAATGGATGAACAAAATTGTTGAGTTTTATTACAGTGTTTATTTTGAAAAAATTTGGTATACTTATGTCCAGACTTATGAGGGTTTTGGCATCATAAAAAATGGGGAAATTTTTAGGAACATTCTATTATGTTTTGATGATGGCCATACTAGTTGTTATAGCAAGCCTGAAATAAGTTAGAATTCTCTGTATAAGTCTTTACTTAGAGTCTGACATGTTGTATAAGTTGAGTCAGACAAGTATTGTACTAGTTGGTAGGACGGTAAAGTGAAACAGATATTCGGCAGAATGAGGCCGGTCAAGTACCAGCAGAGAAGCATGAAGACACTATGGTCTGACTTATAACCAAGGAAGTATGTGATGACCTTGGATAAGTCTAATTTATGTTTCAAGTGATGAAACTTAATGGTTAAATATGGTGTACACTGATCTCACACAAATCAAGGATCAGTGAAGTACAAAGATTCTCCTGAAGCAAAGTGAATGAAGGAAACAGTGAATCGGCAAAGTGAACTGACCATCGGCTAAGTGAAGAAAAAGCAGTGAAGGAAGATCTAAATGGCAAAGTCAGATAGTCACTTAACTGTTCTGGGAACTTCCAAGTAAACCTTACTTGATCAAATTTTGAAATATGAAGAAGATTTACTTGGCTAGATTTTGAAACATGAAGAAGATACAGAGGATCAAGCATTAAATGCACAATCAATTGAGGATCAATCAAGGACGGATTTTCTGATAAACGCTTGAAGAAAATCCGATCACTGAAATCAAGGAGAATATAATTAAGGGGGAATCAAGAATAAAATCAAGGATTATTCTCCTCATTAATATAGCCAACGGACAGAAATTCAAATCAATGATTATCAAGCTATACATAGAAGGCATTGACAGACAAAAAAGAAGAAGATGAAGAACGATTGAATCTGTGAAAAAACTCTGTCCAATTGAAAAGCCTTCTATCTGTGCAGAAAAAACGAATCATATAGTGTTCAACTCAAAACTGAGAACTACAATTCCAACATCAAGCATTGAGTTTGATCATCAAGTTTTGTGAATCCAATTCACTTGAATCAATAACTGAATCAGATCCATCTGAGAAGGAGTTGTGTTTGTGATAGCTGGTGGAAGATTTGTTCTCAATGAGCAGTTAATGAGACTGAGTCACAGAAGCTGTTGAAGCCAGGGAGTGATAGTCTTGAAGATTGTGAAGCTTGTGTAGTCAAGGACAATCAGGCTATTGTATCTATGAAAACAATAATGAATTCCTCAAATCATCACAAGAGAAGAGTGGATTAAGGGATTACACCACCATGAACCACTATAAACCTTTGTGTCAATTTACTTTTAGCAATTTACCTTACTGTATTTATTTAATTGCTTATATTATATCTTATATCTGTGATTGCATAATCTACTTTGAAACAACATTCTAAGAAGGGACTTATCCGCTGCCCAAAAGCTTTCAAATACATGAAAAGTTTTGAAACTCCACTTTAGTCATTCAGCCCCCCCCTCGACAATAGTTTTACCCTTCTCTGGGACCAACAAGTAAACAAACATAGTGAGATGAATCATCATCAAAACTAAATTTTAGTTTCCAACAATTTCCCCTTTTTTGATGAGGCCAAAACCCTCCTTAAAAGAAAGCTTAAAGATAATGACAATGCAAAACAAGGTATAACTGGAAACTGGATTTCATTAAGAATTTTTCAAAAACTGGAATAGTTACACATTTGATTATAAACATAAACTAATCAGCTTTTGGTGTAACTAAAATAAACTTTCTTCTTTTGTCATGTAGACGAAATTCATCTTCAATCTGTGTATCTTCTTTGGCAAAATTTCTTAGATTGTCCACTTGACTTGTTATTTTCCATTTTCTCCACAGAACTAACTTGGGAAGATGACTTTCATCTTTGTAAAACTTTCAAATTCGGCAACGTCGGTCTTCATCTGTTCAAGCTTATCCTTGACTTGAAGTCTTTCATCAATCCTCTTGATCTTCTTGTGTTGTGCCATCCTCTGGCTGTAAAATATATCTGACAAGAAGGGATTGAGAGATTCTTCATAGTTCTTGTGCTTGTACTTAACTTTGGTGTGACTGTAATCTTTCACAAATTTCATCCAAAGTTCTTCAGTAGGATTGCTCTTTGGTCTCCAGGTTGACTGTATTTCAGTATCAACTGCTCATCTGTTAGTTCTTCAACCTGTCTAATATTGGAGACTGGTGCTGACGTTTCTTTCAGTTTGGTCAGTTCAGCTTCAAGCTTAAATTTTTCTTCACTTAACTTCAGCTTTTCTTTCTCTACTTCCCCTTTTTGGCATCATACAACTCATTGATTAATTGATGTGTTGCCTTTTGATCATGTGACATTTCTTTCTGGGAGGTGAGAACTTCCCTGAGCTGAATATGTAAACCATAAATGCACTGATTGAGGTGCCATTTAGCTGTCCATGGAATTTCTCTATCTTCCATAGTTGTAACTTCGAGTTTTTCCTTGAGACTGCGAATTTCTGAAATGAAGTTGGAAGAGGATTTCTTGATAATATCCAACTTAGCATGAGCTGAAACATTAGTTTTCTTCCTGTAATCCAAGTAACTGGAAATATGTGACAGAAGACCACCGCTACATCCATTTGGTTGAGCATAATCTACAAACCTTCTTGTACTTTGCTCAATTCTTCTGTTGTAAGCTTCTCGGATGGATCTTCTTCTTCTGTTTCTTGGATTTTGGATTGACTGACATCCTCAATTATCATCAGTTGCTGATTATCATCAGCTGTGGCGTCTTTTTCTTTATTGTCAGTTGTCAGATTTCCAACTGGCAATTCTTCTACCTGAGTATCAGTTTGCATAGGTTGAGGATCAGGTTGAATATCTAATTGCAAAACTGTACTCTTTTCAGCTTCTTTCCTTGAATCATCATCTTTATCATCATATTTCATCTTTAAAATAGCCTTGGGTATAGATGATGTAGCTGATTCAGTTCTCTTAGATTGTAGATGGGGATGCGGGGGCCGAGGACATGGAATCGTAGCAGTTGGTGAGAAACTCTTCCATTGGCTGTATTTCTAGTTTCTCCACACACAAAAAATTTGTAAGTTCGTAGAGTAGCTGCACAAGAATCTTCGGTTTGGAGCTTCATCTTCATCAGATTGATGATCCTTGCTGCATCAAAGTTGTACTCTTTTGTTTGTTGATTTGCCTGTTCTTCATGCTTAACGGAAACTTGTTTCTCGAATAGTTTCTGTTGAAGGTGAGAAACAATTTCAGGAACCCAGGCCTTCAGCTTACTGTTTTGACCTGTCAGTTGTTGTTCCCCCTCAGTTGGTGCTAACTGACTTGAAGTACCTGGGGACAAACGACGTACAACTGACTTTTTAACTTTTGTTTCAGCTTTCATTTTAATTCCTTGGAGCTGAGCAATATGCTGAGACACAGTTTGCCTTTTGGCTTCAGGTTGGGAAGTCCTTGAGGTTTCTTTCCTAGAAGGAGCTTGAGCTGCACTTGTTGTAGATGCACCAAAAGTTTGTGCTAGCTTCTTCCCACCACTGAGTCTTTCCAAATTATATTGAATCACTAAGCTAAGTGATTTCTTCAGTCGAAATCTTCCTTCAGTTTGTAACCCTTCAGCTTGGGCTCTATTGACACTTGCTAATTTGGCCAAGTGTTGCTGTTGATCTGATTAAAAATGTATCTTTCCCAATTGAACTCAAATCCATCCCAAAAAATGTTCATCAGGTGAATACCATCTTCAGATAGTTTGTTCAGCCTTTTGTGTTGTCCGACGACATGTATGCTGATCCATCTGCTGAGAAGACCAAATTCAGTTTTGAGGTCTTTGGTGTGTGTATCGACTGCTGCATGTTCCTTTGAAGCTGAAATCTGCCTTAGAAAATCTTCACGCTTGAGAGGCAGACAATCTAGCTCAATTGATTTCACTAGGGGTCTTTGAAACCAAAAGTCACATCTCGATAATGTCTTCATTAACAAAAATCTTCTGTTTATGAACCTTGTTAACAAAGAGTTCTTCAACATCTTCATATTCTCCAAAAATTACAATAGACCTTCCAAGTCCATATCTTGTTGCAATTCCCCTTCCAGCAGGTTCCTTAAACCTTGTATTCTTCTAATCTATTCGCTTATATGACTGGAGAGAAGGGTTTTGTTAGACATCTCTTCAAATTATTTAAGTGTGAACGTATCAGGTTTAGTGATTAACCGTTCATCTTGTGTTTGTTTTGAAGCTGCCATTTTTTAAGAAAAGAAATTTCTGGCTGATTGTTGAGAGGAAAAAGGTTTGATTTTTCTTTTTGCAGATAGGAGAAATATGAAAAATGGTTGTATATATAAAGAGATAGGACGGTTGGTGATTTGATGCACGATTTTCTGAAAGATTTTGTACATCTTTTCAAATTCCATCATGGTTTGCATAACCGATGAGAGTACTGTTCTGACATATTAGGGGTGTACACGCTACATCTTCTGACAGAAAAACAGCGGTAATTAAATACGATGTAACTGTTGTCGGTTTTATCCTTTTCTTTATTGACTTTCCTTGACTGAGAAAAAGACTGACTGAGGTCAGTTTCATTTTGTATTCGGTTCCATAAAACCTTCAGTTCAGTAGGTCAGTTTGAGATTGTTGATGTCAATAACGGATCTGTCAAGTAAGCGCACCCAGCTTGACAAAGATCATTCCCCTTGACGAATTTCTGAGCTTAAACTGACTTAACTGACTTTAATAATTCCTAATTCAGTTCTCAGTTTAGCAAACCTTTCTTTGTCCAATGGTTTGGCAAAAATGTCAGCCATCTGATCTTCAGTTGGGACATAGAGAACTGTAACGTCCTTTTTCTCTACATGATCCCTTATAAAATGATGTGTAACATCAATGTGCTTGGTTCTTGAGTGCAAAACAGGAGTATCAGTTATAGCTATTACACTTGTATTATCACAGATTATAGGAATCAGTCCTTCTTCTATTCCATAATCCCTTAACTATTGCCTGATCCATAAAACTTGAGCACAACAGCTTCCAGCTGCTATGTATTCAGCTTCAGCTGTTGATGTTGAGATTGAGTTTTGCTTCTTGCTGAACCATGACACAAGTTTATTTCCCAATAACTGAAGTACTTTGCATCCGGCATAATCTGAATCTGAGTAGGATATCAGCTTGAATTCTCCTTCCTTTGAGTACCATATCCCTACTCCTTCTGTATCTTTCAAATACTTCAAGGTTCTTTTTACAACTGTGAGATGGATTTCTTTAGGTCTTGTTTGAAATCTGGCACAGACACCAACTGCAAAGGATATATCTGGTCTACTGGCTGTGAGATAGAGTAGACTTCCAATCATTCTTCTGTAGAGAGTTTGATCCACATCCTTGCCATCTTTATCTTCATCTAATCTGATGTTGGTTCCAATTGGTGTTGCAATGCCATCTGATTTCTCCATTCCAAAATTCTTGATTAATTCTTTGGTATATTTTTTTTGATGGATGAAAATTCCACTGTCCATCTGTTTTACTTTTAAACCTAGAAAGTAGTTCAGTTCTCCCATCATGCTCATCTGAAATTTGCTCTTCATTAAACATGCAAATATTTCACAGAGCTGTTCATTTTTTATCCAAAAACGATGTCATCCACATAGATTTGAACTAGGAGAGTACTTTCTTCAATCTTCATTCTGAATAAGTTTTTATCAATAGTTCCTTTTGTAAACCCATTATCTACCAGAAACTGTGATAGAGTTTCATACAAAGCTCTTGGTGCTTGTTTGAGTCCATAAAGAGCTTTTCTCAGTTTAAAAACTTTATCAAAACCTGGGGGTTGCTAAACATAGACTTCCTCTTCAAGTATTCCATTTAAAAATGCACTTTTAACATCCATCTGGTAAACTTTGAATTTATTGTGAGCTGCAAAGGTAAGAAATAGCCTGATTGCCTTCAACCTTGCAACTGGGGCATAAGTTTCATCAAAGTCTATTCCTTCAGCTTGAGAGTTACCTTTTTCTACAAGCCTTGCTTTATTTCTGACAATATTTCCATCTTCATCAAGCTTATTTATGAAAACCCATTTGGTTCCTATTATGTTAACATGATCTGGCTTGTCAACTAAATCTCAAACATGATTTCTCTCAAATTCATTGAGCTCTTCTTGCATAGCCAAAATCCAATCTGGATCATTTAAGGCTTCTTCAATTTATTTTGGTTCAGATTGAGACAAAAAGCATGCAATCATAGCATCTAGCTGGTGTCTCGTTTGAACTCCGGCTTGAAAATCACCTATTATTTGTTCTTTAGGGTGATCTCTCATCCATTGGTGTACTGTGGGTTGCATCAAGGGATCTTGATTTTGATGGATGGGTTCATCTTGAACTGGTTCTTCTTGTTCCTGATCATTTTCAGCTTGATCAGGGATAGTTTCTTGATGTTGTTCAGCTAAGGGGTCAGTTTCTGGTAACTGAGGCTGATCTTCATATGAGGAATCTGATATCCTCAATCCTCCAATATCAATGAAAACTGGTTCTGGAGATTTGTCAATTTTAGGTTGAGAAACTGGTTCTTCCTTGTCTTCAAGTGTATCTCCAGTAAACTTTTGGTTCATTGAAACTACATGTATAGATTCTTAATGCTTGAGTGTTCGCTTGTTTAACACTCCGAAAGCTTTACTGACACTTGAATATCCATTAAATATTCCTTCATCAACTTTGGGTTGAAAAACTTTGAGCTGATCTTTACCATTATTATGAACAAAACATTTGCTTCCAAAGGCATGAAAGTATGAGACATTTGGCTTTCTTCCATTCCAAATCTCATAAGGTGTCTTTTTATGTCTCTTGTTTATGAGAGCTCGATTCTGAGTATAAGAAGCTGTATTTATAGCTTATGCCCAATATCTTTCTGGTAGTTTAGATTCACAGATCATTGTTCTTCCAGCTTCTTTGAGAGTTATATTTCTTCTTTCAGCTACTCCATTCTGTTGAGGTGTTGTTGTAGCTGCAAGCTGATGTAGAATTCCATTTTCTCCCCAATACTCGATGATTATGTTGTTGAGAAATTGTGTTCCCTTATCAGATCTAATCTTGACTATTGTAACACTTTTCTGATTTTGGAGTCTTTTTGAGAAGATCGGTCAGCTGCTGCTTAGTTTCACTTTTCTTTGTCAAGAAGATAACCCAAGTATATCTTGAAAAATCATCAACTACTAGCAAAGTGTATTTCTTTCCACTAACACTGATTGGTGTAATTGGTCCAAATAAGTCCATATGCATCAGTCCTAAGACTCTGTTTGTTGAATGCTGAGACTTAGTCTTGAAACATTCTTTTGTTTGTTTTCCTTGCTTACAGGCATCACACAGGCTGTCTTTCTTGTATGTCATCTCTGGTAGTCCAATCACCAAGTTCTTTTTTACTAACAGGTTGATATCATCAAAGTTTAGATGACTTAGCTTCTTGTGCCATAGCCAACTGAGTTCTGACTTGGTATGCACGATCAAACAAGTTTCTGAAACTGCTGTAAACCAATCTACAACATACATGTTTTCTTCTCTTCTTCCAGCAAGAACTACTTGGAGAGCTGTTTCGCTGACGACAATGCAGAAATCTTTATCAAAAGTTACTTTGTCACCCATATCGCAGAATTGACTTGTGCTGAGTAGATTGTAGTGTAGTCCTTCCACATAAGATACATTTTTTATTGTGAGACCATTCCTGATTAGGTTTCCATAACCTTTTCTGTAACCGGGTCTATCTTTACTTCCAAAATTGACTCTTGGTCCATCTTTAGCTACAAAATCAGTAAGACAGCCCTTGCTCTTTTTCATGTTCTAGAGCATCCACTGTCAAAGTACCAAATATCCTGCAAAACAAATTAAAATGCTTTAGGTACCCAACTCCGTTTGGGACCATATTGGTCAGTTGTTAGTACAACTCTGGGTATATTTCCATAAAGTTTCCTCTGGAAATTGTTAGACTTGTTCTCATATATATAAGCCACATTTCTATAAAATCTTTTTCTGGATTGTGTCTCGTTTCTATGATTTCTCAGGTCTTCTAGTTTAGGTTGATTTCCAAAATGTCTTCTATTATTAAAGGTTGAATAATAACTATCATTCCATTTGTACAGAGGTCTAGACTGACCTGTGTACTGAGACTTTTGCTGAAAAATAGGATATGTTCTCTGCTGGGTCCTGGATTGAAACTTGTGATAAGTTTTCTGTCTGGATTGATTGTTCCTATCAGTTTTAATAGTAGGTTCAGTAAAATTCCAATCATCAGCAGTGGGGTATAGTCTGCCTTTCCCCCTTGATTTGTGAATCTTTGAATGATTAACATTCTTAGATTTACCTTGACTAAAATTTTCTAGTTCTTGACTTATCAGTTCTTGTAGATCTGGAAGTTGATCTACCATTTCTATTTCCATGAGGTACAGCTGATCTACCATTTGATTTACCTTTGTTAGTAGGTGCAGTTGTCTTCTTGGAAAACTGAGTTGTCTTATATGATGCTGGCTTTACTGGTTCAGCAATTTTCTCAGTTTCAGGATGTTGCTCAACTACAAACTTAATGCCAGTTTTGATATTAAGTTCAGCAGCTTTGCTAGTTCCTTCCTTAGAAGATTGTTGTGTATCAAATCCTAAGCCAGTTTTGTCTCCATAAGGCCTTCTGGATTTGAATCCAGTAGCATAACTTGATTGAGCAAATGATTCAGTTGCTGCCGCTGATGTAGTAGGCTGATACTGATTCTTCCCTTTATCAGTTCTAGTCAGTTTCAACATTTTTAATTCGGTCTTCAATTTTTCAATTTCAAGAATTAGACCTTCTTTCTCAACTTCGATTGACTCATAACCAGCTTGGATGGTCACCAGATGATTCATCAATTCATCAAGAGTTTCTTCTAATTCCATTGTTTTTGGATTGGAGTCAGCAGTGAAAGAACATGCATTTTGTATAGAAATCTGAGCTGAGGAGTATTTTGAGTTAGATTCACATACTTCATTTGGATCTTCCATATGAGCCATTAGCGTTGTGTAATCTGACTCATCTCTAGCTAAGAGTGCACTTCGGCCAGTTCTTCGGTGCTGAGTCTTCTTGCCAGTCAGCTCTGGACATTCAGCTTTGTAGTCTCCAGGCTTTTTACAGTTGAAGCAGAGATATTCATTGTCTTTCCTCTTTTCAGGAGTTTTCTTGATAAACTTTTGAGTGACTGGATGTCGACTCTTCATTCTTCAAATTCTATTCATCATTAGGTCCATTTGCTCCTCCATCTCATCTAATTGCTGAAGATTGCTAGATAAGGTTTCTTGATTTTCATTTGAGGCTGTTGCTGCAAGAGCGGTTGTTTTATGTTCCTCCATGGCTTTAATTAGAGCTGTTGTCATGGTGAAATCCTCACTGAATTCATAAGCTTTAAGATCTTACAAGATTTTGAAGGAATCTTCTATGTCGAGTCTTCTTGATTCTTCCATTGCTGTGACCTTCATTTTCCAGCACATGGGTAAAGCCTTAAAGATTCTTGTATTGATTTCTTTCTTTGTGTATTCAATCTTGAGTAGAGCTAGTTCATCCATGATAGCACTGAATCTTGTTTCCATCTGATCAATGTTTTCGCCTGACTTCGTCTTGAAGTTTTCAAACATCTAATTTGCAACTGAGAACTTGTTTTCTTTGGTAGAGTCAGTTCCTTCACAAACCAATTGAAGTTCCTCCCACATTTCCTTTGCTGTATTGCAATATTTGACTTTCAGATACAAGTTGCTACCCAGAGTTCTGAGGATGATATCCATAGCAATGTTGTTCAGGTTATTCCTTTTTCGATAATCCCTGGTCCACTTGCTTTTGGGCTTCGGAACTCTAACTTGTTCACCACCGACAGTTTGCATGTGAGTGATTTGGATGGGTCTGCCAGTAAGAACGTCCATTATCTCATCATGTGTGGCTGCTAAGAATGCCTGCAAATGACATCTCTATTCATCAAATCTGTCAATGTTGCACATCAGCATTTGTCTGGCATACTGATTGCTATCCATTGTAAGTGAATGAAAGCTAGATAAGGCAGAATGAAGGATGCAGGTTCTTAGATCTAACCAAGTTAGATCTATACGCAGCGGACGGATCACGATTTACATATCATAAAACATAGTTAAAGGACTTAAAAACTACAAGGGGGTTAAAATCAAGTTACCAATATTAGGAAGAGACGCCTTGATCTTCCGATGTGTTCTCCAAACGGCGGTTGGTGGACACCCTTCTTGACACTCGAACCTCCTCGATATGCAATACTCAAGAAAAACTTATAGTTTTTCTTTTACAAAACCCTAGGCAAGAAAACTAATTTTTCTCCCCTTTTTCAAGTGATGGTCGAAATTTTGCTTGTGCAATTTCCCTTGGAATAACTCACCTTTTATAGGAGAGTAAATCCTTGGCCTCCAAGTTTTAATTAATTAAATAAATAATTAATTAATCCAAATAAAAAGACATTTTCCTTAATGATTAATTGTTACATGTATTGACCAATAGGAAATCAAATAACAAGTCATCCAACCAATCATATAACAAGAATATATTTATTTTCCACATCACAAAAATAATTCTTGTGATAAATGAATACCTAGAGGCGCCACTCTTTAGGGTATAAAAGCCCACATAAAATGTCTTTTATGTGTATAATATTATTTAGTCCAACTAAATAATATCCATGCATATCAATTAATTAGCCCAGCCAATTAATTATTTCTGAGGCCCAAATATCAAGATCATTTGTCCGAATTACAGAAGCCACATCGGGGACCATGGACATATAACGGTAGCTCCAATAATTAATTATTCATCGAAGCAGAATAAGCACATTAATTATTAATTCGGGATTACGCCACCATAAACCCGAATCGAACTCTACCGATTATAGATGTATACTTATACTCAACCCATAGTGCGAATAAGTGTCCATCGATATAATCACTACATCTGGATTAACCCTCCATAGATTGTCCATTACAGTAGGAAGTCTCCGTGAACGGACTCAGAAAATCTTATCCTTATTTACCATTAACCCCTAATGATCAATTAGTGCACATATCGACTAGTAGCTAATTAGTCAAATGTGAACTCGGCCGATCGATCACTTTCTTAAGGCTAACAAATAAGGGATTGTCTCTCTACTTCCCCATGCAGGAAGGAATGGATTCCATGTCTCGTGAAAATCGAACTACTCACTCATCGTGAGGAGATAGTGCCAATGAGAAGTGGCTTGGAACACATATTCAAGTGAACCGTAACTAACACATCAAACACTACCCGAGACAAGCGGCACCACGTGATCACCTCTCAGATTAAGGTTGATCCATATATGATCATCTAATGATTTAATAAGATTCCTCGATTACGGAATTATATCGGAAATTGATTAAATCGGTCCATCCTATATGAATGCCATCATATATAAATGCCCCACGTAGGTACCCTCTACCGATAGTCCGGATAAGACTATCACACCCTAAGTGTGTTCAGGCGCATTATTGGTGTTTTAATCAAGAGACCCTAAACTCGATTAAGTTCACCACGGACTAACGATTTAAGTATATCACCACTAACTCAATCCTCACGTTCATTCCATACACCGAGCTAAGTGGTTACATCTGAGATATACTTAGGGTTTGCGCAGATGTATACTATATAAGCACAAAGCAAATAAGATGAGTAATAAAATCATCATTTATTAATATAAAACAATTACATAAATTGTCTTTCGGGCACTACATCTAACAATCTCCCACTTGCACGAATGACAAGTAATAATTGTTTTAGAGCACACCCATTAACTATACAACAAGAACTACATCTCCCACTTGCTCTAAAGCAAATGACTCATGTCCCGAATACCCATGTTTTCCAAGTGCCTCGTAAAGACCTCAATGGAAAGTGTCTTCGTAAATGGATCAGCAAGGTTGTCGGGTGAGGGATTTTCATGACGGAAATGTCTCTCTTTGAGCAATCTCTCTCGATCAAATGGTATTTTCTCTCTATATGCTTTGACTTCTGGTGACTCCGGGGTTCTCTGGAATTCGACACTGCCCCGTTGTTGTCACAGTAGAGACGTATCGGATTTTCTGGATTTGGGATTACTCCTAAATCTCCCAGAACTTCTTGAGCCATACCGCTTCCTTAGCTGCCTCGGAGGCCGCTATGTATTCGGCTTCCATAGTTGAGTCGGCCGTCTTGGATTGCTTGGCGCTTCTCGGACTATTGCTCCGCCTCCCGGAGTAAACACCGAGCCTGATGTCGATTACGATCATCTTATATCATTGGAAGTCGAATCAGTGTACCTGCGATATCCAGGTTCGCTTTGAATATACAAGCATATAATTCCTCGTTCTCTTAAGATACTTGAGGAGAATCTTCACTTTGCCGTCCAATGTTCCATGCCTGGATTGGGTGAAAACGGTGACCAAACCCACGCCATAATGGATGTCCGGTCTAGTACACAACATAGCGTACATCGGACTACCAACGGCCAAGCATATGGTATTCGTCCCATACTCTCAATTTCCTCAGGAGTCTGTGGAAACTGCTTCTTAGAGAGTTGAATGCCGTGACGGGTTGGTAGGAAACCCTTCTTTGCATTCGTCATGCTGTAACGCAACAACATCTTATCTATGTAAGATGCTTGGGACAGAGCCAACATCCTATTCTTACGATCCCGTATAACTTGGATCCCCAGAATATAACCCGCCTCTCCCAAATCTTTCATTTGGAATTGCGTGGATAACCAATTCTTCACTTCTGACAACATCCCCTTATTGGGTCCAATTAGCAGAATGTCGTCAACATACAACACTAAGAATGCCACATGATCTTTGACGACCTTCTTGTATACACAAGGCTCATCAAAGTTTTGTTCGAAGCCATACGACTTGACTGTTTCATCAAATCTATGATTCCAAGACCGAGATGCTTGCTTTAACCCATAAATGGATCGAGCAATTTGCACACTTTGTGCTCTTGGCCTTTCTCGACAAATCCTACAGTTCTTTGCATATATATTTCCTCGTCAAGATAGCCGTTTAGGAAGGTGTCTTAACATCCATCTGCGAGATCTCGTAATCTAGACATGCGACTATTGAAAGGAGGATCCGAATGGATTTGACATTGCCACTGGGGGAGAAGGTTTCTTCGTAGTCGATTCCTCTCTCTGTGTGTAGCCTTTTGCCACTAGCCGAGCTTTAAAGGTTTCAACCTTTCCATCCACTCCTCGCTTTCTCTTGTAGATCCATTTACTGCCTATGGGTTGTATACCCTCAGGGCAATCCACAAGTTTCCAGACTGAGTTAGAGTACATGGACTCCATCTCCTGATTCATCGCCTCAACCCACATGTCCTTATCAGAGTCATCCATAGCCCTGCGATAGGACACTGGATCATCCTCCACTCCATCAGAGACGGCGATATTAGCCTCTGGTTGCATACCATACCGCACTGGTGGCTTAACCACTCTGGTGGTACGTCTGAGTGGTCTAGGACTGTCATGGTCGACAGGTGTATCAGTGGTGTTGTTGTTCGTGACAGTAGGTGTCACCAGTGGTCTGACTTCGTCAGAAAGTAACTCCTCGAGTACAACTTTACTTCGAGGTTTGAAGTCTTTCATATATTGATCCTCGAGAAAAGTGGCGTTAGTTGAAACTATTACCCTCTGATCTTCTGGATCATAGAACAGACCTCCTCTTGTCCCTTGTGCATACCCTACAAGCAGACATACTTTAAATGCGTGATTGCAATTTGCTAGTCTTGTCAACCAAACACATGTGCCGGACACCCTCATATACGGTAGTAGCGCAAACTAGGTTTACTCCCACTCCATAACTCAAGAGGCGTTCTCTCGGCCAGACTTTGACGGCACCACATTTAGAATGCGGACCCATTGTTTGAAGGGCATGTCCCCAAAAAGACACCGGCGCGTGACGCGTAGCTCATCATGGATCGACCATGTCTATTAAAGTCCTGTTTCTCACTCTCGGCAACTCCGTTTCTTTGCCGAGGCGTTCGGGCGCGAACGTTGGGAACAAATCCCATGTTCCAAGAGGTAGTCGGTGAAATCGGTATCCATGTACTCACCTCCGCGATCGAGCGAAAGCATTTCAAAGACTTGCCCAAGCGCTTTTCGCTTCGCTGGAATTCCTTAAACTTTCCAAAAGCCGGATTTCTATGTAGCGAGATAAACATATCCGAATCTCGAGTAGTCGTCGATGAAAGTCACAAAGTACTCGAATCCACCTCTAGCCTGTACATTCATCGGACCACACAGATCTGAATGTACCAATTCTAAAGGTTCTTTAGCCCTGTTACCCTTTGACGAGAAGGGTCGCTTGGTCATCTTCCCCTCCAGGCAAGACTCGCAGACTCGCAGTGAGTCAACAGATAACTCACTTAAGGGACCATCTTTGGCCAGTCTTTTGATTCTTTCCAAGGAAATATGGCCTAGCCTAAGGTGCCAAAGGTATGTTTCATAATTTTTAGAAACCTTCTGCCTTTTAGCAGAACTTTGATGTGCTACTTTAAACATTTCAGTATTAAGCAGTGGAGTATCGGTTGGTTTAATGACATACAGTCTGTTTTCTAACATTGCAGAACATAAGTCACGTCCATTTCTGGAAATAACAATCTTATTATACTCAAAAGATAAAGAATACAATTGTTCTTGCAAAACAGACACAGAAATTAAATTTCTTCTAAAGTACGGAATATAAAAGACATGGTCCAACTTAAGGACTTTATTTCCAAACATTAAACGAACTACTCCCACTGCTCTTGCTGAAACCACTGCTCCGTTGCCAACTCCCATCACATGTGCCCCGTCCTCTAGCTCCTCATACGAACTAAGGATCTGCAAAGAAGAACAAACATGGTTAGTAGCTCCAGAATCCAGTATCCAAGTTGATACATCTTTAGCTACACTTTGTAGATTCCAAGACAAGTAAATTACTGTCTTATCCGTGCCTTGTTTGCCTAACCCTTTCCTTCCTTCACCTCTTTGAGATGTTTCGGGCAATGCTTGCGCCAATGCCCTAATTCTCCATAGTGAAAGCACTTACCTTTAGGTTTGGAAGGAGTTGCCTTTTTCCCTTTCTTCTTCATGGGTTTTGATTTCTGTTCTTTCACAGGCTTGGCTTTCGGCTTTCCCTTTGTCCCTTTGTTTGACGACTTAGTGTAACACCCCGGTTTTCCAATCCCGTCGGCCGCCGGAGTTGGTCACCGAAACGTCACTTCACGACACACAGTCGCAGCAGTAATACTCAACATTCCACAACAGAAGAAAAATAAACATCCACCATTCATTATTAAAAAGGGTCAAAGTAATTAAAATTTCTTGAAAGAAAATGAAAATATGTGGAAACGTCAATAAAATCTTAAAGTGCGGAAATCCAAAGAAAGTGAAAAGCGTAAAGACCGCGACTACGTGGCTCGATACCCCGCGACATCCCCGCAATCGGCAAACGTCCAAGAGAAAATACCTACTAAGAATCTGCTCCCCAAAACGGATCATAGCAGGGTCAACAGAAGTAACCGGTCAACTAAAAGTTGAGTAAGGATAAATCTAATATACGTAGAATGAAAGTTAACGACAATTTAAGGGAACTTCTCTATAGACATCAACCATCACATAACAAATACGACCAAACTATAACTGATACAACCATTCCACAGAAGATATGAAGCACCACAATCCATCTACACCTAAAGGTCCCGAATGTGCACATTCCTAAGGGTCATCCAATGGTACCATTATTAAAATGGTCCACACGTACTGGGGTGCAAGGATTTCCTCTCCCGGGTTATCGGATTCGGAGATACCCTATCCGGCCCAACATTACATCTGTCTGCAACTCCCCAAATACGGAAGGTCATTAAAGTCGTAAGGCGATTCCACTCCCGGATACCCGGCTTCGGTAGCTACCCTATCCGGGCCCAACCACTACGGGTCTACGAACATTCAATGCCTCAAAAATCAGGTTCCACAATGATAACACCATCCTTAATTCATCAAAACCCAACTTACAAAGCATGTTACTAAGATTTAACAATAACTAACAAAGAAATAAGGACACTTAAATTTGGACGCCCGTTTAAAAGGTTGGGCGCCCGTTTGGATAACGAACGCCCGTCCAAAACTTCGGACGTCGCCCAAAAGGACTGTTACATCTCGAATCCAGTTTTACACTGGGCGCCCGTCCATTATGCTTGGGCGCCCGTCCACTAAAATAAATTTACATCTCAGTAAAACAGACTTTGAGACGCCGCCAGACGCCCGTCTGAGTTGAAACCAAGACTGGACGCCCGTCCATTAAGGCAGACGCCCGTCCAGTCTGGCTGCAACTGGAACCCTAATAATTTTCAACGCGATTTCTGGGTTGTTCCTCAACAAAACAGCAGCAACAGCAATATAATATGTACAGCAAACCTCATATCAAAGTACCACAATGTCCACAAATTTTAACCCCAAAGCCAAACACATTTTTATGGACGTTTAACACCCCAAAGTATGACTAACAACGTAACGATTTTAACAAAAGATTTACAGTAATTGTTTTATGTTTCCACGCATAAACACAATGGTCTATACACCTTAAAACACAACTAGCAACCCCAACTTATACTCAAAACCTTGATCAACAATGCTATCGACCCAAACCACCCACACAACCCTACATGTTATTAAAAGCTCCATCTTTCGAACTAAACGAACACGCAACTTAGAATTATTCTTACCGATTGTGCGGCGTTTCTTTTGACAAATTCTTGCTAACGAATTAGAATCGTTCTTCCACGAAGCCCGAATCTATAAACAAAGGGAAAGCGATAATTACCAAGCCATTCTAATGGACCACCAAGGCAAACCACCAAAAAAATCGAAAACTCCCCACGAAAGCACAAGAGGATCGGCCATGGCCTTTGGCGGCCGATCAACGCTTCTCCCATCGTTCCGTTCGCAAGAATTATCCGGGAGGACAAGAAAGCGGTACTTACCGGCGACGGACGGCGGAAACTCTCACACCAAGAAGGAGGTTTTCTCTCCTTCTTCTTCACAATGTATGGCGGCAAGGGGGAGGGTTTTCTCTTGAGGTTACACGTCTCTTTTGAGAGAAGGAGGAAAAAGGCTAATTGATTAATTGGGAGGTTTAGAAAGGATTAAAATCCTTTTAATTACTACAATCCCTTTTTGTTCTTTTTTTTTTTTTTTTTTTAATATTTTTATTATCAATTAAATAGGGAATCAAAATTTCGGGATATTACATCCTCCCCCCCTTAAGACAAAACTTCGTCCTCGAAGTTCGGGTTCGTACCGGACGTTGTTCCACCCCCCTTAAAACAGCCTTCGTCCCCGAAGGTAAGAAAAGGATTCTACGTACAAGGCTTGAAGATTGCTTACCTTAAGAGAACAAATGTGGGTACTTCTGTCGCATAGCACCCTCAGCTTCCCATGTCGCCTCCTCGGTGGCATGGTTAGACCATAAGACCTTGACGATGCTAACCTCACGTCCCCTTGTTTTCCGTACCTTAATATCTAATATCTGCACCGGTACCTCCTCGTAAGTCAAGGACTGATCTAGCTCAACCACCTCTGGTTCAATCACATGAGAAGGATCACTCACGTACTTGCGCAATTGAGATACATGGAACACGTTATGCACCTTATCCAACGCCGGTGGCAAGGCTAGTCGATATGCTACTTCACCTACGCGTCCGAGATCTCATAAGGCCCCACGTACTTGGGACTCAACTTCCCTTTCTTGCCAAAACGCATTACTCCTTTGGTTGGTGATACTCGTAGTAGTACCTTATCGCCCACGGCGAACTCAATATCCCGGCGGTGTAAGTCTGCATAACTCTTCTGTCTATCTTGGGCAGCCTCATCTTTTCTCGGATTATTCTGCACGCTTGACCGTGTCTTCGATCATCTGTGGTCCCAAAATCATCGCCTCGGACGAATCGTCCCAACAAACCGGACTCTTGCACTTCTACCATAAAGTGCCTCAAAAGGTGCCATCTTAATCTTGGCATGGTAGTTTGTTGTTGTATGAAAATTCGATAAGATCGAGCTTTTCCTCCCAAGAGCCTTTGAATTCTAATACACATGCCCTCGGCATGTCTTCCAACGTTGTATGGTCCTCTCCGTCGACCATCGGTAGCGAGGTGAAAAGCCGTACTCATTCGTAGTTCCGTCCCCAAGGTGCTGTAGCTCATGCCAAAACCGAGATATAAATCTCGCATCTCTATCGACACAATGTCTTTGGGTATACCATGTAGTCTCACAATATTTCTCCGGTATGCCATAGCCAACTCCGTCTTACTCCAAGTGTCTTTCATCGGAATGAAATGCGCCGCTTTAGTCGATCTATCCACAACGACCCAAATCATATTATTCCCTTTAGGGCTCTAGGTAATCCATACAAAATCCATGGAGATGGAATCCCACTTCCAAACCGGCACATCCAATGGTGAAGCATACCCTGCGGCCGTCGATGTTCGATCTTTACCTTCCGACAAGTCAAGCACTTCGACACAAACTCGCTACGCCGCGTTTCATATTGGGCCACCAAAAGGTTTTCTTGAGATCTTTATACAGTTTGTCTCCTCCCGGATGAACAGAATAAGGCGTACTATGAGCTTCACTCAAAATCCGCCTCTTGAGTTCCTCGTCGGCTGGTACACACCACCGACCCTTGAACCGAACGCCACCATCCTCGTGTAAAGTAAAATCAACTGCTGCATCTGTACCAATCTTAGCCCTCTTTGCCTCGATTACCTTATCACCCGCTTGTCTCACCCGGATTTCATCATACAATTCGGGTTGCAAGACGAAGTCCCTCTTATCTCCACCTTTCTGGATGACACATATATCCATACGGTCTAACTCTTCTCGCAACCTCATCTGCGCGACTCTCTCACACAAGGAATGAATCGACTTCCGACTCAAGGCATCCGCCACTACATTGGCCTTCCCTTCGTGGTATTGGATTTCCATGTCGTAATCTTTAATCAACTCCAACCAACGCCTCTGACGCATATTGAGCTCCTTCTGTGTAAATATGTACTTCAGACTCTTGTGATCTGAAAACACCTTAAAGGTTATCCCATACAGATAGTGCCGCCAAATCTTTAATGCGAAGACCACCGCTGCCAACTCCAAGTCATGAGTCGGATAGTTACTCTCATACGGCTTGAGTTGTCTCGATGCATACGCAATCACTCGCCTCCGTTGCATCAGTACGCACCCCAGGCCATTCTTTGACGCGTCCGTATAAACCTCAATGTCCTCATTACCCTCGGGTAATGCTAAAATAGGAGCTGTAGTCAACCGTACCTTAAGGAGTTGGAACGCCTCCTCACATTTTCATCCCACTTGAACCGGTTCTCTTTCTTCATCAAAGCGGTCATCGGCCTAGCAATCTTGGAGAAGTCTTTTACAAACCTTCGGTAATATCCCGCCAAACCCAAGAAGCTTCGAATTTCTGCAACATTCTTAGGGGTTGGCCATTTCGCCACTGCCTCTATTTTGCTCGGGTCAACGGATACACCGTCTTTCGAAACAACATGCCCCAAGAATGCCACTCGTTCCAACCAGAATTCACATTTGGATAGTTTCGCGTACAATTGTTTTTCTCGTAGAATCTGCAGCACGAGCCTCAGATGTTCGGCATGTTCTTCCTTAGTCTTAGAGTAGACCAGGATGTCGTCAATAAATACTACTACAAACTGGTCCAAATAGGGCCTGAACACCCGGTTCATCAAATCCATGAAAACTGCTGGTGCGTTGGTCAGTCCGAAAGGCATAACCGTGAATTCGTAGTGTCCGTACCTGGTGCGAAATGCGGTCTTTGGAATATCCGCATCTGCTACCCTGAGCTGGTGATACCCTGATCGCAAATCAATCTTCGAGAAAATACCTGCCCCCCGTAGTTGATCGAACAAGTCATCGATCCTTGGTAATGGATACTTGTTCTTCTTTGTGGCGTTGTTCGGTTCGGTAATCAATACACACGCCGCATACTACCATCCTTCTTCTTCACAAATAGTACCGGTGCTCCCACGGGACACACTCGGTCGGATGTACCCCTTACCAAGAAGTTCTTCCAATTGTATTTTCAACTCTGCTAGTTCCTTAGGCGCCATACGGTAGGGTGCTTTCGATATTGGTCCGGTCCCGGGCACCAACTCTATCGCAAACTCTACCTCTCTCTGGGGAGGCATACTCGGTATCTCATCCGGAAATACGTCCTCAAACTCACGAACTACATCAATGTCCGTTAGTTTAGGATCCCCAAGATTTACATCATGTACATGACACATAAATAACGGGTACCCTTTCTTTATGAAGGATTTCAAGGTCACTACCGAAATAATTTTCACCCTAGGTTTATCCACAAATCCCTTGTGGGATACTCGCACCCCTTTAGGGCCTCTTAAAGTCACCTTCTTCTGCTCACAATCAATTTTGGCTTTATGCCGGTTCACCAATCCATACCCAAAATGACGTCGAAATTCTCAAGAGGAACTCGATCAAGTCAACCGACATGTTGACTCCATAATTACTAACGGTACATCTCTATGTAACTTAGAACACGGTACTAGCTCTCTCGACGGTTGCATGAACTCACAGTCAATCACCTCAAAATTAGCTAGACCCAACTTCGAAACATGCGAACTTGCTACGAAGGAACACGATGCACCCGAATCGAAAAGCACATAAGATAAAAGTGAGTTAACTAGAAAATTACCCGTCACTACGTGGTTGCTCGCTTCAGCCTCCTCTCTCGCCCACATAAATAGTTTCCCGGTCTGTTTCCTCCAACTCCTGGAATCTTTGGCCGACCACGATGGTCGGTTTCTATCCCCACCGGTGGTCGTAGGTGTACCCCCTTGTCGGCTCGGCGCGGAGTACCACTCTGCTCTTTGGTTATTCTATTACCATTCCTGTGTTACCCCTGGAGTCCCGACCATGTTGCTCCTCGCATCCGATCTTGCCTGGCGGTGTTGGAGCCGTAAAACACTCAAAGCTCGTGTCCGAACTTTCCGCAGCCGTGACACTGGACTGCACCTGAACAATCTGTACCTGGGTGATTTCTCTGACACCTCTTGCAGTGATAATTTCGTGGCCGACTAGACCCCTGAGAGTTACCCCTCGTTGGTGACCCCCACCGCCCCTATTAAACTGAGAATTTCCGAGAAAGATTGTCGCACTGGGTGATTTCCAAAGTTACTCCGCTTCTGCTGCCCCTGATTGTCCTCAGAGACACTCTTCCTCTTATTATTGGTAGCATATGCTGCCTTAACCTCCTTCCGAATCCTCTCAATGTTGCACGCTACCTCACACATCTCCTTTAAGCTCGTGAAGCCCCTACTTGCCCCCATACGATCTCGGATCGCCAAATCTAAATACTGTTCGAACTTCACCATCTTAGCCTCTTCAGTCGGCACTAGCTCAGAGGCATAGACCGCCAAATCAACAAACTTTTTTCGTAATATTCTTGGACCGTCATATCCCACGCTCGGAGATTGTCGAACTCCACTGCAACTCTTTCCTTTTGATTCAGGGGAAGAATTCACGCCTGTAACTCTTGTTTAAACTTCAGTCAGCTTCGGTGGTACCACCATCGACTCCCTTGCTCATTTTTCACCTGAGCCAACCTATCCTTGTTGGCACCCCACCACAAATCAGCTGTCAACCAAGTAGAAAGCGGCTTGGTCGACTTTCGCCTTCCAGTTCCGACTGGCCTGCCAGTGGCGAAGATCTTCTCGAACTCTCTAATCCACCGCTCAAGACCCTTAGGGTCTCCCTTACCGTCGTCTTGACTAGGCCTTTGTTGGCTCACGGCCTACGGTCATGCCGGTGGATGACCCCGAGAACGGTCTTCCGTCAACTTGTTAACCGCTTGAATCGGATCTTGATTCATCTTGACCAACTGATCAATCGGTGATCTCTCGTTTCCATTCCTAGGAGGCATAGCTAAAACTACAAAAGTAAACAATCATATATTCGATTATCGCCTATATCATGCCACGAGAATATTTCACATATACTAACACTTCATCGTCCAAAATAAATTGCAATATGCAAACCACATTTCCACATACATCGAATTCACCGTACCTTCCCTACATAGAGCTCAATACCTACCCCACACATCCTCACTTTGTGCTTATTTTAGTGAATTTATTCTTAAGGTTCATTTTAGGTGGTGGTCCTGGAGTCGAACGTCTCTGATACCACTTTGTAACACCCCGGTTTTCCAATCCCGTCGGCCGCCGGAGTTGGTCACCGAACGCGTCACTTCACGAATACGCAGTCGCAGCAGTAATACTCAACATTCCACAAATGAAGAAAAATAAACATCCACCATTCATTATTAAAAGGGTCAAAGTAATTAAAATTTCTTGAAAGAAAATGAAAATATGTGGAAACGCGTCAATAAAATCTTAAAGTGCCGGAAATCAAATGAAAGTGAAAACGTAAGGCTGCGACTCACGTGGGCTCGATACCCCGCGACATCCCCGCAATCGGCAAACGTCCAAGAGAAAATACCTGCTAAGAATCTGCTCCCCAAAACGGATCATAGCAGGGTCAACAGAAGTAACCGGTCAACTAAAAGTTGAGTAAGGATAAATCTAATATACGTAGAATGAAAGTTAACGACAATTTAAGGGAACTTCTCTACAGACATCAACCATCACATAACAAATACGACCAAACTATAACTGATACAACCATTCCACAGAAGATATGAAGCACCACAATCCATCTACACCTAAAGGTCCCGAATGTGCACATTCCTAAGGGTCATCCAATGGTACCATTATTAAAATGGTCCACACGTCTTCGGGTGCAAGGATTTCTCTCCGGGTTATCGGATTCGGAGATACCCTATCCGCCCAACATTACATCTCATGCGCAACTCCCCAAATACGGAAGGTCATTAAAGTCGTAAGGCGATTCCACTCCCGGATACCCGGCTTCGGTAGCTACCCTATCCGGGCCCAACCACTACGGGTCTACGAACATTCAATGCCTCAAAAATCAGGTTCCACAATGATAACACCATCCTTAATTCATCAAAACCCAACTTACAAAGCATGTTACTAAGATTTAACAATAACTAACAAAGAAATAAGGACACTTAAGCTGGACGCCCGTTTAAAAGGGTTGGACGCCCGTTTGGATAACCGAACGCCCGTCCAAAAACTCGGACGTGCGTCCAAAAGGACCTGTTACATCCTGAATCCAGTTTTTACACCTGGACGCCCGTCCATTATGCTTGGACGCCCGTCCACTAAAATAAATTTACATCCTGTATCGAAAACAGCTTTCAGACGCCCTTCAGACGCCCGTCTGAGTTGAAACCAAGACTGGACGCCCGTCCATTAAGGCAGACGCCCGTCCAGTCTGGCTGCAACTGGAACCCTAATAATTTTCAACGCGATTTCTGGGTTGTTCCTCAACAAAACAGCAGCAACAGCAATATAATATGTACAGCAAACCTCATATCAAAGTACCACAATGTCCACAAATTTTAACCCCAAAGCCAAACACATTTTTATGGACGTTTAACACCCCAAAGTATGACTAACAACGTAACGATTTTAACAAAAGATTTCTGATGAATTGTTTTATGTTTCCACGCATAAACACAATGGTCTATACACCTTAAAACACAGCTAGCAACCCCCAACTTATACTCAAAACCTTGATCAACAATGCTATACGACCCAAACCACCCACACAACCCTACATGTTATTAAAAGCTCCATCTTTCGAACTAAACGAACACGCAACTTAGAATTATTCTTACCGATTGTGCAGCGTTTCTTGACAGCCCTTGCTAACGAATTAGAATCGTTCTTCCACGAAGCCCGAATCTATAACAAAAGGGAAAGACGATAATTACCAAGCCATTCTAATGGACCACCAAGGCAAACCACCAAAAAAATCGAAAACTCCCCCCACGAAAGCACAAGAGGATCAGCCATGGCCTTTGGCCGGCCGATCAACGTTTCTCCCATCGTTCCGTTCGCAAGAATTATCTGGGAGGACAAGAAAACGGTACTTACCGACAACGACGGCGGAAACTCTCACACCAAGAAGGAGGTTTTCTCTCCTTCTTCTTCACAATGTATGGCGGCAAGGGGGAGGGTTTTCTCTTGAGGTTACACGTCTCTTTTGAGAGAAGGAGGAAAAAGGCTAATTGATTAATTGGGAGGTTTAGAAAGGATTAAAATCCTTTTAATTACTACAATCCCTTTTTGTTTTTGTTTTTGTTTTTTTTTTTTTTTTAATATTTTTATTATCAATTAAATAGGGAATCAAAATTTCGGGATATTACACTTAGCCTCAGCCAAATTGGCTTCAGCTTTCTTTTCCCCTTCTCGGGCCCGGTTGTTAGACTGGAAACCCTCGAATATCTGCAGCTCATTTATCAACCGCGTCAAGTCAAACTTAAGCTTGTTCATGACGTAGTTGGTCTTGAATCGAGGAAATCGGTGTGATGATTCGAGAATCATGCTCACCTGAGTCACTTCATCGAACTTGGAACCGTGAGTCTCAAAGATCGGCAAGTAATTGATCTTGTTCATTACATGACCCGTCACTGACTGACCCTTCCTCATCTTCGCGTTAACAGCCATCCTGACAGCCTCATGTCGGGCCTGATCAGAAGGTGAGCCGAACATGGAAACAAAGTGCTGCATCATTTCTTTTGCAGTGCCAAAGTTCTCACATTTGGTCCTTATGATCTCCGACATTGAGGCTAACATGATGCCCCGCGCTTTGTTGTCTGCCTCAGTCCACTTCTGCCGACTCTCTTTCTCGGCTTTGGAAGACTGAGTGGTAAGTGCTGGAATAGCCGAAGTCAAGGTGTGTTGAACATTTTCAAAGACGAGAACAACGTTGAGGTTACTTTTCCACTTTGAAAAATTGTTTCCGGTCAACTTATCATTTAACAAAGAAAGAAATGCGAGGCGACATGATGATGTCAGAAAGTAAAATGACAAAAATTAAATTCAAGTTCATAAAGCGCTAATAAATTTTAGGAACTATAAACTAAGTACTTATAGTCTATCCTACCGCTCCAAGGACTTAATCTCTCACCTCGGTGCGCCTTAGGGTAGGTCAAAGAGGTTTCGATTAATATTGAAGATCAACTTGAGAATCGAACATCTCATTTGTGATCGACAATCACCTTTCCTTTTTCAGCCAAGGTATTACCAAAATACCCTTTATGAGTGTGACCTACTGTTTCAGATCTTTAGATAAACCCCGAGTGTGCCGCCTTAGGGTCGGTCAGTGACTCAGTGAGTACCCAAAATCCTATCCTTAGAGACCAAGCCTTGAATTTTGATAGCGGTGAAGGCCTTCCTTAGGGGCCGAAATCAAAGCCGCACGAGGCGTCACCATTCTCTCACGCCGCTTGTGTCAACAAGAGGCCGTGGGGTCGGCCGTCGCCTCCCCGCTCCCAATCAATATTTTGAAAAAGTGGTGGGTTCTTGATCACGTTTTTGGACTTGATGTTACATTAAGGAACAATAAATCATAGGCCCGAATGTTGTCGGTTATGTGGGCTAGCCCACCCGACCTATTCGTTAGAACATATGTGGCCGCCGGACGGGTCAAGGCTAGGAGAGCTCCGTTGAGTCGTAGTGACTCTTCGGATGGCTCAAGATGCTGCACTCGTGCAAACGCCACACGTGGAGGTGAAGTCGATTGAGCCGTAGCTACCGTTGACCACCCAACCGTGGTTAAACCACTTTCGAACCTGTTTGCCCGTGATTATCCAATCCTTAAACATCAAACATTCACGTGAGACACTACGGAACAAAAGCGTAATCTCGTCTTAGGTAAGGTGGAATTCACGAGAATCCAACACCTTAACCACGAGGTTTCGGATTTTACTCCTTATGCTTTCGCAGAGTGGGATTCACCGAGAATCCATCACCCAACCTCGACGATTGAAAAACCCGTGTTCCTCGGTTTTTACCCTAATTAGTTTCTAATTAATATCAAACAATTAATTAAAACTAATCGTGTGTTTTATACATGCCTAACTAATTCCTCGAATTAATTTCTACATGTATGCATAAAGAGTGGAATTCATGATATGATGCATGTCATGGTAATTTTCCGGTTCTACTCATACAATATACACATGTATACTAGTGCGGAAAATAAACACCGAGATGGACCGTTGGCACCCCCGTAACTAATCTATTCGAAAATAAATTAAAACCCTAATCTGCAGCTGTTAAGAATCTTCGACGATCGGCATATCAAACGAACTCGGATCGGGACGAAACTTTCCAGATCTGATCTTCATTCTTCGGACTTCAATATGGACGGTTGGATCGCAGCTTTGACTTTTCAATCTTCTCCAGCGAGCCGTCCAACTTGCTGCTGAATCTGACTTTTACAGCAGCGCATCAATGACTTCCCACTGCCGATCGGGAATCGAGATGAAACCCGATCGATATGAAATTTTTATTCCACGTACAAAACTCCATATTTGTAAATCTGACCGGTTGGATTTGCGTTTCAACGGTCGAAACTCTCCCAGAAATTCGAGGAAGTCACAGGTAGGGTTTCTGTGAATCCTGCGTTTTTCTGTTACAGCAGCTTCTTTGCAGCAACGAACCGACATCCAAACGCACTCTGATCGACGCCAAATTTTGTGGGATTGTTCACCAACTTCCAATCTTGATTCTGACCGGAGGGATCTTCTTTTTAACGGCTCGATCAACGGGAAAAATGAAAAATCTAAACAGATACTAAACAGATCTATTTTCTGGAAATTAAAATTGCAATAAAAATAAATTACATAATTTCCTATACTCATATGAACGAATTTTCATCGTTCATATGAGTTTACAATAGATCTAACGGGTAAACGATGTCAACCCCAATCCATCTCTTCAACCATAACAATTTTAATCACATCAATGCATAAAATAAGTAAAAAAAAATAAATAAATAAATACCTACATGCAATTCCACTCCTTTAAATCGTTTAACTACGATTATGATTATATAAATCGTGGAACCTGTCTCTGATACCACATGAAGGATGCAGGTTCTTAGATCTAACCAAGTTAGATCTATACGCAGCGGACGGATCACGATTTACATATCATAAAACATAGTTAAAGGACTTAAAAACTACAATGGGGTTAAAATCAAGTTACCAATATTAGGAAGAGACGCCTTGATCTTCCGATGTGTTCTCCAAACGGCGGTTGGTGGACACCCTTCTTGACACTCGAACCTCCTCGATATGCAATACTCAAGAAAAACTTATAGTTTTCTTTTACAAAACCCTAGGCAAGAAAACTAATTTTTCTCCCCTTTTTTCAAGTGATGGTCGAAATTTTGCTTGTGCAATTTCCCTTGGAATAACTCTCCTTTTATAGGAGAGTAAATCCTTGGCCTCCAAGTTTTAATTAATTAAATAAATAATTAATTAATCCAAATAAAAAGATATTTTCCTTAATGATTAATTGTGACATGTATTGACCAATAGGAAATCAAATAACAAGTCATCCAACCAATCATATAACAAGAATATCTTTTATTTTCCACATCACAAAAATAATTCTTGTGATAAATGAATACCTAGAGGCACCACTTTTTATGGTATAAAAGCCCACATAAAATGTCTTTTATGTGTATAATATTATTTAGTCCAACTAAATAATATCCATGCATATCAATTAATTAGCCCAGCCAATTAATTATTTCTGAGGCCCAAATATCAAGATCATTTGTCCGAATTACAGAAGCCACATCGGGGACCATGGACCTATAACCAGTAGCTCCAATAATTAATTATTCATCGAACAGAATAAGCACATTAATTATTAATTCCGGGATTACGCCACCATAAACCCGAAACTGAACTCTACCGATTATAGATGTATACTTATACTCAACCCATAGAGCGAATAAGTGTCCATCGATATAATCACTACATACGGATTAACCCTCCATAGACTGTCCATTCTGAGTAGGAAGTCTCCGTGAACCAGACTCAGAAAATCTTATCCTTATTTACCATTAACCCCCTAATGATCAATTAGTGCACATATCTGACTAGTAGCTAATTAGTCAAATGTGAACTCGGCCGATCGATCACTTTCTTAAGCCTAACAAATAAGGGAATTTGTCTCTACTTCCCGCGCAGAAGGAATGGATTCCATGTCTGTGAAAATCAGAACTACTCACTCATCAGGAGATAGTGCCAATGAGAAGTGGCTTGGAACACATATTCAAGTGAACCGTAACTAACACATCAAACACTACCCCGAGACAAGCAAAGACACTCGTGATCACCTCAGATTAAGGTTGATCCATATATGATCATCTAATGATTTAATAAGATTCCTCGATTACGGAATTATATCGGGAAATTCAGATTAAATCGGTCCAGTCCTATATGAATGCCATCATATATAAATGCCCCACGTAGGTACCCTCTACCGATAGTCCGGATAAGACTATCACACCCTAAGGTGTTCTGGGCGCATTATTGGTGTTTTAATCAAGAGACCCTAAACTCTGATTAAGTTCACCACGGACTAACAGTTTAAGTATATCACCACTAACTCAATCCTCACGTTCATTCCATACACTGAGCTAAGTGGTTACATACAGATATACTTAGGGTTTGCAGCAGTGTATACTATATAAGCACAAAGCAAATAAGATGAGTAATAAAATCTGTCATTTATTAATATAAAACAATTACATAAATTGTCTTTCGGGCACTACATCTAACATGCAGAAACTGAAAACTGAGCTTTTTCAGGAGAACAACTAGAGGAGATAACTAGAGCAAGTGAGTTTTCAACAATGACTTTTTAAAGAAGACTGCTCCGATACCAATTGTTGGTCCCTTGGAAAGGCTAACACTAGTTTAGAGGGGGGTGAATAAACTTGTCACCAAAAACCTAAGACTTAAACAAATTAAGGTTCAGTTTTAACTTGTGTGGAGTTGAGCTGAAAAAGATGAGTTTAAGTCAAACTGACTTATAACAGAACTGAGTCAACCGGCAGCGGATATAAGTTTTAGCCTTTAAATTGGATCTTGTTGTTTCTATATGAAAAAGCTGTGAATGCGAAACTGAATTCTGGTGAATGTCAGTTTGTGAATGGTGTATGCTTATAACAATCAGTTTCAGTATGTTGTATAAACAAATATAAATGCTGTAAAATAAATAAATGCGTAAAGTAAGTAGAGCAAGATATATAGTGGTTTCAGGTGGTGTAATCTTGTACATCCACTCTTCCCCTATGATGTAGGAGGAAAATTCCACTAGAACTTTCTGAGATAAGCCGTTACAAAAAGTCCTAAATGATAGTACTTGACTAATCCCTAGTGTCACTATCTAAACAACTAAAGAACCGGTTGGTTTGCTGCTCTTCAACTGCTTGAACCACTGGTCCTTAGAGGGTTGTGTTGCCTCTTCACCAGCTACCACCACAAACACAGTCTACCTGACTGCAAAAGTCACAACTGTCCTTGGCAACTCCTTGACTGGATTGCTTCACAATCTAAACCTTTGATTAAGAATCAAGGTTGGGCTGAGAATCAATAATTTGATTCTTGCTTGTGGTTCTTCTAAGTGTCAAAATCTGGATGTGACCGATGTAGTTAGAACACTTGAAGAAATCTAGATAGGATCTTGTTGAGCGCAGATATTGATAGCAATTCGAATGTACTAGACTTGTGCACTAAAATGCTTGTAATCTTGTTAATTCGGTGGTTGATCCTTGAATCCAAGTCCTCTATTTATAATTGAGGTTCAACGTTCATCTTGCTTGAATTCGAATTGTGTCAACGTCTATATTTTCAGATGTCAGGTGTCAGAGACCGTTCTGACATGTCAGTTCATCATCCAATAGAAATCCTTGATTTATAACGTTCGAATGTACTTCCAATTGTTTGGAAATTTGACTATAAAACTGAGTTTCCTGATCTGTTTTATACTGAGTGTGTCAGTTTTCAGTTTGTTAAGTGACTTAGAGCATTATCTGAGTTTTTACTCTTCTTCAAAACTTCAGTACTCTATTTATCTGATTTTTCGTGACTGAATCAGATTACACCACTTCTTATACATATTTTTTTTTCTAAGATATCATTGTCCTTATGATACTTAGGTCTTCTTTCAAGATCCATAAAGTCAGTTCAGGCCATCACAGACTTACCTGAATTCTAACTTTACAGTCTCGGCTTCATAACTGAGTTTGAACCCTTAGTTGTTCAATCTTCTTTCACTGAGTTTGTGACCCCCAGTTCTTCAAATACTGAGTTTGTTCCCTCAGCCTTCAGTTCTAGATAAGCCAATCGAATCTGTGTCCCTCAGCGAACTTACCTTCTTCGGCTCTGAGTGAACTTCAGTTTTAGGTGTATATCTCCAGTCTTGAGTTCAGTTCCAATTTTCTAATTGATTTCCACTTTTCAGTTTTACGACACTCCAATCTATTACAGTGCTTGTCTGATATAACCTATACAATTATCAGACTCTAGTCAAACTTATACATTCAGTTCTAGACATCTTTTAGCTTTCCACTATAACAGCTAGTTCCAGCACTTGATCAATGGGGTGTAAACAAACATATGCTTAAATGAGATGAATCATCATCAAAACTAAATTTTATTTCCAACACCATTTGATTAATGGATTCACCTGTCTTTATTTTGAAATACCCATACTTTTGTTTAGGAACAGATAATTTGTTTTCTTTGATTGCCTCTGATCCTTCATTGACAAGTGTCAATTTGTCCCACATTTGCTTTGTTGTTTTGTAGTCTTTGATCCTCATGAACATATTGCTGTCAAGATTTTTCATTATCATATCTTTGGCAACAAAGTCTAGATTTGCTCTTTTTCTGTCATCTTAGGTCCAGTCCTTCTTTTGTTTTTCAATAGGTTTGCCTTGATCTGGGCCTGTGGTCTCCATAGTCATGATCTTGATAGTGCCATCATTGATAGCATCTAGCATCTCCTTTAGAGTTGTTGCAAGATGAGACAACATTCTTATTTTGTATTCATCAAAATTGTTAACATTAAAAACATGAATTTTAGACATGAAATTTGAAGACTCCGTAATATAACAGTAAGAATAGTACTTAAGGTTTTTGAAAATACTATTTGAAAATCGTGATCTCTTTGTTACCAGAAATCATATCCGAACAGGTTCTAATACACAGAACATTGCTCTGATTCCAATTGTTGGTCACAGAGAAGGGCAAAATATAGTCCGAAGGGGGGTGGTGAATGAAAATATAGTGAGTTAAAAACTTTGTAATTGTTGGTCAGTGTATCTAGGATCAAAATTCAGAGAGCAGTATGAAGCAGATAAGAAACGTGTGGAGGAGGAGAAAGAAGCATTTAAATAGGAAGCCGAAGAGTGTTTAAAAGAGTACGAAATGTATCGGCCAAGTGAGTTTTCTATTAAGTTGATTGATATATCTTCTGATTACAATTCCGATGATCCGGAAGAGGATCTCGACACTATGTTCTCTGACCCTGAGGATTACGCAGACTCTGATATCATAGTGAAGCTAGGAGACCCCAGGACGTTTCAACTCCCAATCACAATCAACGGTGTATCTATAGTATTAGGACTCTACGACTCCGGTTGAGTTGCAATATTCTTCCTTTCTGCCTTTGTAAGAAAGTTAAGATTTAGGCAACCATGAACCAAACCCTATCCTTGACCTTTGTCGATCGGACCAGAGATATGCATGCCGGTCTACTAAAAAGAATTGCACAATCAAGGCAGGAGGATTCACATTCCCGATACATTTCACAGTCTTAGACGTACCGGAAGATCCTAGTGCCCCAGTTCTATTAGGATGGCCTTTCTTAGAGACCAGCGAGGAGATCATGGATTTCGATAATAGGGAGATAACTCTTAGGAATAATAATGATGATGTAACTGTTAAGATCCTAAAGCCCCTAGACAATAGGCTTGAATGCTGCATGATGACTTGTGGTTCTGGAGACGTGAAAGTTGTGGAGATAGATGAAGAGAGGCCTAAGCATTGAGAGGTTCTTGTAGAAACCTGTGAGCATGATTTTATGAGAGTACTGCTTAAAGAACATGAGGAAAAAGGCCACAGCAAGACGCTCACGGAAGTCAGTGCTTATGTATGGTGTAGTAATGTAGAGCGGACATTTGAAAATGTGGAATCCCTAAGCGTTAAGGTTAAATCTCGAAGCAGGGGAAGACCTAGTGCACGAGAAAAAAGGGAAAAGCATGCCTGGAGAAGAGCTCAGAAGGGTTCTACGACGGTTAAGGCCTCAAGAATGGAGGTTTGGCGAGTTAAAGCCCCAACCCCTGAATGAGTGAGGATCTGAAGAAAGTCGAGCTGGCGACTATAAACTCAGAACTATCTCTTGAACCCTTAATTAGGAAATTAGTCAATAAAAGTAACCGGATGAAATGATGAGCTTTTTTTCATCCAACCGCACCCTTAGGCTTGAAACCGATGGATGTTGGGAAGGTTTTTTTTACTTGTTATGGATTATTGTGAAATAGGTTAGGATCAAGTCAGAAATAACAAAAGAAGGAGTAAGAACTAGTGATTTGAGGTCAGGATTGAGCAGCAATTAAATGTATGGTGTGTAGAACATGAGATTAGAAAATAGGGAGAAAATTTGGCCCCGATTAATCGGGCATATCCCCCGGTTTATCGAGCTAGGTTTTATCGGTTTTTGTGTTAGATTTAAGATCATACCCTTCAGTGACACATGAAGGACATGGTATCAGTTACCCACCTATTAGAGCAGCCGCCCAATTTTCCTCTTTTCCATCATTACCTCATTTTCCACACTCCACCATTACTGCACCTCCTCAATACCATCAATCAACTCCTCAATCCCCTTTCCACCATTACTTCTTTACCCACTATCCCACTAAATCCTTCCATTTTCTCCTATTTAAACACCCCTTCACCACCGTTATTCTTCATCTTCAACACTCTTCCTCCTCTTCATCGTACAATTCTCTATTTCTTTTCTTTTTTATATCTCTCGGCCCCTACCACCATTACCACCACCACTATTAACTATATTTCTTCTATTTTCAACACCTCAAACCCTTTTCTATCCTCTGTTGTGTGGTTCTGCTGTAACAGCATTGTTGCTACAGTTCATCTTCTTCCATCATCAGCAGCATTGTTCTAGACAAAATCAGGAAAATTTAGTCACGATTAATCAGGACTAAGGGCCGGTTAATCGATGGTTCATTTTTGTTTCAGGATCAGTGTATCAGCAGTCTCTGTCATCAGCAGTAATGGCCCCAAAACGCAGCTGAATCATACGTCATCCGAGCGGTCAACAGGTTGTACAAGGAGATTCAGGATTGAGCAGTTCGATTCTTTGGAGATCTACGAGTCGTTTTGAGGTCATTGGAACGGACGACCTGTTGCCCGTGAGTGTGGCGTCGACGTGGAGGATTGTGGCTCTATCTTGCCAAAAGCCCTTAAGTTTTATGACATTCTAGATACGGTGAAGGCACCAAACCGGTTCAATGCTATGGTGGTGCGTGAGTTCTATGCATATCTGGCGCATAACCCAGGAGGTACGTTTGCTATGGTCCAGGGGTGAAAGTGGATTTCACCGTCGAGCAGATCAACGCCTAATACGGGGTGCGCAATCCACCAGTGGACCCAGAGGAGTATACATCCTCCTCCAAAGTGAATGATTTGGACAGGATGTAGATGATAGTTGAGTACTTTGGGGGCAATGGAAGCGCAATCCAATGGGAATCCCCACCATCTTCCCAGAGAATGACCTATCTTGGGATAGGAAGATGCTGAATAGATTTGTCTGTTCCTGACTTCTGCTGACCAAGCATACGGCATCCATTACACCAAAGGGGGCGGAATTGATGTTCTACCTGCAGCAGGAATCTCCAGTTAACATCGGCATCCTGATGAATGACCGTATCGTGGAGATTTCCGATGAGTCCGAGCGAGAGTAGCTGCCTTATGGTCCTATGATAGATATGTTTGTTGTGGAGAACGAGGTTCCTGTTCTGGTCAGTGACGATTGGGAAGAGCCTGAGCTAAAGATCCATTCACAATCGCTTTCAAAAGTAACCAAAAGAATGGGTCAAAGAGCTGAGAGAGAGCATACTCCGGTCCATGAAGGGCCTTGATCTCAGAGGGCTTTGATTGAGTAGAATGCAAGAGAGATTGCGAGTCTTCATCTCAAAATGGATATGATGGACTTTTTAGGCATTCCTCCTTCGACCCCACTGTAGGATGTAATATCTCCGGATGGATCAAAGATCCACCCGATTACGCAAAGGAAACTACAAGATCTAGATCTAGTCAACCAAAATATATAAATATAATAGATCTAATCTACGAGAAGGATAGATTGCTTACTTGTTTATTGTGAATAAACTCCATGAACAATCTTTGTAGATGCGCCGGTTGAGAAGCCATAATCTCCCAACGCGTATCTCCAAGCAACACCAAGTGGATGGTGTTTCACGCCGCCGGACCTCCCCGATATGCTCCTAGAAAAATCCCGAAGATTTTTCCAACTCCACCAACTCGAAATTTTCAGCCAATTTCTCTTGTGAATAGTGACGTGAATAGTGATTTTTTGGTTCAATGGAGAACTCTTCTTATATAGGAGAGAGATCCTTGTTCCACAAGGATTTAATTTAATTAATGGATAATCAATCAAATAAATCATTTTCCATAAAAGATAAATCTAATATTTTCCCAAACAAATTATGATAAATAAAAGATCATTATCTAATATATTAATTATTTAACCAATAAATAATTAAGCACATGTCATATAATAACACAAGAAAACAAATTCCTTGTTAATAATATATACATATTGGCGCCAATACCTAATTAAATAGGTCATGGGCCGAAATTCACCAAACCGGGTCGAGTCCATGAAAAATTGTCTTTTCCATGTTTTTAATCATTTAGTCTAACTAAACAATTAATCCACATATCAATTAAACAGTGCAATGCTACCATTTAATTATAATCGAGGTGCAACGACGAGAAACCTATATGCTATATTAGAGCCACGTCGGGGACCATGGACGATATTCAAAGAGCTACAATAAATCGAATAATATTATCCGTCGATCGAACAATAATATTCAATCTATTAATTCGGGATTACACCACCATAAACCCAAATCGAACTCGCCGAATATAGATAACTTACACTCAACCATGAGTTGATAAGGTGTCCACCGATATAATCATTACATACGGATAAATCCTCCATAGATTTGTTCATTTTTAGTCGGGATATTTCCGTAAACCCTTCTCAAACATATTATCCTTATTTACCATTAACCCCTAGTGATCAATTAGTTCACATACCGGACTAGTAGCTAATTAGTCTAACATGAACTCCGTGGATCGATCAGTTTCTAGGATTAACAAATAAGGGAACTGTCTGTCTACTTCCCGAGGGAAGGAATGTATTTCATATCTGTGATAGCACAGACTACTCACTCATTTCAGAATAGAGCCAACGAGAAGTGTTGGACCACATACTTCGAAGTGATCCTTACTAACACATCAAACTCTACCCTAGTCAAAGCAGTTGTCTGTGATCACCTCAGGATTGAGATTAATACATAAATGATCATCTTGTGATTCGATAAGACTTCTTGATCATGGAATTATATCGAGAACTCAAATCAAATCGGTCCAGCCCTATATGATTATCATCATATATAAATGCCCCACCAGTACCCTATTACCGATAAAGGCTGAGATAAGACTGTCACACCTAAAGTGTTCAGGCGCATTATTAGCATATTAATCATGAGACCCGCACTCATTAATCAACGCCACGGACTAAGTTAATTTTAAGTACATCGCACTAACTCAATCCTCTTGTGCACACCACACACCGAAAGTTATGTGATTACATAAACGAGGTACCTAGTGGTTTTCGTGAGTGTCTTATTTATTAGCATACATGCATATAATAAGATGAATTATTAATCTGTCCTAAAACAATTACATAATTGTCTTTCGGGCACTACACCTAACAATCTCCCACTTGCACGAAAGGCAAGTGGATTAATTGTTTTAGAGCACACCCTTATTTATATATATCTACAACATTCTCCCACTTGCTCAAAACAAGTGAGACGTATCTCTCAAATCTGTACCCTCCAAGCACGACCGGAGTGTGCCGCCGTAGGGTAGGTCAGTGACCCGGCGCGTACTTAGAATCCGAATACCATGTGACTCGGTACACTGATTAGGTAGGTTGGCGGCTTGGGTCAACTTTGGGATCGAAACGTCGCCTTTCCATCTAATCCGGTGGTACGATTGCAATATGCCTCTGATTCAACACTGAGGACAAAATCGACTAAACGATCATCCTTAATCTGACCTAAAGTCAGAATCAGTGTCATCACTTATATCCTAGTTTGCACCCGAATATACTAGCATATTATTCCTCATTCTCCCGAAGAGACTTGAGGATTGACTAAACATCCCATTTCGTATTCATCTGCAGGTTTAGATAACTATTCCTGAGAGGTAGGGTAGACTACATCGTTGAATGTTGCATAAATGCCAGAATATCTTAACCAGGTGAATAGATGGGATTGCCAATGATCGATTCTCATGAATTTGAGCGAATCAAATCCTTAAGAATGAATCCCGATGGCATGTCAGACTCTGACTTCAGATAACACACCCATGTTGTTTCCAACTGTTTCAGTGTTACCATTCACAAACGCTAACCTACATACTACTTTACTAATATCGAAGCCCAGTCTACCAAAGACTTATCAATATTCTGGTCAAGTCCATATATTAAAATATATGACTTTGAAATGACTGAGAGGTTTGCTTTAATCCCCAAAGGATATAAGCTATGGCGGGCATCCCGCTAAAAGTTCATTCGAATAAATGAAGATGCCGTTAGTCTCGCAAAAAGGTCTTAGGAATCACCCTATTTTCCGCTTTGTAACGAATCCGCCATTTGTTCTTAGCTAAAACCCTTATGTTCTGAATGAATTCAGATTCCGTTGTTCGGCGAGAAAGTCTTAGGGAATCATCCCTATTTCCCACTTTCTGACGAAATCAAGGAAGACTGAGTGGTAAAAGAGATCACGGTCTGGTTAACTCTCTACCTTTTAGGGAATCACCCCTAAATAACTCAGCTTTCCGTTGAAAGTTAAACTTTCCGATTCGTTCGACTCTTCTCCGTGTAGTTCCAATTACTCCCACTGGGCATGAGATACTCAGGTGGTTCTACAAGAGTTTCAACAGAACTGGAGTATCAAACTCCATTCACAGGGTTATGGATTTTAAACCAACCTCTATGATCAGGATCCTATACAGTCCACGAAGGACTATAGGTCATCAATCTACCCTATAGACCGTAAGGTCCTGCAATGTGTAATGGACAAACCATACTCCCACTGCGTTCAGGGTGGATTGATATACGGATCTAGTTTAGTAGTTCTTATTAGTGTTATCACCAACTGCCGGTGTTGGATGTGGACTGAACAAATCAATTAGTAACATCTTGAGTACAAATACTTCAAGATCTAAGGTTGTTATTTATAGACTCTATCAGACCGAGTTTGACAGTATAACCGTCATTCTTTGGTTTTACGAGTTTTATAACCAACCTTTACTCAGTGCATTAAGATATTTCACGACCTGAACGTGTATGCAAAATTTCCAGTCCTACCTTCAAGCACTAAATGCTAAATGTCTATATTTACGGAAGTGGGGTGAACCGAATTCACTCCTTATCCACAAATGTGTAGGCATCTTTTAGGTAGACTTCTCGGTTTTTCATCACAACGTAAACCGTTATTTTGCAACTAATATCTTAAATGAGTTCAGCAGCGTATCGTAGCACACCAATGACTATATAAGGCAAGTTTATGGTGTATCCTTTAGTGAAAACATTTCACTGGGAGGCATGCCGAGCATCAGTCCCGAAAACTATGCAAGAACCTATTTCTGAGTATGGAATACTCTATCTCTGGTGAAATCAGAGATTTTCTCCAAATATTTTGGATAAACTTACCGGAGTTTTGAGTAGTTATCAGACAATATGTCATTACTCAGAAGCTCCCACTAGCTTGTATCTTTCATATGACCCCGAAGGTCGATATGAACAAGCTATGTAACTTCTTTAAATCTATTACCCTTTTCCCAATTGAAAGGATACTTAGGCATTGTTCCTTTGAGACAGGGTTCCTTTGACTGGGAGATAGGAATCACCCTGAGCCATTCTTCAGATCTTGTCGTTAGGGAATATGCACTAATTAATAGAATAGAAAGAAGCGTTTATCTAAATACGGAAACCATTTGCGTTTATATTGTGTTGCATATACCTATTCAGCATTTCTTAGTGGTTTTAACTTTATCAAACAAAAGTCCGAGTCTTGGGTTCGTGCTACGAATGTTATATTTATCATCAATAAGATAAACAAATTATCCTATTGAAAATGAATACGTTCGTTCCAACGAATCCGAAAACAGAAAATGAATTTTCTGTGATACTCAAGAAGTGAATCCGAGATTCATTTCCTTATATCACTCCCACTAGTCTATCTGAAATAACTGCCCATTGTCTATTTTATTTATCATTTAATGCAAAGCTACCTAGTTCTTCCAAAGAACTTTAGCTTTCGAGAAAATTGCTAGGGATGCATTGGTCGTTTAATTTTTCGGTTTAGCCTTAAAACTACTTAGTTTAGATGACTAACACGTATAAACATTCATTCCCATTCTCGACTTTCCTTAGATGGAGAACAGTCTTGAACTAGCAGTTAAATGCGAGTAGACACTACTCTTGAAGCGTAGGATGTTGATGTTACTTACTTGGACTATCGTTTTCTAATCGTCAAATCATAAGACCAAAGCTCCCACTAGTTAATCGGTTCCAAATACCGTCTAACTAGCAACACTTTGTATTTATGATTTTTCAAAGATTAGAACAACACCTAGAACTAAGCTCCCACTAGTTTATCAGATCCAAATACTGTCTAACTAGCAATGATGTGTTCATGATGTTTTAAAGATTATAAAATCTCCAGAACTAAGCTCCCACTAGTTTATCAGTTCCAAATACTGTCTAACTAGTAACGCTTATTCTTGTTTTTCCAATGAATGGAGAAACTCTTGTGCATTCCATTACACATTTCTAATTATTCAGCAAAATAACAAATCATAAGACTAAGGCTCCCACTAGTTTATCGGTTCCAAATACCGTCTAACTAGCAACGCCTTATGTATATGATTTTCCAATTTTTCAATTAGAAATTTGATGTGTAATTACACTTTTAAAATTCACTAAATGAATTTTATCTGATAGTCCTATGTCATCTTTTGTAAACTAAGTATGGTCGTCTCTCGTTCAACACGAGTGACACCCGTGACATACCTGTACTATGTCACTTAAGTTTTTAAAGGCTCAAGAGAAAAAATCTCTTCTGAAAAGTTAACTGCATTTATTGATAATTACAACGTACTTGTTACTTTCCACATTTTTATTGAAGTCCTATTACTAACAATTTAGTAACCTAGATATTTAGTTGTAAATCAAATGACAGAAAGTTAAATTCAAAAATAAAATTTTCACTACTAGATTTATTTAAGGAATAATAAACTATAAGAAGTCTATCCTACCATTCCAAGGATTTAACCTCGCACCTCAATTGCCGCGTAGGTAGGTCAAAGAGGTGATAGTTAAACTGAGACAATCTCTCTCAGTGATTAATCTTCGAGAATCAAACATCTCAATCGATTTCTGTAAGGGTCAGATTACGCTTAGAGTCGATGATACATCTGTTACCTTCACACGAGGGAAAAGTCCTGAGGAAACCTTGATTGAAGAAATCTCGTTCGTTGAAGCAATTTATGGGGACGAAGAAGATGCCAACTCTGAAGAAGCGATAGAGCTAACAGAGATAGGTTTTTTCGAAGCTATAAACGTTACAGATCAAGCTGACTGTGGACCATCTTCTGTTTCATTACCGGCTTTAGTCACTGGGCCTGTCAATGAACAAGAAACATGGAGATTCCCAGCAATGAACGCTGATTTCAAAGAGCTGTATCGGGAAGACTTTAACCCTGTGGAAGAGGAAGCCCTTATGGGTAGTTGGGATGAAGTGGATTTCTGGAGAGAGACTACTCATTGGGAGGTTGATGATTGGGAACAGCTAGTAGAGGAGCTAGAAGAAGAAGAGTTGAGAAATATGATCAAGCATGAGAAGGAGAAAGCGGGTGCTGACAGAAGGATCCCTATGGATGATGTGATCCAAGTTTTCTTTCAGGGTTATACCTCGGGAAGATGAGGTATTCTTTGATCAACCACTTCAATCCCATAAGGAAAAAGGTGGCCCTTAAAATCGAGTATTGAGCAACCACTCTCGACTTGAGCTTAAAACGCTTCCTCAACACCTTAAGTACATTTTTCTTAAGGATGGTGATAAATTGCCCTTGATCATCTCTTCAAACTCGAGCCGAGCAAGAAGCTGGCGATAAAAGTGCTTGAAAAGAACATCCTCGCGTTCGGATGGCAAGTGGGTGATATCCAAGGAATCAGCCCCGATGTGTGCATGCATAAAATCCGAACGGAGGACGGAGCTAAGAAAGTAAGACAACCTCAGCGAAGGCTGAATCCGCACATGCGGGAGGTTGTCAAGAAAGAAGTTATAAAGTGGTTAGACATGGGAATCATCTATGCAATCGCCGACAGTGAGTGGGTTAGCCCCACCCAAGTTGTGCCAAAGAAGGGAGGTATCACCGTTGAAAAGAATGAAAAGGGAGAAGAGATAGCTTTACGCCTTGTGATCAAGCTCTGAGTGCGCATCGATTATCGCAGATTGAATGAAGTCACCGCCAAAGACCATTTCCCCTTACCCTTCATTGACTAGCTTATTGAAAGACTGAGTGGTCATAAGTATTATTGTTTCCTCGATGGATATTCTGGTTACTTCCAGATAGCCATCGACCCTAATGACCAGGAGAAGACTACGTTTACGTGTCCATCAGGCACTTTTGCCTTTCGCAGAATGCCTTTCGGGTTATGCAATGCACCAGCAACATTTCAACGGTGCATGTTGGCCATTTTTGATGGACATGTGGAGAAATGTATGGAAGTCTTCATGGATGATTTCTCAGTCTATGGCGATAGCTTTGATGAGATCTTGGAAAATCTAGATATGGTGCTTCAACGCTGTGTTGAAAAGAATTTAGTGCTTAACCGGGAGAAATGCCATTTTCTAGTAGATGAAGGATTGTTCTCGGGACACAAGGTGTCCGAAGACGGGTATTCAAGTTGATAAGGCCAAGGTAGAAGCCATTGAAAAATGTCGCATCTAAAGCCGCCAAAGAGGTACGCGGTTTTCTTGGTCATGTTGGCTTTTACAAAGCGATTTATTAAGGACTTTTCCACAATAGCCAAGCCCTTATCTAACCTTCTTAAAGATGATGTTATGTTCTTGTTTGATGAGAAATGCAAAGAAGCTTTCAATTGCCTGAAGGAAAAGCTCATAAGTGCCCCTATCTTAATCGCTTTTGATTGGACTAAGCCCTTTGAATTATTATGTGATGCCTCTAACTACGTGATCGGTGCGTTTTAGGTCAAAGAATTGATAAAAGTTCAGGCCCATTTACTATGCGAGCCGCACCTTGAAGACCAACTCAATGCAATTACACCACGATCGAGAAGGAATTCTTAGCCGTCGTTTTGCTATTGACAAGTTTAGAAGTTATCTTCTAGGGTCTCAAGTTGTAGTTTGGACCGACCATGCAGCCCTAGGCTACCTTATGGACAAAGCAGATGAAAAACCAAGGTTACTCAGATGGATTCTAATTTTGCAAGAGTTTGACCTGGAGATCAAAGATAAGAAGGGTAGTGATAATATTGTGGCTGATCATCTGTCTCACCTAGTAAATGAGGGTGGCGAAGATCACAAGGAAATAGGCATCGATTTCCCTACTGAGCAATTGATGAAGCTTGATACTGATTAGGCCGTGTGATGCGACACGCCAACTATTTAGCAAGTGGGCATTTAGAGGACATGACGTATCAGCAGAGGAAGAAGTTCTTTTCTGATTTAAAGTATCTCGTGTGGGAGGATCCTTACTTGTTTAAAGTCTGCAAGGATGGGTTGCTTAGAAGGTGCGTTCCGGAGCATGAACAATGGGATATTCTGGAGCAATGTCATAGTGGTCCCACGGGAGGACACTACGGAGCACCCAAGACAGTTGCAAAAATCCTCCAAGCCGGATTCTACTGGCCGACTCTTTTTAAGGACGCAGAAGCCTTTTGTAAAGGTTGCGATAGGTGCGAGAAGGTGGGAGGCAAAGTATAGGATGGAAATGCCACTTAGACCCATTCGGAATGCGAAGTCTTCGACGTGGGGAATTGATTTCATGGGACCCTTTCCATCGTCGTGTGGAAATAAATACATTCTCGTCTGTGTAGACTACGTCTCCAAGTGGGTGGAGGCAATAGCCACCCAAACTAATGATCACAAAGTTGTGAAGAAATTCTTGCAAAAGAACATCTTCACCAGATTCGGCTGTCCTAGAGCCCTCATTAGTGACGAAGGTACTCATTTTTGCAACGCGCCGCTTGATGAAGTTCTTGAGAAATATGGTGTTAGACACAAAATCGGTACACCATATCATCCCCAAACAAGTGGACAAGTCGAGATAAGCAACCAAAGCCTTAAAAGAATTTTAGAAAAGACCGTGAACTCAAATAGATCCAACTGGAGTCTGAAGTTGGATGACGCACTTTGGGCCTACCGCACCGCGTTTAAGACCCCTATGGGTACGTCACCCTTCCAAATGGTCTATGGCAAAGCTTGCCAAGTCGAGCTTGAGCACAGAGCCTACTGGGCTATTAAATTCTTGAATTTTGATAGCCAACTCGTGGGGAAAAGAGGTTATTACAATTAAATGAGCTCGATTTAATTTAGACTCGTGAGCATATGAGAATGCAAGAATCGGTAAGGAAAGAACTAAGATACTCCACGATGCCAAGATCAAGGATCGAGAATTCAAAGTGGGTGATATGGCTTTACTTTATAATACCCGCTCCATTTGTTTCTTTGGTAAGGTTAAATCTAGATGGTCCGGCCCTTTGAGATTCTTGATGTTCATCCTGGTGGAGCCATTACGTTGAAAAGTGCGGCGATCAACCGTTCAAAGTCAATGGTCACAGCTTAAGAAATACTTTGGGCAACCCAAGGAAAAGCTCAATCTTGTACTTTCAACGGAGAAATGAAACGGTTGAGTCCTTTATTTGTGAGGAGATTCCATCCGACTTCTTTGGAGTGGATGATGACATTATTAACCCTATCCTTACAAATCCTTCTGTCAATGCTCCTGAGCCTGTTAGCATACCTCAGCCGAATCTGAGAAACAAGAACAAGAAGAAAAGAGTCAGTGTCGTCTGGAGAGAAAATTTTCATGATCTTATCGCGCACTTGACTTGTTGTTGTGGCGAAAACCATTTCCGTCCTAGTCATTCTGATTCTGTCAGAGAAGTGGTTAGCATCAAACCCAAGTGGCCTGATCCAGGTTGACTTGGTTTACTCTGTCAAGCTAATGACAATAAAGAAGCGCTACTAGGAGGCAGCCTAGTCTTTTAAGTATTTCTTTTTAGTTAAGTTTTTAGGTTATTAGGAATAAAACCTTGGTGAGTTGTGTGTTGGTTATCCTTGTCCTATTTGTGGTTGTTTTATGTGTATACATGTTTACTCATATACCCCATATACCCCGAGATTATCTGTTATGTCGAGTGTTGCAGATACGTTTGAGCAGGTTTGCAAGTTATTACTTTCAATGTTGTATGTTCCTGATACGAGTTGCAGCGGTACGTTCATGCTACGGCCTGACAACTGCCAACCTACGACCCGACAACCACTTTGACAACCAGCTAAGTATTCTTTTCTTTTATTTGCACATTCTGAGGACATAATGTGATTTAAGTGTGGGGGGTGCAATTCATGCTTTATTTTCGACAGTATGAGTAAATATTTGTGATCTTTGATAAATAGTGAAATTTTAAAATTTACACTTGGATATTTGTAAATCTTGAGCATGTAATTGAAACAAATGGCTTGCTAGTTGTAGTTTCCTAACAATGATTTTATGTGACTTTGAGAGACAATTATAGCATGCTTTTACTGATTTGAGATAGCATTCATTTCACACTCACGAAAGCCTTTGATATTGAAGCAATAATTTTGAACTTTATCCTTTCATTATTTGTGATTTATCTTAGGGAGATTTGTTCTTAATAGTAACAGTGAAGTAACACCTAAGTTCAGAACGTGCACTGTGAATATCGGAAGGTTTGAATGTGATAAGTGAAACGTAACTAATGTTTTTGAAAAAAAGAAGTTGAGTCAACAATAAATAAATGGGTGTGTCGAAAGCTGGTCGATGATTGGAGTGCGATAGGGCATTATCTCGAAATGTCCTATACCACTATGATGACCAAAAGCTCACGACAGTCAGGAAAAGCTACCCTATGATTTGAGTAAGGTAGGGTGTTATCCCGAAACATCCTATTCTACTATGATGGGTAAGAGCTCATTCTGATGTGCGTCAAAGAAGAAAAAAGAAAGTGAAAGAAAATAAAGACTTTGTTATCGTTGGACTTATACCCAAGATAAACCGAATGATATCTTTGTAGGGATTATCCCTCTTTGAGTGCGGGAAGACTTTGTGTGGAACGATTCACGCTATACCTAGGATAGTCATTAAGATTATTTGAGAGGATATTTGTTTGAGGGGATTGTGAAGGTTGAAAAGGGCTTGTCACTCACACAACGAATCTATCTCTATGTTGGTATCACTTGCTATAGTTGTTGTATCTTTTGTTACGTGAGTTAGGGATCTATGTGGATTGCATGAAAGTGAGTTAGTTTTGATTGTTTTGTTCGGGACGAACAAAAGTCTAAGTGTGGGGGAGTTGTTTACGGCTAATTTTGTGGTTTATATCGAGTTATTCCGTAACAATATCTTTCGTGTTTTAGTGATTTTTATAGATAATCACTTGCTAAAAGGATAAATTTGGAAAATCGACCGTATTACGTGTTTTTATCGACGATTATCTATCTATGTATAGGATTCTACATTTTGCATGCTTTTGATCGTCTTGTAGGTATGATTGCATGGCATGAAGGGGGATTAGATGATGTTACATTGATGATTTGCATGGAAGAGAAGGATAAAGGCAAGCAGACTGGCGTCCAATGCTCAGTTCAAAGTGGACGGATGTCCATGGAGGAAAGACAGCGCCCCATGCAAGTTTCGAATATAGAGTCTTAATTTCACTTGAATCGGCGCCCAAGATTTTAAACTAGCGTCGAGAAGGAGATTTTTGATTGAGTTTGATGATTTTTAGTGACGAAGCGCCCAAATTAAAGAAGGACGGGCGTCTCGACGTGACTCGCCCGATTCAAGATTTTACTGAAGCTTGGACTGGCGTCCGGCCAGGTGGACGGGCGTCCAACCTAGTTACTGTAGCAGCCGACATTCAGTAATTGCCTCAGCCGCCTCTCAACTCTATAAATACACAGCAGCAGGAAACCCTAATAGACATCAATTATTCACCTTTTATACAAAGAGCAGCAGCCGCACATCAAAAAGCCCTAGCCGCATCATTCAAAGAGGAGATTCAAAGATGGATCTCTCCATCCCAATGATCGTGTTCAACAACATGATTGTTGGCTAAGCACATCGCGGTGGGACAACGGATGAAGCCGATCAACATCAACACCAACTAGATGATTTTTAGCTACATGTTTAGTGAGTAAAAGTTACAGTTTTTCATCAATTGGATCTTGTTCTTTATTGTTTATGTTTTATTTGAATCAAAAGATCGATGAAACTACTTCTATGCTTTGAATTTGTATGAGAATATTGTTCAAGCCTTAGTCTTTCAATTGATGCAATTAGTTGTAATTCGAGAGATCGTTTATAATTAATTGAGTGGAGTTTAGGAGACGATCTCATGATCTTGTTTTGCATGCCGGTTAGTTTTGCTCGAGAAAGAAAACGAAACCCTAGAATTTGCTTAAAGGAATTTAATCGAATTCGTGATAGATCTTTACTAAAAATCGTATCTTTAACTTGCCATCTAGTTGGGGTTGGTTTGGTTGATTGGTGGATTCCCGTTGCCTTGCCGTTCCATTTAATTATTTGATAAACCAAATCGTTCGTATCGACTTTGATTGCTTCGTTTAGTTGTTTTTCTAAAACCCTAGTTTTACATCTTTGCTTTTTTCTGCGTATTTTCTGCTTTCAGATTATTGGACGCCCGTCCACCCGTAGTGGACGTCCGTCCGAAGGTCGATTTTGTGCTATTTTACGCTATTTTCTGTTTCTAGTCATAGTTTCAGTTATAATCAATAAATACCTTAGTTTTAGATAGTACTGTGACATAATCGATAGAATAATTGCACCTTAATCCGATAAACATTCGACTCCCTTAGGACGACCCGGTAACACCTTTACTACAAGCCTTATACTTGGGGTGTTTCGGTTTATAAATTTAAAATGAGTTTTTACTGAACAACACTGATCTCACCCAAACCAATGATCAGTGAAGTACAAAGATTCTCCTTCAACTGAAGTAATGAAGGAAACAGTGAATCGGCTGAGTAAACTGACTTTCGGCTAAGTGAAGGCAAAAACAGTGAAGGAAGATCTAAACGGCAAAGTCAGATGGATCACTCGACCGTTCAGAGAACGGCGAAGTAATCCTTATCAGAACATAATTGAAATATGATGAAGATTAAGAGGATCATGCATTTAATGCACAATCAATAGAGGATCAATCAAGGATGGATTTTCGGCTATACATTTGATGAAAAATCAGATCACTGAAATCAAGGAGAATGTAATTAAGGGGGAATCAAGAATAAAATCAAGGATTATTCCCCTCATTAATATAACCAACGGACGGAATTTCAAATCAAGGATAATCTAGGCTATAAATAGAAGGCATTGACAGACAGATAAAAATAACGATCAAGAAAAAGAAAACCAAGCAGAAACTCTGTCAATTTGAAAAGCCTTCTCTCTGAACTTACAAGGATTCATCTAGAGATCAACTCAGACATCAGAACTACAATTTTATATTTAGCACTGAGATTGATCAATCAAGCTTGTGAATCTCATTCACAATAAACTGAAGCAAATGAATCAGAAGTCATCTGAGAAGGAGTTGTATTTGTGATAGCTGCTGAAGGATTTGATCTCAAGGAGCAGTGAAAGAGACTGAATCACTGAAGCTGTTAAAGTCAAGGAGTGATAGTCTTGTAGATTGTGAAGCTTGGGAAGTCAAGAAAAATCTTACTATTGTATCTGTGAAAACAATAGTGAATTCCTCCAATCATCACAGGAGAAGAGTGGATTAAGGGATTACACCACCATAAACCACTATAAGCCTTGGGTCAATTTACTTTACAACATTCATTTAAATTGCCTAGATTATAATCTATATCTGTGATTGTCTAAACTGCTTTGAAATAACATAGTAAGAAGGGACTTATCCGCTGCCCAAAAGCTGTTAACCACAAGAAAAGATTTTGAAACTCCACTATAGTCATTCACCCCCCGACTATAGTTTTACCCTTCTCTGGGACCAACAATTGGTATCGGAGCAGTGTTCCTAGTATCAGAACCTGTTCAGATCTAATTTCTGGTAACAAGGAGATCACGTATTTTCAATGTAGTTTTCAAATTTGAGCTTTCTATTCATTCACATATAGATCTGTTATTTGTACTTGTGGATTCCTCAAACTTTATGTCAAAAGTACATGTTTTCAATGTTAATAATTTTGATGAATATAAAATAAGAATGATGTCTCATCTTGCAGAAACTCATGAGGAGATGCTGGACGTAATCAATGATGGACCAATCATGATCATGACTGTGGTATCACAGGAGCAGATCAAGGGAAGGAAATAGACAAAGCTAAGAAAGATTAGACCAAGGATGACAGGAGAAGAGCAAATCTAGACTTTGTTGCAAAAGATATGACTTTGAAGACTCTAGATAGCAACATGTTCATGAGAATCAAAGACTGCAAAACAGCAAAGGAGATGTGGGACAAGCTAGCATTGATAAATGAAGGATCTGAAGCAGTTAAGGAAAACAAATTATCTGTTGCAAAACAGAAATTTCAGAATTTCAAAATGAAGGCTAGTGAATCCATTGATCAAATGGACAACAGATTCTCAAGCATCATCAGTGAACTGCAAGTGGTCACACATATCCTCAGAAAGAAGTATGCTTAAAGATCTTGAAGATCATAACATCAGTAATCAGAGGAACCACAAACCTTGCAAACACTGACACTCTGACACTGATGTCCCAACTTAAAGCTCATGAATTCGAACTGAATGGTGAAGATGGTGCTTCGGCAGAGACACAAAAAGCCACTGCACTGGTAGCACCCCAGCAAAGTAACTTTGCCGACTGCATCAGCAAAGAGACACATGAGCTTAAAGAACATGTAGCTTTATTAGTTAAACGTTTTGACAGGTTTAGCAAAAAAAAAGCCATTCAAAGGAAACTCATCATCAAACAAGAGGTCAAGCTCAACCAAATACATAAAGAAGAAAGATGATGAATACAGGTTCTTCAACTGCAACAAGAAAGGTCACTTCAAGGCTGATTGTCCTGAAGAAAATGATAAAGATGATGAAAAGAAGAAATACAAAGCATCTGAAAAGAGGAAAGGCAAGAAAGCACTCAAGGCTGAATCTAGTAGTGAAAAGAATAAAGAATCATCTGATAATAACTCAGATAATAGTGATGAAGAAGACAGCTCAGACAATGAAAAAGCATGTCTATGCCTCATGACCAAAGAATTAGATGAAGATGAAGGTGATAGCTCAGACATTGAGAAAACAAGCCTATGTCTAATGGCCAAAGAATCAGATGAAACTGAGGTAACATCTAGCTCTTACTCTTCATCAAATGCATCCACATCTAACACTGCACAATCTTCTATTCTCCCTTTAGATCCAGCAGACCTAGTCCAAAATCTCATGAATAAATTTGATGAAATTGAGATGAATCATGAAATTCTGGAAAAGGAATGCAAGGATCTAAGAAAGGAAAATAAAAGATTAAAGAAAGAACTGGATAAAGCAAAAGCTGAACTAACTAGTAAGGAGACCTACTCAAATGACCAACAAACAGCAGATGTTCATAAATCTGTTGTTGACAGATCAGTTGAGAAGATCCCTCTATCAGTTAGGACCACAAATGAACCAGCTTACAAACCCTCAAAAAGGTTTGGATCCAGATCTGGTCTTGGCTTAAATGATCGAGGATGAGTAGAAACAATGGTCAACACAATTCTAAATTTAGGATTAACAATGAACCAAAACTCAGAAAGGGATAGACCATAGTTTCAATCATTCATCCTGTACCGGTGAAGTCAAAACCCAGTGCAGTAAAACAGCAGACTAAATCATCAATCAAGTCAATCAAAAGCAAGGACTTTCTGAAAGATAAAGGAAGACTTTATCCTTCAGAGGATGATTGGAATGTTGCACGTCCAAAATACAAGAAGAAACCACTCCATAATATGCATCATGTGTTTAAGAAAAATCAATCTAGGTATGCTCCTAGACACATGAAGCAAGTTAGGTTTCACATTGCATATTGGAAAGTGAAGAAGAATGCAAATGCACCAAAAAGTAGAGAAAAGTATCAGAATACCTTCAGTAGAAATACTAGAAGCTATTCTGCCATGCCCTATATATATGAAGTTGATGACTTTAACTATCCAAAAAGAAGACCATTTGGATATACACTTGGAGTAGGAGGCATGACTGCTAACAGGTATGGACCCAAACAGTGTTGGGTACCTAAACTTAATTAATTTGTTTTGTAGGATGTCTGGTACATAGACAGTGGATGTTCCAGACACATGATAGGAAACAAGAGATGGCTCACTGACTTTAAAGCTTTTGATGAACCAAAAAAGTCACATTTGGAGGCAAAGAAAATCCTGGCAAGATTAAGGGGGAAGGCACAATGCTCAAGAACAATCTGAAGATTCAAATTGTGGCATATGTCAAGGGACTTAATTTCAATCTGATGAGCATTAGTCAATTTTGTGACAAAGGCTACAATGTGCACTTCAACAAGGAATGATGCAAAGTCATTCACAGCCAAACCAACACAGTAGTACTTGTAGGAAGAAGAAAAGATAACATGTATGTGGTGGATTGGAAAACAGCCCAAGCAGAAAGATGTTTGTTTGTCAAAAACAAACAGTCAACTAGCTGGTTATGGCATAGAAGACTAAATCACCTAAATTTCAAGCCCATCAACAAATTATCAAAGAACAAGTTAGATGAAGGCCTGCCAGAGATCACATTCAAGAAAGAAAGTATATGTGATGCATGTCGAAAGAAGGAAACAAATCAAAAGTTCCTTCAAGTCAAAACCCTATCAATCAACAACAAGAATTCTATATCACATTTGCATATGGACTGTTTGGACCACCACACCGATGAAGTGTATGTGGTAAGAAATACACCCTAGTAGTGGTGGATGACTACTCAAAATACACTGGACCATCTTCATGAACAAGAAGAAAGAGATACTCAAAAAGCTGCCAAATTTGTTAAGAAGACTCCAAAATGAGAAAGAACTGAAAATCATCAAGATCAGATCAGATAGAGGCACTGAATTTCTTAATGAATTTATCATAACCTATTGTGAAGAAAATGGAGTACTGCATCAATTATCAGCAGCAGGAACCCCACAGCAAAATGGTGTGGCAGAAAGAAGAAACAGAACTCTCAAAGTCAGAACAATGATTGCAGAAGCATGCATGCCAAAGAGATTTTGGGCTGAAGTAGCAAACACAACATGCCATACACAAAACAGATCAATCATCAACAAAAATCATGGAAATAATCCATATGAAATATGGAATGGTAGAAAACCTAATATCTCATATTTGCATATGTTTGGATCAAAATGCTTTGTTTTGAACAGGAATCAGCTGCATGCCTTTGATGAATAGGCTGATGAAGCAATCTTTATGGGATACTTAGACACCAGCAAAGCATTCAGAGTACTTAACAAAAGAACATTGGTGATTGAAGAATCAATACATGTAGTCTTTGATGAACCAAATACAAATGGTGAAAGTCTTCAAGAACAAGAAGAAGAAGCAGCACAAAGGCAAGTGTCGATGAATACAACAGTACCAGCAACTATTCTGCACCACAATTTGGAAATCAAGATGAGCCACAAGTCAATACGACAGAAGAAGCACCAGAACTTGAAGCTCATGTACAACATGAAATTACAGAAGCACCAAGTGAAGAACAACTTCAACCTGACCTAAATTGGCTAAGAGATCATCCTGAAGAACAAGTTATTGGAGACATTCACACAGGAGTGAGAACCAGAAGACAACTGGAGCATATGTTAACATGTTTTCTATCATAAATGGAACCCAAGACAATAGATGATGCAATTCAAGATGCAGACTGGATCACAGCCATGCAAGAAGAAATAAATGAATTTGAAAGAAATGAAGTCTGGGAACTTGTTGACAGACCAGATATGGCCAACATCATGGGTATTCAGAAACAAGATGGGTGAGCAAGGAGTTGTTGTCAGAAACAAAGCAATGCTAGTTGCAAAAGGCTATTCTCAATCGAAGGAATAGATTATGATGAAACATTTGCACCAAAGAGCAAGATTGGAGGCAATCGGACTCTTTCTAGCTTTTCTTCGCACACAAAGATTTCAAAGTCTATCAAATGGATGTCAAGAGTGCATTTCTGAATGCACTTTTGGAAGAATAAGTCTATGTGGAGCAACCCCCTGGTTTCCAACTCAAAGGAAAGGAAGACAAAGTATACAAACTAAAGAAAGCTCTTTATGGACTCAAACAGGCACCCAGAGCCTGGTATGAAACACTATCACAATTTCTGATCAAGAATGGATTCAACAATGGAACCATAGATAAGACTCTATTCAAACTAGAGGAAGGAACAAGCACATTGGTAGTACAAATATATGTTGATGACATCATCTTTGGATCAGAGGATGAAAAGTTGTGTGAGAAATTTGCAAACCTGATGATGAGCAAATTTCAGATGAGCATGATGGGAGAATTAAATTATTTCCTTGGCCTTCAAGTAAAGCAAATGAAGGATGGCATTTTCATAAGTCAAGCCAAGTATACAAAAGACTTAATACACAAGTATGGTATGGATACAAGTGGCACATCAGATACACCAATGTGTGCAAGAGTCATTCTTGGAAAAGATGAAACTGGAAAGGATATTGATCAGAATTTGTATAGAGGAATCATTGGATCCCTACTATACTTAACTACAAGTAGACCTGATATAGCATTTGCAGTAGGAGTATGTGCAAGATTTCAAGCTCAACCAAAAGACTCACATCTTCTAGCAGCCAAAAGAATAATCAAATACTTGAAAAACACTATCAATGTAGGAATTTGGTATCCAAAAGATGGAGGATTCAAGTTGATATCATATTCAGACTCTGACTATGCTGGATGCAAAATAGATTGAAAAAGCACCTCTGGAACTTGTCAAATGCTAGGCAGCAGACTAGTTTCATGGTTTAGCAAAAAGAAAAACTTCATATCTACATCAGCAGCTGAAGCAGAATATATAGCAGCAGGCAGTTGTTGTGCACAAGTACTTTGGATTAGACAACAGCTATGGGATTATGGAGTGGAGGAGAAAACAATTCCAATCATTTGTGATAACACGAGTGCAATATCTATTACTGAAAATCCAGTGTTGCATTCAAGAACAAAGCACATTGATGTGAGACATCATTTTATCAGAGACCATGTTGAAAAAGGAGATGTCATTCTAAAATACATACCCACTGAAGACCTACTGGCTGATATCTTCACTAAACCACTCAGTCATGAAAGATTTAGCATGTTGAGAACGGAGTTAGGGATGATTGAAATCGACTAAATACCAAAGAGCGGCTAACTAGAGTAATCGGCTAAGTGACTTCATCAGCTGTTTAAACCTTTTCCATTACAGGAGATGTAGTAGGTAAGGCACTGGTACTCGGCGAAGTTAACTTCATTGATTGTTAAGAACAGTCAAATAAAGCAGCTCAGTGAAAGAATCACTACACCGGCTAAGTGGCCAGCCATGGAACTTCACCGAAATATAGATTGGAGTCATGGGTAAATTAAAGTGTGAACATAATCAACTTTTATACACGTGGAGAATAAGGGAGTTATGGAAGATTATTCTGTGGATGATTACACATGTGGAGATCAACTTATAATCATGGAGGTAACCATATTACTTTTTTCGAATTACAAACGCCTCGATTCCCGGGCTCTATCATTACTTACCTCAATCCACTCCCCCACTTCACTCGAATATCGCAATTTACATACACAAAATCACGCCATTATGTCATAAAATCCTTCCACATTCAAACCACGTTCACACTACCCAAATCATCCTATATAAACTACACTTACAAATTTTCAGAAATCTTTACACTCTTTTGCAAAATTACAAAACCTACTTTCGATTTTCTCTGAAAACTCGAAGTATTCCTCTCTAAACATCAATCCATAACAATGGCTTCATCCTCCTCAAACACCCAAGCAGGGTATGAAAAATCGATTGCCACTGGATCATTCTTCCAAGAAGAACACTACTTAAAACTATGCGGAAATGATGAAGAAGCAAAACGATTGGCAGTAGGATGCAAAAACCTAAAATTATCAACCTTTCTCAATCCTCCAATAACAGAAGTTTGCTATGAAAATCTCATCTCCTTCTGGAAAACTGGAAAATACATATCTGGGCTCCTTGCTGAAGAAGGTGACGAGTAGGAAGAAGACAAGATTGTTGCATCCGTCAATGGCAAAGAAGTAGTCATTACAGAAAAGGTAATTCGAAAACATCTTAAACTTTCAAATAAGGGTCAAGCAAAAGTGACCTTGGTACCACAAAACTTGGATGATTTCTGGCCAACAATCGCCAAAACAGCAAACCCAGGGTCTAAGAAGGTCAATTGTCTTAGATCCGCTTTAAAGAAACCATTCAGTGAGTTCAGTGCCCTAATTGGCAAAAGCATTGAAGGAAAGTTGGGAGCAAATAATGCTATGACAGAAATCAGAATGCGGCTAATAGGAATCATCTACAACAATCTAGAGTTCAATTGGGCAAAATACTTCTTTTTAAGAATCAATGAACAAATCCAAGGTGAAGTAAAAGCGGCCGAAGAGGGGACAACAGAAGGAAAGATGAAGAAAGGACAATTCTGGGTGAAAAAGTCGTATGGGATTCAGTTACACTATCTGATGCAATGCCTTAAAGTCCCTTTTGTACAACTCACAAATTGCATGAGTCCAAGGTCATGTTTACCTATGTTAAACAGCAAAAGCAAGCCAGAGGAGGGAAGAGAAAGAAAACCACAACTCATCCCTCCGGTCAAAGAAAGAAGCAAAAGGTTCACCGCAATCTGGAAAAGACGGCCTTTGGAAAATTAATTGATGAAGAAGAAGAAGAGGATTCTGATGTTGAGGCAGAACCACAAGAAGAAGAAAATGAAAGTGAGGATGAACAACCTCTAAATGAGGAAGTTACAGAAGACACCGGAGATGATGAGGAATCTCTAGAAGAACCTGCACAAATATCTGCAAACGATATTGATGATCGGATTGCAGAATATCTTGAATGGAAAGAAGGTGATTCCAGAAATCAACTTCTATATTCGGAACGCATGCTTGCTGAGGAGGCATGGCTATTTAACTTTCTGGGAATCACCACTCTGGTTGGTGTACTTGATGAATCTCCCCTCTGGGACATGGTAGATGCAGCAAAGGCAAAATTGCCCCAGATCTCTGACAGACACAATGATGACTCGGAAGATGGTGGGGATGGTAATGATAATACTGATCAAGATGATGGAGATGATCAGGATGACAATGATAATGATGATCATTATGCTGATGATCATGGCAAACAAGGAGTAGAGGTTACTCCTACCGGATGCAATTGATGATAACATTTCTCTAAAAACTTTTCTACAGTCACATGCATCTAACAAGTCCACAACACCAGCTAAGACAACCACTCAACCACTATCTGCTGCAACTCCGGCTTACAGCACAAACATAGTGGACACCGGTTCAGCCGCTGCCACTCCAGTCAAGGAAATTCCCGGCACAGAGCAAGGGGGAATAGCAGCTCAAGCTACACCAGCATACACATCTACCCAATTTCTTGAAGATCTGGATGTCAATGTAGATGTGACTCAGCATCAAGACAGAGGACAGCAAATAGACCCAGAACCAGCTGACATCCGGCACAAACTCTCTCAGCTGGCCACTGGTATCACAAATGAAACCTTTGAAAAAAAGCGATGAGATCTCACTGGCGAGAAGAACTAGAGCAGCATGCCATGCATCTCAGATCCATGACTTAGGCATTCAATGACAAAAGCTACTCCATTGAGCGAAAATTTGAGGCCATTGCTGAATACATCAAGGCACAGAACATTGTTGTTCAACGCCAAGGAGACTTGATGAGACAACTCAACATTGACATCACAAATAATCTTGCAGGTCTCAGGCAACACATTTCTCAGGAAAATGACTCTATGGCAGTGGCATTTGGCACAAGAGTCCGTAGTGTCACTAAGAAACTGACTAGTCATGATAACAGATTCACATCCATTGAATCAAAGCTGGACTCTATGATTGGAACGGCAGAGACTACAAATAGCATATTACTCCAGCAGAGGGATGATGCTGCCAAAAAGGGGGAAAATCAGGATAAGCCTGAAGGATCAACTATTAGACCCCCAAACTTCACTAAAGAACAAATGAGAGCAAAGGAAAGAGAAATCAGAATCAGAAATGAAGTAGAGGAACAGCAAAGGAGGGCTAGAGTAGAAAGAGAAAAAGCCCTAAATGAACCCTGCATTGGATTTCTTCATCCTAAGCAAAGAAGATATGATGACAGAGACAGATCTGACAATCAGCAAAGACTTGGATCTAGCCAGCAAAGAGGATCAGCAAGTCAAAATAGAGTTAGCACCAGAGGTAACACCAGCAGAGGCAGCAGCAGCTCCAGATACACTGATGGGCACATAACGTACACCGGTCACAAAAGCAAAGCAGAATATGAAGCAGATGTACTGGACCATGTAAGATAATTTTTCAGAGTATAGGAAGGACTTTATCCTCATTTCCACAAGATGAAGCATGGGCTGATTGGCTAAGCTATCAGGATGAAAGGATGAGAACTGATATGGCCAAACTCTACAATGATGTCAAAAGAGAGTTTGCACTTATATGACAAACCAACAGCAAACCAAGTTCAGCCATACCACTTTCAGCAAAAGGACCAGAAGACTTGCCAATTGAACAACAAGAAGACTTCAACTATATGGCAAAATTCTTCAACCCTATAGGAAGAATGGACAAACAGGAGCAGTGGAGTCTCTACAAAAGTCTCAAGTTTGCTGACTCCCATATTGCTGAAGCTAGGGAGAGACTTGAGAAGCACTTTGGAGAACCTAGGGCAAATGAGACCATGCCAGACTTCAACAGACTCTTTGCCAAGAAAGTAGTCAAGGGAGTATCTCAATACACTGCTATGGCATATAGGAAGTGGAAGTTTCCAGAAATTGTTTGGAAAGACATTGAAGAGGTTCAGACTACAAAGTTCAAAAGGTACAAGGCTGAATTAAGCAAAATGTAGTTTGTAACACTTGAATAAGTTTTGAATTTACTTCCCTTGAATGGATGAATAAAATTGTTGAGTTTTATTTTGTGAATTATTATGAAAATTTTGGCTTACTTATGTTCAGGCTTATGAGGGTTTTGGCATCATCAAAAAGGGGGAAATTGTTAGGAACATTTTATTATGTTTTGATGACGGCCATACTAGCTATTATTGCAAGCCTGAAATAAGTTAGAATTCTCTGTATAAGTCTTTACTTAGAGTCTGACATATTGTATAAGTTAAGTCAGACAAGTATTGTACTAGTTGGTAGGGCAGAGTAAAAGCAGGACATTCGGCAGAGTGAAGCCACCAAGTACATGCATGGAGAGAAGCAATGAAGACTTAATGGTATGACTTATAACCAAGGAAGTCTGTGATGACCTTGGATAATTCTAAGTTATGGTTCAAGTGATGAAACTAAATGTTCAAATATGGTGTACACTGATCTCACCCAAACCAATGATCAGTGAAGTACAAAGATTCTCCTTAAACTGAAGTAATGAAGGAAACAGTGAATCGGCACAGTAAACTGACTTCCGGCTAAGTGAAGGCAAACACAGTGAAGGAAGATCTAAACGGAAAAGTCAGATGGATCACTCGACCGTTCAGAGAACGGTGAAGTAATCCTTATCAGAACATAATTGAAATATGGTGAAGATTAAGAGGATCATGCATTTAATGCACAATCGAAAGAGGATCAATCAAGGACGGATTTTTTGCTATACATTTGAAGAAAAATCAGATCACTGAAATCAAGGAGAATGTAATTAAGGGGGAATCAAGAATAAAATCAAGGATTATTCACATCATTAATATAACCAACGGACGGAATTTCAAATCAAGGATACTCTAGGCTATAAATAGAAGGTATTGACAGACAGATAATAATAACGATCAAGAAAAAGAAAACCAAGCAGAAACTCTGTCAATTTGAAAAGCCTTCTCTCTGAACTTTCAATGATTCATCTAGAGATCAACTCAGACATCAGAACTACAATTTTATATTTAGCACTGAGATTGATCAATCAAGCTTGTGAATCTCATTCACAATAAACAGAAGCAACTGAATCAGAAGTCATCTGAGAAGGAGTTGTGTTTGTGATAGCTGCTGAAGGATTTGATCTCAAGGAGCAGTGAAAGAGACTGAATCACTGAAGTTGTTGCAGTCAAGGAGTGATAGTCTTGTAGATTGTGAAGCTTGGGAAGTCAAGGACAATCTTATTATTGTATCTGTGAAAACAATAGTGAATTCCTCCAATCATCACAGGAGAAGAGTGGATTAAGGGATTACACCACCCTGAACCACTATAAGCCTTGTGTCAATTTACTTTCTGCAATTTACTTTACAGCATTCATTTAAATTGCCTAGATTATAATCTATATCTGTGATTGTCTAAACTGCTTTGAAATAACATAGTAAGAAGCGACTTATCCGCTGCACAAAAGCTTTTAAACACAAGAAAAGTTTTTGAAACTCCACTATAGTCATTCACCCCCCCTTCTGACTATAGTTTTACCCTTCTCTGGGACCAAAAAATCCTCTTTAATCTTTCTCTTGTGGTTGTTTTCAGTAATTCATGAATGAACTCAGGTTCAGTCTTTTCAACTTTGTTTGAAGCCTTGTCTAGAGCACCATTTTACTCCCATTTGCCCAGTTTATGCCAATAGTGCATTAGAATCTTTTGCATGCTCCGAAAATTTTCTAAGGTTTGTTCCCTTGATTCACCTTTTTTTGTGGGTAGCTCTCTGAAAATATTGTAAAGCTGTGAATCAAGACCAAGTCTTTTCTATGTTTGTTCTGAGAACTTTGCAATCAGCTCCATTTCTTCTTCAGTCATGTCTCCTCTAGCTTTCTTCAGCTGGACCAGTTTCTCATCAATACTTTCAAGAACTTTTGGCATGTCAAGTGCATCGAATTTTAACAGGTCTAAACATTCCCCCTTATTGACATCATCATTATTGATCAAGCTCCTGATATAAGAATTCAGGTGCTTTTGATTTGATGCCAATATGGTCTGTGCAACCACTGAATCTTTCATTGCATTCTCCAGTAGAATCAGTATGTCAACTACATTGTTAAGAATGCCTTTCATCTTCCTTGTGTCTCAGTTTTCCTTGCGTCAGTTTCAATGGTTGTTTTTCATATTTCGATCAAAGTGTTGTGGTAGTCCTCTTTGACACTGTTCAATCTCTTTTCCATGGTGACTCTTTCACTTTTGTTCTCCTCCATGGACTTCAACACTTCCAATAACATTTAAATCATCTTTCTGTATCTTATAAGCTCATTAAAATAGTATTTGATAGTCTCAGCTTGTGTAGGTACTTGCTTTTTGTTTCAGCTACCTTTTCTTCAGTTTGGCCTTTTTCAGCTTCGGCTAACTTTATTTCTTGGAGGGGAGAGGATGTGATGTTTTCCAGATTTTCTTTGAAATCCCTAGACTTCCTTTTTTCTTCAGCTAAATCAGTTTCCTTGATAGGTGATTTGTCATCGTTTAGTTCTTCAGTAAAGTCCGCTTTGGGTTGGTCAGCTTCTGCTTTCGCTATTTTATGTACATCTTTGTCAGTCAGAGACTGATATCCTTCTTTCTCTTCATTATCTGATTCAGACTGAGTTTCAGAGTCTAAATCTCCACTATTATCTCCAGAGCTATCTTCATCAGAACTCTCAGCAACATCTTTTGTTGCTTCCTTTTCTTGAAGTGAGGCGAGAATTCCTTTCTGAAGATCAGGATCTCCCTGAGAATCATCATCATCGTCATCATTTTTCTTAGACTTAAAAGATTTATTTTCAGCTTATTTTTCCAGTAATTATCTCTAATCAATGAATAACCCGTGCTCAAAAATTCATCTGGGCTGAGTAGTTGGGATAGATGAGTGATGCTGAATAGATCAAAAACCAATTGCTCCATGTTTTCCATTTCCTCTAGTTGATTTCTTTGATTTGGGATTGAGCTAAACTTCATATGTTGATAAGCATCAAGACTCCTACAGTCAACTTCAATGAGTTTCCTAATATCAACAGATGGACCAGGTTGTGTTGCAACCTCTTTAGTTTCTCTAGGAATCTCTGGATTGGATTCAGCTAGAGTCTCAACTCTCTCAACTTCAATTTTCTCAGCTTCAATTTTGTTGGATTCCCCCTCAGCATCAACTGGGATGACAGATGATTCAGCTTCAATCTCTGGGACTGAGGTAACTTGCTCAGTTTCCCGTTTCTCCTCAGGAACAACTTATTTTTCTGGTTGGGATTCAATTTCAGCTGCTGGTTCTGTAACTTGTTCAAAATATTTTCTTGATTCAGCTGCCTGAGGCTTATTTAGTTCAGCAATAGAATCTTTGTGAGTTGGATTTCAAGTTCAAAGAATCGGTTCCTTTCCATTTTCATTATCACCAGCTTCTTCTTCAACTTCTTTTTCATTAACAAGTTCACCCAGAGTGAAGACTTGTACAAGTGAAAATTCAACTTCAACAACTTCTCTTTCTTGTGACTGAGAAGCCTCTAATTCTTTGATCGACTCTTCATACTCAAGTCTAGATGCTGATTTTTATGGAGTTGATCTAGACTTAGCAATTACGTTGAGCATTGTAAACACTTCTGATCCAATCAGCTCTTCCTCACTATCAGTTTCTTCATCATCGAATTCAGTTCTCAGGGTTTGTTCCCCCCTGAGTGTCAGCTTCTGGCTGTGATGGAACAAATTCTTGAATTTCTCCTATAGATTCTTGAATGGGTACTTCATCAGCAATAGACACTATTTCAGCAAGAACTGGTTTTGTGGGGGTTTCCTCAGTTCTAGGTTTCTTTGCTTGACTTTCAGCAACAGAGGTAGATGATTTTGCTGGTGAAGGTTCAGCAACTTTCTCAGTGATTGTACCAGTTTTGACTTTTTCCAATTCTTCCAGTTTTCTTTTCTTTGCTTTTAGCCTCTCAAGGTCCTTCAAGGCTTCCCCGGTTGTCATTTTCTTGGTTGATCTTTCCTTCTTCTTCTTAGGTTCAGTTTCAGTACCTTCAACTTTCCTCTTTCCAGATTTTTCTTCTTTAGTTGCAATTTTGCCATCAACAATTGCCGTTTCCCTTCTTATTTCAATTCCAAAGTGATCGATAATTCTTTGAGCCAAAAGTGCAAGGGTCTTCTTATGATAAAATCTCCCTTTCTTCTCGTCAGTTTTCTTCTTGGGCCTAACAGAAGATTGTGCTATCAATTGGTCCAAAATGTATCCCTGCCAATTGAAATCTTCTTCAAACCAGATCACATATAGCAAATCTATCTTGGTGCCAGAAAGATTGCTGAAGTTGCCTGCATTTCCAATAATACAGTTTGCAAGCATATTGGTTAGATAATTAAATTCAGGTTTGAGAAGTCATGTACTTCCAGATAACAGCACATTTGAGTCTTCTTTGATAGCAATGATTTTCCACAACTTTTCACTTTGTTCTTTGGTCACTTTCAAAACTGAAGTGGAACCAAATTTCTGAAAGCCAAAGATGTCTGCAATAAGATCCTCAGTGACCTTGATTTCTTTCTCATTCACCCTGGTAGTGTAAGTAAAAATTCTTTCATCTTCTAGGCTTCTGCTCCCGAACTCATAGAAGTCTCCAATGTTGTCCAGACATACACTCTTCAAATTGATGTTAAACACATGTTCCAGCCCTTTGATTTTCTCTGTAATTTTCTGGGCTAGTGTTCGATCTGTATATTGTTCGGAGAATTTTTTGCATCACTAAACAAAAACAATTTATAAACCCTAACCTATATGCAAAACTAACTCCTAACCGGCCGAATACCGGGTAATTGCTAGTAAAGTGATGACGGTCAAGTTATAAAAATAACTCGATACCTAAATAACCAACTAGCAAGAGAACTAGGTTCAATCGTAGTATAGCTAGATAGAGTCGAGGTCGATCCCACAGAGACTTGGCTTAAACAAGTACAACGTTATTAAACTAAAAATAGATTAAAGGGCGGTCTACGACCAACAATAACGTAGAAATAAAGATTGACACGATAGAAAACACAAAGACTAACAATACGACAGTAAGACACTAAACACGTATTTTAAGGTTTTATAAGACTCTAACAAACGGTATTGATTACGCTAGTAGTAATTACTCCCCCATATATGTATATCTAAGCCGAGACAGAAAAGACTTTAAGGTTGATTATATTTTGGCTACGGGAGTCATCCCCTAAACTGTATCTACTTCGTGAACGGATAGAAGATCTTTATGCTTAATTACGAATCCTTCCTTGGACAGGATAGAACATCATATAATAAGCATGCTATACCAAACTAGGGATGCCGATCTAAAATCATCACCTCGTCTAGGCAACCACCGTGGACGGGTTGGCACACCTCCTAAACGATCGGCTAACTTATGTCCTATTTAACATGGCAATTTTCACAATATATCATATTAATTTACGAGAACGATGTAACAAATTGGCCAGATCTATTACATGTGTATATGAAAAGCGAAAAGCACGACGTAGCGAAGTCGTTTCACGTAAAATTACTAGAATCTTGATGGCTAGATCTAACCATATAGACCGTGGTAGATCGGACCGGTGACTCTAGAATTTGCTCGTAAAAGCCTTCGCCACGGCTTAGATCTACATGAATATGGGTTTGATAATTAACTACATCACGAAATCAATACACAAACGACTACTCCATAACGAAATAAAATAGATCTACGAATAAAACGACATATTTGGATAGACATTACCTCGTGAGACGGAGGGTCCTCCGATCCTTCAATGCAATCTCTAATCGATGAATCCATCGCCTCGCGATGAAGCAACATAATATAAAATAAAAAGAACTATATTGATAAACTAAAAGTATTGTAATATTGTGTCTTATGGTTTGTTGGGTGGTTTTTACAAATTTCGTAGTTGCTGCTTATATAGAGGTTTTTGCCGACCTAGGAAGGATCTAGAAGATATACACGCGATTTCTGCAGGATAAACTTCAAGTGACCGAGCCGACTTTCTCGGTCGACTGAATGGATAGGCTCGGTCGACCGAGCCCTTTTTTACACGTGTTAAACGCGTCTCTTTGTCTGACTTGTTCCCCACTGCATTCTTTTGAACTGATCTGATTTATCCTTTGATTAATGCTCCGATTTTCCTCTTCATTATCTTCAGATTTCTTGATTGCGTGATATTTATCTTCCCGATTTATCACGATCTACAAAATCAGCAATTATCGCACAATAAATCGGTCTTTAATAATAAAAATAGCTAAATACCAAATATCATATTAATAATCACTTAACATTAAATAATAAATATAAACGAGTGATTTAATATGAAATATACATTATTAATCTCGATTTAAGGTCAACGTTGATGACTTTTACGGGTATAATTTGACCGTCATCAACTACCCCCCACTTAAACTTTGATCGTCCCGAACAAAGCATCAATAAGTCATTCCCCAAGACAACATTTTCTATGGTCAAATCATACTTACACAAGAAACTCAAGTCAACTCATACTAGTCATGCTCATAAGATATCCATTATTCACTACTTACTATGAATCGAAGTGATGTGTGCATGTGCATTGGTTTTATATAAATGTGGCAAGATTAGAGTTTATGCTAACTTCGCAATCTCAACCTACCAACCTCAGCATTCATACTTCTTATGCCTCGCAATGGTTAGAGCACTAGAGCAATAAGCAAGAGCGTATCTATAGGGATTTTGGACTTGGAGACCGAGTACTACTCAGAGCCTCTTAAAAAGTTGAATATTTTTGTTTTTCATATCTTCATATTTTTCAAATACTATTAATCTCAAGGAAGAAAACTTTTTAAAGTATCCCCCTATCTTAGATCATGTATAGCATTGAATATTACCACAAGCGCGGGGCTACTTTGGTAATGTCACTACAAGCCCAGTGTCTAACATTTTGCTAAAACACAGGTACGTCTCAAGCTTATTAGTCTGCTTTAATGGCTAAAAGATAAGAATGAATCAGCATATAGATATTGATACAAATTTCACATAACCAATCATCTATGCAATGTACACATAATTTCGTCAGTTATTATGATTTGCGCGGTATACTCGATTCACAGATTGAGTAATTGAATAATAAATAACTACTTGCAAAAACGGGCATGAATATCCTTAGATTTACTTAACATAAGTATAAAACGATCACGTACTCATGAAACTTGGTTCCTTTCCTATCAATTCTTAGCTAGGAACTCACAATTCTAAGGGTACAAGATACATAATATGGTATTTATTCAATTTTTCAATTTTTCAATTTTTCTACCGTTTCATTCAAATTTCAATTATAACTTAACATAGCTAAGTCTCCTACCCCCCACTTAAACATGGAAACGGCTCCCATGTAAAGGAACAATATCGGAGTAAACATCAGCACGTCGTGGAGAGACAGACACATCCTGTATAAGCAAACAAGCTCCACAAAATCGTCAAATACCATGTCCATGGAAGTTATAAAATAATGTGGCAGTAATTAGATATAAATACCTAAAAACAGTTTAAGCCACTTTACTTTATACTGCCATGGACAATACCAAAAGGGATTTAAACCTAAATAAAAACTCACATGACGGCTATCAAGGAAAAAACCTCGTTTATTCCGAACTTAGACTCGGAACATGGCGAGATGAAAAAAAACGTAACAGTCTCATGCTACTTTATTCAAAGCAAAAACAAAAACAAATCTAAAATTTAGTTGTAAGAAATAGTTCTATGGTTATAGTCGTTAGCTCGACTGTACTCACATGATGGTCTAGTTGTAACTAGGATTGCCTAGAGTAAATACTTCTTCCTCCCTATCAAATTGATTACCGAGGTAATGCTTTAATCGGTGGCCATTCACCACAAAAGTCTTTCGATCATCCAAGTGACTTACCTCTACAGCTCCGGAAGGAAATACTTTACTCACTTTATAAGGACCAAACCATCTTGATTTTAGCTTTCCCGGGAAAAGTTTCAAGCGCGAATTGTAAACAAGAACCATATCACCGATCTTAAAGGTGCGGTCAAGGATCTTTTTATCATGAAATCTCTTAGTGCGCTCTTTATAGATCCGAGCATTCTGGTAAGCTTCAATGCGAAACTCTTCTAGGCGAGTCAATTCCAACAATCTCTTTTCTCCGGCTAAACTTTCATCTAAATTCAACATACGAGTAGCCCATAAGGCACGGTGCTCAAGTTCAACCGGTAGATGACACGCTTTCCCAAAAACAATCTGGTATGGGGACATACCTATGGAAGTCTTATACGCAGTCCGATAAGCCCATAAAAAGTCATCTAACTTCAACGACCAATCTTTCCTTGTTGGGTTCACAGTTTTTTCCAGGATGCGCTTAATCTCTCTGTTCGTGACCTCAACTTGACCACTTGTTTGAGGAGGATAAGCGGTAGCTAACTTATGTCTCACCCCGTACATGGCCATTAACTTCTCAAAAGGCTTATTACAGAAATGGCTCCCATTATTACTAATGATGACACGAGGGATTCCAAACCGCGTGAAGATATTCTTCTTTAAAAACCGCAGTACAACCTTCGCATCATTGGTGGGTGAAGCAATAGCCTCAACCCATTTAGACACATAGTCGACCGCCACCAAAATATAGCGGTTTGAAACAGACGAAGTGAAAGGTCCCACAAAATCAATTCCCCATACATCAAAGAGTTCTGGTTCTAAGATACTCCTTAGTGGCATTTCATGTCTCCTCGAGATATTGCCCGTCATTTGGCATGAATGACAGGATCTAGCATATTCGTGCGCATTTTTGTAAAGATTGGGCCAGTAAAAACCACATTGGAGAACTTTAGCAGCAGTGTTGTCCCCTCCATAGTGTCCTCCTGCTTCATAAGTATGGCAATGTTTAAGTATATCGAGGAATTCACTCTCAAGAACACATCTTCTAAGTATGTTGTCTGAGCAACGCTTAAAAAGATAGGGTTCATCCCAATAATAGTGTTTAACGTCCGCAAAGAACTTCTTCTTTTTCTGCTGGTTCAAATCTGGTGGCAAATATCTCCCGGATAAATAATTCACATAATCTTTAAACCATGGTTGTTTCTTCTCAGCCTTAACAACCTCACCTTGCAAAGATACTGCGGCGCAATCACTATTCCCTAAAATGGTAGAGATGGAGGATAATTGCTCGTCGAGGGGCTTTTCTAAGCAGGGTGTGAATGCCTCCTCAGGCTCTTTCTCCTTATCCCTAACATCCTCTACATTTTCCTTGTTCTTTGGGATTGGTGGAGTAAGCTCCTTTTCAATTCTAGTCATTATTGCGTTCACATCCCTAGGGTTCCTATCAGTGTTGCTTGGAAATCCCCTAGGAGGTCTAGTTGACAGTTGTTCAGCTAATTGTCCTATTTGATGAGAGAGATTATGGACTAAGGCTTCTTGGTTGGTGAATTTGGCATCATTCTCTTGTGATATTGGTGAAAGTTTGTAGCCAAGTCAAGTAATGGATTACGCTAATTGATTCACAAAGGTCGGACATTGTTTTACTCATCTTTTCAAGCGCAACTTCCCAACCGTAAGTTTGAGCTTGCTGAGGTACATAAGTGTTGTGTGGTTTTACCCCTTCATTTGGATCATTCCATCGGAATTCAGGTTGGTCCTGATTTGGTTTGTAACCTTCATAGTGATTACCCTGTCTCCCAATGTAATTGGCTTCTTTAGTACCCGCATTCTCTAATGGCCTAGTCGTTTCCGTCCCTTTTCCAGTCTCTACTCGTACAATCCTCTCATGCATACCATCCACCTTATCATTTATGAGCAATAGAGTATTTAGGATCTTATGCGATACATCCTCCTCAAGATTATCGGCCATCTTCACAGTTGCTATTTCACCACCTCCCCATTGGCTATTCATTGCTACTTGCTCCATCTTTCCTCGTGCCTCCTCAGGAGATAAAAGAACAAACGCTCCATTGCTGGAGGCATCTACTCGTATCTTCTCCGTATCTCTCAATCCATGGTAAAAGGTTTGCATTAAAATCCATAGAGGGATATCATGATGAGGGCACTTCCTCATGGACTCCTTGAAACGTTCCCAAGCTTGATCAAAACTCTCCCCAGGTTGCTGCTTGAATCCCAAGATATCTTGGCGTAACTTAAAGATCTTTCCATATGGGAAGTACTTATTCATGAACTTTTGTAGTGTGATCCTCCCGGTCGTGATTGATCTAGCCTCTAAAGAGAAAAGCCATTGCTTAGCTTTATCTTTCAAAGTGAAAGGGAAAAGTCTCAGCTTAATGTTATCCTCTGGAACCAGTTATGGCTTCACGGTACTAACGATCTCTAAGAAATTCATCACGTGAATGCCAGGATCTTCATTCAGGATACCATGAAAAGTGGAATAGTTTGTCACCATTTGAATGACATTAGGTTTCGGGTGATAAATTTTAGCAGCATTTTTAGGTACTACGATAGCAGGAATGAATTGTTCAATGGTGGGCGTTGCATAGCTGTGCAAAGTGCGCCTTTCCCATGCAGCTACAGCTTGGTTAACAAAATTTGCATTATTAAAATTATTTCCATTTACCTCGTTGGCTTCATTTAGTAATCCTTCCATGTTGGAGTCAGATTGATCGGAATGTTGTGTTACTTCAGATTTTTCCTCGCCTTGCTCCTCGTTTGGATCCTTAGAAATCCGGGTAGCTTGTTTTTTTTTTTTTTTGCAAAGCAAAAACAACAACAAACAATTAAAATACGCCAAGGCTACTGCCTTTGGCGAGACTCTAAAATAGACAAAAATAAAAATAACAAAAACAATAAACAATTAGAAACTTTAATGGCTAATCTTTTAACTAGACTTAATAAATAAAAACTAAACTAAAACAGACTCGAAAAATACAAAACACAAGGCAGAAACTGTGTAAATCAAAATAGAAAAAAAAAAACAATAAATTCTCGGTCGACCGAGAACTGTGGTTCGATCGACCGAACTCTTTTATTTATTTATATATATTTTTTATTTTATTTTTAACTATTAATTTATTTAATATCTCGACTCTTATTCACGGTATTTACGAATCTACTTTTAATAAAATAAGCTATACTCAATTTAATGACACGAGTCCCCGGCAACGGCGCCAAACACTTGATGACGGTCAAGTTATAAAAATAACTCGATACCTAAATAACCAACTAGCAAGAGAACTAGGTTCAATCGTAGTATAGCTAGATAGAGTCGAGGTCGATCCCACAGAGACTCGGCTTAAACAAGTACAACGTTATTAAACTAAAAATAGATTAAAGGGCGGTCTACGACCAACAATAACGTAGAAATAAAGATTGACACGATAGAAAACACAAAGACTAACAATACGACAGTAGACACTAAACACGTATTTTTAAGGTTTTATAAGACTCTAACAAACGGTATTGATTACGATAGTAGTAATACTCCCCATATATGTATATCTAAGTTTGCAGAAAAGACTTTAAGGTTGATTATATTTTGGCTACGGAGTCATCCCCTAAATCGTATCTACTTCGTGAACGGATAGAAGATCTTTATGCTTAATTACGAATCCTTCCTTGGACAGGATAGAACATCATATAACAAGCATGCTATACCAAACTAGGGATGCCGATCTAAAATCGTCACCTCGTCTAGGCAACCACCGTGGACGGGTTGGCACACCTCCTAAACGATCGGCTAACTTATGTCCTATTTAACATGGCAATTTTCACAATATATCATATTAATTTACTAGAACGATGTAACAAATTGGCCAGATCTATTACATGTGTATATAAAAGCAGCAGAAAGCACGACGTGGCGAAGTCGTTCACGTAAAATTACTAGAATCTTGATGGCTAGATCTAACCATATAGACCGTGGTAGATCGGACCGGTGACTCTAGAATTTGCTCAGAAACGCCTTCGTACGGCTTAGATCTACATGAATATGGGTTTGATAATTAACTACATCACGAAATCAATACACAAACGATTACTCCATAACGAAATAAAATAGATCTACGAATAAAAACGACATATTTGGATAGACATTACCCTCGTAGACGGAGGGTCCTCCGATCATTCAATGCAATCTCTAATCGATGAATCCATCGCCTCCGTGATGAAGCAACATAATATAAAATAAAAAGAACTATATTGAAAAACTAAAAGTATTGTAATATTGTGTCTTATGGTTTGTTGGGTGGTTTTTACAAATTTCGTAGTTGCTGCTTATATAGAGGTTTTTGCCGACCTAGGAAGGATCTAGAAGATATACACGCGATTTCTGCCGGATAAACTTCAAGTGACCGAGCCGACTTTCTCGGTCGACCGAATGGATAGGCTCGGTCGACCGAGCCCTTTTTTACGTGCTAAACGCGCTCTCTTTTGTCGACTTGTTCCCCACTTGCATTCTTTTGAATCGATCGATTTATCCTTTGATTAATGCTCCGATTTTCCTCTTCATTATCTTGAGATTTCTTGATTGCGTGATATTTATCTTCCCGGTTTATCACGATCTACAAAATCAGCAATTATCGCACAATAAATCGGTCTTTAATAATAAAAATAGCTAAATACCAAATATCATATTAATAATCACTTAACATTAAATAATAAATATAAACGAGTGATTTAATATGAAATATACATTATTAATCTCGATTTAAGGTCAACGTTGATGACTTTTACGGGTATAATTTGACCGTCATCATAAAGCAGGATAAGTAAGGGGTCGATCCACAGGGAATTGGGTTGATGAATCTAATCTTATTAATTCCTTTCAATTGTTATTTACGAAAACAAATAAACGAAAGAACAAATATAAAAACACATAGAAAAATAAAATAAGCTAAGAATAATAAAACCGACCTAAACTAAAGATACATGGGATTAAACATTACACAAACTAAGTGATTTCAATCCAAGTTCATCTCATGATTTTAATTCAATATTGTGGTTTCACCTTTACACGAGATACAAACTCCTAATTCCTTAGTGAATCCGTTTCTCAAGCTATGAACTCCTAATCTCTTAGTGAATTCAATTATCGATCTCTCTCTCTCGAATGTTGAGACCAATTTCCATACAAAAGCGAAGGTGTAGATTCAAGTTAACTCTCGTATTTTAGAATCTAGCAACCTAGATAATTAACCAATTAATTTGTCACGAATTAACGATTAAAGATCCTATCTTTCTATGGTGATCTAGCGTTTACGCAACTCTCGTATTGTAAAACATCAATAGCAAACTAATCGCTCGATCTAATTCACATGACATCATAAAGCACATAGAAAAATACAAAACGAATTAAAGCTCATGAAAATAAAACAAGGATTGAATAAATTAAAAGGATTAAACTCACATAGTTTGGTACAATGGATGATCTCCATGATTCAACAAACGAAAATAAACATCCTAATCTAACCCGGATCACCCGAGCACAAGGCTCGGGTGACCGGCCTTGGGAACCTCAGAAGGTGCGGCTACTGCTTGATATATGCGGCTGCTGTGTTATATGAATATCTTAGGGTTGAGATATGCGGCCGTATATATAGAAATCTGAGGCGGTTTAGCCCAAGTCGGCCGTGGACGCTCGTTCAAAAAGGGTGGACGCCCGTCCATTATGGACGCAACTTCAGACGCACGTTCAAGGCAAGTCTGAACTCTCTGAATTGAATTTCTCAGACTGGATGCCCGTCTGGCATAGTGGACGCTTGATTCAATTTGGATCAACACTTGATTTCTTTCCTTATATCTTTTATTCTTCCATAAATCTGATTGATTCCTTTCCACTCGAATTTATCTCTTTAAAAATCATCTTTTCCATAAATAATGTGTATCTACAATGTAGGAAAAACATACCAAAGCGTAACGATATTCCAACATAATATAAAATCACAATTTAAGCACATAATTCGTTACGTTTTGCAATTTGACTATTGAAAACACCACTTGCTCAATATTTCAATTATAAAGCTCGATTTCTATGAAAAACATCCACATATGGGGGAAATTGATATAAAACATATCCTTATAAAACGTATAAAATCACCCTTAACATATATCTTGCAACATATTGATCGATTGAGATGGTCATTCCAGGTTCTACTCTTGTAAAAGTCTTGATATCTGAAGGTTGAATGAATTTAGAAGTGCATTAAGGTTAGAGATGAAGTTTGATAAAGGGATTGTTTGAAAACTGAGTGTAAAAAATTAACGTGGAAGATACGAGGGTATTTATAGATGGTATATCAGGCAGTTAGAAAATTTTTAGTGGGTCTTAAAACATCTTAAAATTTTTCACATCTGGTGTTGAGATTGTGAAAAAGGTGGTGAGTGGAGAAGATGGATAATTGAGATTAATGTAGGTCAAATCTTCTCTGTCATCCATAGCTTGTATCAATAAATGCAGTAGATTTGGTGTATCTCCAACTTTAAAGGTTTAGCTTTGATCTTATCCAAAACTTGAATCAGTTGTGCTTTTGATCAGTTCCAAAACCCAGTTGAAAATATGACTCATGTTTTGATAATTACTGGTTCGCAGTTTTCTCAGCTTTTCATTTTCTCCTGCAAAACAAATTGAGAAATTTTTGGTACCCATATCTGTTTGGGTTGTTTTTTGATTAGTTTTTGGTTTTCTGGAGTTCTTTGATAATGGCTTGTTGATCTTTGCCTTGACCTCCATATTGTTTGTATGCCTTTCTTGATATTTTGACTGAGTAAAGTCAGTTTTCATAAAATTTTGCCTTTTGACTTGTACGTCTTATTTTTGAAAATTTTGTGTGCACGAGTGATTATTGGTCCATTCGGTCTTCATCATGTGGAAAAAGTCTTCCTTTCCCCCATAATTTGGTATTCCATGAATGATTATCATCTTTGATGGATATGACTTGAATGTCCTTTTAACTGATCTCTGATCAGTTCTGCCCTTTCCAGCCTTCTGATTCTTCATGTAGAATCTGTCAGTTTTTGAATTATCTCCAAATGATTTTACACTTTTGTCAATCTTTGTTTGAGGCTATGCTGAGTTTTTGTCAGTTCTAACAATTTTATCAGTTTTTGGAGTTCCTGACTTTTATGCAGCAACAAACTTAGGTGCAGCTGAACTAGGTCTGAACTTAGAATTTTGTTGATTGTCAAACCCTAAACCTGTTCTGTCTCCAAATGGTTTTCATGGTTTGAACTGAACACTAGGAATTGGATCAACTGATGATTCTATGATGTTTATCACCTCCGTTAATTCATCAGTTGAGCAATTCTCCTTGGTTCCATTGTTAGCCTTGATAAAATTGATCTCAACATTCAATCTTAGAACTTTAGCTTTCAACAATTATTTTTCCTTTTTGACATTCTCATAATTCTTTTGAATTTGCTCCAATTCCTTTATGAGTATATCCAAGGTTTCATTGAAATCTGTATTTCTGTGATTGATTATGGAAGTGTGACAATTGGATGTAGAAGCATTTACCTCTAGATGGTTAATCAATAAATTTTCGGTTGTAGCTTCTTGATATTCAATTATCTGCTTGCCTTTATCTGATCCATCAGTGTTGCTCATCAGATTCGTTCCAAACAATATGATTTCTTCATCAATTTCACCAAGATCATTTCCTCCAAATCTTTTGGGTAAAATTTCAGCATTTCCATCATTGTTTGTAATGGATGGATCTTCAATGAATGTCTCAATCAGCTTTTCTTGAGTATCAGCAACAAGAGCCTGCAGTTTGCTTTTGTATTCATCAAATCTTAAAAATGAGTACTTAATTAAACTTCTAAGGTGATGCTGTGTATCCATGATGCAGTTTTGAAAATCCTTTTGAAAACAGATATTTGAAAAACCTTCATAACAGAGATTCAGCTTCGGATACTAATGTTTGCTATCGAAAAAAACTGATGCCCAGTTACTTCAAACAAACAAACTAATTTTGAGATTCAGCTAAGGATCTCTTCGGAACAGAAGCACCACACCGATACCAATTGTTGGTCCCTTGGAAAGGCTGACACAAGTTTAGAGGGGGGGTGAATAAACTTATCCCCAAAAACTGAATCTTGAACCAGACTGAGTTCAGCTTTAAACTTGTGTGGATTTGAGCTAACTTAGTTGAGTATAAGTCAAGGCTGACTTATGCTGAACTGTGTTAACCGGCAGCGGATTAAATTAAGCCTTTATATGAAACTTGATTTTATCAGTTTGTTTAAATATGATGCAATGTTGTGCTGACTTAGTTTCTTATGTTTGCTGAGTGTCATTAGGTACAGTATAAACTTAGATGCAGTAATTAAATGCGTAACGTAAGTAAGTAAATAAGACAAAAATTTTAGAGGTTATAGGTGTGTAATCCTGTTAGTCCTCTCTTCCCCTGCGATGTAGGAGGCCAAATTCACTATGTTCTTGAGGTTTATTATTACAAGACACAAAGTCAATTTAAACACTTATTGTCCTTCACTAATCCCTAGTTTCACAATCTTCTAGCTTTAGTTTTCGACAGGTGAGATTGCTGTTTAAACTAAGCTTGCTCCACTGGTCCTTGATGGGTAGAATTGCCTCTTCACCAGCTCATCACAAACACAGTCTTCCTGACTGCACTCAACTGTCCCTCACACCTTCTTGGTGTTTCCCAGTATAAACCTTTGATAAATTCAAAGTTGAGACTCGAATCAATAACTATGATTCAACTTTGTGATTTGAGCTTCTTCTTCTAGATGTATAAAATATGCTCAAGCTCGGTTTTTCTTCAACTGTTTGATCTTGATCTTTCTTAAATTCTTATGAACACTTTGCAGAGTACTTGATCTTGCAATAGAGTATTTAGCAGGAATTCTTTTGCTTTCTCCCTTAGTAGGATCTTTCTTGACTAGATCAATTCTTAGAATTCCGCACATCTTTTTGTGATAAAAGTGATCTATTTATAAGGGTTTCTCCAACGATTAGATGAATTTGAACTTTTGAATTTGATCCCTTGTATCTATTGGTGGTCCTGCTCATTCTGATGAATGTCAGTGTCATTCTGACATTTCAATGCAACCAATAAAATTGTCTGCTTTATAACGGTCAGATTTTCTTCAGTTTTTCTTCTCCTCAGCATGAAAACAAGCATTGGTCAGTTCTTAGCTTAAGTACGTTAACTGAGTTTATGACACTTCATCAATTTCCAATCAAAACATAAATTTTATTTCCAATTTTATTCAAGAGCTAGTTATGACACTTCATCAATGGGGTTAAAACAATAATGAAAATAACTGATGAATCATCATCAAAACATAAATTTTATTTCCAACACATACTATCAATGTCCCATTTGACAATACATACGACTAGAGACATTTAAGCATTAAACTTATTAAAGTGATTAGAGATCTCATCAACCATAATCATTATCATGGTTTCTCTATCACAGTTTGACACTATAAACTTTAATATGTATACACATTCAATAACATGAAGAGAAATAATATATAATAATAAAAGTGCTTTCATTAATCATAATGAAGTTATTACATGAACTAAAATAGATTGTAAACAAAATGACCAGACCCGATCGGATCTGGTCCAACCCGATTGTGTTTCGGAAACCATTTCAACACTCAACCCCATCTATCAAGGGGTTAGCATCTCCGTATACAACCTGTTGACCGCACGGATGGTGAACGGTTCTGATTCGTTTGGGAGCCATTCCTACTGTTAACAGAGACTGATATACTAAACCTGAAAAAGTGACCCTCGATTAATAGGCCCTGAGTCCCGATTAATCGTGGCTAAATTTTCCCGATTCTTTCTAGGACTGTGCTACTGAAGATGAAAGAAGATGAACTACAGCAACTATACTGCTACAGAAGCTCCACACAAAAAAAGAGGATGATAGAGGGTGATTTAGGTGTTAAAATGGAAGAAAAATGGTTGAATTTGGTGGTGGTAATGGTGTTTATATAGGAGAAAAAGATGGAAGGTGGAAGGATTTAGTGGGATAGTGGGTAGAGGAGTAATGTTGGTGAGGAGATTGAGGGGTTGATAGATGGGATTGAGGTGGAGTAATGGTTGAGTGTGGAAAATGAGGAAATGATGGAAAATAGGGAAAAGGGGGTGGTTGCTCTGACTGGTAGTTAACCAATGCAACGTGTGTCCATCACGCGTCATCGAAGGGTTTGCTCTTTAATATGACACACAAAAACCGAAAAACCCTATCTCGAATAATCGGGGGTTATACCCGATTAACCGAGGCCTAATATTCTCCAGATTTTCTATTCTCCTGTTCTGCACACCTTACCTTATCTTACTGTACAATCCGGACCTCAATCACTAGTTCTTACTCTGTTTGTTGTTACTTCCGACTCAATCCTAACCTACTTCACTAGAATCCACACCGAGTAAATAAACCTTCCCAACAACCATCGGTTTCAAGCCTAAGGGTGCGGTAGGATGAAAAAAAGCTCGTCATTTCATCCTGCTACTTTTATTGACTCCTATTCTGACTAAGGGTTTAAGATAATAGTTCTGAGTTTATAGTCGCCTGCTCAACTTTCTTCAGATCCTCGCTCACTCAGGGGTCGGGACTTTAACTTGTCACCCCTTCACTCTTGAGGTCACCACCGTAGAACCTTTTTGAGTTCTTATTCTAGCATGCTTTTCCTTTTTTGCTCGTGCACTAGGTCTACCCATGCTTCATGATTTAACCTTTACATCCAGGGATTCCACATTTTCCATTTTACGTTCCATTTCACTATGCCTAACATAAGCACTGACTTCCGTGAGAGCACTTTTCCTCATGCTCTCTCAACAGTACTCTCATGAATTCCTGCTCACAGGTTTCTACTAGAACCTCTTGGTGCCTAAGCCTCTCCTCTCCTATTTTCAAATTTTTCACTTCGTTCGAACCACAAGTCATCATTCAACATTCATGCCTATTGTCTAGGGGCTCTAGGATCTTGACATTTACTGCATCATTATTGGTCCTAAGAGTTATCTCCCTATTATTGGAGGGATTGAGTGAAGAAGAGGAAGGAATTATTTATAGTTGAGAATGATTTGCATGACACCGATGAAGAGGAGGAATGAGTGAAGAAGAGGAAGGATTGTTGATGAATTTTTGCAGTTAGACGGATATGTCGATGTGGAAAAAGAGGATGAGGATTGGGTGAAGATCCCGAGAATTTTGAAGAATCCGAGAGCAAGTGATTTGAGTACTCTCTTCAATAAACAAGTCACATTGGTGCCCGCCAATGCAGATTTAGCGCCTGCCAGTGGTCACTGTAGACATTCAAAGAGTTTAGAAGGAAAAACGGCGTGTGCCAATGATGTTCTGACGCACGTCAAAGCAAAAGATGATGATTCTAATGAAGGTTCGACGCACGGCAAAGATGTAACGGCGCACGCCAACATTTAGCAGACAGTTTTTAAGAAAGGTAAAGAGAAAGTGGTGCACACCGATGATGAATGGCGACCACCAGCAGCCCAGACCTTTAGGAAGGCTTCCAATGATTCAACTAGCGGCATAGGTAAGGAAGGTATGAACTCTACCCTTAGAATTATTGATCTTGAGTCATTACCTTATCCTTCTCGTGAGGGAATTAGAAAGAAAAATTTAGATAAGAAGTATGCTCGCTTCCTTGACACATTCTGTGGGCTTTTTGTTTAAGAGGGTGCTTTGTGACCTTGGCGTTAGTATTAAACTTATGTCTTACGAGGAATTTATCAAACTTAGAATAGGAAATTTGAAGAACACGGAGATGACTCTACAAATAGTAGATAGGTCCATAAAATGCCCTAAGGGAGTCATAGAGGACGTGTTAGTGAAAGTTGATAAGTTCTACTTCCCAGTTGATTTTATGGTTATAGATATGGAAAAAGGGTATTCAACGCCCCTTATTCTCGGTCGTCCATTCCTAGCCACGGGAAGGACTCTAATCGATGTTCAACGTGGAGAATTAATTTTGAGAGTTAATATGGATGAGGTCACATTTAACATCTTTAAGGCCATGAAACACCCATACAATTCACGAGAGTCATGTTCTTTTGTAGATGCATTATCTTTTGTTTGTGTGGAGAATACTAACCTGCAGGTCTATGAAGATAAACTTGAAGAATGCTTGGCCTTCTCTATCTTTTATGGTGAGAGTGATGATGAGGAAATGCAAGCAATGATTTCTTATTTGGATGCTGGTCGTACATTCAACAAGCAACCATGGCATCGATATCTAGAGTTGGAGCATGATGGCCCACTATTGAAACCTTCGGTGGAGGAGCTACCAAGGAACCTTGAATTGAAAACTCTTCCTCCTAACTTGAAATATGCTTTTATTGAGAGTGATAAACTAATTCCTGTTATTATTTCTTCGTCACTAACCAATGTGCAGGAAGACTTGCTATTGAGGATGCTCATAAAACATAAGAGAGCATTTGGATAGACTGTAGTTGATATTCAAGGAAGCAGTCTCGAGATCTGTGTTCACAAGATTATTCTTAATGATGATGCCAAGCCATGTGCTCAACCACAACTTCGTTTGAATCCTAATATGCAAGAGGTTGTCAAGAAAGAGGTCATCAAGTTATCGGAGATGGGTATTATCTTTCTGATACCTGATAGTGAGTGGGTGAGTCCTACTAAAGTTGTTCCTAAGAAGGGCGGATTCACAGTGAAGGAAAATGACAAACATGAATGGATCCCAACATGGGAAGTCACAGGGTACCGCATGTGTAATAATTTTCAATGACTCAATGACCATACAAAGAAATATCATGATCCACTGTCGTATATTGTCCAGATGTTGGAACGGTTGTGTGGACATAAGTTTTATTGCTTTCTTGATGGTTATTCAAAGGCTATCTACGAGATATCATCATTGGCAGAGGCAGAGAAAAATTACTTTCACTTGTCCATATGGAACGTTTGCTTACAAAAGAATGCCGTTTGGGTTGTGCAATGCCCCGGCTACATTTCAGAGATGCATGACAGCTATCTTTTCTGATGTGGTGGAGAAATTTCTGGAAATCTTTATGGATGATTTCAATGTTTTTGGAGATTCTTTTGAAGAGTGTCTCTCTCACTTAGAGCGCGTGTTACAGCGATGCGAAGACACGAACTTGGTACTCAATTGGGAGAAGTGTCACCTTATGGTATCAGAGGGTATTGTGTTAGGCCAGAGAATTTCTGAGAACGGTATTGAGGTGGACAAAGCAAAGATTGAAGTAATAGAGAAGTTGCCCCCACCGGTTAATCTGAAGACTTTAGAGGATTTATTGGGCATGCCGGTTTTTATAGGCGATTTATTGTTGATTTTTCTCTTATTGCGAAACCTCTCAGTCATTTACTTGAGAAAGAAGTACCGTTTGTTTTTGATGAAAAGTTCATAGAGGCTTTTGAGACTTTGAAGAAGAAACTAATTTGCGCCCCCGTTCTAGTGGCGCCGGATTGGAATTTACCTTTCGAGTTAATATGTGATGCGAGCGACTTAGCAGTTGGGGCAGTGCTTGGCCAACGTCATGGAAAAGTACTTAAGGCCATTTATTATACCTCTCATACATTGAACTCTGCTCAAATCAAGTATGCAACAACCGAAAAGGAATGTCTTGCATTAGTGTTCGCCCTTGACAAATTTAGGTCCTATATTGTTGGTTCCAAGGTCATTGTCTACACCGACCATGCAGCTTTGAAGTATTATTGAACAAGAAGGATGCTAAATTGAGACTACTCCGATGGATTCTCCTACTCCAAGAGTTCGACATTGAGATTAAGGACAAAAAAGGTAGTGAGAACGTCGTGGCGGATCACTTAAGTCGGTTGGAGTTCGTTGAAGAAGAAGGGAAACGAAGAGAGATTCGAGACCATTTCCTGGATGAACAACTCATAATGGTGGATGCTCCCCCAACAATGCAACTTATTCATGCCGGTTCTGCTGGATATACAGAAACCCGAATCCGGATCCGATCCACAATTGGATTGTCAGATCTGAATCACAGCACCGATCGGGACACTCGATCATGCGCAGCGGAAGCTATGAATTAAATTCGCATGCGATTTTACCACGATTTTAATTCACATAATTAATTAACAATCTAAAAGAAGGTTAGTAGATTTACCTCAACGGAAAGAGATGAGAAATTCGACAAAAGGGAGAAGCCACAATCTTCCGGATTGTATCTCCTAGTGACGACTGGTGGACGTCGATCCTCACCATAGAACCTCCTCGAATATGCACAAGAAACACCCTAGGTTTTTCTCCTCTTAATGACTAAGGAAAGAAACTAATTGTTCTTCCTTTTAATTTAGTTTGTGGCGCCAATATTCATTGTCTATTGTGTTAGGAGAAACTCTCTTTATATAGGAAAATAACTAGTCAAGAAAGAGTTATCTTTTTCACAATACAATTACCTATTCCCATGAGGAAAAGATATTTTCCAAAAGATAAGAGATAATTCCCAAAAAATCAATCTCTTTATCTCTTTTCCATTAATTATCCACGAAATAGATAATTAATTAATTACACATATGAGATAGTCTAGGAAAATTTCTTCTCCTAACTTATCCATATTTGGGGCGCCTATTTTGTCATTATTTTTAATAGAAAATGTCTTTCTATTTTACATATTATTTACCAAATAAATAATATTGCATATTCATTAAATAGACCAACTATTTAATTTATTCTCGAGGTTCCATAAAACGAGAAAACACTCGCGTGTTAGGAGCGAACACGGGGACCATGGACCTATAACCAGTAGCTACAATAAATTGAATAAAATATTCATCGAACAGAATATTTCTACTCAACTCATTAATTCTGGAATTACGCCACCATAAATCGGAAACTGAACTATATCGATTATAGATATAACTTATTCTCAAAACGTCGAGTCGATCGATAAGTGTCCATTGATATAACCATTACATATAAACTAAACCTCCATAGACTATCCGTAATGATGCAGGATTATTTCCATAACCTTCTTCAATACATCTTATCCTTATTTACCATCAACCCACTTGTGATCAATTAGTTCATAACCAATACGAACTCGGCCGATCGATCAGTTTCTAGGATCAACAAATAAGGGGATTGTCTTTCTACTTCCTGCAGGAAGCAATGGATTCCATATCTGTGAGGCACACACTTCTCACTCATTCTAGAATAGTGCCAACGTGAAAGTTATTCGGACCGCGCCTCTTAGCGATCCTTAACGAACACATCAAACTCTATCCTGAAACAAGTAGGAGTCTGTAATCACTTCAGGATTAAGGTTAATCCATATATGATCATCTTGTGATTTAATAAAATTTCTCAATCACGGAATTTAATGAGAAACTCAGATTAAATCGGTCCAGTCCTATATGACTCTCATCATATATAAATGCCCCACTTAGACAACCAATGTCGATGGTCCGGATAAGACAGTCACACCATAAAGTGTTCTGGGCGCATTAATGGTGGTTTAATCAATAGACCCCATACTTTGATTAACTTCACCACGGACTAACATTTCAAGTGTATCACCATAAACTTAATCCTCGCGTGTGACACACACACTAAGTGATATGGCTACGTATGATACGACTTAGGGTTTTCAGCAGTGTATTACTTACAAGCACGAAGCAAGTAATAAGATGAGAATAAATCTATCATTTACTAATTCTAAAAACAATTACATAAATTGTATTTCGGGTGCTACTTCCAATAGGTTCAACACCGAAGGAGAGCTCACCATGGTTTGAAAACATAGTAAATTATTTTCCATGTGAGTATGTTCCACCTAATTGGACATGGCCGAAGAAGAAAAAATTCTTTCACGATTTGAAATTTTATTATTAGGAAAAACCGCACCTTTTTAAGAGGTGTTCGGATGAAATCATTAGGAGATGCGTTCCCGGTGATGAAATCTCAAGTATACTCTCCTTTTGCCATTGTCAAGACACCGGATGCCACCATGGAGGGTGGAAAACAGCGTACAAAGTTTTACAATGTGGATTTTATTGGCCACTTTACAAGGATGCACATCATTTTGCACGATCATGTGTTGCATGCCAAAAGTGGGAAATGTGTCCAAGAAGCATGAGATGCCCCTCCAATCTATTTTGGAGTGTGAGATATTTGGTGTTTGGGGCATCGACTTCATGGGCCCATTCCCTCATTAGCTAGGTAATAAATTCATCTTAGTAATGGTTGATTACATTTCTAAAAAGGTTGAAGCACAAGCCTATCCCACTAATGATTCTAAGGTAGTGTTGAAATTCTTAAAGAAGAACACCTTCACTAGATGCTACTTACTTTGTTTTATGTGGAAATGTTGCATTTTCTTTGTGATGCATTAGCATGTGAGGCTTTGTTCGTTTGAAACTTGCTAGCTATTTCCTTCTATGAATTTATATCACCACTCAGATTTGCTAGATTATCTGTGCTTAGCTCCTTGTTGAGAGATAATTGTTTATTGGATGGGTTAGATAGTTTTGAGCTGCAGTTGCTGTCCTAGACACTCTTGTCTTGCGTCATTCGCTTTTAGTGTGCGCCATTGATTTCAACTGCCTTGGCATACGGCAGCTGGTACTGTCGCATGCCATTTCACCTCATCATACCTCACATACAAGCAACAAAGATGGCGTACGTCGATGCCTCTTGACTCGAGCCAATTGAATTGACCTACACCATCACACCACTACCACCATAGAACCCTAGCATTCAGCTTTTCTCGATCTAGCATACACCAATACCCGTTTGGCGTCATTTCAGCATTTCCTACCATCGAGAAGTCATATCAAACCCTATTTTCATCCATATAAACCCCCCATCCTATTCTAATTTCATTCACCATCATCTTTCTTCTTTTCACCCCCACATCCACTTCTTCTTTTCTTATTCTACCACCTTCATCATGTCTTCTCCTCCGGCGGATCGCACTGTTTTGTTTTCTGATATTGCCGGGGCAGATGCGGTTACCAGTTTCATCGATTTTTTCAACCGCTACCCTATTCTTTTTTAGCGGGGTTTGAATACTAGGAAGATTAAGGAGTACTCAGAATAACATATCGAGTGGGGCGGCTAGAATCATTTGGTTGCACCACCTCATGGTCGTATAAACGAGACCATGGTTCGCAAGTTTTTCGCCATGTTGTTCACGGCTCCTTCTAAGAGGTATGTTACTTCCATTCTTGTTCATGGTGTCGAGCTACCCTTCACTCATGTAGCTATCAATGAGGTTTTCCATCTCTCCAACACTGATATTTCACCCGATCGGCACTACACTGTGCAGTGGCGACTCACCGACATGAGTAGTTTCATTGCTTGACTCACTGCTGCCACCGTAGAGCTTTTCCTGGGTCGTAAAGGGCCCATTGCAGATTATTCTATCTCGGCCCTTTCTCCTGACATGTGGGCATGGATACATTTCGTCAACAACCGCATTCTTCCCACTAACAATTTTGAATAGATGATGGACAATGAGCTTTTGTTGCTTTACGCCATCAAACGGGGAATGTACATCAACTAGGGTGCCTTGATCCATCATGATGCATGGTATCATTCTCAGCCGCTGCATATTCTCCCGGTCATTCCCTTTGCATGGCTCATCTCTAGGCTTTGAACGCATATTGCTAGGATTCCCACTCACTTCCAGGATGAGTTTTTCCCAAGTACTGTTACACATCCTGGCCTCACACCGAGGGATGTGCCTGGTGCTCCTCCGTCTTTTGATAATTCTTGTTCTGATTCTGAGTAGTCTCGTTTCGTGGTTGGTTGTCGGACTTGTTGGTTGGGTGTTTGTCTTGTTTTCTCTCATGCTAGTTTTGATTTGAATAATGGTTGTAACATTTCTTTTCTATTTCCGAACAATGTTGTAGATACTTTGGTTTGACTTGAATAATGTAATATATTGGTTTGGCGTGCATCATCCACCCTATATTCGGGGATGGCGTGTGCCATGACCATTTTTGACACGCGTCAATTTTTCAAGGTTGGTCTCTGTATTGCTACAGTTCCTTCTGTCGTGCGCCACTGTACTTTGGCGTGCGTCATCCTGCCACCAAGTACTCACCAATGCTTCTGCGCATATTTTGCCCTAATTTTGCATGTCGTTTTATCATAAGTTTTGCTCATCTTGATTTTGTGTTGTTTCCCTAACTATATTTTTACTACTCATTTGACATTGAGGACAATGCAAGCTCGTAAGTGGGGAGTGAGAGTATAGTTAGTTCAACAACGGGTAATTTCATTAAATGCTTAAGAAAAGCCTTAGCCTTGATTATTTTCAAGAAATTGAGAGCCGTATAAACAATCTTTCGGCAGGAAATACAATCTTGTACCTGACAGAGCGAGTACTTCAATAAAATGAGTAACTCTGATGGAACATGAGTACATGTTATTCCATAATATTCGATGGTAGTGTGATTCATTGTGCACGTATATTCTAATATTTTGTTAACAAAAAACTTTTCATGAAATTGTGCTTGCGTGCTGTTACTTGCAACTTGAACTTAAGAATGTTATTCTTTTGAGACGAAATAACAGGTGCTAGGAATCAGAGTAGGGATGACGATTTTTGGCATAACTTTGACTAGCCTATAGCCAAATGGCCCACCTGAACACAAAATTTTCCTTTCTGCCCCCATCTCAGCAGTGTAGAGTGTGAGACCCCACTCGATCTAGTCGTTCGCACTTAGCCTCATTATAATCCGACCCTTAGCCGAAATTTGGTCTACATTCCTTTAGTCTCCCGCAAGTGTAGCAAGAGTCTATTGATTGTGTGGGCGGTGATTGGAACTAAGAGTTGGATGAGTTGTAGTGGCACAAGTTGAGATGACATCTTATGAAGTTTGGTTCGGAACCCATTGGTGTTGGCAATCTTAAAAAAAAAAAACAGTATTTCTTTATAATGTACATATACCCTAAGAGTTGAATAAAGGCTTCCAACAAATCAAAACTCAAGTCAAATAGAAGCATCAGAAATGTAAATACTTAGTTCTTGAATAATGAGTCATTGAAGGCAATTTTGAAGATCAAAATTGTAAGATCCTTTGTAATGTAAGGATGGGAAGTGACTAATTCAGAATTTGATGTCAAGGAGAAGAAGGTGTAGATTATTGCTATCTTGCCTTGTTCTTTTGTTTATCCTTTTATTCCCTTCGGTTAGCCAACCACCCTATCCTGAACATTACAAGCCGATTTGTCATCTACCATTCCTAAGCTTAGGGTTGCATCTTTTGAGTAGTGCTTGCATGATTTGATGGTCGTCAGTTTGATAGCAAACTTGAGGAATGTTCACTCACACACTTCGCTACTTCTTTAGATCGTGGGGAACATGCTCTTGTGATTTTGATTGGTTGCATCGTTTAATTGGATTCTCATCTCTCGATGTTGCATGATTGTATTTTTGTGACTCTAGATTGACTTATCGCTCTATTTCCTCGAGGACGAGCAAAAGTTAAGTAGGGAGTGGTTGATGTAAGTCAACCCGAAGATACAATTCTCGATGAATTTCCCCTTTTTTCTTATGCAATTAGTGGCATTTTGACATCAACTTGAGAAATTATTATGATAATATAAACCATTTTGGTGTACATAGGAAATATCAGGAAAAAACAAGGTTTTTTCTTTTTATTATAGGCTTATTAGCCGATTTTTGTTATCAGATTTACACGTGGTATCTTTGTGTCTATTTTGCAGCACGGATATCACAGTTGGGAGCATGGATTTTGACTTGATGGTGTCATTGGATTGTTGAGTGATGATTTTGGAGATGAGGCAAGGATACCAACCCACGATGATTATTGACGCACGTTAGAGGGCTCAGTCCAAGCCAGTTGGAGAATAAATTTGATCATGGACATTTTATATACTGATGGCGCACACTATGTTACATTGACCCGCGCCAAGTGAAAATATTCAACTATGTTGAGCATTTAATGTGGATGTCATTCAACCAACTAGTACATTAGACTTGGCGCACGCCAATTTCCTGTGACCGACGCCAATACTTCATTAAAGCACATAGCTCAGGCGTTGGGTGACCCCTTTTGATCTTACAGAGTCAACAAAAAATGATCCCTTTTATTCTTCCACTCACCAAAATTATCATATACACTTCATCTTCCTCAAATTTTCCTCCTTGAAGACCCACCCCAAAGGCTCTTATAGCCAAATTTTAGTAAGAATTAACTCTTGATTTTGATTGTAATAGATAAGGATTCTAGTTTATCTTCTACTACTTGATTATAGTTTAAATACACTAGTATTGATTCCATTGAAGCTTTTGGAGTTGAATGAAGAACACCAAACTCGAGTTCTTGCTTTTGGTTTGGTAATCCTTAATCTTTATTTCTGTTGGCCCCTTGAAAAGGCTCTGGTTAAGTTTAGAGGGGGGGTGAATAAACTTAACACTTATAAAATTTTTGGAGTTTTACAAACTCAGCAGGGTCAATAGTCTGCTGACCACTCAGTAGCCTGCTGAATATTAAAACTTCTAAATTTGTTGCAGTGCAATATATTAAATTAAGCCTTATTACTTGTTGTTAAATATGATACTAAGTATTAGATACTCAGTAGTGCAAGTGGTGTGATTCAGTAGCTAGTTCAGTCAATTTGATGTGATAAACATGCAGATAAAGTAAATTACAGAATGTAAATGCAGAAAGTAAAGTAGGCAAGTTTTATAGTGGTACCAAGTGGTGTAATCCTATCAGTCCACTCTTCTCCTGTGATGTTGGAGGAAATTCACTAGAGACTCTTGTTGTAGCTGTTACAAAAAACCCTAAACTGTTTGTCCTTCACCAATGACTATGGCTTCACAAACTGAACACTAGAAACACGTAGGATTGCTGCTTCAGAGTATTCCACTGGTCCTTGAAGGGTAGGATTGCCTCTTCACCAGCTCCACCACAAAACAACAATTCTTGACACTCCAAAAGTGCTTCTCCACCTTTAGCAAACTTCTTGAAAAAGAAGGGGTTGAATCCAGAAAGTGATTCAGCTTTCAGCAAGCTTCTAATCAGGATAATAAGATCAGTAGCTTAAGATCTTCAAGTGTATGAACTAGATGTAACTTGATTGCAGATAATACTTGAAAAAAAACTTGATCAGTAGATTAAAACTTTGTGAGTATCAGCAGGGTCAGATTGCACTTGATCAATATCTTGCTCAAAAACTTGGTTAATTCTTGTATTCTTATGTTGCAATCTGAATCAAGAGTCCTCTATTTACAGGTGTAGATCCTGTTGTTTGAATTTGAATTTGAATGATAACCGTTACAGGATTATCTGAATATTTCTGAAAATCCCTCTTCAGAAATATTTCTGAATATTTCTGAAATTCACTAGAGACTCTTGTTGTAGCTGTTACAAAAAACCCTAAACTGTTTGTCCTTCACCAATGACTATGGCTTCACAAACTGAACACTAGAAAAACACGTAGGATTCTTTGCTTGAGTATTCCTTTGGTCCTTGAAGGGTAGGATTGCCTCTTCACCAGCTCCACCACAAAACAACAATTCTTGACACTCCAAAAGTGCTTCTCCATCTTTAGCAAACTTCTTGAAAAAGAAGGGGTTGAATCCAGAAAGTGATTCAGCTTTCAGCAAGCTTCTAATCAGGATAATAAGATCAGTAGCTTAAGATCTTCAAGTGTATGAACTAGATGTAACTTGATTGCATGTAATACTTGAAAAAAAACTTGATCAGTAGATTAAAGCTTTGTGAGTATCAGCAGGGTCAGATTGCACTTGATCAATATCTTGCTCAAAAACTTGGTTAATTCTTGTATTCTTATGTTGCAATCTGAATCAAGAGTCCTCTATTTATAGGTGTAGATCCTGTAGTTTGAATTTGAATTTGAATGATAACCGTGACATGATTATCTGAATATTTCTGAAAATCCTCTTACAGTACTTGACCGACAGCGATGGTGTCCTTACGGCGATCCGATCTATCAACCAATGGAATAATTCCATTTAATATGGCCTTGTAATTCTTACAACGTTCTTTTTATCCTGGCCATTGATTGACTAATTAATCCAAGGCTTGTAAATCATCCTTATCCATTTAATCTTCCAGGAAACTTGGATTAATTCGAATTATACACTCAGCAGACATCTGTTCTATAGGTCAGCTGACTTTTAGTCTGCTGTGTTTTATGAACACTTCAGCTGACTTTGTATCATCTAACTTTTTATATTAAGTTAGAGTACACCATTTTGACTTTAACCAAGTTCCAATCACCACTTAACTTATATGGAACTTACACATTCTACACAAGGTATATGTGATCAGTTTAGGTCATCACAGACTTTGCTAAATTCTAATCCCATATCCTTGACTTTAAATACTAAGTTTGATCCCTTAGCCTTCATTACTGAGTTTGAACCCTCAGCCTTCAATCATCAGCAGGTTCCTAGACTCTACTGTCCTAGACACTCTACTGACCTAGATAGGTCTGTTGAATAGGTCATCTGACTTCTTTACAGTGCTAGTTTGATCAAACCTATACAAAGATCAAACTCTAGTAAAACCTATACCTTTAATCTAGACATCCTTTTGCCTTTGCTCTATAACAGCTAGTCTGACACTCATCATTAAAACTAAAAAATGTCTAGCAATTTCAATTCAAGTGTTCTTATGGTTATGAATGTTAACTTTGATATGTTGATGTTTGTAGTTATGAGTGGCTAGGTTAACAAGCCTAGATAATGTTGTAGAATTAGTTTATTCTCTTATGTTGATTGGGAACGAGTGTTTAAGTTGTTAGTTTTGATTGTTGTGAATATTTTCCTACTTGTATTGTGTTTTTGCTTGCATTAGAATAATTGACTAGTGTTAGCATTTACACGTTTAACAGATACTGAAAAGAGATGTTGAATGTGAGAAGAGGGTAGGAAAACCGGAAGGTAAAATCGACCTTTCGAGGCATTCGATTTCTTATCCGGGGATAGTTGGCTTTTCCATTGCATTCACGTATGTATCATACCAATTCATTAGGTTTAGGACACTTAGACCAAGGAGGAGGTATAAAGTAGTTTCATACACTCGTATGAGGGGGAACTGCTTGCTTAGGAATGCACCGTTTCACACTTTTGAACAGCAATGGTAGGAAGGTAGGAAATCATTCCCATGATACTACAAGAGAATTGCTAGTCTACGCATTATCTTGGTTAGCTTCTTTTATCAATTTATGATCTCTACTGTAACAAGAGAATTTATTTATGCATTTAATTACTATCTAGCAAATTGCGACCTAGATCGAATTGATATAATCTTTTAAGTGTTTAACCTCACAAGTTCCATGTGGATTACGACATTGACCACCGTACTAGACTACAATTGACCCGGTACACTGCCGGTTAGATTGGACATCCAGAAAAGTGCCATCAATTGACGTTTTATCTTTTAGACATCCACATATGTATTTATGAGTTTAGATCTAACCACCTGGTTCATTCACATAAAAGTCTTCTTAGGAATTCTAGTCATATACATCTAGTTATGCTACCTAGCACATTGTAAGGATAAATGACTACAAGGTGAATGTCTCACAAGGCCTAAACAACTCCTTTCGGTGCTCCCACCTTCCACCCGTAGAGGGTCTCAGTTCTTGTGCTGAGCCAAGGTTACCAGAAGTCGATGTTAGTCATTGTTAATTAACATTTAATGCCCTTAAAGGCATGCATAACAATCACCAACACATTGTACATATCAAAAATATCAAAATAGGGGAAACAGTTTGTTTGGCGCGTGCTAAACCTACTCTAGAACATCTTGTTCATTTTTTGCTTCTGTTGTAGAGCACCCTTTTAGCACACGCTAAACCATCATGTTCCTTCTAATTAGTTTTGGCGGACGATGAACCTCCTTGGAGCGCGCTGAACCTCCTTGGCGCGTGCTAAAACCTGTTTGGTGCATCATATTCTTGTTCAGAGGTTGTTTGGCGTGCGCTATGCCTCCTTGATGCGTGTTAAACTGAACCAGAACCGTTCCTCAATTTTCTGCATTGTTTTGGCGTGCGCTAAAGCAGTTCCACGTGCACTAAAACGGTCGTGAAACTTGGAAAAACAGCCTGTTTCAACCCCGATTCAACCCGTTTTCATTCTAAATGACCCCAACCTTATTCAAATATCAAAACCTGCAAATTTTATCAGAAAACAACACTAAAACACCAAACACAAAACCCATTTAAAGAACACCCCTTACCTTTAAGCGATTTAAAAGCGAATTCAAAACAAATTGAAAGCAAAAGATTTAATCCTTCAGTTTCCACAACCTCTACGAACAACCTACATTCCATAAATGGTATTCTATGATTAAAACAACCCTTAACATCATTAAAGCTCGGAATTTTATCAAGAACAATCAAGATTATGATTTTAGGGCTAAAACAAAAACTTACTGAATTGCAAATAGTTGGTGTGGAAATATTCGTCTCGACGAGAGAATGATTTCTGTCTTCTACGGTCTGCCCAAATTCCTGACAGATTAGCCGCGCGATTGAAGATTCCCTTCCTCGACTTTCTCATTCTCAACACCGTTCTTCCCGTCTGCGTTGTCGTCCACTTTTTTTTTTCCAGAAATTACATGACCTACAATATTAGAATATTGTGGGGATTATTTTCTTTTTATAGACATTAATTAAACCCTACCTAATTATTAACTAATCCCTTTTTATTAATTAAATCCTTTTGTTTAATTAATTTAGGTAAATAGCAATTAGGTTAAATAAATAATTAAACACAATTTACTATCTTGCCCTTAGTGAAAATCCGGGTGTTACAAGTTTGAGCCCAGATTTTCTACAAAATAAACCCTCTTTTTTCTTCTCAACTTCGAGTCTTAGGAAATGCTTGTATTCTCCAAGTTTCTTCATCTGAAATCATGTCATCAATTTTTTATTATACTCTAAACTTCTCTTATATCATCTCTAGTTATTATGTAGTCATCAACATAAACTAGCTCTATTTCTAGTTTCCCTTATTATTCTTTTATGAATGCATTTGAGTCTGGCATTACCATTGAGTATCCACATTTTGTGAGGAATTAAGCAATTTTTTCATATCATGCTCGTGGTGCCAGTTTTAGATCATATAATGCCTTCGGCAACTTGCACACATATCTTGGCTAACCAGATTCAAGATACATCATCAATGTTGAGAAAATTCAGATATCATGAAAGTTTTCTATATGATTAACATGTTTTTTTGTTTATGAATAATTTAAGGTATATGCGCGAGATACAATCTGATAGGAACCAACTTTACAGTACATGTCTGTACAGTTCAGCCCACGATTATCACACTTCTGGCATGTTTCGGGTAAGTTTAGACCCTATTTTGAGTATTAAATGAGGTTTTATTGCACGGCGAGTGACTGTCGGTTTTCCGTAAACTCGACCTTATTTTAGCATTTTATACTCCTTTTTCCCGAGCACCCGTAGTTTGCGGGGTTATGCTTCGCTTGTTGTTTTCATATGGGTGCAGGACTAGGGTGTCTCGAGAGTCTGAAAGGCGAGAAGTATGAAGTTTAGATGTGCCCGAGGAGAAACACGGAGGTTGAAGGTGAAAAAGTGAAGATTTTGGGTCACATGGCTGTCCGGACGGACAAAAAAACCTCTCATCCGGACGGCTAACTCTCTGGAAAATGGATTCTTGGCTGCAAAAGTTTGTCCGGATGGACAAGGTGTTGTGTCCGGACAGCTAACTCTCTGGAAATTGGGAAAACTTTGATGAAGAATTCGTCCGGACGGACAGAACCAGCATCTGGACGGACAAGAGCATTTCATCCGGACGGACATCTATGCATCCGTCTGGACACCTGGAAGATCAAGAACTGTCCGGCCGGACATGGTGGATATCCGCACGGACAGAAGACTTTCTATATAAAGCTGCTCATTTAACACACAGACGCAGACAGAGTTGAAAAAGTAGATAGCAAGTTTCCCTTTTTAGCTTTTTGGAGATTTTGGGCGATTTTCTTCGTCTTTTAGAGTTAGACTAAGTATTTTATATCATTAGAATCCTCATTCAATCCTCTCTTTGATCTACTAACTTTTAGCTTCGATCCGTAACTTTTCACTTGACAAAAATTCGATCTTTTATAAGCACATTTGGCACCTCCTTCAAGTTGAGTAAAGTAAGTATGTTCTTTTGTTATTTTATTGTTGTTGTGATGTTTTTCTTCTGTTTTTATTGCTTAGATTCGATTATGAGTAGCTAGATTCTTCGTATGGTTGAACAATGTGAAGGCGGGTGAAACACCGTTAGATTGATGAACCGGGAGGTAGTGTAGTGCGTAAATAAACGTTCTAATTGATAACCCGTATCTCGAAACTTGTTTGAATCGTTTTTGAGCTAGATTGATCACCTAGTTCACCATTGCACACACTTAGCTTGTAAATGTATGTTGCGGCGACGTGTGGGAGCGGGTTTTGGGAACGTAGAGATTTTGGACTTGAAAGGTAGTTTGACACCTACCCGTGTACTAGATTGGCGCTTACAGTCATCAAGTCCGATTCTAATACGGGGTTTGTATCGGTTGTTGGGCGAGTCCCAGAGCTTAATCACGTTAGGTGAGTCGGTCTTCTAAAGGGAGGATTGACGAGCTTCGCGTAGGTGTGAATAACACTAGAATTATGACTCGACACCTATGAGTTATCGTTAGACGGTGAAGTAAGGTAAGGCACACTTCCGGGTAATCTGTTTAAGGGTAAAGTAATCCGTTGGATCGTAGTTCGCCATACTTCTTTTAATTGTTTAGAATTTTGAGTAGTGTAATCTTTCTTTTATGCAATAGTATAACTTCATATCTATCTGTTTGACTGAATCGAGTGCTAAGTCAAGCTGTGGTACTCAAAAACCAATCTCTGTGGGTTCGACTCGGACTCTCAAGCACTATCTCGCAATCGACCCGGTCCTTTGCCGGTTAGAAAGTAGATTTTGCTAAGGTTTCGAGTTTTTACTTGATCGACCGGACCTAGAAAATCCGCTTATCACAATCTATCTCTTAATCTATTTTCTTTTTCAAATAACCTATTCTAAAAATAATTTTAGAATACCTCGGGAGCTAAGGAAACTATTTTAGTAAAATTGAGTTTTCTTAATTCACGGCGATCGCACCAAAAATTCGAGTTCCTCTTGGATTTCCTTCTTGATCAATAGCAACTACTGCATTGTCATCATATTGTATTATTATACCGTTGTCTCGTTTGATTCTTTACAAGTACGCATTACAATTACAACTCGACAACCACGATCTTTCTAGGGGCATATTTGGTAATGCTGCGTCTTTGATCACAAGCAACAATAATGTCACCAATATGAGCATATTGACGATTGCTAGCGCCTATGATTCGAATACACATCAATTCTCGGCCCCATTTGTTATCGGCTACATTTAAATGGGTCTGAGGTTGAATCATACGATTTAAAAATTTTATCTTTCAATGCAAAGGACAAAGAAAAAAAAAAAAATATTTTTTTGTCTAAAATTTTTAAATTTTTCATAATGAAGAACCGTTTTTGTTAGTTGTTCTTTTTATACTTTTATCCCGAAATAACGAATTGAGTTACAGTGTAATTGTATATCATATATAGTGGTTTTTTGAACGTATTTGCCGAAATATGATGACAATTTGGATAAACTGGATTTGGTCCAAGCAGTGGCATGAGTATCATTAGTCCTAATTAGTCCTAGATGGCAAGAGAGTGGTTTCTAGTGTTTTGTCCATGTATTTCGTACTCAAAATTCGGAAAACTTAAACCGATGAAAAATAGTGGATTTGGTTTGTCATACTAATTCATTGAAATTGGATAGATCAAAATAAAAATACCAAATCCACAGTGAAATTGGAAGTAGTAGCATGATTAATAGTTACAGTACGTGAAGACTTACCTACTGCCTGCTGCTATTCTCCCTGATCATTTGCTGATTCTACAGATTGCCGTGGCTGCGGACTGACGTCACGTTGCTATGTCTTCCATGTTGCTCCTGATTCTGTCGCTAACTGCTCATGGCTGCTTTCTGGTTCCTCTCTGATAACTGGTCCAGGATAGTCTTTTCCACTCTTTGTCATAATATCATTCACGTCATTCGGGTTATTTTCGGTGTTACTTGGCAATCTTCCCGGAGGACGAGCTGATACTTGTTCAGCAATTTGCCCTACTTGGTTTGACAGATTTTGCACTAGGTCTACCTGACTGGTCAGTCTTGCATCATTCTTCTGAAAATAAGTTGTAAAGTTTTCATTGAGCTCGCTCATGGACTTTGTTAATTGATTGACACTTTCGGTCACTCTTGAGCTCATCTTGTCCATAGCTGCTTCCTAACCACCAGACTTGTTTGATTAAGGCGAAAAACCTCCACTCTGCTTCACGCTCTCGCCACCATCAAGATTGCTATATCTGAAACCAGGGTGGTCATGAGAACCCAGGAGATATCCACCCCCATATGGGTTTCCTTGCCTTACCAAGTAGTTTACGTCATCAGTGTTGGATATCTCGATTCCTTGGACCTTCTTCACTTTGGCAATAGGATCTGTAGAGAAGTATCTTCTCCGAATATGAATTCAGCTGCTTTTGGCACCTCGGTTTGGTGTGTCCCACATTGACTTGTAAGTGCGATTTGTTCAAGCTTCTTCTAGTGATAACAACACGAATAACCCATTGCTTGATGCAACAACTCTCATTTGTTCACTCGGCTGCAATCCATGATAGAAACTATGCATTCGTATGGGCAAAGTAATATCATGATGAGGGCATTTACGTTGTGCTTCTTTGAATCTTTCCCAATCTTCCTTAAAAGTTTCGGCGGGTTTCTGTTTGAAATTCATAGTATATTGTCTCATCTGCAACGACATCCCAAGCGGGCAGTATTTATTCATAAACTTCTACAAGTGGTCTGTCAAAGATTGGATAGATCCTGCTGCTAGAGACAATAACCATATTTTTGCCTTATCCTTCAATGTGAATGGAAAGAGCTTAAGCTTGATGTTGTCCTTAGGTACTCCTGTTGGTTTGACAGTATTGACTGTCTCTAAGAAGTTGGTCACATGTACACTTGGATCTTCATTTGGTACTTCATGGAATGTAGTGTAATTTGTCACCATTTAAATGACATTAGGCTTCGGATGAAACATTTCAGCTGCATTCTTGGTTGAACAATTACTGGCACAAACTGCTCAATTGTTGGCATAGCATAGCTCTGTAGAGTCCTTCTATCTTTTTGCACTACTACTCCTGCTTCGTTCCTTCTTCCATCAACCCCGTTTTGTGCCATTCTCGCTTCTGGTTCTTCTAGAGGTGGAATCTTCTTGTCTCTATTTTGCTCGCTTTCTGCTTGTGAACACACTTCGTCAGCCAACTTATTTCTTGCTCATGCTTCCTTACGTTTCTGCTTTGCAAAATTTTTTGATTTCAAGCTTGGCTGCTGGGCTACGGGTACTATGCTACATGACACAAAAATTAAAAGAAAAAAGGATAGTTACTTGCCATAGTGGCTGTTACACTCGCCCTGGCAGACTCGAGAATAAAACAGACTCAGACTACAGACTCAGACAGAACAGATATGACTCTATTAATTTCCAGTCGTCGCAACTGCGGGACCAGCTCTCATGGATTCCTGGCCGAAAATTCCCATAACCGATCTGAACAGACACTATACGACTCAGACTTCAGAACAGACTCAATTGACTGAATATTTTATAGAAAACAAAATATATACAGACTTTCAATCTAAATTAAAAAGTATTTTTGACACGAGTCCTCGGCAACGGTGCCAAAAATCTTGATCACGCCTGCGGTGTAAGTACGGGCTTCTACTAGCAATAGGACTAAGTCTATTGATCATCACGCATTACGTTGATTATACTAGCAAGAGTACTAGGTCAAATCATAGTATAGAAACGGCGAATCAAGATCGATCCCACAAAGACAATGCAACTCAAGTATAAACGAATCTAATCTAATTAAGAAGACAAATACGGTCATTGACCAACAATAACATAGAGACAAATATGGTATTCCTCTCCATCCCCACCTATCTACTAACTTGGTGTTGTTAATCTTTATGTTTACTTCCCTACAAAATTTCCCTAAATTAATCAAACGTTTTAATCCAGTTTAGCTACGGGTGCAATCTCCTTACCCTATCTACTTCCATTGTAAGGACAACAGACAATCTAGATGCAACTAACCTCCTTCGTTGGTTGTATTAGTCCATACGCAATAATTTTTAGAGATGCCGGTGCAAGACCGAAAACCTCGCTAAGCAGCTATCGACTTTGACTAGAATGTTCCTAGTGATCCATCAAGACTACGTCCTAATTAACACTTCACTAACATTCCTTCATGTTAATTTACGATATACGAATATTAGCTTGGCCAGACCTAAGCAATCATTTTAATAAATCCCGTCGATCAACGTAGCTGACGCTGAATCTCCAGATTAGGGGGACCTAAATATTGCCGCGATTAATCGGTATTGACCACCGATTAATCGGGACGTTGGTTCCTATTCTGGAATCTACATTGCTTCATTCTGATTAATTCAAGTAAATTATGGGTTTGTTAAACAAGCAGATTAACTATAACACGTCAATACAAGTAGATCTACCATAATAAAGACATAAAGGAACGTTCAAAGCTTCATACCTTTGCTTATGGAGATCTAGCTTGAGTAGCTAGAGATGGCGTGGTAGGAAGGAAACCAGAAAATAAATCACACAAAAGCTAAAGAAACTTTATTTCATCAAAATCTATCAATGTATATGAATAGTTATGAAAGTATATGATGGCATATAATTACAATAGTTGGAAATAATATATGTGTTTCGATGATGATTTGTCACGTATTTAGTAAGATCACTTACAACCCGTGATGATGAAGTCATAGCTAATTGTTATAGGGCATAATGAAAGAAGAAGCAAGAAATAGTCTAGAGAAAAATGTATAAGTTCTATCTAGAGTCTGAACTTTGTATAGGTATTTTCAGACAAGAATTGTAATAGATAGGAACTAGGCGAACAGCTGAGTCACATCAAGCAAACTGAGTATACATAGAAGAACTGAGGGTTCAAACTCAGTTGATGAAGAACTGAGGGATCAGACTCAGCTATGAAAGAACTAAAGAAGATAAGTTCGCTGAGGGACACAAACTCGGTTGGATTATCTAGAAGACTGAAGAACTGAGGGACACAAACTCAGTTATCGAAGACTGAAAAACTGAGGTGGCAAACTCAGTTAGAAGCTGATTAAGTCGTGACTATAAGTCAGGAGTCAGGCAAGTCTGTGGTGACCTGAAACTGAACTATAGATCATGTAAAGATGAATAATCTTAAGGACAAAGATTTTCAGTTACCCAGAAAAGAAGAAACTGAATGGTGTACCCTGACTTAGTCATTTAATGTCAGATGTCATGTATATAAGGTACTCAGTTTTGAAGAAGAATAGAAAACTGAGTTAAGGCATTTTTTAATTTGAAATAACAAAACGACAAAAGGTCGTACATTTGAACGATGGCTAAACAACAAATGCAACGGCTATAAAATTTATATGACCGTTATATTGCCCCTATAAATACACAGAGGCAAACACTTGAGAGAGAGGTAAGAGAGCTCGGATCGAATCGGTATTGATCTGAAAAAGTTTTAAAAAGCATATATCTAAAGATCCTGATTCAGAAAATCGGATTTCATATCTAGAAAAGGGGAAGCCAACGGAATTGCCTTGAAGATTTAAAAGAAAGATCCAGTAACCCATTAAGGGGGAAGAAGGCATCTTGGAGCTGCAACGTCATATCCAGAAGAATCAGACAGCTCACTGAATTAATCTTTTGATTATTTCTAAACCTAACCTTTGTGAAAAGGGTTGGTTGTGCATAGTTTGATGAGAGCAACTCCACCTTTCCTTATACGGTTGCAACTTGGTTGCCATAGCTGTTGGTGCAGTCTGTGGACTGTGTTTGAGTTAGTGGTGATGTTGGGGAGATTTTGCATCATTAAAACAAAAGAAAATTTATAAAACCTATACTACCATGCAAAACTACCTCCTAACCGGCCGAATACCGGGTAGTTGCTAGTAAAGTTGGATAAGTACGGGTATCGATCCTCAGGGAAAAGGGATGTTGAATCTAATCTAATTAATTCTTCTTTATTAACTAAACCTAAACCTAAACTAGAACGGAAAAGTAACTGGACGGAGGATTGTTAATCCAAAGCCAGGAAAGATAGTTGCGGACAAACATAAAATAAAACTATATCTACGAAAGCAATAAAACTAACTAACGTTGAACAACATGAACCAACAATGATCAACCTTTTCCCAACAACCATCACCCCACTGAAAGAAATAAGATCAACACACGTTCATTCACAAGTTATCTTGGATTATTATCTTACCTAAAGAAGCGTTTCCTCTTCCGATTTATCACGCCATTAATTAGTTTACCTTCCGGTCTTAACTAATATCGATACGAATCAAAGATACGGATTAAATCCTAATCTAACAACATTATCCCTCAACTTCCGTTTGTTGGAATAATTATTGTCAATCTCTCTCACGGCAATCTAACGAATCCATTAACTTCTGTTATCTAAATTCGATTAACATAGAGCACACAAAACATGAAAGAGAACAAGAACAACGCAATGAAATAAACACATGAAAAATCTCATCTTTCCGGTAACGGTGACATCCCTCAACTTCAATCTAAGATAATCTTGCATCGAATTAATTAAATTGTGGTTCTCTCGTAAACCTAGATATTTAACCTATGAACTTCCGTTATGTATAGATTAAAAATCTAATCTATCCTATGGTGATCTAAACTACACCGACTTCCGTCATACGGTAGCATCAACAATCAATCATCTTCCGATATAAATTGAATGATAACTAATAACATAGGAAACGTAACAATCGAATTAAAACTTACAAAACATCCATCGAAAGAGAATTAAAGTTGCAGCTGGAAAAAGGGAGCTTCAAGGCTCATCGATGGCTGTCTCATGGCGGCAACAAGAAGATAAAAGAAGAAAACGAAAAAAGCGAGCACCTAATCTAACCACCGGCCGACCAAGCAAGGAGCTTGGCGGCCGGGCTGCTCTCATGCTCTCTCGTAGAAGTTCGTAAAAGGCTGCTGTGTGTTGTATCAATTAGGGTTGAGGCCATTTGTGTTTAAATAGAAGAGTAGGTCGGTTATATCGGTTTATGCGTAAGTCGGTTGCTCAAATTCGGGTGGTCGGGCGCCCGTTTGCCACAATGGACGCCGTCCCATCTGAAGTGGACGGAGATGGAACGTGGCGTTTGCTTGCTGTCTGCGAACTCTGTATCAATTTCTGCCTTGGGCCTTACGTTTAATCTTTGGGCGCTAGTTTGAAGATGTTGAACTCAAACTTCTAAAATTCATATCTTGAGTTGTAGACCTCCAAAAATTATGATCCGAATGTCATAAAAAAGTTCTCGGAAAACTCTACAACTTTCATTAAGGACTCTTCTTCAGAAAACGCCTTTTTGACTAGCCCGTCGTATTACGAGTCGTTTTCGGGATTTTCCCAAGCTTTATTTCATCTTCATCCTCTTGTATCTCTTTCTTTCCTTTTTAATCTTCAATCAAACATCATTTTGACCTCTTCCATTCCACATTTGTGCTCCTAAAAGATGACAAAACCGAGCAAAATGTAAAACCATACAAAATAGATAATAAAACCACAATATTTACTCGACTTTGCATTTTAACTATTCAAAACGTCATTTGCTCAATTAATCGATTATAAGCTCGAATTCTACGAAAAACATCCATATATGGGGAATATTGATATAAAATATATCCTTATAAAACGTATAAAATCACCCTTAACAGGTGAGCTGGTGAAGGAGTCATTCCAGCTCCGAAGGATCAGTGTGCAGAGTGAATGGAGAAATCACACCTTTCTTCATTATGTGTAGATAGTGAAACTAGGTTGTCGTGAAGGACTGTCATTAGACTAGGATTTTGTAACAGTTATCTCAAGATTCTAGTGATACCTCCTACACCACAGGAGAAGGGGAGACGTATGGTGATGAAGCTTAAAATTGCAATCGGGTAATTAAATGATTCGAGTTAGGAAAATAATATCAAAACAAGTATACTTGTGTGAATTTGGACTGAACTCTTCGAGAGAGTTGCCTACGTATCTAGTTCAAGTATTGAAATGGAATCAAGTCCCCTTCGTAGTTCAGGGTCTTCCTTTTATGTCTGTAAATCGTGATCATCTTCCCTCACGTAATGGGGAGTTACTATCGGTTATCTTTAGACATTACCGGACATGGGATCTACCCACGTCTGTAAACACTTAAGCCGTTATTGACTCGGTCTTCATCATGCTCAATCGATTATTCTGTCTAGATACGTTTCTGCACAGAACATGGTGGAGTCCTGCACTTCTGATTATTCTGTCCAGAGTTTGACCTGGTCAGCGTCTGGTGAAGTCCTGCCTGACCTGCCCGTTTATCTTTATCATCTAACCTTTATAATAGGCTCGGCCCATTTACGAATGACCCGACCCAGTGGACCTATATATCATCATAAGTCCCCCCAGACTGGGGTGGATTGCTTTATAGCTACCCTAGTCTGTAATGCTTTAACTTCTCTCATCAATATATCATGAAACGAGGTCAAGTCACACCCAGTTATTATCATAACTGTGAGCTGAACCATCACGTCGCTTCTACTTCTTGTCAAATAATTACACCTCGTGCCAAATAACTCCTTTATTTAAGACCTTTTGAATCACACCTCTGCAATTACAAGTAAGTTTCTGCCTCTATGTTATTTATTCTTCTTCCTTTTTAATTCCTTATTTATTTCATGAGTTTGAGAGCCCATACTGCTTCTAGTGATTCTGTGGAAAAGTTGTTTCAATCGCCGGAAAAAAATTCAATTGTAATAGAAAGCGAGGAAGTGAATTCCTCCAACCCTGTTCCTTGTTTTGAAACTGCTGTAAATGCCGATCATCCCTCTTCTCTGATCGATTTAGGGAATACTTCCACTTTTGGGGATAATCCCTTGTGTCTTCTGCCTTCTCATCTTCTTCCTCCGGGGATTTTTACTCCTACTTCAATCGTTCATCAATATCCAGAAGACCACAACGCTTTTTTAAATACCTTGAAAAGGGAAATCAATCAATTTGACAAAACCAAAGCTATAATTGCTTGCCACGGTGTTTCTAGCAAAATGACCAAAACTGAAATGGCCAGTCTTCTAAAAACCTATAAGATTCGTACTGACCCTTTTGAAGTTGTTCTTCCCAAATCCACTGAGTATGCTTATAATCCCCTAGCAGGTTTCTGTACAGTGTATGCTGATCAGCTTCGTAGCGGTCTAAGATTTCCTCTTCCTCATGGGTATGTCGTGGTGATGCGGTATTATAAGTTAGGAGTTGGTCAAATCCATCCGAATAGCGTCAAATTCCTCGTTGGGTTCATGATTTGGTGTCGTCTGAACACCACCCCTTTCTCTATAAGATTGTTTAGGAACTTCTACCAATGTAAGCTAACCCAGGGTAGCAGGGGGTGGTACCATTTCTGTCGTAGAGCCGGTAAGCCTAGTCAGATTATTCCTGTATCTGGTAATGATAAAACCAAGAAAAAGTGGCAAGAGCGCTTCTTCTTTGTGAGGCACAACAGTGAAGTGAATCTGGGTCGATGGAATACCTCTTCCATGAAGGATAAGTAGGAAGATCACATAGATCTCGCTCTTGTCGAGTATCTTAATAGCAACAAAATTTCGTTGACCTTGGATACGATCAGTTCTGCATTGATAAACGTTGTACAGCTTCTTACTGCGGGTCCTACTGGCTATGTAGAATTCACCAAGATAGAATATAACAAATGTATGTCTGAATTTATATTTTGCTCTTGTTTTTGAACATACTTTAATTATCTTTTGTCTATGTAGTGGCCAATGTGGACGATCTGATTAATATTGATGTTGATGAGGAGGAGGAAACATAGCAGATGCAAGAGGATTCTGAGCAGACTCTATCGGTCATTCCTGAGCATGGTGAGGCTTCTACTCAGAAGCTAACTGGGGAGAAAGATGATGACTCTGGCGAAGCTGCTCAGAATAAGGATGCTGCACTGCAGCCTTCTGTTGGAAATAATATCTGTGTTTTGATGATGATTTATCACGCATTTAGTAAGATCACTTACAACCCATGATGATGAAGTCATAACTAACTGTTATAGTGTGAAATAAAAGAAGAAGCAAGAAATGGTCTAGAGAAAATGTATAAGTTCTATCTAGATTCTGAACTTTGTATAGGTTGTTTGAGACAAGCATTGTAATAGATAGGAACTAGGCGAGCGGTGAGTCACGACAAAGCAAACCGAGTATACACAAGGAGGCGAGGATCGGACTCGGTTATGATAAAGCGAAGAAGATAAGTTCATTTGAGGTCACCGACTCAGTTGCCTTATCTAGAAGACTGAAGAACTGAGGGACACAGACTCAGTTATCGAAGACTGAAGAACTGAGGTGGCAAACTCAGTTAGAAGTTGATCAAGTCGTGACTATAAGTCAGGATTCAGGAAAGTCTGTGGTGACCAGAAACTGAACTATAGATCATGTAAAGCTGAATAATCTTAAGGACAAAGATTATCAATTACCATGAAAAGAAGAAACTGAATGGTGTACTCTGACTCAGTCAATTGAAGTCAGATGTCAAGATCATAAGATACTCAGTTTTGAAGAAGAGTAGAAAACTGAGTTAAGGCCTTGTTAAATTTGAATTGACAAGACGACAAAAGGTCGTACATATGAACATTGGCTAAACGACAAATGTAAAGGCTACAAGAGCTAGTGACCGTTACATCACCCCTATAAATACACAAGGGAAACACTTAAAAGAAAAGGAGAGGGGGATCTGAAAAAGGTTTTAAAAGCATATATCTAAAGATCCAGATCCAGAAAATCAGATTTTATATCTAGAAAAGGGGAAGCCAACAGAATTGCCTTGAAGATTACAAAGGAAGATCCAGTAACCCATCAAGGGGGAAAGAAGGCATCTTGGAGCTGAAAAGTCATATCCAGAAGAAGCAAACAGCTCACTGAATTAATCTCTTGATTAATTATAAACCTAACCTTTGTGTAAAAGGGTTGGATGTGCATAGTTTGAGGAGAGCAACTCCACCTTTCCTCATACAGTTGCAACTTGGTTGCCACAGCTGTTGGTGTAGTTTGCGGACTATGTTTGTGTTAGTGGTGAGCTGGTGAAGGAGCCATTCCACCTTCGAAAGATCAGTGTGCAGAGTGAAGGGAGCAATCTTACCTTTCTTCATTATGTGTAGACAGTGAAACTTGGGTGTCGTGAAGGACTGTCATCAGGCTAGGATTTTGAAACAGTTATCTCAATATTCTAGTGATACCTCCTACACCACAGGAGAAGGAGAGACGTACGGGATTACACCACCCGGAAAATCCATAAAAAAACCTTGTGTTACTTTATGAATTTATGTTTGTGATATGATTGTTTTATTTATTGCATAATCATGCTATTACATACTCAGCAAACATAGACACTGAGTCAGCACAAAACTGATACATAGGAGTTTTAGATCTTTACTGACACATCTATAGCACAAAAGGCTTAATCTTACCCACTGCAAGTTAATTAAGTTCTCGCATGAGCAAAACTGAATTAACTAACTCCTTACAAGTTTAATGGACAGGAACAAAACTGAGCTAAGCATCAGTTTGAGTTTGGGAAAAACTCAGTTCCTGGGGTACTTCCATTTTGGGAAAGTTTTTGGTGACAAGTTTATTCACCCCCCCCCCCCTCTAAACTTGTGTTAGCCTTTCCAAGGGACCAAAAATTGGTATCGGAGCAGTTCTTCCGTTTGGAAGTGATCCAAAGATATCTTACACACCAGTTGTTGATTACACCTCAAAGTATCAGTTGTAAAAGCACTTAGTTGAAATGGTTACATCTAGAATTAGAAGTTGGCTTATTCACCCCTGACTAATTGTTTGCATAATGTATCTGATTTTCAGGATCAAATATTTGAAAGGTTTAATGCTACAAATTCTCAAACAAATCCAGAATCTCAACTCAGTGATGATATGGATAGCGATCTCAATGTATATGTTGACGAATCTAGAGGAGTTCCATCACTAAGAGATCTATCAGAAGAAGAAGAAAAGGAATTGTTGAAATTGACTGTTGATATAGAAGATTCATCAGAGCAACAAGAGAATGTACAGTCAAACATTAAAGCTGTAACAAGCAATCAAGGAAATATACATTTCTCAACTCAGTTATCATCAGCTGAACTCAGTCAGAGACACTCTGAGCTTGCCAAGTTGACAGAAAAACTCACTCTGGAGTTAAAAATAAAAGATATAGAACTCGGCAAAGCAAAAGATTGGAATGAGTTTCTTGAAACTGAAATGTCAAATCTAGCTGAAAGGTTATTATCTAGTAAATTTTACAACAGCAATGATAATTCCCCACCCTTACCCAGTCTTAAGATTTCAAGGAGTACAAACTTTAGACATCAAAATACTGGAAGACATAGTGGATTAAAAAAAGAAAATAAAGATGATAAATCTAAATGAATCCTTGTGAAATCAACTAAGGATGAGCTTAATGGTTTATCTAGAAAAGAAATAAGAAATCTTAATTCTCTTATCAAAGAAACTGAAGTGTGTACTTCAATAACTAATCCAGCCGGACCCAAAAAGATATGGGTACCAAAGAAAACATAAAATTGTTTTGCAGGCTAAGTCAGTTCTCATATTGCTGAATCCTGAGAGAAACTGACTCCTACAGAGCAACGAAGCTGAAAAGGCAAAAGCTGATGAAGGGCAAATTGGTCAAAAGCAGAAAAATTTCCAGCTACCATCTGACGCTTGAGCTGACATGACAAATCACTTGAAGCCACGTGTCAATCAAGGAGAAAAAGTAGATGTACATCCCTACAAATCTCATTGATTGTGACATGACTCTTATTTGAAAATGATTGAAAAACTCAATCTTGACAAAATCATGCTCAATCAATTTCAAAACATTTAGTTCCCCCAAGAATTCTTAATTCAGAGATCCATGGAGCGATACTACATTGATGAAGGAATTACCATGAGTCTGAATGACTTCAGTAAAAAATTCTCAAACTCCATCCTTTCGACTCAGATTGCAGACAAAATCAAGAAGATTCGAGGACTTGAAAATTTGATTGATACGAAGATCAATACTCTGTATCCAGAAAGTATCAAAGAATTCTACAGAAATGCCGTAATCACCAATGACGGAAAGAGTTTCAGGACAGCAGTTCAAAATAAAAGCATTAATGTTGATGAATATTTTCTTTCTTAGTCTTTGGTTTAGACATATTTGGAGGATCTTCATCTCTCACATTTGGAAATGAAGAAAAAGGCAAACTTTGGAATATCACAGCACTCAACAAGGACGAGAAGAATTTCATTGGATCCATTTATCAACAAAAACAAGAGTTCACATTCTTGACAATTCTTCTGACCAAAAATGTTATTGGTCACACTTGGAATGTCTACACACTTTCAACAGAAAAGATGAAGCTGATCTATGCTATTTGGTTTGAAGAAAAACTGGATTGGAACAAATTTGTTCTCAAGCAACTGATCAAACAAATTTCAGACGAAAAGGCGAAAGTTCAAGGAAGAAAGGCAGTTGGAGAAAAATTCTTATTGAAAAAGGGATTTACGTATTTGGTTCAAAGTATACTAAACTACTTCTCCATCTCAAAATCCAAAGAAACAGATGTAAAACAGAAATCAGTGTCCACTGAAGCAAAGAAAAGGAAATTCCTCGAAGAAAGGAGAGAAACTTCAGACTCTAGCTCAAGAGAAACTGTAAATTTGGATGAATGGACTTTAAGAAGACAAAGGAGGATGTGGAACAAATCTCTTGCGAGGAAAACTGAAACTGAAGATGTAATTCAAATTGAAGATGAAACTGAAGAAAGTGAATCCTCAACTGAAAAGCATGAAGAATATACTGAGGAGCAAAGAGAAGCTTTGGAAGACGCTGAATTTTACGAAACTGAGTATGAGAAAGAACTGTTAAGTCATAACTCACCTTATCATGAAGCTAGTTCTTCAACTCAAGCTCACAATACATCTACAAGAAAATCTGCAACTGAAAGATCTCAGCGCCAGTTAACTAAGATTGAAGAAAAATTGGAAGGATTGAAAGAGATCATCGAAAGCCTGATAGAGACTCTACAACAGAAGCTCCACAACTTACAAAAATTGATTTCAATAGCACATTACTCAGGACTGAACAAATACTCCAACATCATCACCTTGCGCAAGTTATTTGAAGAAAGCTTTTGCATATCTTCAAACAAGGGGGAAGATAAAACTGAAGGTGATGAAGCTAAAGGTGAAGCTGATGCTGATGCTGATAAAACTGACAAAGCTGAAGAAATCTATGCCAAACTGTTGATTGAAGAACAAGACAGACAAGTAGATGCTGATCTACTTGCTATTCAATAAAATGGAGAAGCAGTTGATAATCTGATTGAAGACCTAATTACAGAAGAAACCTTTGAAGAAACAAGAACTGAGGAAGATGAAGAAGCCTCAGTTAAAGCTATGTTGAACATCAGGAAGAAGCTTGTAATCTGTGCCAGATTGAAAGAAAATTTAAAGGCAGATGAAGGCCAAGAGACAAAAACTGAGGGGGAAGCTGAAATGAAACTAGAGGGAAAAGCTAAAAAAGAAAAACATAATTTGATTTCAAAAGAAGAAGAGAAGATAATGAATGAGGAAATTAAAGAAATCTTGATGAAGCTCAAAAACCAAGAAAACGAAGAAGCAAATCGGCTGATCAATGAGTATCTGGATATCAAACCCAGAGATAATGAATCAAGTGAAGAAGGAAAAACAAGGAGGCTTCTAGAAACCAAAAGAAGTATTTTTCTTGGTGAAAAGATGATGATTTTGGAAAAAGGAAAATTGTAATCAGATCAGCTTATTCATTTGCTTTGTAATAAACTCAGTTGTTTTCAGTTTGTTATTTTAATCTGTTTTAATTTCTTGCATTATTCTTTTATTATTGCTTTTAGGGAGGGTTATGATACATCATCAAAAAGGGGGAAATTGTTGGAAATAATATTTGTGTTTTGATGATGATTTATCACGCATTTTGTAAGATCACTTACAACCCGTGATGATGAAGTCATAACTAACTGTTATAGTGCGAAATAAAAGAAGAAGCAAGAAATGGTCTAGAAAAAATGTATAAGTTCTATCTAGAGTCTGAACTTTGTATAGGTTGTTTCAGACAAGCATTGTAATAGATAGGAACTAGGCGAACAGCTGAGTCACAGCAAGCATTCTGAGTATACACATGGAGGCGAGGATCAGACTCGGTTATGAGAAGCTGAAGTAGATAAGTTATTTGAGGGTCTGCAGACTCGGTTGGCTTATCTAGAAGATCAAGAATCAAGGACACTGAGACTCAGTTATCAAGATCAAGAAGCGAGGTGGAAAACTCAGTTAGAAGTTGATCAAGTCATGACTATAAGTCAGGATTCAGGCAAGTCTGTGGTGGCCTGAAACCTAACTATAGATCATGTAAAGCTGAATAATCTTAAGGACAAAGATTATCAGTTACCAGGAAAAGAAGAAACTGAATGGTGTACTCTGACTCAGTCAATTGAAGTCAGATGTCAAGATCATAAGGTACTTAGTTTTGAAGAAGAGTAGAAAACTGAGTTAAGGCCTTGTTAAATTTTAATTGACAATATGATAAAAGGTCGTACATATGAACGTTGCCTAAATGACAAATGTAACGGCTACAAGAGATAGTGACCGTTACATCACCCCTATAAATACACAAGGGAAACACTTAAAAGAAAAAAAGAGAGGGATCTGAAAAAGGTTTTAAAAGCATATATCTAAAGATCCAGATCCAGAAAATCAGATTTCATATCTAGAAAAGAGGAAGCCAACATAATTTCCTTGAAGATTACAAAGGAAGATCCATTAACCCATCAAGGGGGAAAGAAGGCATCTTGGAGCTGAAAAGACATATCCAGAAGAAGCAAACAGCTCACTGAATTAATCTCTCGATTAATTCTAAACCTAACCTTTGTGAAAAAAGGTTGGATGTGCATAGTTTGAGGAGAGCAACTCCACCTTTCCTCATACGGTTGCAACTTGGTTGCCATAGCTATTGGTGCAGTTTACGGACTGTGTTTGTGTTAGTGGTGGGCTGGTGAAGGAGCCATTCCACCTCCGAAAGATCAGTGTGCAGAGTGAAGGGAGCAATCTTACCTTTCTTCATTATGTGTAGACAATGAAACTAGGGTGTCGTGAAGGACTGTCATCAGGCTAGGATTTTGTAACAGTTATCTCAAGATTCTAGTGATACCTCCTACACCACAGGAGAAGGGGAGACGTCGGGATTACACCACCTGGAACTTTCATAAACAAACCTTGTGTTACTTTGTGCATTTATGTTTGTGATATGATTGTTTTATTTATTGCATAATAATGCTATTACTTACTCAGCAAACATTAGACACCGAGTCAGCACAAAACTGATACATAGGAGGTTTAGATCTTTACTGACACATCTATTGCACAAAAGGCTTAATCTTATCTGCTGCAAGTTAAATCAGTTCTTGCATTAGCAAAACTGAATTAACTAACTCCTTACAAGTTTAAAGAACAGGAACAAAACTGAGCTGAGGATCAGTTTGAGTTTGGGAAAAACTCAGTTCCTGGGGTACTTCCAGTTTGGGAAAGTTTTTGGTGACAAGTTTATTCACCCCCCTCTAAACTTGTGTTAGCCTTTCCAAGGGACCAACACCTTCTGTTCAGGTCTTGCCAAGCATTGCTGAGAATATAACATCAACCCGTCGAGGAGTTCCTCCTCTTGATCCGATTTACGCTCTAGCTTGCTGTGCCACTGAGATCTGTTTCTCAAAAAATTAAGAAAAGGCACAGGCCTGCTTCATCTGGGACTTCTGCCAGTGATTCCTCTTTTGATTTTGAGGATATGTCCGCTGAGGATTTTGCTAATTCTGTAAGTAGTTTCTTATAGAGTATACTATCTTCTTTATTGATTTTTTATCTTCTAAGATTCATTCTTTTGCAGTGTTACCGCTTGGGCAAGTCTTTGTACAAGAAAACTTCTGGAATGGCTGGGGAAATTTCTGCCCTGCAACAGAAAGTGGCCAGTTTAAAGGAGGCCAATGCCAAGGTGACAAGTCTGAAGGAGGCCAACCATTCATTGATGTCTTCAGAGACAGCTGCTCGTCGGGAAATAGAGCGATTGAAAGCCGAACTTGCCAAAGCTGGAGGTTTATTATTCACCCAAGAGGAGCAATTAAAACTTAGAGACCAGCAGTTGAAGAAGATGAATGAGGAGAATCAACAGCATCTTGCCACAGTGAAAAAGATGAAAAATGACTTTGATGAAAGCTTGAGGCAGATGGAAGAAACTCCCACTCAGAATATTGTTCAGAAGGTTGTTGCAGGGTATAAAGCTTCTCCTCAAACTTATGAAGAAATTCAAATCATCTTAGCTCCTACTCTGCGCAGAGGATATACTCTCGGAGTTGATGAAGCCAAACCCGCAGACTTAGTGATTAGCACCTTGCCTAATCATAAGTTATATGATAAAAAAGCCAGCGAGATCTTCACTAAGCGGTATGATGAATATAAAAGTGGAGAGGATATCGTTCGCAAGTATGCGAAGAAAAAGTCCACTCAGGCTTCTGCTCCTCCTTCCTCCTGATTTATATATTTTCTTGAAACTTTGGATTTTGCTGCAACTTTTGAGCAACTTTATCTGATTTTTGCTTTTGATGTATGACACTTTGTCCGATGGCCTTTGAATTGGCTCTTTTCTTGAAGTTTTTCTACTTATAAATCCTTTATCCCATTATTGCGCTGCAAAGAAAATAGGATATTTATCCTTAGTTTGTTTATTTATAACGCTGATCCTTGCTCAGAATGATGTGCGCTGCACCATCTTCATTAATATTCTGTTCGGTATAATCTTGCACTGCAAGTGGCGTTTGTGTTTTGTGATGGGTCTTCTGCCCAGAGTATCCTTGCGCTGCAAGTTTGACATTTAAATTTAACGATGGGTTCTCTGCCCGGGCAAGTTTGCCATTTAGGTTTTACGATGGGTCTTCTGCCTAGAGTGCCCTTGCGTTGCAAGTTTGGCACTTAGATTTTATGATGGGTCTTCTACCTAGAGTTCCCTTGCGCTGAGATTTTGGCACTTAGGTTTTACGACGGGTCTTCTGCCCAGAGTGCCCTTGCACTGCAAGTTTGACACTCAGATTTGCGATGGGTCTTCTGTCCAGATTTATCTTGCGCTGCAAGTTTTACATTTAAATTTACAATGGGTCTTCTTCCCAGAGTGTCCTTGCGCTGCAAGTTTGACACTTAGATTTACGATGGGTTTTCTGCCCAGATTTCTCTTGCGCTGCAAATTTTAATGTTTGATCTTTCGGCATTGTGCCTTAGTTTCTTGGTTTCAACATAATTGTAAAATATCCACACATATAATGAGGAAAATTAATAAAGATATGCATTCAAAGGATAACATTTGCAGTGATAAAAACTTTTCTAAGGAAAATATTTCCTTAAGTGAATGGCGTTCCAACTTCGAGGAACTATCTGTCCAGAGGCCTTAGCCAGTTGATATGATCCTTTACCATGTACATTAATGAGTTTTTAAGGACCTTCCCAATTTGGGTCCAACTTTCGATTGGACCACTGCTAGCTAACTTCATTTCGCCTCAAGACTAAATCACCTTCTTTAAAATAGTACCTTTAACTCTGGAGTTGTAGTATTGAGCAATTCTTTGCTTATACTGTGCCATCTATATCAGTGCTATGTCCCTTTTGTGTTCCAGCTCGTCCTTGACATGCAGCATATCTACTTCATGTGTTTCTGGACAGTACAATTCCGTCCTGGGAGATTTGTGCCCAATCTCTGCTGGTTTTACTGCTTCACATCCATATGCTAAGGAATATGGGGTTTCTTGTGTAGCAGTATTCGGGGTAGTTCTGTATGCCCATAAGATGTTTGGAAGATGGTCTACCCAATGAGATCCTTCCTGCTCCAACCTTTTTTTCAAACCTTGCTTTATTTGCCTGTTTGTTTGTTCGACTTGCCCATTGGCTTGAGGATGGGCTACTAAGGTAAAGTGTTGAGAGATTCCTAGGTTTGTGCACCAGGTTTACACTCCTTGATCTTCAAATTGCGTGCCTTTATCGGAGATAAGGACTTTGGGAATACCATACCTGCACAGAATATTCTTCCACAGGAATTTCTGTATTTGGTTGGCTGTGATGGTGGTCAAAGGTTCATTTTCTACCCATTTGGTGAAGTAATCTACTGCCACCACCAGAAACTTGAAATTTCCCGGTGCTCTGGGTAGCGGACCCACTAAGTCTACTCCCCACTAATCAAAAGGCCATGGAGATACAATTGGTGTCATCTCTTGTACAGGATTATGTGATAAATTACCATGCACCTACCATGCCTTGCAAGTTCTGACTAGCTTATCTGCATCTTCTTGCATTTCTGGCCAGTAATATCCAAAAAGTCCGCACTTTCGGGCCAAACCTCGTGCTCTTAAATGATTCCCGCAAATTCCAAAGTGAATTTCTCTCAGCACATAATCCCCATCTTCTGAGGTGACGCATCTTAACCAGGGAGCTGCATAGGACTTTCTATATAGCACATCGTTGAATAGAGCATACCTCACTGAGAGTCTTATCAGTTTTTTGGCACGTACTTTACCTTCAGGGAGTACTCCATTTCTCAAGTACATTATGATTGGATCCATCCAAGTTTCTACCTGTGTTATAGGTTGTACTTCAACTTCATCACAGCTCTTCTGTTTTAACTGTTCAACCAACACTTTCTTGTTGGATAGAAAATTTGACCCTAGCTTAGATAAAGCATCTGCTCTGGTATTTTGGGCCCTAGTTATCTGTTCCACCTCTACCATTAAGAAGTTTTGTAATTTTCTTTGTGCAACCGCAAGATATTTCTTCATGGGGCCTTCCTTAGCTTCGTATTCTCCTTTGATATGATTGGTTACAAGCTGGAGTGTACACTTTCAGGTTCTGTACACCTAGTTTCTATGCTAGGTTTAATCCAGTTATCAAAGCTTCATATTCCGCTTCATTGTTAGTGGCTTGAAATTTGAAGTGAAGAGCATATGGGAATTCTTCCCCTTTTGGGCTAATGAGTAGAAGACCTGCTCCTGCTCTTTCTTTGTTTGAAGCTCCATCTACATAGAGTTGCCACTGTTCAGCTTTTTTCTGCTCTGTCTTTTGCTCTACAGCTAATGCTTTTTGTTCTACCAAGAAATCGGCTAATGCTTGAGTTTTAATTGTTGTTCTCGGTTTGTATTTGATGTCAAACCCTGCTAATTCAACTACCCACTTTGCTAATCTCCCAGACTTGTCTGGTTTATCTAAAATTTGCTTTAGGGGTTGATTTGTCAACACTATCACTGGATGACTTTGGAAATATGGTCTTAATTTCCTTGTGGCATGCACCAAGGCAAGAACTAATTTTTCCACCTCAGAATACCTGATATCAGGGCCTTGTAGGGCTTTGCTCACAAAGTATACAGGCCTGTGTAACATACCGTGTTGTTTTACCAACACAGCACTTACTGCTTCGCTGCAAAAGGATAAGTATAAGAATAATACCTCACCTTCCTGAGGAGGAGTCAGGGTTGGCAGGTGACTGATATGATCCTTTAAATCTTGAAAAGCTTGTTGACATTCAGCGTTCCACTCAAATGGGCTGGCCTTCCTAAGGATTTTAAAGAAAGGTAGTGACTTCTGCGCAGCTTTTGACAATAAACGATTTAGCGCTGCTAATCTTCCTGTCAATCGTTGGACCTCTTTATTATTCTTTGGTTCGGGCATAGTTTTCAAAGCTTCCAATTTATCAGGGTTGGCCCTGACACCTTCTTTAGATATCATATATCCAAGAAATTTGCCTGACCTCACTCCAAAGGTACATTTTTTTTGGGTTCAACATCATTCTTGTTCGTCTTAATACTTGACAAACCTCTGTCACATCTTTCAGGTATTGGTCAAGGGTCCTACTTTTGATCAATAAATCATCCACATACACTTCCATGGATTTACCAATCTGTTGTTCAAAAATGGTATTAACAGCCCTTTGGTATGTAGCCCCTGCATTATTTAATCCAAAAGGCATAGACACATAGTAGTAGGAACCAAATTCAGTAATAAAAGCAGTTTTTACAGCGTCTACAGGATCCATCATAATCTGATGATATTACATGCATCTAAGAAAGCAAAAATATCATATCCAACTGTGGAATCTACTAGCCTGTCAATTCTAGGGGAAGTGTAACTATCTTTAGGACATGCCTTGTTTAGATCTGTGAAATCCACACACATTCTCCAGCAGCCGTCTGGCTTCTTGACTAGAACTGGATTTGCTAGCCATTCAGGGCATATAACCTCTTTAATCATGTTGGCATGCAACAGCTTCTCTACCTCCTTCTAGACAGCCTGTATCCTCTCTGGAGCGAAAGACCTTTTTTTCTGCTTCACTGGTTTTCTGGTTGGGTCAATGTTGAGTTTGTGGACAGCCAACTCTATTGACAGTCCAGGCATATCACTTGCTTTCCATGTGAACACATCTTTGTAGTTTTTCAAAATCCTAACCAGAATCTGCTTCTGTTCAGAGGGTATCCATGATCCTACACTGATTGTGGATTCAGGGTTCATCTCATCCAACATTATTGACTCTACGAGATCATTAGACTGCCAACTTTTCTCTTCCTCTGGAACGAGATCTTCCATTGTCACCTACTGCACTTTCATCTTTCCACTGATTGTGGCTGTGTAGCAGGTCTTCGCAGCATCCACATCCTCTTTAATAGTAGTTTCTCCTTCAAATGTTGGGAATTTCATACTGTTATGTGCCGGTGATGCCACTTCCCTGAGATCGATCAACGCCGGTCTTCCCAAAATCACATTATATGCTGATGGAGCTTTTACTACCACATAATTGACCATCATAGTCCTGCTCTGTGATCCATGACCGAAATTTGTTAATAGTTTTAGCATGCCCATAGGATGAATGGGGGGTCCTATGAATCCAAAGAGTGGGGTTGACATAGGAGTCAACTCCGAGCCTGCAAATTTCATTGCTTGGAATGCACTGTAATATAGCACGTTCTTGACCGCCTGCGTGTACACTGCATTCTTCCCGACTAGGTTTTTTCTGTATAACCGCTTCTACTACCAGTCCTTCGTTGCTCATGACGGCTGGGAATGCATCTTTTGGACCGTACTGAACGGTTCCCATCACCTTATGTTTCTTTGCTTCTCCGTCTTTCCCTGCACTGCCACTTTTTTCTTGCTGTGCAGCCTTATTAACGCCTGCTGGCCCTCCAACAATCATATTCACTGTGTTGATAGGGGCATTCTCTCTATGCCCATCTACATCAGGAGACGGATCTCTGTGTCTCATTTGATTATATCTGTCTTGATTTTTGTTAGATTTTTTAAATTCCATCCTTCCTCTGGGGTTATCTCCCTCCGCTCGATCGATGCATTCATCTATCTTTCCTTCCAGAGTTGCTACTTCTATGTCTATGATCAGGTCCCTGCACTGTTCAGAGTCATGTCCAATGTCTTTATGATACTTGCACCATCTTGTATGGTCTGTTTTCTCTCTTGGGCCCCTCAATGGAGGAGGATTCTTGGAAATTCCTTTTTTCTCCATGATTGCCAAAACTTGATCCTAAGAACGGTTTAAAGGGATGAGGTCTCTATCCTGCAAATCACCTCTCTTCCCTAATCTATCAGTTATGGGAGCGGTTACTCTGTCCCAAACTGATTTTCTTTTCTTATCAGATTTGTCATCACTCTTTCCTTTTTTAGAATCCTTGTGGTATTCCTCCCTTTTAGCCCTATTTGCTTCTTCACCTTGACAATGTCTGTATGCAATTTCCAGACATTCTTCCATTGTGCTCAGATTCTTACTGCTCAACTTTGCGTCTAACCGCCCTTCTTTCAGACCTGCCATGAAGAATGCCACTAGGAACTTATCATCCAGATCCGCTATCTGGGATGATTCTCCATTGAATCTTTTGATGAACTGCAATACTGTTTCATCACTTTTATGTCTGATAGTTAGAAAATATGTTCGGTTTCATTGAAAAGGTCTTGCAGCGATAAATGCATGCATGAATTTTCTGGTCAGAGTGGGGAAGTCTGGTATGGATCTGGGGTTCAACTTGTTGAACCAATCCCTTGCTTTTCCTGTTAGAAGAGTTGCGAATGCCCTGCATTTCATCTCCTCTGGGGCATTATACAAATTCATATGATGGATGTATTGATGCATATGATCATATGGATCCTTAGTGCCATCATATGATTGAATCTTGGGGATCTTAAATCCTAGAGGACAAGGAAATGCGTCAATGTCCTCGGTGAAGGGAGATATCATTCTACATTCATCTTGTTTAGGTTTAAGGATGGCATCCAACTCTACTCTGGCGTTATCACCACCTGGGTGAGTAACAACTACCCTTATACTATATTCTGCTTCATGCTTCTCTTTCTTAGCTGTATGACGAGGAGTAGGTGTTTCTGAAACGTCACCATCCTGATTCCTAGCTTTCAGTACTTCTTCAAAAATGGCTTTGATCTCGTCTCCTTTCAGATTTGATAAGTTTTCCACTATCATCTGCCTAATTACGTTTGGTGTGCTGGTTTGTCCTTCCTCCAATTGAATTTTCTTCCCCTTTTGTTCATTTTTGTCTTCCAGGTTCTCTTCCATGGCTTGATTTTCAATTTCCGGTCGATTCTGCTACTTTTTATTCTGATTTTTTGCCATTCTACCTGTAAAGATAACTCACTAACTAGAATCAAGCCCACCTTCAGCGCCAAATGATGATGCTTAAAATCGCAATCGGGTAATTAAATGATTCGAGTTAGGAAAATAATATCAAAACAAGTATATTTGTGTGAATTTGGACTGAACTCTTCGATAGAGCTGCCTACGTATCCATTTCAAGTATTGAAATGGAATCAAGTCCCCCTCGTAGTTCAGGGTCTTTCTTTTATGTCTGTAAATCATGATCATCTTCCCTCACGTAATGGGGAGTTACTATCGGTTATCTTTAGACATTATCGGACGTGGGATCTACCCATGTCTGTAAACAGTTAAGCCGTTATTGACTCAGTCTTCATCATCCTCAATCGATTATTCTGTCTAGATACGTTTCTGCACAGAACATGGTGGAGTCCTGCTCTTCTGATTATTCTGTCCAGAGTTTGACCTGGTCAGCGTCTGGTGAAGTCCTGCCTGACCAGCCCGTATATCTTTATCATCTAACCTTTATAATGGGCTCGGCCCAGTTACGAATGACCTGATCTAATGGGCCTATATATCATCATACGGGATTACACCACCCGGAACTTCCATAAACAAACTCTGTGTTGATTTACTTTACGCATTTATATTTGTGATGTGATTACTTTATTGCATAATCATTTTATCACTACACTCAGCAAACATTAGACACTGAGTCAGCATTGAACTGATACATAGGAGACTTAGATCCTTATTAACACATCTATTGCACAAAAGGCTTGATCTTATCCGCTGCAAGTTAATACAGTACCAGCATTAGCTAAGCTGAATTAATTAACTCCACACAAGTTTTAATTGAACCTTAATTTGTTTTAAATATAGTTTTAGGGACAAGTTTATTCACCCCCCTCTAAACTTGTGTTAGCCTTTCCAAGGGACCAATAATTGGTATCGGAGCAGTTCTTCCGTTTGGAAGTGATCCAAAGGTATCTTACAAACCAGTTGTTGAAAACCCCTCACTTTATCAGTTGTAAAATCACTTAGTTGAAATGGATACATCTAGAATTAGAAGTTGGCTTATTCACCCCATGACTAACTATTTGCAAAATGTATCTGATTTTCAGGATCAAGTATTTAAAATGATCAGTGCTACAAATTCACATACAAATCCAGAACCTCAACTCAGTGATGATGTGGATATCAATATCAATCTACATGATGACAAATCCAGAGGAGTTCCATCACTAAGTAACTTCTCCGAAGAAGATGAAAAGGATTTGTTGCAAGGAACTGACGATATAAAAGATTCATTAGAGCAACTAAAGAATGTAAATTCATATCGTGAAGTTGTAACAAGTAATCAAGAAAAGGTACATTCTACAACTCAGTTATCATTTGCTGAACTCAGTCAGAGAAACTCTGAGCTTGCCAAGTTGACCGAAAAACTCACACTGGAGTTGAAACTAAAAGATATAGAACTTGGCAAAGCAAAAGATTGGAATGAGTTTCTTGAAACTAAGATGTCGAATCTAGCTGAAAGGTTATTCTCTAGTAAATTTGACAAAAGCATTGATAATTACCCATCGTTACCCAGTCTTAAGATTTCAAGGAGTATAAACTCCAGACATCGAAATACTGAAAGACCTAGTGGATTACACAGAGAAAATAAAGATGATAAATCTAAAAGAATCCTTGTGAAATCAACTAAGGTTGAGCGTAATGGCCTATCTAGAAAAAAGATGAGAAAGGTTAATTCTCTCATCAAAGAAACTGAAGTCTGTACTTCAAGTACTAATCCAGCTGGACCCAAGAAGATATGGTTACCGAAGAAAACTTAAAACTGTTTTGCAGGCTAAGTCAGTTCTTATGTTGCTGAAACCGGAGAAACTGACTTTCTACATAAAGCTGAAAAAGGCAAAAGCTGATGAAGGGCAAATTGGTCAAAAGCATAAAACTTTCCAACTACTATCTGTCGCTTGGGCTGACAAGACAAATCACCTGAAGCCATGTGTCAATCAAGGAGAAGAAGTAGATGTGCAACCCTACAAATCTCATTGATTGTGACACGGCTCTCATTTAAAACGATTGAAAGACTCAGAAACGCATATTTGACAAAATCTTGCAATCAATTTCAAAACATTCAAAGTTCCCCCAAGAACTCTTAACTTAAAAAATAAATATTCATGGAGCGATATAACATTGATGAAGGAATTACCATGAGTGTGGATGACTTCAGTCAAAAATTTTCAAACTCCATCCTATTGACTCAGATTGCAGACAAAATCAAAAAGGTTCTAGGACTTGAAAATTTGATTGATACAAAGGTCAATACTCTGTACCCAGAAAATATCAAAGATTTCTACAAAAACGCCGTAATCGCTGATGATGGAAAGAGTTTCAGGACAGCAGTTCAAGATAAAAGCATTACTGTTAATGAACACCTGCTTTCCCTAGTCTTTGGTTTGGACATATTTGGAGGATCTTCATCTCTCACTTTTGGAAAAGAGGAAAAAGACAAACTTTGGAATGTCACAGCACTCAACAAAGATAAGAAGAATTTCATTGGATCCATTCATCAACAAAAATGAGAATTCGTGTTTTTTACAATTTTCCTGACCAAAAATGTCATTGGTCACACATGGAATCTTTACATTCTGTCAACAGAGAAACTGAAACTAATCTTTGCTATTTGGTTTGAAGAAAAGATGGATTGTAACAAGTTTGTTCTCAAGCAATTGATCAAACAAATTTCAGATTGGAGAAAAGTTCTTATTGAAAAGGGGATTTACATATCTGGTTCAAAGTATACTAGACTATTTCTCCATCTCAAAATCCACGTAAATGTATAGTAATCTGAAATCGGTCCAAAGTGGAGCGAAGAAAAGGAAAGTCGATGAGGAAGATATGAGAGAAACTTCAAACTCTAACTCTAGTGAAACTGTAAATCTGGATGAAAGAACTTTAAGGAGACAAAGAAAGATGTGGAACAAATATCTTGCAAAGAAAACTAAAACAGAAGACGCTATTCTAATTGAAGATGAAAATGAAGAAAGTGAACTTCCAACTGAGATACATGAAGGATATACTGAGAAGAAAAGAGAAGTTTTGGAATATGCGGAATTTTGCACGACTAAGTATGAGAGAGAACTATTAAGTCATGACTCTCATTATCATGAAGCCAGTTCCTCATATCAAGTTCAAAATACGTCTACAAGCAAATCTATATTGAAGGATGTTCCCCGTAATGAAACTGAAAGGTCTCAGCGCCAATTAACTGAAACTAAGGAGAAATTGGAAGGATTAAAAGTGATCATCGAAAGTCTGATGTAGACTCTATAACAGAAGCTCTACAACTTACACGAATTTATTTCAACAGCACATTACTCAGGTCTGAACAAATACTCCAACATCATCACCTTGCACAAATTATTTGAAGAAAGATTTTGCATATCTTCAAACAAGAGGGAAGATAAAACTGAAGGTGATGCTGATAAAACTGAAAGAGCTGACAAAGCTGAATAATTCTATGCCAAACTGTTGATTAAAGAACAAGACAGACAAGTAGATGCTGATCTACTTATTATTCAACAATATGGAGAGGCAGCTGACAAACTGATCGAAGAGTTGATTGCAGAAGATATCTTTAAAGAAACAAGAACTGAGGAAGATGAAGAAGCCTCAGTTAAAGCTGTGTTGAACATCAGAAAGAAGATTGCAATCTGTGCCAGATTGAAAGAAAATTTAAAGGCAAATGAAGATAAAGAGACAAAAACTGAGAGGGAAAATTTCCTGAAGCCTAAAGAAATGGAACTTGGTCTTATATCAAAAGAAGAAGAGAAGAAAATGGATGAGGAGATTAAAGAGATTTTGATCAAACTCAAAAACCAAGATAACGAAGAAGCAAATCGGTTGATCAATGAATACATGGATATCAAGCCCGGGGATAATGAATCAAGAGAAGAAGGGAAGACAAGAAGGCTTCTAGAAACAAAAAGAAGTATTTATCTTGGTGAAAAGATGTTGTTCTTGGAAAAAGAAAAGTTGTAATCAATCCAGTAACTCAGTTTGTTTTTGTAATTAACTCAGCTGTTTTTAGTTTGTTATTTTAATTTGTTATGATTTCTTGCATTATTCTCTTATTGTTGCTTTTAGGGAGGGTTATGATACATCATCAAAAAGGGGGAAATTGTTGGAAATATATCTGTGTTTTGATGATGATTTGTCACGTATTTAGTAAGATCACCTACAACCCATGATGATGAAGTCATAGCTAACTGTTATAGTGCATATGAAAGAAGAAGCAAGAAATAGTCTAGAGGAAAATGTATAAGTTCTATCTAGAGTCTGAACTTTGTATAGGTTGTTTCAGACAAGCATTGTAATATATAGGAACTAGGCGAACATCTGAGTCACTGCAAGCAAACTGAGTATACATAGAAGAACTGAGGGTTCAAACTTAGTTGATGAAGAACTAAAGGATCAGACTCAGTTATGAAAGAACTGAAGAAGATAAGTTCACTGAGGGACACAAACTCGGTTGGCTTATCTAGAAGACTGAAGAACTGAGGGACACAGACTCAGTTATTGAAGAATGAAGAACTGAGGTGGCAAACTCAGTTAGAAGCTGATTAAGTCGTGACTATAAGTCGAGAGTCGAGCAAGTCTGTGGTGACACAAATCGAACTATAGATCATGTAAAAAGTGAATAATCTTAAGGACAAACATTATCAGTTACCAAGAAAAGAAGAAACTGAATGGTGTACCCTGACTTAGTCAATTAAAGTCAGATGTCATGTATATAAGGTACTCAGTTTTGAAGAAGAATAGAAAACTGAGTTAAGGCCTTTTTTAATTTGAAATAACAAAACGACAAAAGGTCGTACATTTGAACGTTGGCTAAACAACAAATGCAACGGCTATAAAATTTATCTGACCGTTACATTGCCCCTATAAATACACAGAGGCAAGCACTTGAGAGAGGGGGATCTGAAAAAGCTTTAAAAAGCATATATCTAAAGATCCATATTCAGAAAAATCAGATTTCATATCTAAAAAAGGGAAGCCAACGGAATTGCCTTGAAGATTAAAAAGAAAGATCCAGTAACCCATTAAGGGGGAAGAAGGCATCTTGGAGCCGCAACGTCATATCGAGGAAGAATCAGACGACTTTTTGAATTAATCTTTTGATTAATTCTAAACCTAACCTTTGTGAAAAGGGTTGGCTGTGCATAGTTTGAGGAGAGCAACTCCACCTTTCCTCATACGGTTGCAACTTGGTTGCCACAGCTATGGGTACAGTCTGCGGACTGTGTTTCTGTTAGTGGTGAGTTGGTGAAGGAGTCATTCCCCCTCCGAAGGATCAGTGTGCAGAGTGAAGGGAGCAATCACACCTTTCTTCATTATGTGTAGACAGTGAAACTAGGGTGTCGTGAAGGACTGTCATTAGACTAGGATTTTGTAACAGTTATCTCAAGATTCTAGTGATACCTCCTACACCACAGGAGAAGGGGAGACGTAGGGGATTACACCACCCGGAACTTCTATAAACAAACTCTGTGTTGATTTACTTTACGCATTTATATTTGCTATGTGATTACTTTATTGCATAATCATTTTATCACTACACTCAGCAAACATTAGACACTGAGTCAGCGTAGAACTGATACATAGGTGACATTGATCCTTATTAACACATCTATTGCACAAAAGGCTTGATTTTATCCGCCGCAAATTAATACAGTACCAGCATTAGCTAAGTTGAATTAATTAACTCCACACAAGTTTTAACTGAACCTTAATTTGTTTTAAATCCAGTTTTAGGGACAAGTTTATTCACCCCCCCTCTAAACTTGTGTTAGCCTTTCCAATGGCCGACTTGAGACTCAATAAAACCCTAACCGACCTAGTAGATGTGGCAGACTTCAGTTTCTTATCCTCCAAGGCCTCGATTAATCGGGCTTGGCCCACGATTAATAAGGCCAGTTTCTCATCCTTTTTTCAGGCAGATCTCTTCTTGGACTTTATCCTCTTGGCCCAATACTCTATCTTCGGTCCAGAGCCATTCCTAGCAGCTCCAGATTTTGGTACATTCTGAAAAGTGTACAATACAAGACAAAACAGTACCAAATCCACGGGACAATAACATAGATGCGGAATCGTGAACCACTTAGTATTTAACACATATTCCTCACAAAAATAAGCCTATCTATCTTCTCTCAATCAAAATTTAGGGTAAATAAAGGTTAATGTAATTGTTGTATTTAGGGCGTTATCAACTACCCCCACTTAGTTTTTGATCGTCCCGAGCAAAAAAATGGAAAGGAAACAATGCCTCACATAGCAAGGATAAAAATCATGTCAACTCCTATCCATTAGTAACACATTAAACAACATTCATATCATGAACCAATATGTGTGTGCAATAACCATCTAACAATAGTAATGCATACAGAATCACATTATATCAACAAGGATTTCGGGCAGAACATAGGTCACACATATTCCATAAGATTCCCATTAATCATCACTGACCAATGCATCTATGTGTCGTGTGATAAATATTTAGTGATAGTGCATTCAAGAAAAGACTGAAGTTATAGAGATCTCACAATCTTACTTATCAGTGTGCACACTCGCTCCTCTTGCCTTCAGACTCAGGCAAACAACATGAAACCTTACTTGGGCCAGGCAGACTTGGAGACCGAGTATTACTCTTAGGTCCTCGTTTGTTTCGTTTTATGCGAGGGTCGTGCCCATTTTGCTATGATTTGCTTCCCTCACTGCCTTTATTATATACTTTTTCTCTTTTCTTCTTTTTTTCTTTTGCTTTTCTTTTTCATGGCAGATTTCTCACTTTTTTCGCTCTCACTCGCAAGTCTGTTTTGTCCCAGTTAACTTGTTTGGCATTCAAGTTGCTACCCTCATCCTACAACAATTGGTTAAAGTATATCTACCGACAAATATCGATTCCCGGTCTAATGTAGCTTTTCCTCTCATCTAAATACTTCTCCCACAGAATGCGTGTTCAAAAATTGAATGCAATTGAAAAAATAACAATTACTAAGTCACTACTTCATGCGCATAACACATGCTCATTCTTTCATACTAAATTGAATAATGCGTCATCTATACTACATACTGAAGAATTGAGTAATTCGTGTTAAAGAGGGTGGTTCATAACAAAATATATGGTTAATACGTCACTTACTTCAGAAGTGGACATGACTCTCACCAATGCATTATGGAACAAGAATGTAATGAGTTGGCTCAAAAATTTTACTTGAAATGAGTCAAAGTCTACATGGTGAAAAGTGCATCAAAGAGAATCAAGATAATCGAGCAACTCAAAATATGATGTTAAAAAGCTAAGTGACGCTCCTACCCCCCACTTAATTGAAACATTGTCCCCAATAAGAAGATGAAAATATAAAACGAAAAGGAAGTTAGCTTCGTTAAGGAAATGGATCTCCATTAACTGCAATGGGCATCGTAGAATAAGCCCTCGAAGAATTTGTGCTAAATAACTCGAACAATCCAAGAGAAGAAATTCGGGTGACAATAATCGTATAACAAAAATGCGGTAGTAATAGAGAAATAACATAACTCCAAAACAATTTTAAGCCGACGAAATCATTATATTATTAATAAAATTCTTATACATTACTAGATAGGAAAATAAAATAAAAAACTAAAATGGAAAATAACAACAAAAAATGAGAAAAATAAAGTAGTCCACTTCAAAATAATCTTCCCGGTCATGCTGGGTTTTCAAACCAGGAGGTGGTCCAAAACTAGAGGCAGCAGTAGCGGAAGAGGATGCTCCGTGACGTAGGGCAGTTCTTGGTGGTTGGGTTGAATAAGTAACGCCTAAAAAGTCCATGATACGATCCATCTTGAGATGCAAACTCGCCATCTCTCTTGCATTCTCCTCAATCAGAGCTCTCTAAGATCAAGTCCCCCCGTGAACCGGAGTACGCTCTCTCTCAGCTCCTTGACCCTCTCATCTAGGTGCTCGTGAAACTGACTACGAGCTTATCTTTGGCTCGGGCTCTTCTCAATCGTCACTGACTAGAACCGGAACCTCGTTCTTCATAGCGAACATATCTATCATTGGGCCATAAGGCATAAGCACTCGCTCGGATTCATCGGCAATTTCTAAAATGCGGCTATTCATTAGGATACCGATGTTAACTGGAGATTCCTACTACAGTTAGAACATCAACTCTACCCGTTTTGGTGTAACAGAGGCCGTATGCTTGGTTGGCAAAATGTGGGAACAGACAAATCGATTCAGCATCTTCCTATCCCAAGATAGGTCATTCTCCAGGAAAATAGTCGGGACTCCCATTGGATTTCTCTTCCATACCACTCTGAAGTAGTCTGCAATCATCTACATCCCTTCCAGATCATTAAAATTTGAGGACGATGTATACTCTTCCGGGCCAACTGGAGGGTTGCGCACCCTATAGTACTCATTGATCCGCTCGATGGTGAAATAAATTTTCACCCCTCGGACCATAGTAAATATGGCTCCTAGGTTGTGCGCCAGATACGCATAGAACTCTCGCACCACCATAGCATTGAACCGGCTTGGTGCCTCTACCATGTCTAGAATGTCGTGATATTTCAGGGCTTTCGGCAAAATACTGCCACAATTCTCTAGTTCAACGCCATGCTCACGAGCAACATGTCAGACATTCCAATGACCTAGGAATGACTCGTAGATCTTCAGAGAATCCAATTGCTCAACCCCGTCTATCATGGGTTTGGCATCACCATATACAACCTGATGACCGCTCGGGTGATGAACACTTCTGCTGTGTTTTAGAGGCATGGTTGCTGGATACAACCACTGTTGAAAACTCTGATTCTGGATAAAAATCACCCCTCGATTAATCGGCAGGTGCTCCCAATTAATCAGACCAAATTTTTTCAGGTTTTCTCTGAAACAGGGCTGTTGATGATAGAAGAAGATGAATATCAGTAGTGGCAATGTCACAGCAGTGCAGCTCAGCGATAGAGAATGGAAAAGGGTTGGTTTGGTGTTAAGAGGGTGATGTAAGGAAAATGGTTTATAGTGGTGGAGAAGGTGGTGGTGATAATTGGCAAAAAAAATTGAAGAAGAAGGAGAAAGGGAGAAATTTGTCATGAAGATGAAGAATGCAGATGAAGATGAAGAAGAATGGTGATAGTGGGGTGTTAAAATAGGAGAGATGGGAGGAGATAGAAGGATTTTGTGGCATAGTTGGTTGGAGGAGTAATGGTGGTGAGGGGATTGAGGTGTGATTGATGGGATTGCAAAGGTGGAGTAATGGTGGAGTGTAGGAAAGGAGGAAATGATGGAAAAGAGGGAAAATGGGGCGGCTACTCGAATTCTGATCTGCCTGATGCAACACGTGTCGTCCACATGCTATCTAAGACTCTGATTCAAAATGTGGAACACTCAGATGGGGAAGCCTTACCTCGATCAATCGGCTGGTACCCCCGATTAATCAAGGCCACTTTTATTCCAGATTTTACTATTTCCTATTCTGCACACCTTCCATTAACTCGCTGCTCAATCCTGACCTCTAATCACTAGTTCTTACTCTTCCTTTTGTTATTTCAACTCAATCCTAGCCTACTTCAGTAGAATCCACAACGAGTAAAAAAACATTCTCAACATCCATCGATTTCAAACCTAAGGGTGTGGTAGGATGAAAAAAAGCTCGTCATTTCATGCGGTTACTTTTATTGACTCATTTCCTAACTAAGGGTTCAAGATGTGGTTCATAGTTTATAGTCGCCAGCTCGACTGTCTTCGGATCCTTATTCAATCAGGGGATGGGGCTTTGACTCGCCAAACTTGCACTCTCGAGGTTTTAACCATCATGCACGTCCCTTCTTGTTTACTCTTATCCTCTAGGGGTGCTATCTCTTATTTTTCCATAGAAACTTTCTGAGCCCTCTTCCTTGCATGTCTTGCTCTCTTTGTGTTGGTCCTAGAGAAGGGTAAAACAATAGTCAAGGGGAGGTGAATGACTATAGTGAAGTTTCAAAAACTTTTCTTATATTTAAAATCTTTTGGGCAGCGGATAAGTCCCTTCTTTAAATGTTGGTTCAAAGTAGATTATGCAATCACAGATATAGTATGCAATGAAATAAAGTGCTGTAAAGTTATTGCTGAAAGTAAATAGACACAAAGGTTTATAGTGGTTCAGGGTGGTGTAATCCCTTAATCCACTCTTCTCCTGTGATGATTGGAGGAATTCACTATTGTTTTCACAGATACAATAGTTAGATTGTCCTTGGATACCCAAGCTTCAAAATCTTCAAGACTATTACTCCCTAGCTACCAAAGCTTCAGTGACTCAGTCTCTATCACTGCTCCTTGAGAATAAATCTTTCAGCAGCTATCACAAAGGTTGCAACTCTTTCTCAGATTCCACTGATTCAATTGCTTTAGTTGATGTGAATTGGATTCACAGACTTGTGATCAATCTCAGTGCTTGATGTGGAATTTGAGTTCTAATTGCTGAGTTGATCTCTAGATGTTTCTTTTAGGTTCAGATGAATGGCTTTTCAAATTGACAGAGTTTCTGCTTCTTTCTTATCAGTTCAATCGTTGTTTTTCATGTCTGTCAATGCCTCTTATTTATAGCCTTGATAATCCTTTATTTGAATTTACGTCCGATGGTTATTTAATGTGGGGAACAATCCTTGTTTTAATTCTTGATTCCCCCTCATTTATATTCTCCTTGATTTCAGTGATCGGATTTTTCCTCAAACATCTATCAAAAATCCGTCCTTGATTGATCCTCAATTGATTGTGCATTTAATGATTGATCTTCATTTCGTCAAATTCTGAACAAGTAAGGTATACTTGGACGTTCCCTAAATGGTTAACTGATCCTTCTGACTTGGCTATTTGGTTCTTCCTTTACTGCTGTGTCTTTACTCAGCCGATAGTCAGTTCACTCTGCCGGTTTACAGCTTTCTTTGATTTTACAAGACTCCTTGTACTTCACTGATCCTTAATTTGGGTGAGATCAGTGTACACCATAGTTGACAATGTATTCCATCATTTGAATTATAACTTAGACTTATCCAAGGTCATCACAGACTTCCTGGTTATAAGTCAGACCATAATGTCTTCATGCTTCTCTCTTTGGTACTTGGTGGCTTCACTCTACCGGATTGCTTTTTTCGCCATCCTACCAACTAGTACAATTTGTTAGGAACATTTTTTATATGTTTTGATGATGGCCATACTAGCTGTTGTAGAAAGCCTGAAATAAGTTAGAAATCTCTGTATAAGACTTTACTTAGAGTCTGACATATTGTATAAGTTGAGTCAGACAAGTATTGTACTAGTTGGTAGGATGGCAAAGTAAAACAGAAATCCGGTAGAGTGAAAAGACAGCCAAATACCAATAGAGAAGCATGAAGACATTATGGCCTGACTTATAACCAGGGAAGTCTGTGATGACCTTGGATAAGTCTAAGTTGTAACTCAAATGATGGAATACATTGTCAAATATGGTGTACGCTGATCTCACCCAAATTAAGGATTAGTGAAGTACAAGAAGTTTGTAAAATCAAAGTAAGCAGTAAACTGGCATAGTGAACTGACTATCGGCTTAGTGAAAACAATGCAGTGAAGAAAGAACGAAATAGCCAAGTCAAAAGGATCACTTAACCGTTCAGGGAATGGCCAATTAAACTTCACTTGTTCAGATTCTATACTATGAAGATCAAGCATTAAATACACAATCAATTGAGGATCAATTGAGGACGGATTTACTGATAGACGTTTGAACAAGAAATATAATCACTGAAATCAAGGAGAATATAATTAAGAGGGAATCAAGAGTTAAATCAAGGATTATTCTCCATATTAAATAGCCAACGGATTGAATTCAAATCAAGAATAATCAGGCTATAAATAGAAGGCATTGACAGACATAAAAGACAACGATTGAATTTGATAAGAAACAAGCAGAAACTCTGTCAATTTAAAAATATCTCTATCTTTACTTAAAGGAAACATCTAGAGATCAACACACTAATCAAAGCTCAAATTCCACATCAAGCACTGAGATTGATCACAAGTCTATGAATCCAATTCACAACAACTGAAGCAATTGAATCAGGGGAATCTGAGAAGGAGTTGCAACCTTTGTGACAACTGCAGAAAGATTTATTCTCAAGGAGCAGTGATAGAGATTGAGTCACTGAAGCTTTTATAGTCAGGGAGTGATAGTCTTGAAGATTGTGAAGCTTGTGTAGTCAAGGACAATCTAACTATTGTATTTGTGAAAACAATAGTGAATTCCTCGAATCATCACAGGAGAAGAGTGGATTAAGGGATTACACCACCCTGAACCACTATAAACCTTTGTGTCTATATACTTTCAGCAATTTACTTTACCATACTTCATTTCATTGCATACTATATTTGTGATTGCATAATCTACTTTGAACCATCATTTAAAGAATGGACTTATCCACTGCCCAAAAGCTTTTAAATATAAGAAAAGTTTTTGAAACTCCATTATAGTCATTCACCCCCACCCTTTCCCCTCTGACTATAGGTTTACCCTTCTCTGGAACCAACAATTGGTATCAAAGCAGTGTTCCTAGTATCAGAACCTGTTCAGATCTAATTTCTGGTAACAAGGAGATCACATATTTTCAAAGTAGTCTTTAAATTTATGCTTTCTAAATATATCTCTTATTTGTACTCATGGATTCCTCAAATTTCATGTCAGAGGTATCTGTATTCAATGTTAATAATTTTGATGAATACGAAATAAGGATGTTGTCTCATCTTGCAGCAACACATGAGGAGATGCTGGATGTAATTAATGGTGGCCCGATCAAGATCACAACTGTGGTAACCATAGGAGCAGATCAAGGGAAGGAGATAGACAAACTTAAGAAGGATTGGACCAAGGATGATAGAAGAAGAGCAAACCTAGATTTTGTTGCAAAAGACATGATCTTGAGACTCTAGACAGTAATATGTTCATGAGAAACAAAGATTGCAAAACAGCAAAGGAGATGTGGGATAAATTAGCACTGATCAATGAAGGATCAGAAGCAGTCAAGGAAAACAAATTATCTGTTGCAACACAGAAATTTGAGAACCTTAAAATGAAGAATGATGAGTCCATTGATCAAATGGACAACAGATTCTCAAGAATCATCAGTGAACTGCAACAACTTAGACACACATATCCACAGAAAGAAGTGTGTCTGAAAATCTTGAAAGGACTACCTGAAAGATGGAAGATCTGTTGGAAGTAGCGTCCGAAAGACAATTTATGTAATTGTTTCTATTTGATAAATGACAGATTTTATTTCATCTTTTTATTTGCTATGTGATTATATTTAATACACTGCTGAAAACCTCAAGTCGTATCATATGTAACCATATAACTTAGTGTGTGTCACATATGAGGATTAAGTTTATGGTGATACACTTGAACTATTAGTCTACGGTGAACTTGATCAAAGTATGGGGTCTATTGATTAAACCACCATTAATGCACCCAGAACACTTTAAGGTCTGACCGTCTTATCCGGACCGTCGATATTGGTTATCTAAGTGGGGCATATATATATGATGTAGTCATATAGGACTGGACCGATTTAATCTAAATTCCCAATATAATTCGATGATTGTGAAATCTCATTAAATCACAAGATGATCATTTATGGATTAACCTTAATCCTAAAGTGATTGCATACTCCAACATGTTTCAAGATAGGGTTTGATGTGTTCGTTAAGGATCGCTAAGAGGCGCGGTCCGAATCACTTTCACTTTGGCACTATTCTGGAACGAGTGAGAAGTGTGTGTCTCACAGATATGGAATCCATTCCTTCCTGCGGGAAGTAGAAAGACAATCCCATTATTTGTTAATCCTAGAAACTGATCGATCCCGGGAGTTCGTATTGGTTATGAACTAATTGATCACTAGTGGGTTAATGGTAAATAAGGATAAGAGGTATGAACTAATTGATCACTAGTGGGTTAATGGTAAATAAGGATAAGAGGTATTGAAGAAGGTTTACGGAAATAATCCAGCTTCATTACGGATAGTCTATTGAGGGTTAGTTAATATGTAATGATTATATTAACGGACACTTATCGACTCGACTCGACGTTTTGAGAATAAGTTATATCTATAATCGATAGAGTTCAGTTTCGGATTTATGGTGGCGTAATTCCGAAATTAATATGTTGAGTAGAAATATTATATACGATGAATATTTTATTCAATTTATTGTACCTACTGGTTATGGGTCCATGGTCCCAGGTTAGCTCCTAACACGTGAGTGTATTCTCGTTTTATGGAACCTCGAGAATAAATTAAATAGTTGGTCTATTTAGTGAATATGCAATATTATTTAATTGGTAAATAATATGTAAAATAGGAAAGACATTTTCTATTAAAATAATGACAATTGTGGTGCCATTTTGTGATAAATTAGGAAGAGAAATTTTCCTAGATTATGTCACATGTGTAATTAGTTAATTATTTATTTGTTAGATAATTAATGGAAAAGAGATAAAAGATTGATTTTTGTGAATTATCTCTTATCTTATGGCAAATATCTTTTCCTTGTGGAAATAGGTAATTGTGGTGTGAAAAGTATAACTCTCTCTTGACTAGTTATTTTTCTATATAAAGATAGTTCCTCCCAACACAATATGACAACATAATTTGCGCCACAATCAATTAAAAAGAAGAGAAAATTTAGTTTCTTATTTTAGTCATTAAGAAAAGATAAACCTAGGGTTTTTCTTGGGCATATTCGGGGAGGTTCTACGGCGAGGATCGACGTCCACCAATAGTCGCTTGGAGATACAATTCGGAAGATCACCGCTTCTCCCTCTCTGTCGATTTACTATCCTTCTCCATTTAAGTAAATCTTCGACCTTCGTATAGTTATATTAATTATTTATGTGAATCATATCGTGGTAAAATCTCTTGCGAATTTATTCGTAGCTTCCGCTGCGCATGATCGAGCGTCTCGATCGGTGTGGTGAATTAGACATGACGATCCAATTATGGATCGGATCCGGATTTGAGTTTCTCTATATCCAGCATATGGTAGCAGAGCCAGGTTAAAGCGATTTTGCGATCTTGGTTGCATAATTAATTAATAAGGAGTGGTAGAATAAAATTGCATCTTTAATTTTTATTATGCGATTAAATGTTTTGGTTGACGAGATGGATTGAGGTTGGTATCTTTTTACTGTTAGATTTAGTGTAAACCCGTTTTCTTGGGTATAGGATATCATATATTTTTTTTTTGCAAATTTAATTTTCTGCGATTTTTTTTATTCGGCCGAATGCCTATTTAATTAAAACGAATGAAGACTTTGAAGAATAAAAGTCCCGGCACAGTGGTCAAGTCACAGGTTCAATTGTGCGCAAACCCGAGTTCGAAGGCCCTTGGCCGTATACAATTCTGAAATTTTTTTTGTATTTTTCTTTTTTTTTTCATGTTCGGAAATTCCTTTTTTTGTGTTCGAATTTTTTTTTTTAAAAATGATCAAAAAAATAAATGACCGGAAAAAAAAGAAAAAAAAAAGCGAAGGGGAATCAAACACGAGTGGTGATGAAGGAAGAAAGAGCTTCAACCAACTCAATTGGAAGGGCTTTTATTGAATATCTGGACCAAAAAATTATATACCAAGCAGCGGCGGCGGTTCATTAAAGATTAGAAATTTTATGAGAGTAGGTGTAACACCCCGAATTTTAAGAAAGGGTAAAATGGTAATTAGGTATGTGTACTATGATTAATTACTATTTAACCTATTTATTTAATTAAAAATGATTTAATTAAAAGGATTTAGTTATTTATTTTTATGGATTTTAATTATTAATGGGTATAAAAGGGAACCATTACAAATTACTATTAGTTTGTACACGGCAATTCATTCTGCAAGCAAAATTGGAGGGGACGCTGTACAAAAGAAAAAAAGAAGGTCGGACGCTGTTTTTCAATTTCGGGGCTTAACGGTTGATTTTCGGTGCAAACCATAGTAGAAGAAATTGATCTCCGCGAGGAGACGATCGTTTCGAAACTAGCAATTCTTTTTTTCGGTAAGTTTTCCTTTTTACCCCTAAATCTAGATCCGTTTATGTTCTTGAGATATATCTGCGTTTTTATGGATTATAAAGGTTGCCTAATCGTAGTAACGGTTAAATATCGTAGGTGAATCGTAGAAAGGTTTGGTGTTGAGGATTTCAAGCTTTTTACAATCATTTGTTTTCGTTTTTGCTCGCAAAAGATCAAAGGTAAGGAGTTGTTCTTAAACGAATTTTATGTGTGTTCAATCGTATTTAACTATGTGTTTAATTATTGATTTTTACTATTTATCTTTATTTTTATTTGTCGGTAAATCACCATTGTCGAAGACCGAATCCTGTTGCTGCATTGCTATGTGTCGCATGTATGTGCTGCAGTATATATGCTTGTGCAGCTGAAGAAGTCAACAAAATATTTTTTAAAAAAAAAGTAGAAGGAACCGTGCAGGGCAAGTGCGAAAAAAAAAATAATAATATAAAAATAATAAAAATGAATCAAGCATTGGTCAGGTAAAAAAAAAAAAAAGAAACGAATATATATATATATATATATATATATATATATATATATATATATATATATATATATATATATATGCATTCTCATTTCAGGGAAAAAAAGGGATTGTTATTATGTTGATTTAATAGATATTGTGTACGGTAAAAGTGTATTATATAATTTGGTGCTTTTACGTGTATTACACGATACGATATGGTTTGTATGTTCTTATGGAACATTAAATGTTAATTGACAATGTCTAACATCGATTTCTGGTAGCCTTGGTATCAAATCGCACCACAACTGAGACCCTCTGCGGGGAGAAGGTGGGAGCACCGGAAGGCGTTGTTTAGGCCTTGGGGGACATTGACTCAGAAGTCATTGATCCTTTTACAATGTGCTAGGTAGTATAATTAGTTGTCTAGGACTAGAAGTCCCTAAGAAGCCTTTTATGTAAATGAACCAGGTGGTTAGAACTTAACTCGTAAATACATATGTGGTTGTCTAAAAGTAAAACATCAATATCATTGGTAAGGTACGTTTCTAAATGGAAGCATGAGAATCTTGCAACCCTTTTGAGTTATGTGTCAATGGACAATGTGTAACTTCCCACATGGAGACCTAAGTCCATGCCCACTTGAGAGGTGCTTAATATGTCTCGGTGCATTCTCACCATGCACAGTGTCCTTTGATATTGGTGTAACAAATTTATGTGCGTGAGGTTATACAATGTGATCTAGTAGAGGGTGAGTGTGATCTCATTACAACCTATGTGGTAGTGTTTGTAGATATTATCCTGTTGTATGTTATACATATGTACATATATCATTTAACCGTTTCTTCTACCCTTTACTAAGTACGTAAGTACTTACCCCTCTTCTCTATTTTGTTCCCACCCCGAGAAGGTGGTTGACAGGATGATGATGATTTTGGTTATGACGATGGAGTTGATAGAGTTGACGCTTGAGCTCTAAAGTTGCGATGACTTGGACATTTATCTTATGCGCTTTTAGTCATTCAGTTTTGAGACATAGACTTAGTACCGTTTCCATTTCATTTGGGATGTAATGAGTCAAACAACATTTATTTCGTTGTTTTGTCGTTTCAGTTTTCTTAGACGTAGATTTTGGGACTTGCTGATCCTTTTGATTTTCGTTTGACATTCTTTTCCGAGTAAGCTTTTAGATTTAATTTATTCCTCTTTTACTCTGATTGATTGTGAGAGGCTTATGTATATATTAATTTTGATTTATTAAAAGTTAATATATGCATGCCGGGCATTCGTGATGGATAAGTACTCGGTATCCGGAACGGGACGTCACAGTTGGTATCAGAGACGACTATCAGACGGAACTATGCGCTGCACCGTACAAGAAGACGGTGTAAGGATGGCCTCTAGTGACCTCTGGTAGGGACGATCCAGGAACAGTCTTGGCCATACTGACGAGGACGCCAGTCCCTTATAAGGGGGGGAGAATGTAAAGTCCCACAATGGTAAAGTAAGTGAATGCTCACCCCCATATAAGTGTGAGACATAAATGTCTTGTCAACTCGGGTTAGCCCTTTTAGACCAAGCAAGGACGGAGGTCTAAGCAGTTGACCGGACCATTTATGACTCATTTAGCGCTACCAGGCCCGGGGTCTGGGGGCGTTACAGAATGGTATCTGAGAGAAAGTTCCTATCTTACGTCAAAGTTCGTAGCTTAAGTTGGATTTTATAAGTCTCTTTAGCAGCTTAGCTGACACTTTCTTCTTGATAGATAGCTAAGAAAACTACAAGGAGCACTAGTAAGTTAGTCTGTTAAGCAGTCAATCCTTTTGGATGAAGCCTTTACACCAAACCATGTCACCTAGGATTAAGTGAAACCCCTCTAAGTAAGCTTTGGGATCGGAGTCTTATGCCTACACCTTTAAGTTGAGGTCCTCTTGGTTGATTTCTCTTTACATTCCCTATTGTGACCTCTCCACTTTCTCTTACACCTCGAAGTCGAAGCCTACACTTCGGCTCGACCTATTCTTGTAGAGAATGAGGTCCGACTCAACTCTACATTTCCTTCACTCCCTCTTTTCACTCTTGCTTGGTTTGTGTTTATCAAAAATTCTTTTGACCTTGCCTTGCTCGGGATGAGTTCCACACGAACCCAGTGTACAACCCCACCTTTGCCAAGTGCTTCCTATTCGTTTCAATTACCAGTGTTGAAAGTTTCTTGCTTGACACATGCTTTTTATCATCCTTGTTATTAACCTTTGCAACACGGGTGAATAATTTACGTCCCCGTGTTTTCCTTTCACGTAAAACAGTTTCTCTTGCTCCAAAAATTCTGAAAATTCTCATAATGGTAGATCACTGTTTTGTCTACAAATTCTCTTTCTACTTCAACTCGATAATCATTGTGGATTGTTCAGAAAATCCATGTTGATGCCGGACACTCTGTCCAGAAAATCTGCAGCATCACTTTCACTTCCTCTTCGGTTTTGAACAGGTTAAACACATTCAAATTATCTGAATTTTTGATATGTTGCAGACAACACTTTTAGCTATAACTTTACTTTTGTTATTAAGTTCAAATTCCTATTAGTTTGATCGGAATCTGCAATTCAAATCAGTGTTTACTAATCTGTAAATTCTGACAGCTTGTGCATTCGGTAAAAATAATTGTTTTTGACAGACTTCTTCTCATAATATTTTGCTGTCACCTGGGAAACCCCAGTATATAAATCTCATCTCTTTTGATCGTGCGCAAAATCCTTTTGGTTTGAGCTGCATTAGTCGATAAAATCAGATCCGGCGTAAAATATCATACACTACAGCCTAAAGGGAATTCCCACCTCTTTGACTTAAGGCTAGGACTAAGAGAGTAATAAGTTATGATTGTTATGTTCTAGAAGTTTCCTCGAAGTCGATCTTCTTCTGGGTTAAGTCCTTTAGTAGGATGGTTGTAAAGCTAACGTTATGGCTTATTTTGAAGTATGGACAAGCACTAAAACGCGATCTTCCAGCATACCATGTTTGATGTTCAAGTATTTTTATGCCTTTCATCGATCATTCCTTTTCCAGTAAATTACTCCCCATTTTATTCCACATTTGAGGTATTTGAGTTCAATAACTTTTCGCCATCTTCTGTCATTAATTATCTCAGAGACATATCTTCATAAGTTCTTCCTTTGAACAAGTTCTTACCATTTTACTCTCTAAATATATGAAAAAAAAATCCTCTCTAATTTTGTATTGTTGCGCTCTCATTCGTTATTTCAAATTCAATCTGATTAAACCCTCTAATGACGAAACATTCTTCTTACTTATGTTTATTCTCAGCTTCCCTCCTAAGGGTAGTGTTGATGTTGTAAATTTTCCACCTAATGTTGCCGTTCTTTCAAGGTATGCACCACACCAGTAGATCTTTAAACCTACCATGACCTTCCCTTGCAATTATTCATTTTTGACCTTCTGGCAATTTATGATGAACTAGTTTTCAAGCAGAAGGTAGTCTTTGCCAAGATGCCTTCCGGGCACTATTTAGCCAATCAACACTTGAATTCCAAAAACTTCTAATTTCAACTCGGATTAATACACCTTGTACCTTTACAGTTTTAAATCTCTTTCATGCCATTTAGAGCCATGAACCGACAGACTTGCCTTCTGATATTTTCTCTTCTGTCTTGGTATTTCTAAAACAATTTTGTGACACTAGACGAAATGTCTATTTTATTTTAACCTTTCATTCCCTCATAAGGGATAACCTTGAGCATTTATTCCTTAGCAGTGTACTATTCCTCTCGAGTGCACAACTTTGAACCCTTTGAATTGGATCATCAATGATCTTTCACACTTGTTTTGAAAGTTTTAACTAATTCTATGAAATCAAACTTTATCCGACATTTCTTAAGTCTCTATTCTCCTTCACACCAAAGCTCGTTTATCGCAGACCCCTTTCCAAAACTTTTGATTTTCCTCTACATTATCTTGAGGAAAACTTTATACCCTTTAAATCTTGAATGACCTCACTTTGACTAATACAAACTTGGACAGTTCTTGACAAGTGTTCATTTCATTCTAAGACTTTTTGATGTACTCGTTTTGTCTCCATAGCTCCTTCATGTTGAGACTCTTGCTTTCTTATTGATTTCTCAGTTGTGTAGCCTTTTTAGGTGCTCGACCTTGCACTTTTAATTTTTCTGTTGAAGAATGATCCCTTGAAGCATTCATGCGAACTGAGAACCTTCTTATTTCGCCAACATCCATTTTGTTTATCATATCCTTGACGATTAAGGTCACTTGCCAAGTAATCTCAAGTCCAATCTTCTTTTTCCTTCTGCATTAAATGTCTCCAAGACCATCATGTGATGTTTCTCTTAACGTCCCCACCTTTTAAGGGCTTGTATAAAAGCTCGCTATCTCCATTTTAAACGGTATGAGTTCCTTTGCAGACTACCGTATCTTGCCGAATTCCACTTCCTTAAAAGAATTTTATCTACAAGATATACTTTGCTTTTCTTTTAGTGGTTATCTTTTATACTACGATACAATGCTCATCCTTCAATCTTGAACTAATCTCTTACTTACATCAACCTGGAATCATCTTGTTTTGGTTGTAACCCATGCAACCTCACTTGTTTTGAAATTTTATTACCTCTACTTCGGCTTAACAAGTTGACTTACCACCCTGGTGCTCAACTTGCCACTTCTCAACTGTTTCGGCTTTTCTAAACCAAAAAAAAAAACCAATACCAAAGAAAAATGTAACCGGTAATGGTTAAGTCTAAACCAATTGATCTTAAATTCAAACATGTATCTCTCCTTTCCTTGTTTGTACAACTTTTCAGCTTTCGTTGTTTCAACATCGGTTCCGTCCTCAGAACTTTTGTCAGATATTTTATAACTCCTTTTTTTTGCCGGCATAAGTTCCCTTGATACAATCAAAACGTCTAAAGGTCGCCCCCACAAAGATTGGATCAGACCGATAGAGAGAAAGTACGGCAACTACGTGTTTCTCTCTTCCCGAAAGTCTCGAAACCCACGGCCCGAGAATCCTTGTAGTTCTACAACAAGCTTGTTCCGCAGTGAGGGAAGTCAAGAAAAAAAAGGAGTCAACAGTGCCAAGAGTTGCAGATCAGTCGGAAGATTAAGCAATCCTGATTCAGTCAGCAAACCGAAGTAAAGTGAGTTGTACCGTTGATTGCAAGATGCGAGGCAGTTGATGAGATCATGAAGAAGCAAGATGAAGATGCGGTTGTTGATAGTTACAAGTGAGTGGTCAAGGTCAAACCAGCCAGTGGTCACGAGTTAGATGAATATGGCAACCTTTCGATTGTCAAAGGTCGGCCGTGTTCGGATGTGGAAGATTTGAAGATGACAGTGGTGGATGAAGGCCACACGATAGCAATTGCAGTTCACCCCGGAGCAACCAGGATGTTTAGAGAGTTGAAACGGCACTGCCGGCCACCTTCTGTGAAGATAGAGATAGTAAAGTTTCCTACAACACCAGTTATCACGATAGTATCCAGATGCCACCTATTGAAGCTCTGCATGGTAGAAAGTGTTGAAAACGTCAGTTTTCTGGGATGAAGTGGAATAGTAACAGAATACAAGACCAGATTCGATACAACAAGCCGACGAGTAGATTGAAGTGGATCGTTGCTACCTCAAAATGGCGCAAGACGGGTAGAAGAGTTTGGAAGATAGAAGAAAAAGACTACTAGAGTTTGAAGTTGAAGATAAAGTGTATCCAAAGACGTTCCCAATCAAAGGAGTGAGACGGCCTGGGCAGACATGCAACTAAGCCTTAGTTATGAAGTTCTTTACGTGATCTTAGCTAAAGTTAGGCCTTTAGCTTATCCGTTTGGAGTTACCAAAACCTCTTTCACGAGTGCATGATGTCATTCATGTATCCATTGATGTGGAAGCGAGTTTTGACAATGAAATAATTGAAAAGAACTTGACCTAAGCGGAAGAATCAAGTGCACTTTAAACGGAAGATGAAGAAAGTAAGAAGGGAGATGTACAACTAGTCTTGATTCAGTGAAGCAGTCACACACCGGCAGAAATGACATGAGAGTTAGAAGACAAGACGTTTTGCGAAGTCCTAGAGTTCATTTACCTCCCAGTTACGTTCAGATTCGAGGACGAAACTTGTTTTAAGGGGGGATGGATGTAACACCCTGAATTTTCAAAAAGGGTAAAATGGTAATTGGGTATGTGTACTCTGACCTAATTACTATTTAACCAATTTATTTAATTAAAAAGGATTTAATTAAAAGGATTTAGTTATTTATTTTTATGGATTTTAATTAATGGGTATAAAAGGGAACCATTACCTAAATTACTATTAGTTTGTACACGGCAATTCTTTCTGCAAGCAAAATTGGAGGGGACGCTGTACAAAGGAAAAAAAGAAGGTCGGACGCTGTTTTCCAATTTCGGGGCTTAACGGTTGATTTTCGGTGCAAACCATAGTAGAATAAATTGATCACCGCGAGGAGACGATCGTTTTGATACTAGCCATTCTTTTTTTCGGTAAGTTTTCCTTTTTAGCCCTAAATCTAGATCCGTTTATGTTCTTGAGATATATCTGCGTTTTTATGGATTAGAAAGGTTGCCTAATCGTAGTAATGGTTAAATATCGTAGGTGAATCGTAGAAAGGTTTGGTGTTGCGGATTTCAAGCTTTTTACAATCCTTTGTTTTCGTTTTTGCTCGCAAAAGATCAAAGGTAAGGGGGTGTTCGTAAACGAATTTTGTGTGTGTTCAATCGTATTTAACTATGTGTTTAATTATTGATTTTTACCATTGTCGAAGACCGAATCTTGTTGCTGCATTGCTATGTGTCATATGTATGTGCTGCAGTATATATGCTTGTGCAGCTGAAGAAGTAAACAAAATATTATTAAAAAAAAAGTAGAAGGAACCGTGCAGGGCAAGTGCGAAAAAAAAACTAATAATATAAAAAATAATAAAATGAATCGAATATATATATATGTATATATATATATATATATATATATATATATATATGTATATATATATATATATATATATGTATATATATATATATATATGCATTCTCATTTCAGGAAAAACAATGGATTGTTATTATGTTGATTTAATAGATATTGTGTACGGTAAAAGTGTATTATATAATTTGGTGGTTTTAAGTGTATTACACTATACGATATGGTTTGTATGTTCTTATGGAACATTAAATGTTAATTGACAATGTCTAACATCGATTTCTGGTAGACTTGGTATCAAATCGCACCACAACTGAGACCCTCTGCGGGGAGAAGGTGGGAGCACCGGAAAGCGTTGTTTAGGCCTTGTGGGACATTGACTCAGTAGTCATTGATCCTTTTACAATGTGCTAGGTAGTATAATTGATAACGGTCATTTTGTGCCAATTATTCTATGATCTTTATCCCCGATTCTAGTTTAAAAGAGCTTTAATAGAGTAATAATAAGTCGTAATATGTTTAATTTACATATGTACTGAGTTACGATTCATTATTATTTATTTTGATGTTTTAGTATATTATTTGATATTACAAACCGTATTTTATGCAATGTTTGCAGTGAGCTATTTCGGGAGCAGAATGGATAAACTTCGGAGAAGATTTAATAGAATTGCAGACGATGCAGTAGGCCCAGTACAAAGGAAAAAGAAGCCCAACCGAATGAAGACACTCGGTCGACCGAGCATGCCCATTCGGTCGACCGAGCGGCCCACAAGCCCGGCAGAAAGTCCGACACATTATTAAGGCGGCTAGGGTTTAGTAATTCCGAGTTTAAGTCGGTTTTCCAAGGTCGGCCAGTACTCTATATAAACACTATGTCCTTAGTAATTTTGATATACAACACCAACAACTCATATACAACAATACAGCAATCATAGAGAGTAGGATTGAAGATTTCTAGGGTTTTCAATATGTAAGCCCTTGTATATGTTCTTGTCTTCTTTATTTTCCGTAATTAGTTTCCCCAATTATGGTTTTATCTTTTGAGTTGATTATTCATAGTTAGATGATGTAGATCTAGGCTATGATGTTAGGGAGGTGGCGATGCCTTGTCTATGAGGATCACATACCCTACGTCCTCTACCTAGTATCTATGTATGAATTTACGTTGTTTGATTCTGTGTGTATCTAGATCTATTTATATAATAGCTTGACGAATTCTTTGTTTTAATCCGTATTGTATGAGAAACGCTAAGATATACGCTCGAGATGTAATGCGGGGATGAATTGTTCAGGTGACCGAGTGTCAACATTCGGTCGACCGAGCCCTTGCATTCGGTCGACCGAGCCCCATTCATCCTGTTAATTAAGCCACGTCTTTATGGTTAGGTTAACCCAATTGAATGTATCATCTTAGTAGGTATGGCTATTGCTACGTTACTCGCTTAGTTTAATTAAAACGTGTAAAAAGGAAATACCAATATAAAACTCTTAGGTAGGCTTATGAATTGCTCTTCACGGACGTTCAGCGTTATCTAGGTAGGTTTATATTCGGGAATTGCACGCACCTGATTATACGTACGTCGTAGATTAGCTTGAGACTATAACTTGGTAATTTCAAGTTGGACGAAAGCTTGAGTAATCGTTTAGGAAGTATAAGTATGCCTATCCATAGGAATGTTGCCTAGACGAGGTGTGCGATTAATATCGGCATCCTTAGTGTCGTAAGCGTGTGAGTTACATGAGACAGAGGCATTAAAAGGCGAAGTCACGTAATGTAGCACAGTGATCTAGCGACCTAACGGGTGCTAAGTCAAGTTTAAGAGGATGACTCCCGTAGCCAATACGAAATAGATACAAACGGATTGATAGTTAATAATTCTTGTTTATTATATAAATTTTTTAGGTCCAAACGATAAAGACTATAATTGGGAAGTTAATTACGTTATTTGTCTATATGTCTGAGTTTGTGATTCTTTTCTAGTACCCTTGTTGGTCGTAGACCACCGTTGTTAAACGAAATAAATAAATTGGTTATTTAAACGATAGGATCCACAATTTGATTCCTGTGGGATCGACTCGAATTTCTATCTAGCTATCTTTGCGATTGAATCTAGTTCACTTGCTAGTTGGTTATTTAGGCATCGAGTTATTTTTATAACTTGACCCGCAATCAAGTTTTTGGCGCCGTTGCCGGGGAATCAATGGTCCAATTATTGTTTAAATAAGTTTATTTAATTATTTCGTTTTTTCTGTTTTCAAATTTTTATTTCTGCCTTTAGAGACTTCTGGATTAGCTGCATATGTCTGCTAGCAGGAAAGCGGAGAGAAGGTCTCGGACGACCGAACCTATTTGTTCGGTCGACCGAATGCATTCACTCGGTCGACCGAGCCCATTTTCATGCTTAATTTTTCCTGATAGTGTTGTTTTCCCTTTGTTTCTGTTTTTCCCCGTCAGTAGGTTGTAAGTCTAGCAGCAGTATGAGCAATCGTACTGACTGTTAGTTTACTAACCGTTTGTTGTTTTTTTCGTGTTGCAGATAATCAGAACTGAGTCACTCAAGTAAGACTGTTCGTGATAAGCAATATGTCATCAAAGCAATTTTCCAAGGTTAGAGAAGAGGAAGTTAACGTTTTAAGAACTAAGACAACACCAATGAAGCCGATGACGCAAAAGCTAAAAGAGAGAATAGCAAAAATGAAAGAACGAATTCAGGAAGCCAGAAAGTCAAATGAAGCTAGCGAAGCTTATGTAAAAAGAGGTATGTGTGCTTTAAATCCCGAAGAGATTTCTTCGGATTCGGATTCAGATATTGATTATATGGACTACATGTCAGAGATAGAGTCTGGTTCTGAGAGTAGCATAGATATAGAACGACCTATAGTCATCTGTGCTAAAGAGGCAAAATATGTTGGAGATGAATCTCAGTTAATGCCAAAGTTAGGTGATCCTGGGGCATTCCTTGTAGATGTTACCCTAGAACAAGCACACTTGGGATTAGCTTTAGTTGACTCTGGATCAAGCTTAAACATTTTCCCTAAGAGCCTTTGCGAGAGGAATATGATTCTGACTCCCACGAACACCCCGCTGAAAGTTAGGTTCGCGGATAGTACTAGAACCATCATGTCTGGAAGAATGAATAACATGATCATTGGTATCGGACAACTTCGGTTTAAGATAAATTTGGTTGTGATGGACATAGAGGAGCATCCGTATAGCCCAATCATCTTGGATAGGTCCTTTATTAACACCTCTAGAGCCCTCATTCGCATGACTAGGCATGAGATCACATTGTTTGATGCTAAGGGTTCTGAGACTTTTGGGATAATGAATCGTGAGTTCCCTATACCGGTAAGTGTTAATATTATAGAAGTCGTTGGTTCTAAACCGGATTTGATCCCAAGCCCAGAGGAGTGTGATGATGACAATGTTGAAGATAGAGATGAGAAATAGATCCTGACAATCCTAAGCCGAGATAGAGCTGCTCAGCCTGCGCCTGTTTTAATAATAATGATGCTGAAGCCTCGCATATCTCAAAACCTAAGGATAGGAGGAGGAAAGTCAAGCGAAGAACTCGTAGAGTTCCTGTTCAAGAAAGCTCATCAAAGTCTTAAACGATCCCGAAAGTCGGTGCTTGTTTAGATGGATGATTCGATTGTCTTTTTCGTCATCACATCATCCACGGAAAGGCACTCGTGCAAAGAAATGGCAAGACGTTTTCGGTGAAGGCTAGTCGGGTGAAGACACTGGCAAGTCAAGAACAATCCTTAGAGAGTGATATATATATATATATATATATATATATATATATATATATATATATATATATAGAAATGAGTTCATATACATACCTATTGATCCATGCTTATCAGAGTACATACTACTAAAATAGTGCATCGATCACTATTTTAGTGCACACAGTTATTGTTTGAGTGCACCTAGTTAATGAAGCTGGGGAAATCGTGTGTTATTAGGTAATACTAGAAACCTAACTAGAAACCTGCTCCTCAATTTGTAGTTGCACTGAAACAATAACCAGGTGCACTAAAATAGTGATCAGATGCACTATTTTAGTAGTATGTACGGTAAGCATGGATAGTATGGTATGTAGGGGAACCCAACCCTATATATATATATATATATATATTTGGGAAGTCGAGCTATAGACTTAAAATGTAGAACTATCTCTATTTTTTGAAATTTCATAGTTTATTTATTTTTATTTTCTTTTATTAGAGTCAATAAAAGTAACGTTAGACGATAAGAGTTTTTTATTTTTTATTTTTGCCGTGTTACAATGACTGTTAAGTTAAGGATGTGCAAAAATCTTTTTTTTTATTACTCGAGTCGTTTTAACGTGAATTAGAATTTAGTAGATGAGTCATTGTAAAATATATTGATTATGGAAATAAATTGTTATGTTTTATTATTTAAAGATGCTAAGGCCCGGTTTTGTTTAATAAATGTATATGGAAAGAATGAGGATATTGAGACTGAAATAAAATGTTCATGATGGTTGATTAAATAGTTGGAATATTTTTTTTTGTGATAAGGATTATGAAAGTGAAAGTGTAACATGATGATTTTGATATGGCTATGTGATATATTTTATGCAAATTTCGTGTGTGTCAAAATCGAGTGGTCAAACACCATTTAATTCTACATATCCCAATATCTCTCCTACCAATTCACCTTTTACTCTTCCCATTCATTTATTCTCCCAATTAAACTTTCCAACTCATCAATCCCCAACTTTTTCCACCAACCAATCATCTTTCACAATTCAAAATTTCCCTTTCCCCATTACTTCCTATTTAATCCACTAATGCTCTTCCCAATTTTCCACAACAACTTTTTCTAAACCATTTTTACCTTCTTCTTATTCTCATTTTTCTTCCACCACTATCTCCACCACCAACCCTCCATTTCCACCTTACACCCCAACCTTTGTAGGAGTTAAATGGCAAACACAGTGTCAACCCAAGCTTTTGCCACCATTTACACACTTTTCATATTCTGAATCATCGAAAGCTTTTCTAACCGTCTTTCTGATCGGCCAAAATCATCACTGTAAGGATACAGGGAAGACACCGATCGTCCGACCGTTCGGTCGACCGAACCATTTTTCTCGGTCAACCGAGCCTCCACTCTCGTTCGACCGAGAGCCCCTCTGTCTTCTGCTGCTGTGATCGATTTCTATCAGGATGCCACCCAGACACCACCAAGCTGCTCAGTTCATTGTAGTCGGAGATGCTGTACCCTTAATCAACGGGGTACCGCAATTTGCTAGTCGTGACGTATATTCCGCATATAGGAATTATTTCACAAGTGCTCCGGTGCACATGGCACGCGGGTTGGATGTGACCAATTGTGGTCCCGAGCCATTTTCTCTGGTGAAGCAATATCAGTGGCAGGATGTCGTTGCGCCTCCTGGCCGAGTCAATGTTGATTTGGTAAGGGAATTTTATGCTTACTTACGTGTACACCCCTACACCAATATTGTTCAGGTTCGTGGAAAGTCGATAGTTATTTCTCCGGGGACGCTTAATAGTTATTTTTGTCTTGATACCCCGGAGGAGGGACCCGAGTATACATTGGTTTTTGATGGTTCGGATGCTTGGTTAAAAGATGTGGGAGCTTTTCTTGGTATACAGTGGACAATCGGAGATTTTGCTCGAACATTTGTTGAACCTGATTTCCGGAGATGGGAGGATAAGTGCCTCCATAGGCTTATTCGTTCCAACCTCTTCCCGGCCAAGCACGTGTCCACAATCTATTATGCACATGCTACACTGCTCTACTGGTTGTGCATGGGATGGCCAGTGAATGTTGGGGCACTAATGCGGAATGAGATGACGGAAGATGCTCTTAAGCCTCGCCACATGTTGCCCTATGGTTCATTGGTTACTGCGTTCTGTGAGACATCAGAGTGTCCCTTGTTAGGTAGTGATTCCTACGTGGAACCTATGCCTATACTATCTTTAGACTCTGTTCCACCACCTCTTGGCCATGCCCATGATCAAGCCCAAGCTGGGGGCCCGGATGAAGATGAAGCTCCATTTCAAGATTTTGGCAATAACACTGATGAAGCCGGTCCTAGCCATCTACCTTTAGCCTTGTTCGATCCGAACTCGGAGTCTTATGATCCCAATAACCCTCGGTTTTGGGATTAAGCATTTTTTATTATGTATTTGTATTTCCTATTATTAGTATGTTTTTTATTTTGACTCATGTCTACTAGTAAATCGAGTCATGTTATTTAGAGTCTGTCTTAAGTGTCTTACTATTTCCCTAAGGAGTAATTCTCCCCTATGTAATGTGTTGGATCTATGTGTTGTGTTTCAATGAAATCATTAATTGTGGACTTAAAAATAAGATGTTTAAGGAATTTTTATCCCTTTTACGGTCCCTTTTTTATATGATTACTACTTTTACTTGGACTAACCCTGTAACGAGTTTCGAGTTTTGTTTAAGATGTGTGTTGCAGTGGTCATTCTTCTTCCTTGCAAATCGGCCACTGTTTTATCTGTTAGAAATTTGCCGAAGTTCACAAGACTTGTTCCACTTCCGCGCTTATCCAGAGCTAAGTTCCTATTCTTACTTTTTATTGTTATACATTGAGGACAATGCATCTTTTAAGTGGGGGGGTACAAGTCACTTAGCTCACATAAGCTTCCATATATCAAATAATAAATTAAATGAGTAAAATTTAAACTTTTAAACTTAGAATCACATTTACTTTTGAGTGTTCCCGATGTTGTATTTAATAAGGAAGGAACCATGTTTCGTGAGTACGTGATCACTTTATACTTTTGCGATATATTGCTAGTAAACTTAATGATATTCATACTGTATGTTGCGAGTAGTTATTTATTATTCAATTACTCAAATAGATGAATCGACAAATACCGCGCTTATGATAAAAAAAAATGAAAGAATTCTGTGTACATTGCGTAGATGATTGGTTATGTTGACCTAGTGTTGATATTTATCGTCTGATGTATTCCTAAATTCTAGCCATCAAAGCGGAGTAATAAGCTTGAGATGTACCTGTGTTTTAACAAAATGTTAAACACTGGGCTTGTAGTAACATTACCAAAGTATCCCCGTGCTTGTGGTGATATTTGATGCTATGCTTGATCTAAGATAGGGGAAACTCTAAAAAATTTTCTTTCTTGAGATTGGTAGTATTCGAAAAATATGAAGAATTGAAGAAAAAATTCAAGTTTTAGAGGCTTTGAGTAGTACTCGGTCTCCAAGTCCAAAATCCCTATAGATACGCTCTTGCTTATTGTTCTAGTGCTTTAACCACTGAGAGGCTTATGAAGTGAGAATACTGATGTTGGTAGGTGAAGACTACGAAGTTGGCATAAACTCTAATCTTGCCACAAATATATAAAACTACAGCACATGCACACATCACTTCGATTCATGATGAGTAGTGGATAATGAATATCTTATGAGCATAAATGGTATGAGTTGATTCGAGTTTCTTGTGTTAGTATAGTGTGACCATTGGAAAGTGATTGTATGGGGAATAACTTATTGATACTTTGATCGGGACGATCAAAGGCTAAGTGGGGGGTAGTTGATAACGGTCATTTTGTGCCCATTATTCTATGATCTTTATCCCCGATTCTAGTTTAAAAGAGCTTTAATAGAGTAATAATAAGTCGTAATATGCTTAATTTACATATGTACTGAGTTACGATTCATTATTATTTATTTTGATGTTTTAGTATATTATTTGATATTACAAACCGTATTTTATGCAATGTTTGCAGTGAGCTATTTCGGGAGCAGAATGGATAAACTTCGGAGAAGATTTAATAGAATTACAGACGATGCAGTAGGCCCAGTACAAAGGAAAAAGAAGCCCAACCGAATGAAGACACTCGGTCGACCGAGCATGCCCATTCGGTCCACCGAGCGGCCCACAAGCCCGGCAGAAAGTCCGACACATTATTAAGGTGGCTAGGGTTTAGTAATTCCGAGTTTAAGTCGGTTTTCCAAGGTCGGCCAGTACTCTATATAAACACTATGTCCTTAGTAATTTTGATATACAACACCAACAACTCATATACAACAATACAGCAATCATATATAGTAGGATTGAAGATTTCTAGGGTTTTCAATATGTAAGCCCTTGTATATTTTCTTGTCTTCTTTATTTTCCGTAATTAATTTCCCCAATTATGGTTTTATCGTTTGAGTTGATTATTGATAGTTAGATGATGATGATCTAGGCTATGACGTTAGGGAGGTGGCGATGCCTTGTCTATGAGGATCACATACCCTACGTCCTCTACCTAGTATCTATGCATGCATTTACGTTGTTTGATTACCGTGTATCTAGATCTATTTATATAATAGCTTGACGAATTGCTGTATTAATCCGTATTGTATGAGAAACGCTAAGATATACGTTCGGAGATGTAATCTGGGACAGAATTGTTCAGGTGACCGAGTGTCAACATTCGGTCGACCGAGCCCTTGCATTTGGTCGACCGAGCCCCATTCATCCTGTTAATTAAGCCACGTCTTTATGGTTAGGTTAACCCAATTGAATGTATCATCTTAGTAGGTTTGGCTATGGCTACGTTACTCGCTTAGTTTAATTAAAACGTGTAAAAAGGAAATACCAATATAAAACTCTTAGGTAGGCTTATGAATTGCTCTTCACGGACGTTCAGCATTATCTAGGTAGGTTTATATTTGGGAATTGCACGCACCTGATTATACGTACGTCGTAGATTAGCATGAGACTATAACTTGGTAATTGCTAGTTGGATGAAAGCTTGAGTAATCGTTTAGGAAGTATAAGTACGCCTAACCATAGGAATGTTGCCTAGACGAGGTGTGCGATTAATATCGGCATCCTTAGTGTCGTAAGCGTGTGAGTTACATGAGACAGAGGCATTAAAAGGTGAAGTCACGTAATGTAGCACAGTGATCTAGCGACCTAACCGGTGCCAAGTCAAGTTTAAGAGGATGACTCCCGTAGCCAATACGAAATAGATACAAACGGATTGATAGTTAATAAGTCTTGTTTATTATATAAATTGTTTAGGTCCAAACGATAAAGACTATAATTGGGAAGTTAATTACGTTATTTGTCTATATGTCTGAGTTTGTGATTCTTTTCTAGTACCCTTGTTGGTCGTAGACCACCGTTGTTAAACGAAATAAATAAATTGGTTATTTAAACGATAGGATCCACAATTTGATTCCCTGTGGGATCGACCTCGACTCTATCTAGCTATGCTGCGATTGAATCTAGTTCACTTGCTAGTTGGTTATTTAGGCATCGAGTTATTTTTATAACTTGACCCGCAATCAATAATTAGTTGTCTAGGACTAGAAGTCTCTAAGAAGCCTTTTATGTGAATGAACCAGGTGGTTAGAACTTAACTCGTAAATACATATGTGGTTGTCTAAATGCTAAAACGTCATTGTCATTGGTAAGGCACTTTCTAAATCGAAGCATGGGAATCTTGCAACCCATTTGAGTTATGTGTCAAGGGAGAACGTGTAACTTCCCACATGGAGACCTAAGTCCATGCCCCCTTGAGAGGTGCTTAATATGTCTCGGTGCATTCTCACCATGTACAGTGTCCTTTGATATTGGTGTAACAAATTTATGTGCGTGAGGTTATACTATGTGATCTAGTAGAGGGTGAGTGTGATCTCATTACAACCTATGTGGTAGTGTTTGTAGATATTATCCTGTTGTATGTTATACATATGTACATATATCATTTAACCGTTTCTTCTACCCTTTACTAAGTACGTAAGTACTTACCCCTCTTCTCTATTTTGTTCCCACCCCGAAAAGGTGGTTGACAGGATGATGATGATTTTGGTTATGACGATGGAGTTGATAGAGTTGACGCTTGAGCTCTAAAGTTACGATAACTTGGACATTTATCTTATGCACTTTTAGTCATTCAGTTTTGAGACATAGACTTAGTACCGTTTCCGTTTCATTTGGGATGTAATGAGTCAAACAACATTTATTTCGTTGTTTTGTCGTTTCAGTTTTCTTAGACGTAGATTTTGGGACTTGCTGATCCTTTTGATTGTCGTTTGACATTCTTTTCCGAGTAAGCTTTTAGATTTAATTTATTCCGCTTTTACTCTGATTGATTGTGAGAGTTGCCTACGACAATTGTTACCACGCCAACATCCAGATGTCACAATTTGAAGCTCTGCATGGAGGAAAGTATGGAATGCCAGTCGTTTTTGATGAAGAGGAGCAGTGACAGATTACAAGATGGTTGATAGAGCAAGCCGGGGAGGAGATTGAAGTGGATCGCCATAACCTTGTAACGGCTCAAGACAGGTAGAAGAGTTGGGAAGATGGAAGAAGAAGGCTGTTAGAGTTGAAGTTGAAGATGAAGTGTATCTAAAGGCGTCCCCAATCAAACGAGAAAGATGGTTTGGGTAGACACGCAGCTTAAGCCCTGAATATGAAGGTCCTTACGTGATATCGGGTAAATTCGGACCTTTAGCTTATCTGTCTAGAGTTACCAGTATCCCTTTCACAAGTGCATGACATCATTTATGTGTCATTGATAAGGGAATGCTTAACCGACATTGATGTGGAAGCAAGCGTTGACCTTGAAAAGTTTGAGGAGATCTTGACCTACGCGGAAGATTCAGCTGCACCTTAGAATGGGATATGAAGAAAGTCAAGAAAGAGGACGCACCGCTAGTCTTAGTTCAGTAGAGCAATCACACTTCGGCAAAGACGATGTGAGAGTTTGAAGACGAGACGCTTTACGGAGTTCCACAGTTCAAGTACCTCCCAGTCATGTTCAGTTTCGAGGACGAAACTTTTCTTAAGGGGGGAGGGATGTAACACCCTGAGTTTTCAAGAAAGGGTAAAAATGTAAAACGGAAATTAATTATCTATTTTTCTATTTTATATTAACTTAAAAAGCTAATAATTAATTAGGAAATAATTATTTTTAATTAATGGATTTAATTATGGTTATAAATGGAAAATAACCCCTATTTTCTCATTAATCATTCACGGCAATCTTTCCTGCGAATTAAGAAGAGGGGTGACGACATTGATGCAAGAAAAAGGAGAAACGTAATCTTCCAAAATCGAGGTTGATCGATCAAGCTTTTGTGTAGACGATAGTAGAAGATTTTGATCACCGCGACAAGAGGATCGTTTCTATACAAACGGTTTGATAAACGGGTATTCGTAGAGGCATTTGGAATTGAGAATTCAAGGCGTTGTTTTGGGATTTGCTTTCAATCAAGTTTACAAATGATCAAGGTAAGGGGTGTTCTTAAACGGATTTTGAATTTTCAACCGTATTCAATAGTGTTATTGTTGTGTTAATTTTGTTTCCCGTTTTGATTTCCTTCTCATTATATCATATATAGTAGTATACTTATTATTTGTGCACATGGCTTTTTGCGGCGTTTTTGGTCGTCCGCTTTTAGCGACGTTTTGGTCGTCGCTATTCCTATTTCCGCTTTTTTTTCTCCTGGAAAAGAAAAACGACACCGCTTTTAATGATCACACGCGTCCTTTTCTCGACACGTGTTACCCGCAAATGTAAATCCAAAGACCGCACCACCGCTTCAACAGCCATTATGTGTCCTTTTCTCTCTGCATAGGATCAGTAATTGCTTTCATCATCATCGTCGAGTGTGGTTAGAATTCAATGATCGGTGAGAGCCCATCTTCTTCGACAATTTGCTCGAGAAAACCTTTGCCATATCCTTTTTCTTGATCAGACGGTGAAGGATTGTGTATGAAAGGCTTGACCTTTCTTTGATATGGTGCCTTGATTTGAGCATTTAAACCTCGAAGTTTGAATCGCATTTAATCCGGCATTGGTGGTAGTGGTGGCGGTGGGCATGATCTCGATGGTAGCGGTGGTGTGTACATGTGGTTGACAATTGGTTTTGGTTTTCATCCGCTTTCTTTCTCTTGCAAGACTCAGCTCCTCCGGTAACCATTTTTCTTTTTTATTTTGGATTTATAAAAATATTTCTTTTCGATTCGATTTACTCTTGCTTTTCAATAATTATTGCGTTTCGCTTCGGGTGTGATTTTTCTTTTTCTTTGATTTTTCATTGGATGTTGTTTTCTCTTCTTTTGCCTGGGATTGTGTATTCTCCTTCTCTTATGTTTTCCTTCCAGGTTGCTACTTGCTAACTGTATTTTTGGCATGTCCTTTCTGCAGCTTGAATTTGTGTGTATTGAGTGCGGTTCAAAGACTCAAGGCCGGATTGTCCAGGTAATTTGGCCTCTTCGGTTTGCTTCCTTACCATCCGGTCTTATTCTCCCATCTTCCTGTTTCTTGTTATCTGCAGTTTAATTAGCTTTTGTTTCATTTGGTTTTTCTCACCGCCAATTGTTTTGCTACGTTATTTGATTTTGCTTTGCTATTGACTCTTGGTTTTGGGCATTCTAGGTGCATGCACAGCCTCTTTTCGGCAAAAAAAAAAAAAAAAAAGTTTCTCAACTAAGGTATCACTTATCGATTGTCGATCTTAATCAAGTTGCTTTTATCATTTCTTTTAGATAATGTAATTCAAGTTTCAAACTTAATTGGACGCATTTAGGGTTCATTTTGGGTAATTTGAGGTTTTTTTTTTTGTTGATTATGTATTTGAATGTTCGATTTTGATTGATATGTGAATTGGGTTTCTATGGATTTCTTTTGGTGGGCTTTGGCAAAGTGATTTTTTTATGTTTTTGTCGGTTACAACTTTATGGTGGTGGGAAAAAAGGTGAGCAATGGGTACTTAGAATTGGTTTTGTTTAGTATCATTTTACGGATATGTGATTTTTGGATTAAAGGTTTTGATGAGATGTCTGCAGTGTAAAGTTTCGACTTGATTCTCGATTTATTTGTGAATGATTACGATTGTGAAAGTTCTCTAAGAATTCGTAAGATCCAACAAGTGGTTTATAGGCCTAAGTATGATTTCAATACATGATATATTTGGGGTTGCCTACTTGTTCATAAATCTTACTTCCATAATGATCCGAATAACTTTTACGATGTTGGGGCGGTGTTCTCGGTGGTCGGGGATTCCACTCACTTCCGTGTACTACCAGGTGGCTTATCTCTCAATATTGATAAACTATCACTTTGTGTATCTTATGGCTTTAGTTCATTCATTTGTATGTATTAAAGAGTTTAAGGTTCACTTATTTGTGTCATTGTGTGGTTTGTGTGTTTTTAAGACGTCTCAACCACCATGATAATCCAACCTGGGCGATTGTGGACTTCACGATTGCCAATCAAAGTGTGCGAGATCCATTTTCTATTGTAGGTGAAGGTAAAAGTCGTTAAACCTTTGATATCCTCAATGTGTTGTGTGCGCTGTGATGCTATATGAATGTTTATTTATTTATATTCTACTTTGGACAAAGTAAACGCACGAAAAACTTGAGAATAAAGGCTAGCCCCACCAATCAAGAGTACAAAATCACTGGTTTGAGTGAAAGACCATGCAAGGATCAAACGTGAGCATTTGTTGTCAAACAATTTATTGTTTTGATGGTCCTGTCTTTGGGAAGGTTTTGTGTGTTGTTTTCCTCTTTTTTTGATACTTGATGTCAAAGAAAGTGTTAGATGATTGTGGTTGTGCTATATACTTTATAGATTCACTTTCAAGCAAAGAGGCCAGGATAATGATCTTGAACCAACGGAAGTGACAGATTTATGATTACTTTGTTACTCATCGTAACATTAATTTGCGCTTATTCTCGTGATTTGCCTTGTATTGATGTTGGAAGGCCGAAAAGGCCTACTTATATTCCTCTTGAGGTTAAGTATCTATTCACTGTTCATACTTTTACGCATTTCATATGGCCTTTGTTTAATTGTTGGGATGTTTCACGTAGCTATGCTCTTTGTTGTCTTTGCAACAAAGATCTCTCTCGTGGAGAAGTCAAGGCAAAAACGCAAGAAAGAATGATCAGACTGACCAATGTAAGTCCTTTGAGTCCTAATGATATAGTTCACGATTCGGCTTCAAGAATCGACAATTAGGTTGTCGCGCCTCCTTTTTGTCATCGGGTTTTCTTCAGTATTTGCTAAACTTTATGTTTAATGGTCAACTCGTAGGCTTTGAAAATCGACAACTATGATGTTGAACCTCTCCGCTTCAATCTGTGGTGTTTCTATCAATACAAACTTCACCACTGTGGAAGGTCGTGTTTTGCCACCCGAGGGTAAGGGAGTGGTGTAGTAGTCCACACTTATTCTCTAAATTATGTAATAAAGCAAAGACATCGGCCTGACATATTCAACTTTTTGCAATTCAAGTTAGAGGGAAGACCTTTTCCAGGAATGGAAGATGGAATCTACTCCATAAGGTGACACGGCATCTACTATCTATTTATTCGATTGTCCGTTCGGGTAGTGTTATATGAATCTTATTATGCTTATCGTGTGATTTCAATATGGCTTTTGTAGAGACTTGTAGAGCCTGCAAAGGTGGAAAAGTAGGCCGTAGTGAACTTTTATGCACGTATTTTGTAACATAGACGGCCTTATCATAGATTTCATCGAGATGCGGGAAACGAAAGGAATTGAATGTTTTTGTATACTAATTTTGTGCTCGCTTGTCGTAAACATCAATTAGAAAAGCGGTAAACTTTGAACTGCTACTTTTTCAGTTGTTGAACCTCCAACTGCGGTATTTGAAGAGAGTCAACAATTTAGGCGTGCACCGCCTCTTGTTAGGGTGGAAAAAATGTTTGAAGAGGTCCAATCTAAGCTGCCTAGCGCACCGAAATTTCTCTTGTGTCTTCTTCCGGAGAGGAAAAACACACTTTAGTAACACACATTTCTAACAAACACAACAAACCTAAACGAGGGCAAAAACGTGCATCGCACGTAACCGGAATCTAGTATATATATATATTTGCTATGGTAAATACGTTAGTACACTGCCTTGCTTCTGCAGTCGGAAAGAATTGAGACATTAAATATTGCTTGTGCCGTCAAAAGGTTACGGTATATTAAAATAAAAATAAAAGCAAACACTGTAGTAGCTTAGCTATGGTGCTATTGGTTTAAAAAAAACAAAAAACAAAAAAAAACTATGTTGTATTGCCGATGACCTCCAAAAAAGAGAAAAAGGGTCATCTGCTCTTTTTCTTTGTTCCAGGAAAGAAATTGATAAGTAAATAATTAAATAATGATAATGATATTAATATAACACTAAGAATAACAGAAATGATAAAATTAAGTGTGCTACTTATGTTTCAAAATATTATATAATGTTTATTGGGTTATGATTTGGGATGTATGTCTTTTGAGACATTAATTGGAATGTGGCAAAATCTAACTTTCGACTTTAGGTGCCTCAAAGATCAATCGCCACAACCGAGACCCTCTCATGGGAGAAGGTGGTAGCCTGTATAGGCGGTTGTTTAGACCTTGCGGGGTCATTGGTTTAGTAGCCATTGATGTTTTTACAACGTGCTAGGTAGTGTAATTAGATGTCTAGAGCTAGAAGTCCCTAAGGAGCCTTATACGTGAATAAACTTAGGTGGTTAGATTAACTACGTAATAAACATATGTGATGAGTCTAAAAGCTAAAACGTTGTAATTCTTGGTGAGGCACATTTATGATTCGCGACATGGAATCATTTCTCATACGTAACGGACAATATTCGGGTTTTGGGAAATGTTCCACACGGAACCATCCGTGCTATATGAGGTGTCTTGAATATGTCCCGGTGCATACCCATCATTCGGGCATTGTGTCCTTGAATTACAATGTAACATAGATAATTGCTCGTGATGGTGCCGATGCACTCCAGCAGAGGGGAGTGTATTTTAATGCAACTTATGTGGTAGAGATTGTAGACTTTATCTTGATGTATATTATATAAATATATTGCGTAACCGTTTCTTCTACCCCTTACTAAGTACGTAAGTACTTACCCCTTCTTTCTTTATTGTCCCCACCCCGAGAAGGTGGTTGTCAGGATGATGATGAGTACGGTTATGATGACGGAGCCGACGTTTGAGTTCAAGAGATTATGATGTTATAGACTTTTATTTTATGCGATTCTATTATTCAGTTTTTGAGAGATAGACTTTAGTATCTTTTCAATTTCAAATTTGGATGTATTAAGTTAAACAACATTTATTTCGTTGTTTTGTCATTTCAGTTTTCTTAGACGTAGATTTTGGGACTGGTGATCCGTTGTTTGTCGTTTGACAATCTTTTCCGAGTTATCTTTAGTTTTAATTTATTCCGCTTTTACTCTGATTGATTGTTACGAGGCTTATGTATATATTACTTTTGACGATTTAAAAAGTTATTATATATGCATGCCGGACGTTCTTTCTGGATAAAGACTCGGGTTAGCCCTTTTAGAACAAGCGAGGACGGCGGTCTAAGCAGTTGACCGGACATTTATGACTCATTTAACGCTTCCAGTGCCCGGGTGCAGGGGCGCATCGAATGGTATCGAGCCGACTATCGACGGAACTATGCGCCGCACCGCATAAGAAGACGGTGTAAGGATGGCCTCTAGTTACCTCTGGTAGGGACGATCCGGGACAAGTCTTGGCCATCCTGGCGAGGACGCCAGTCCCTTATAAGGGGGGAGAATGTGATATCCCACATCGGTAAATTAAGTGAATGCTCACCCCCATATAAGTGTGAGACATAAAGGTCTTGTCAACTCGGGTTAGCCCTTTTAGACCAAGCGAGGATGGCATTCTAAGTAGTTGACCGGACATTTTTGACTCATTTAGTGCTACCAGGCCCGGGGTCTGGGGGCGTTACAGTAGGGGTTATTTATTTAATTTATAGATTAGATACGGGGGTACCAACGGTCCATCTCAGTGGTTTATTTTTCGCATTTATTTTCTTTTGTGATTATTTATGTGATATAACCATGTCATGCATTATATTCATGAATTCCACTCCTAGCATATGCATACATGTATAAAATTAATATTTAAATTAATTAGACATGTATAAACACGATAATTAATTTAGATTAAAAATAAATTTAATTAATTAAAGGAAACAGAATTTTATCGGGATATAAAATAAACTTAATTTGGGATTAAGAATCCTTCGGGGTTTAGATTATGTAGTGTCTACAAAAAATTAGAATTTTGATAATCAAAAATTGGAAAATCATGAAAATTGGACACCAACTGGACGGTATTTGGAATTGATAAGTTAGTGATTGTTTTTTCTTGATTTATTATTTTTCGATTTATTAGAAATATTCCAAAATCCTAAAACTTTTATCATGACAGATTAGGACTTTTAAATTCTTTGGTGAATTTTTGTTGTGTAGTGACTACACAAGAAATTTCTAAATAATCGATAAATTGGAAAATCATGAATATAGTGTCACTAGTTAGACGGTATTTGGAATCGATAAACTAGTGGGAGTTTTAAATTTGTGATTTATTGTTTTTCGATTGAGTGGGAAATTCATAAGTCCTAATATATTAGGATTATAAAATTCTTGGTGAATTTTAATTGTGTAGCGTCTACACAAAGAATTTACAAATCCATAAAATTTGAAAATCGTGAATATAGTGACACTAGTTAGACGGTATTTGGAACCGATAAAATAGTGGGAGGATTAAATTAAATATTCATGATCTATTGTTTTTGGATTGTTAGAAAATTCTAAAATCCTAATGTGACTACCAAAAATTTCAAAATAACGAGTGGGAGCGGGAAAGGTAACAACCGAACCTTCGGCCTCTACTGTTGACACAAACACGTGAGAGAAAGGTGACGCCTCGAGCCGCTTTGATTACGGCCCCCTGCGGATGGCCTTCACCCCTATCAAAATTCAAGGCTTGGTCTCCGAAAGGATAGGATTTTGGGTACTCGTCGAGTCACTGACCGACCCTGCGGTGGCATACTCGGGGCCTACTTTGAGATCTGAAATACTAGGTCACACTCAAAAGGATATTTTTAGAAATATCATGGCTGAAAAATGAAGGTAATCAACAATTGAATGAAGATGTTTGATTCTTAATGGTTCGATTGGTGAGAGAGATTGTCTCAATTTAACTATCATTGTGTTGATACCGACCCTACGGCGGCAACATGATGTCAGGTTAAATCCTTGGAATGGTAGGATAAACTGCATGCATGACATCACGTTTATAATTCCTAAAATAATTATTTGTTGTGGCGTATGATTTGATTTATATTTCTGTCATAATTTACTTTCGCAACTACATATCATCTCAAAGGTATCTAAACTGCTAAACATATTATATTGACTAATAACGACTTCGTAAAAGTGGAAAAGTAACAAGAACATTGAACTCATAAATCGAGAATGCGAATAATCTTCGGTAGATGATTCTCCTCTTCTTCAAACTTAAGTGACATAGATGAGTATGTCACTGCTGTCACTCGTGTTGAATGAGAGACAACCGATATTAGTTCAAAGATGACGAGAATGATTTGATATCAATTTCATTAGACATCCCACAGTTTACGAGTAGTGTCTACTCTTATAAACTACTAGTTCAAGGCCATTTCCTTTTATAGAAAGCCGAGAATAGGAAGGCAAACGTCAACAAGTGTAACTCATAAAAACTAAATAAGCGAAAGGATAAACCGAAATATTAATAAAAGAAAGTATAGGATAAGGAAAGTGATTTTGGATCACTAACCTATGAATCCTTAAAGACTTTCTTAACCGGGTAATTTGACTTGGAAGTTAAAGTTATTTTTGAAAGAACAAGGTAGCAAGGTATTCATGATTAAAGAGTAGACAACGGGCAGTTATTTCAGCTGAGATAGTAAGAGTGATATAAGGAAATAAATTTCATATTTTAATCCTTGAATATCACAGAAACTGAATTTCTGTTCTCAGATTCATTGGAATGAATGGATTCACTTTCAAAACGATAATATAGTTGCCTTAAAGAAAGTGAATATGACATTTGTAGTACGAATTTGGGACTCGAACTTTTGTCTGATAAAGTCAGAAACACTAAGTAATGCTGAAGAGGTATGTGTAACACATCATAAACTATTAAGACAAATGGTTTTCGGTTTATAGATAAACGATTCTTCAGCATCTATTGAATAGTGCATATATCCTAAAGATAAGATCTTAAGACTGGTTAAGGGTGATCCCTATCTCCCAGACTAAGAACACTATCTCAAAGGAAAAATGATTAAGTAACTTTTTCAATCGGAAAATGGTAATAGAGCCAAAGAAGTATCATAGCTTGTTCATATTGACCTTCGGGGTCTTATGAGGATACAAGCTAGTAGGAGCTTCTGTGTAGTAGACAACTTGTCTGATAGCTACTCGAAACGCCGATTAGTTTATCTAAATATCTAGAGGTATCTTTGATATTACCAGAGAAAAGAGTATTCCATGCTCAGATATAGGCTATAGCATAGATTCGGCACTGCTGCTCAGCCTGCCTCCGAGTGAAACGATTTCACTGAAAGGATAAACCATGTATTTCCTTGTATAATTATTGATATGTTACGATACACTATTGAACTCAATTAAGAATATTGATTACAAAATAACGGTTTACATTGTTATGTAATACCAAGAAGTCTACCTAGAAGATGCTTAGAATTTGTGGATTAGGCGTGAAGAAAATTTACTCCACTTACGCAAATAGAGGAATTTAGCATTTATGCTTGAAGGGAGGTCTGGATATTTTACATACACGTTCAGATGGCGACTGTTCGTGAAATATCTTAATGCAATAAGTAATGGTTGGTTACAAGATTCTTAAGATCGGATAGTAACGGTTACACCGTTACATCCTTTCTAAAAGAATGTTTAGATAACAACCTTAGGACTTGAAGTACATTTACTCAAGGAGTTACTATCCGATTTAATCAAACCATATCCAACATTGGTTGTTGGGGATTACACTGATTAATGCTACTGGAATAGATCAGAATATCACCCAAATGCAGTGGGAGTATGGTTTTATCCATTGACTCGCTGTGATTATGCAGACTTTACAATCTGCTGGGGGTGATTGATAACCTATGGTCTTTTGGAAGGACTGTATAAGATTCTGATAATAAGAGGTTAGTTTAAACCCATAAACCCGAAAATGGAGTTTTGGTACTCCATGTCTGTTCACACTCTTGTAAAACCGCCTTGGTGTCTTAGGCCCAGTGGGAGTAAATGGATCTACATGGAAAAGAGTCAAATGAATGAGAAAGTTTATCTTTCTAGGCAAAGCCAATTGGTCTAGGGATAATTCCCTGAGAAGTAGATAGTTCAATAAGTGGTATGCCATGAAACTTTCTCACCACTCAGCCTTGCTTGACTCCATGAAAGCAGAAAGATTACCAGGGTTGATGCCTTGAAACTTTCTTGCCCAACAATGGACCTTGAATTCATTCGGAATAGAAGGGTTTTTGGCTTAAAGCCATGGGCAGATTGACTGCCTATGCATATATCCATTGGTGGATTAAAGCAACCTCTAGGTCATTAAAATGCACATGTTTTGAACTGTGTGGGCTTGACTAGAATATTTATGAGTTTTTTGTAGACCAGAGAATCAATATTGGTAAAGTAGTAGACGTTAAACTTTCTCACCACTCAGCCTTGCTTGACTCCATGAAAGCAGAAAGATTACCAGGGGTGATGCCTTGAAACTTTCTTGCCCAACAACGGAGCTTGAATTCATTCGGAACAGAAGGGTTTTTTGCTTAAAGCCATGGGCAGATTGACTGCCTATGCATATATCCATTGGTGGATTAAAGCAACATCTAGGTCATTAAAATGCACATGTTTTGAAATGTGTGGGCTTGACTAGAATATTTATGAGTTTTTTGTAGACCAGAGAATCAATATTGGTAAAGTAGTAGACGTTAGTGTTTATACAGGTAACACTGCAACAGTTGTGAACAACATGGGTGTGTTACCTGAAGTCAAGAACTAACAAGCCAAAGCTTATCTGAATCAAAGAAGTGGACTATATTCTTAGAATTTTATTCGGTCGAATTCAAGAGAGCAAGTAGTGGCAGTGTCCCATTCATCTTATTGTTAAGATGATGATGCAATTTTGAATGCTAGATTCAATGAGAGGTTTCCTACCCAACCCCCCACGGAATAATTCTCTCAATCTTCAGATAGAAAGAAAATAGGATAGATTCTCTTTTGGATAGAGAATGTCAGATTATTAAAAGTCAATTAAAGTCGAGTCTTGGATTCGAGCAATGGATAGCAGTATAGTACATCCTCAAGTATCTTTAGAGAATGAGGAATCATATGCTTGTGTATTCGGGTGCAAACCTGAGTGTTGTTGACTACACTGATTCTGATTATTAGTCGGATTAAGGATGATCATGAATCGATCTCAGGCTCAGTGGTTACTCATTGTGATGGAGCTATAGTCTGGAGCATTCTAGCACTGCCAATTTGACTCTGTTAGTCGAATGCATAGAAGCTTTCAAGCAGCAAAAGAGGTAGTGTGGCTTGAGAAGTTCTTTGTTGGATCATGAAGTGATTATAGGTCTCGATGAGCCGATACCATTTTACTTTGAAAACAGTTGAGAGGTAGTTCATGCAAAGGATCTTCGCAATCATAAGAGGTCAAAAGTATAATGAAAGTAAGTCCCTGATAACGGTCATTTTGTGCCCGTTATTCTACGACCTTTATCCCCGATTCTAGTTTAAAGGAGCTATGATAGAGCAATAATAAGTCGTAATACGCTTAATTTGCATATGCCGAGAGTTACGATTCGTTATTATGTATTAGGAGGTTTTATTATATTATTTGATGTTACAGACTGTATTTCATGCTATATTTGTAGTAACTCATTTTGGAGCACAAGGATGGACTTCGGAGAAGCTTTAATGGATCGCAGACAAGTTCAGAAAGCCCAAGGCATAAAAGAAGAAGAAAGCCCAGAAGCATATAAGGCTCGGTCGACCGAGCCTATGCATTCGGTCGACCGAGTGGGCCTGTAGTCTAGAAGAAGTTCGGCAAATTGTTTGAGGCGGTTAGGGTTCAGTAGTGTCGGCATTTAAGTCGGTTTTCTATGTCGGCTGAGGCTCTATAAAAACACAAGTCCTTTGTATTTTTTATTATGCATTCACCAATATCAGTTCATATATACAAATAAGAAAATAAGGATTCATTAGGCTTGAGAAGGAGCTGAGGGTGCAATCATGTAAGCCCTAGTTCTTCTTCTTATTTTCTTTTAGTAATCAATTTCCCAATTATGCTTTGATTGTTTGAGTAGTTATTCATATCTAGATGATGTAGATCTAGGCTATGACGTTAGGCGTTGATGATATCTTGTCTATGAGGATCTCATACCTACGCCCTCTACCTAATATCTATGGATGAATCTGCGTGTTTAATTTACGTGCATTTAGATTAATTTATATGATGTCACGATGATTCAAGATATAATCCGATTCGTATGATGAGAAACGCCGAGAAATATATTCGGGATGTAACTGGGAGTTAAGCACTCGGGTGACCGAGAGGTGTCACTCGGTCGACCGAGTGTCCCTATTCGGTCGATCGAGAGCTTCGAACCTATTTCATCCGTTAACCGATCCACGTCTTTATGATTAGGTTAGCTTAATTGAATCTGTTATCTCAAGAGGTATGGCTATGGCTACGTCACTCGCTTAATTTAATTAAAACGCGTAAGAAGGAAATACCGATATAAAACTCTTGGTAGGGTGATGAATTGATCTTCGGACGTTCGGCGTTATCAGGTTGGTTTATATTAGGGAATTGCGCGCACCTTGTTATACGTAGATCGTAAACTAGCATGAGCTACCTGCTGCTGCTGCTTTGAGTGCAACATGGATTTTACGTAATAGATATTGCACTTGTGTTATCACACATCATTGGAATTGTTTTTTCTTCTACTCCATAGTCCCTTAGTCGTTGTCTTATCCACAAGATTTGTGCACAAATAAACTACATGTCGCTATGTATTCTCGCTCATTTGTTGATGTAGATATGGAGTTTTGCTTTTTACTGAACCAAGAGACTAGTCTGGTTCCTAGCATTTGGCAAGTTCCAGAGGTGCTTTTTCTATCTATTTTGCATCCAGCATAGTCAGAGTCTGAATATGATATCAATGTAAATCCTCCATCTTTTGGATACCAAATACCAACATTTAAAGTGTTTTTCAAGTATTTGATTATCCTTTTAGTGCTGCTAGAAGATGTGATTCTTTTGGTTGAGCTTGAAATCTTGCACATACTCCTACTGCAAATGCTATGTCAGGTCTGCTTGCAGGTAAGTATAATAATGATCCAATAATTCCTCTATACAATTTTTGATCAACATCTTTTCCTCCTTCATCTTTTCCAAGTATGATTCTCGCACACATTGGTGTGTCTCATTGTGCCACTTGTATCCATCCCATACTTGTGTATCAAATCTCTTGTATACTTTGCTTGACTAATGAAAATGCCATCCTTCATTTGCTTTACTTGAAGGCCAAGGAAGTAGTTTAATTCTCCCTCATGCTCATCTCAAATTTGCTCTTCATCAGTTTGCAAATTTCTCACACAATTTTTCATCCTCTGATCCAAAGATTATATCATCAACATAGATTTGCACTAGCAATGTGCTTGATCCTTCCTCTAGTTTAAATAGAGTCTTGTCAATAGTTCCTTTGCTGAATCCATTCTTGATCAGAAACTGTGACATTGTTTCATACTGTGCTCTAGTGTGCCTGTTTGAGTCCATAGAGGCCTTCTTGAGTTTGTATACTTTGTCTTCTTTTCCTTTAATTTGAAATCCAGGAGGTTGTTCTACATAAACTTCTTCTTCCAAGAGTCCATTTAGGAATGCACTCTTTACATCCATTTGATAGACTTTGAAGTCTTTGTGTGCAGCAAATGCTAGAAAAAGTCTGATTGCTTCCAATCTTGCTACTGGAGCAAAAGTTTCATCATAATCTATTCCTTCAGCTTGGGAATAGCCTTTTGCAACTAGCCTTGCTTTGTTTCTGACAACAGTTCCTTGCTCATCCATCTTGTTTCTGAAAACCCATTTTGCACCAATGATGTTTGCCATTTCTGGTCTATTAACAAGTTCCCAGACTTCATTTCTTTCAAATTCATTTAGTTCTTCTTGCATGGCTGTGATCCAATCTGCATCTTGAATTGCATAATCTATAGTCTTGGGTTCCACTTGTGATAGAAAACAAGTTAGCATGTGCTCCAGCTTGTCTTCTCGGTTCTAACTCCTGTGTGAATATCTCCAATAACTTGTTCTTCGTGATGGTCTCTTAGCCAATTTAGATCTGGTTGAAGTTGATCTTCACTTGGTGCTTCCATACCTTCATGCTGAGCATGAACTTCAACTTGAGGAGCTTCATCTGGTGTATTGGTACGTGGCTCCTCTTGATCTTCAGAATGATGATTCAGGATAGTAGTTGGTATGGTTGCATTTGTATAGATTTCTCTTTGTGGTGCTTTCTCTTCTTGATCTTGAAGATCTTCACCATTTGTGTTTGGTTCATCAAAACCACATGTATTGATTCTTCAATCACCAAAGTTCTTTTATTTAGTACTCAATGCTTTGTTGGTGTCTCGAGTATCCCATGAAGATTGCTTCATCACCTTCTCATCAAAGGTATGTAGTTTATTCCTGTTTTGTGTATGGCATGTGTGTTTGTCGCTTCAAACCAAAATCTCTTTGGTAAACATGCTTCAAACAATCATTGTTCGACCGCTTCTTTGAGAGTTCTGCTTTTCTTTCTCGCTACACCATTTTGTTGTGGAGTTCTGCGCTGCAGATAGTTGATGTAGTACTCCATTTTCTTCACAATAGGTTCTGATAAGTTCATTTAGAAATTCAGTGCCTCTATCTGATCTGATCTTGATGATTTTTAGCTCTTTCTCATTCTGGACTCTTCTCAGTAAGTCTGGTAGCTTCTTGAGTGTTTCTTTCTTCTTGTTCATGAAGATGGTCCAGGTGTACTTTGAGAAGTCATCCACCACTACAAGAGTATATTTCTTACCACTCACACTTACTGGTGTGACTGGTCCAAAAAGGTCCATGTGCAACATATGTAGAATTCTAGTTGTGGATTGATAAGGTTTTGACTTGAATGTACTTTTGATCTCGCTTTCCTTTCGACATGCATCACAAAGATTTTCTTTCTTGAATGTGATCTCTGGCAGCCCTTCAACTAGCTTGCTTTTTGATAGTTTGTTGATGGTCTTGAAATTCAGGTGATTCAATCTTCTGTGCCAAATCCAGCTTGTTGATTGATTATTCTTGACAAGTAGACAAGTTTCTGCCTTGGTTGTTCTCGACCCACAACATACATGTTGTCTTGTCTTCTACCCGCAAGAACTCTCGTGTTGGTTTGACTGTGAATCACTTTGCATCATTCTTTGTTGAAGTGCACATTGTAGCCTTTGTCTGCAATTGACTGATGCTCATCGATTGAAGTTAAGTCCCTTGACATATGCCACATTTTGAATTTTTAGATTGTTCTTGAGTATTGTGCCTTCCCCCTTAATCTTGCCAGGGTTTTCTTTTCCTCCAAATGTGACTTTGGGTCCATCAAAACAGATTAATTAGGTTTAGGTACCCAACACTGTTTGGGTCCATACTTGTTAGCAAACATGCCTCCCGTACCTAGTGTGTATCCAAAAGGTTTTCTTTTTGGATAATTGAAGTCATCAACTTCATATGTATAAGGCATGGCAGAATAGCTTCTAATATTTTTACAGAAGGTATTCTGATACTTTTCTCTACCTTTTGGTGCCATTGCATCCTTCTTCACTTTCCAATATGCAGTAGGAACCCTTTCTTGCTTCATGTGTCTAGGAACAGATTGGCTTTTCTTAAGCACATGATGCATTTTGTAGAATGGTTTCCTCTTGTATTTTGGAGGTGCAACATTCCAATCATCCTCTGAGGGGTAAAGTCTGCCTTTACCTTTCAGATGCCAGTTGTTCTTGATTGACTGGAATGAGGATTTGATTTGCTGTTTCACTACACTGGGTTTTGACTTCACCGGAACAGGATGATCTGTTGGAATCATGGTCTGTCCCTTTCTAAATTTTGGTCCACTAGTGGTTCTGAATTTAGAATGGTGTTCACCATTATTCCTACTTTCATCCTGACTGTTGTAGCCAAGACCAGATCTGGATCCAAACCTTTTTGAGGGTTTGTAAGCTGGTGCTTTTAGTGGTGCAGTGGTTACCTTTACTGGTGAGGGGATTTTCTTAACTGATCTGTTAATAACAGATGTATGATCATCTGCTTTTTGTTGATCATTTAAGTAGGTCTCCTTACTAGTTAATTCAGCTTTTGCTTTATCCAGTTCTTTCTTTAACCTCTTATTCTCTTTCCTTAGATCCTTGCATTCCTTTTCCAGAATTTCATGATTCTTTTCAATTTCATCAAATTTAGTCATGAGATTTTGGACTAGGTCTGCTGTATCTAATGGAAGACTAGAGGATTGTGCAGTGTTAGATGTGGATGCATTAGATGAAGAACAGGAACTAGATGTTACCTCAGTTTCATCTGATTCTTTAGCCATTAAACATAGGCTTGTTTCCTCAGTGTCTGAGCTGTCACTTTTATCTTCATCCAATTCTTTGGTCATGAGACATAGGCATGCTTTTTCATTTTCTGAACTGTCTTCTTCATCACTATCATCTGAGTCATTGTCAGATGATTCTTCATGCTTTTCACTGCTGGATTCTGCCTTAAGTGCCTTCTTGCTCCTTTTCTTTTCAGATGCTTTGTATTTCTTCTTTTCATCATCTTTGTCAATTTCTTCAGGACAATCAGCCTTGAAGTGACCTTTCTTGTTGAAGTTGAAGCATCTGTATTCATCATCTTTCTTCTTCATGTCTCTGGTTGAGCTTGTCCTTTGTTTGATGATGAATTTCCTTTGAATGGCTTCTTTTAAACTCACAAAACGTTTAACTAATAAAGCTACCTGTTCTTTCGTTCTTGTGTCTCTTTGTCGATGCATTCGGCAAAGTTACTTTCTTTGGGTGCAGCTAATGCAGATGATTTTGTGTGTCTCTGCGGAGCACCATCTTCACCGCTCAATTCGAATTCATGAGGTTTTAACCGGGACATCGAAGTGTCGAGTGTCGTTGCTTGCAAGATTTGTAGTTCCTCCGACATCGATGTTATGATCTTCCATCTTTCGAGGTAGTCCTCTCAAGATCTTCAAGCATACTTCTTTTTGGGGATATGTGTGACCAAGCTGTTGCAGTTCACTGATGATGCTTGAGAATCTGTTGTCCATCTGATCAATGGATTCACTTGCCTTCATCTTGAAATTTTCAAACTTCTGTTTTGCAACAGATAGTTTATTTTCTTTGACTGCTTCAGATCCTTCATTGATTAGTGCCAGCTTGTCCCACATCTCCTTTCTTTGTTTTGCAATCCTTTATTCTCATGAACATGTTGTCGCTTCAGAGTCTTTAAGATCATATCTTTTGCTACAAAGTCTAGTTTGCTCTTCTCTCCGTCATCTTTGGTCCAATCTTTCTTGGGTTTGTTTATCTCCTTTCCTTGATCTGCTCATGTGCCTACCACAGTAGTGATCATGATTGGGCCGTCGTTGATTACATCCAGCATTTCCTCATGAGTTGCTGCAAGATGAGATAACATTCTTATTTTATATTCATCAAAATTATTAACATTAAAAACATGTACTTTTGATAAGAAGTTTGAGGAATCCATCAGTATAATTGAATATATAAATGACATTGAATGGAAAACTCGATTTGAAAATTGCTTTGAAAATATGTGATCTCCTTGTTACTGTAAATTAGATCGAACAGGTCTCGATACTAGAACACGCTCCGATACCAATTGTTGGTCCCAGAGAAGAAGGTGAAAATATAGTCAGGGGGGGGGGGGTGAATGACTATAGTGGAGTTTCAAAAACTTTTCTTCTTCTAGTTAAAAGCTTTTGGGCAGCGGATAAGTCCCTTCTTACTATATTGTTTTCAAATCGGTTTAGATAAATCCACAGATGCAAATTATGATGTATGCAAATTGAATGAATGCTGTAAAGTAAATTGCAGAAATTAAATTAACACAAGGCTTATAGTGGTTCAGGGTGGTGTAATCCCTTAATCCACTCTTCTCCTGTGATGATTGGAGGAATTCACTATTGTTTTCACACAGATACAATAGTATGATTGTCCTTGGCTTCCCAAGCTTCACAATCTACAAGACTATCACTCCTTGACTGCAGCAGCTTCAGTGATTCAGTCTTCCTTCTGCTGTTCCTTAAGATCAAGATCCTTCAACAGCTATCACAGATTCAACTCCTTCTCAGATTGCCTCGATTGGCTTGCTTGATTGATGTGAATGTGATTCACACACTTGCTTGATCAATCTCAGTTATGAATATGACTTTGTAGTTCTGATATTTGAGTTGATCACTAGTTGTATCCTTGTAAGTTCAGAGAGAAGGCTTTTCAAATTGACAGAGTTTATGCTTTCTTTCCTTTTTTTTAAATCGTTGTTTTCTTTTTCTGTCAATGCCTTCTATTTATAGCCTTGAATAACCTTGGTTTTTGTAATTCCGTCCGTTGGCTATATTAATGAGGGAATAATCCTTGATTTCATTCTTGATTCCCCCTTAATTGTATTCTCCTTGTTTTCAGTGATCGGATTCTTTCTTCAAACGTATAGCAGAAAATCCGTCCTTGATTGATCCTTTAATGATTGTGCATTTAATGCATGATCTTCTGAATCTTCATCGTATATCAAATTTGATCTTGTGAATGTCTCTTCGCCGCTTTTAGAACGGTAGAGTGAGCCTTCTGACTTAGCCGTTCATTCTTTCTTTGCTGTTCTCTTTGCCGAAAGTCAGTGTACTCAGCCGATTCATTGTTTTCTTCTTGTTCTAGTTATTTAAGAGTCTTTGTACTTCATCGATCCTTGATTTGGATGAGACAAAGTGTACACCATTTTTGACTATTGAGTTTCATCACTTAAAACATGACTTAGACTTATCCAAGGTCATCACTGCACTTCCTTGGTTATAAGTCGATCATAATGTCTTATTTCTTCTCTCATTGGTGCTTATTTGGCTTTCCTTTGCCGAATATCTGCTTTTGCTTTGCCGCCCTACCAACTAGTACAATACTTGTCTGACTCAACTTATACAACATGTCGACTCTAAGTAAAGACTTATACAGAGAATTCTAACTTATTTCAGGCTTGCTATAACAGCTAGTATGGCCATCATCAAAACATAATAAAATGTTCCTAACATTTGCGTAAGCTCTAATCTTGCTACGAATATTTAAAACTCAATGCACATGCACATGACACATCGATTCATGATGAATAGTGGATAATTGATATCTGATGAGCATAGGGGATATGAGTTGATTCGAGTTTCTTGTGTTAGTATACTGTGACCACGAGAAAGTAGTTTATGGGGAATGACTTATTGATATTTTGATCGGGACGATCAAAGGCTAAGTGTGGGTAGTTGATAACGGTCATTTTGTGCCCGTTATTCTATGACCTTTATCCCCGATTCTAGTTTAAAGGAGCTATAATAGAGCAATAATAAGTCGTAATACGCTTAATTTGCATATGCCGAGAGTTACGATTCGTTATTATGTATTAGGAGGTTTTATTATATTATTTGATGTTACAGACTGTATTTCATGCTATATTTGTAGTAACTCATTTTGGAGCACAAGGATGGACTTCGGAGAAGCTTTAATGGATCGCAGACAAGTTCAGAAAGCCCAAGGCATAAAAGAAGAAGAAAGCCCGAAGATATATATAAGGCTCGGTCGACCGAGCCTATGCATTCGGTCGACCGAGTGGGCCTGTAGTCCAGAAGAAGTTCGGCATATTGTTTGAGGCGGTTAGGGTTCAGTAGTGTCGGCATTTAAGTCGGTTTTCTATGTCGGCTGAGGCTCTATAAAAACACAAGTCCTTTGTATTTTTTATTATGAATTCACCAATATCAGTTCATATATAAAAATAAGAAAATAAAGATTCATTAGGCTTGAGAAGGAGCTGAGGGTGCAATCGTGTAAGCCCTAGTTCTTCTTATTATTTTCTTTTAGTAATCAATTTCCCAATTATGCTTTGATTGTTTGAGTAGTTATTCATATCTAGATGATGTAGATCTAGGCTATGACGTTAGGGCAGTGATGATATCTTGTCTATGAGGATCTCATACCCTACGTCCTCTACCTAATATCTATGGATGAATCTGCGTGTTTAATTTACGTGCATTTAGATTAATTTATATGATGTCCTGATGATTCACTATATAATCCGATTCGTATGAGAAACGCTGAGAAATATATTCGGGGATGTAATCTGGGGAGTTAAGCACTCGGGTGACCGAGAGGTGTCACTCGGTCGACCGAGTGTCCCTATTCGGTCGACCGAGAGCTTCCGAACCTGTTTCATCCGTTAATCAGTCACGTCTTTATGATTAGGTTAGCTTAATTGAATCTGTTATCTCAGTAGGTATGGCTATGGCTACGTCACTCGCTTAATTTAATTAAAACGTGTAAGAAGGAAATACCGATATAAAACTCTTAGGTAGGCTCATGAATTGATCTTCGGACGCTCGGCGTTATCAGGTAGGTTTATATTAGTGGAATTGCGCGCGCACCTTGTTATACGTAGATCGTAAAATAGCATGAGACTATAACTTGGTAATTGTTAGTTGGACGAGAGTCCGAGTGATCGTTTAGAAGTACGCCTAACCATAGGAATGTTGCCTGGACGAGGTGTACGGTTAATATCGGCATCCTGTGAGTCGTAAGCGTGTGAGTTATATGAGATGGAGGCACCAAAAGGCGAAGTCACGTAACACTACCACAAGTGATCTAGTGACCTACCGGTGCTACATCAAGTTTTGGGGATGACTCCCGTAGCCAATATAAATAGATATGAACGGATTAATAGTTGGTGAGTCTTGTTGTTATAAAAATTGTCTAGATCCAAATGATTACGGTTATAATTGGGCAGTTGATTACGTTATTTGTTTACATGTTATTTGTTTATATGTTTGAGTGTGTCTTTCTTTTCTCGTATTCTATGTTGGTCGTAGACCGTCTTTGTCAAACGAAATAAATAGGTTGACTATTTAAGTTAGGATCCACAAATTGATTCTCTGTGGGATCGACCTCGACTCTATCTAGCTATACTGCGATTGAACCTAGTTCACTTGCTAGTGGTTATTTAGGAATCGAGTTAATAATTTAACTTGACCGCAACCAGTACCACCTGGTCAGACAGATCGTGCAGAGAGGCGACGTTTCGGTCCTAAAAATCGCCTCGAGCCAACAACCTAGCTAATCAGTTTACCAAGACGCGTGGCATCTAATGTCACTGATAAACGCTTGGCGGGTATGAAATTGGGAGATATGTCTCATCTGCTTTAGAGCAAGTGGGAGAATGTTGTGGATAGATGGAATAAGGGTATGGTGTGCTCTAAAAACAATTGTTGCCGGTCTTTACGGGCATGTGGGAGATTGTTAGATGTAGTTCCTGAAAGACAGTTGTTGCTTGTCCTTATGGGCAAGGGGGAGATTGTTGGAAGTAGAGCCCAAAAGACAATTTACGTAATTGTTTTTAATTAATAAATGACAAATTTTATTTCATCTTATTATTTTCTATGTGCTTATATTTAATACACTGCTGAAAAATCCAAGTCGTATCATATGTAACCATATAACTTTGTGTGTGTCACATATGAGGATTAAGTTTATGGTGATACACTTGAACTATTAGTCCTTGGTGAACTTGATCAAAGTATGGGGTCTATTGATTAAACCACCATTAATACGCCCAGAACACTTTAAGGTGTGACCATCTTATCCGGACCGTCGATATTGGTTATCTAAGTGGGGCATTTATATATGATGTAGTCATATAGGACTGGACCGAACTAATATGAATTCCTCATATAATTCCGTGTTTGAGAAATCTCATTAAATCACAAGATGATCATATATGGATTAACCTTAATCCTGAAGTGATTGCACACTCCTACTTGTTTCAGGCTAGTGTTTGATGTGTTCGTTAAGGATCGCTAAGAGGCGCGGTCTGAATCACTTTCACGTTGGCACTATTCTGGAACGAGTGAGAAGTGTGTGTCTCACAGATATGGAATCCATTCCTTCCTGCGGGAAGTAGAAAGACAATCCCCTTATTTGTTAATCATAGAAACTGATCGATCCCGGGAGTTCGTATTGGTTATGAACTAATTGATCACTAGTGGGTTAATGGTAAATAAGGATAAGAGGTATTGAAGAAGGTTTACGGAAATAATCCCGCTTCATTACGGATAGTCTATGGAGGGATAGTTTATATGTAATGATTATATCAATGGACACTTATCGACTCGACTCGACGTTTTGAGAATAGGTTATATCTATAATCGATACAGTTCAGTTTCGGATTTATAGTAGCGTAATTCTGAAATTAATAAGTTGAGTAGAAATATTTTGTACGATGAATATTTTATTCAATTTTTTATAGCTACTGGTTATAGGTCCATGGTCCCCGGGTTGGCTCCTAACACGCGAGTGTATTCTCATTTTATGGAACCTCGAGAATAAATTAAATAGTTGGTCTATTTAATGAATATACAATATTATTTATTTGGTAAATAATATGTAAAATAGAAAAGACATTTTCTATTAAAATAATGACTATTGTGGCGCCATTTTGTGATAAATTAGGAAAAAAAATTTGTCACATGTGTAATTAGTTAATTATTTTTTTGTTACATAATTAATGGAAAAGAGATAAAAGATTGATTTTTTATGAATTATCTCTTATCTTATGGCAAATATCTTTTCCGTATGGGAATAGGTATTTGTGGAGTGAAAAGGATAACTCTCTCTTGACTAGTTATTTTCCTATATAAAGAGAGTTCCTCCCAACACAATATGATAAAATAATTTGTGCCACAATCAATTAAAAAGAAGAGAAAAATTAGTTTCTTGTTCTAGTCATTAAAAGAAGAAAAACCTAGGGTTTTTCTTGTGCATATTTGAGGAGGTTCTACAGCGAGGAACGATGTCCACCAGTCGTCGTTTGGAGATCCAATCCGGAAGATCACGGATCCTCCCTCTCTGTCGATTTACTATCCTTCTCCATTTAGCTAAATCTTCGACCTTCTTATAGTTATATTAATTATTTATGTGAATCATATCACGGTAAAATCGCATGCGAATTCATTCGTAGCTTCCGATGTGCATGATCGAGCATCTCGATCGGTGTTGTGAATCAGATCTGATGATCCAATTATGGATCGGATCCAGATTCGGGTTTCTGTATATCCAGCAAGATCATCACATCAATGCTTAGAGGAACAATAAACCTTGCAAACACTGATACTTTAACTCTAATGTCTCAACTAAAGGCTCATGAATTTGAATTGAACAGCGAAGACAGTGCACCAGCAGAGGCACACAAACCCAGTGCACTGGTTGCACTCCAACAAAGCAAAACAGCTGACACAAGCAGCAAAGAGACACAGGAGCTGAAAGAACAGGTAGCTTTACTGATCAAACATTTTGACAGGTTTAGCAAAAAGAAGCAATTTAAGGGAAGTTCATCATCAAACAAGAAGTCAAGCTCAAGCAAAGACATGAAGAAAAAGGATGATGAAGAAAGATGCTTCAACTGTAAGAAGAAAAGTCATTTCAAGGTTGATAGTCCTGAAGAAAAAGACAAAGATGGGGACAAGAAGAAGTACAAGACAAAGTAAAAGAGAAAAAGCAAGAAGGCACTCAAAGCTGAAACCAGCAGTGAAAAGAATGAAGAATCATCTGAAAATGATTCTGATGATGATGATGAAGCTGATAGATCAGACAGTGAAAAAACACCTTATGGCTAAAGAATCTAATGAAACTGGTGCATCCACATCTGACACTGCATAATCTTCTATTCTCCCTTTAGATTCAGCAAACCTAATTCAAAAGCTCATCAGAAATTTTGAAGAAATTCAAGTAAATCATGAAATTCTTCAACAGGAATGTGAGAATCTAAAAAAGGAAAATAAAAGATTAAAGAAAGAAGTGGATGAAATGAAAGATGAACGAACTAGTAAGGAAATTCACTCAACTGATCAACAAGCAGCAGATGATCATTCATTTGATGTTGAAAGACCATTTGAGAAAATATCCCTGCCAGTTAAGAACACCACTGCACCACAAATTGTACCAGCTTACAAACCCTAAAAAAGGTTTGGATCCAGGTCTGGTCTTGGCTACAACAGTCAGGATGAGAAAAGAAACATTGGACAACACAATTCTGAATCAAGGACCAAAACTGGACCTAAATTCAGAAAAGGACAGACCATTGTTTCTTTTACTCATCTTGGACTGGCAAAGTCAAAACCCAGTGCAGTGAAATAGTCGAGTAATCATCAAATCTTCCAATTAAAGACAAAGGCTTACTGAAAGGTAAGGGAAGACTTTACCCTTCAGAAGATGATTGGAATGTTGCACCCAAAAAATACAAAACGAAACCATTTCATACTACGCATCATGTGTTTAGGAAAATCCAACCAAGATATGTTCCTGGACACAAAAAGAAATATGAAAATAAGTATCCTCCTGCATATTGGAGAGTGAAAAAGGATGCAAATGCACCAAAAAGTAGAGAAAAGTATCAGAATACCTTTAGTAGAAATATTAGAAGTTATTCTGCCATGCCTTATACATATGAAGTTGATGACTTCCATTATCCAAAAAGAAGATCCTTTGGATACACAATTGGAGTAGGAGGCATGAGTGCTAACAGGCATGGACCCAAACAGTGTTGGGTACCTAAACATACTTAATTTGTTTTGTAGGATGTCAGGTACATAGACAGTGGATGCTCCAGACACATGACAGGAAACAAGGGATGGCTGACTGACTCTAAAGCTTTTGATGGACCCAAAGTAACATTTGGAGGCAAACAAAACCCATGTAAAATCAAGGGGAAGCATAATGCTCAAAAACAGTTTGAAAATTCAAAATGGAGCTTATGTTAAAGGACTAAATTTTAATATTCTAAGCATCAGTCAATTCTGTGACAAAGGTTACAATGTGCATTTCAAAAAGGAAGGATACAAGGTGATCCACAGCCAAACCAACACAGTTGTACTTGCAGGAAGAAGAGAAGACAACATGTATGTGCTAGATTGGAAGACAGCAAAAGCAGATACATGTTTGCTTGTAAAAAATAAACAATCAACCAGCTGGATTTGGCATAGATGTTTGAATCATCTCAACTTCAAGACCATCAACACACTATCAAAGAACAAGTTAGTTGAAGGCCTACCAGAGATCACTTTCAAAAAGGAAAGCCTCTGTGATGCATGTCAAAAAGGGAAGCAAATCAAAAGCTCTTTCAAGTCAAAGCCCTATCAATCTTCAACAAGATTTTAACATCTGTTGCATATGGATCTTTTTGGACCAGTCACACCAGTAAGTGTTAGTGGAAAGAAGTACACTCTAGTAGCAGTGGATGACTTCTCCAAATTCACTTGGACCATATTCATGAACAAGAAAAGAGAGACACTGAAAAAGCTGCCAGATTTGCTAAGAAGAATTCAAAATGAAAAGGAACTAAGGATTATCAAAATAAGATCAGATAGAGGCACATAATTTCTAAATGAGATTATCATAAACTACTGTGAAGAGAATGGATTACTACATCAACTATCAACAGCAGGGACTCCACAACAAAATGGTGTAGCAGAAAGAAGAAACAGGACACTCAAAGAAGCAGTCAGAACAATGATTGCAGAAGCATGCTTACCAAATAGGTTTTGGGCTGAAGCAGCAAATACAACATGCTATACTCAAAACAGATCAATCATCAACAAACATCATAGAAAAACTCCATATGAAATATGGAATGGAAGAAAACCTAATCTCATATTTACATATGTTTGGATCTAAATGCTTTGTTTTGAATAGGAATCAGCTACATACATTTGATGAAAAATCTGTTGAAGCAATTTTTATGGGATACTCAGACACAAGAAAAGCATTCAGAGTACTCAACAGAAGAATCTTGGTGATTGAAGAATCAATTCATGTAGTCTTTGATGAACCTAATACAAATGGTGAAAGCCCACAAGAACTAGAAGTTGATACACAAGTTGAAGTTGTGGAAGAACCAACCCAAGAGCAACTTCATCCTGACCTAAACTAGCTGAGAGATCATCCTGAAGAACATGTCATTGGAAATATCCATACCAGAGTTAGAACTAGAAGACAAATGGAAAGAATGCTAACATGTTTTCTATCACATGTGGAACCCAAAACAATAGATGATGCAATCCAGGATGCTGATTGGATTACAGCTTGAAAGAAGAGCTAAATGAATTTGAGAGAAATGAGGTCTGAGAACTTGTTGACAGACCAGACATGACCAGTCGGTGCTAGCATGCGGGGTATCAATCGCACTTTTATTATCTTGATCTCTAAAATAAAAATAAAGGATGCAGAGTCCATGAAACTTCTGTACCAGAAACAATGGTATCTCCAATTATGCCTGCGCCGGGGGAGCATAGCATAGGGAGGAAAGAAAAGCCCGGACGGTGGAATGATTCCCGAGCCCAATCTCAAGAACGGGCTTGCTTGCTTATTCATAATGTCAATATTCCGCGAAAAAGTTTTCTTTTAGTTCAAAATAATCAATATGAGCTGCTCTGTTGAAGGTGACTTGCCAGCGTCCCCAAGAACGGGAACGTCATATTCGTAATAATTCGTGAGAGTGGAATATTCTATAGTTATAGTCGATTAATACATGATCTGTACAACCCACAGCCTGTAGATCTTTTCACGAACGGATTACTTCGGACGCCCCGAGAATACTATGAGGTGCTCGGTGATTTATTATCACTCTGATATCCTTCCCATGGCAGCCTGCCTTTTTCATAATTTGATTCTAACTCTTGTGGGACTTCACGACGCTCATGCCATCCCTTACAACTACAACGGAATGGTATACAAAGTCAACAGATCTCATCAATGTACGCACTTCGATACTTGCTTTATCGGTACATGCAAGGAATGTGGTCTGGCACTTAGCGGGATTTTTCATGACTATCCTCTGCTTTAGTATCAAGGTGATTCTTTTTCTCTTCCTGACTAATTTCACATAAAAGAGAAGATCCCACCAACTAGTCGATCCAACGGCTTAGTTTGATTAAAACATTGGAATTTTACCAGTATATGTCTTTGTCTATTGTTTCACGTCCACCAGACGATAAAGTCAATTCCGCACTGCTGCTGAGTCGTCGGACTTATCCACCAAGGGATTCGTGGAATATCTGTGGAGGGGAGGCTGACCGCTAGAGAGCAACTCACACTTAGACCTTCCATGAAAGGCCCTACAAGGAAAAACAAAAAGAATCTGAGAGTTGTTCCCCAGGTGTATGCCATAATGAGTCAAGCGTAAAGATCCAACTTATGATCCCAAGCATCAAGCAAAAAGCCTCCCTTTTGGGTATGCTGGTACTAAGAGTCCTCGGTTTCTTACTCATGCAAAGGAACTAACTCTTCCGACATAGAGTATATAGTTCCAACATAATTATAGCTATCTGAAAGAAAAGGAGGAGGGATCAATACCAGAATGAGAGGGGCGGTCAAACCAACCCCTTACCCGCCTGAATGTAATTCATATCTGGTTGGGGTGCAACCAACCGTAGAAAGCCCGGGGAACTGGACTGTGCCTCTTCTTCTTGAGAGAGGCAAAGCAACATATAGCCGACGCTATATCTCTTGCTATGGCTCTTAGCTCATTATTGGTGGGGTATCCGGTCAGCACACTATCATTGGAACAAAATGGGTATTCAGAAACAAGATGGATGAACAAGGGACAGTTGTCAGAAACAAGGCAAGGCTAGTTGCAAAAGGCTACTCTCAAGCCAAAGGAATAGATTATGATGAAACTTTTGCACCAGTAGCAAGATTGGAAACAATCAGACTCTTTCTAGCTTTTGCAGCCCACAAAGACTTCAAAGTTTACCAAATTGATGTCAAGAATGCATTTCTGAATGGACTTTTGGAAGAAGAAGTATATGTGGAACAACCCCTGGTTTTCAACTCAAAGGGAAAGAAGATAAAGTGTACAAGCTCAAAAAGGCACATTATGGACTCAAACAGGCACCCAGAGCCTAGTGTGATACAGTATCACAATTTTTTTATCAACAAAGGAACTATTGGTAAGACTATCTTCAAGCTAGAGGAAGGAACAAGAACCTTGTTAGTCCAAATCTATGTTGATGACATTATCTTTGGATCAGAAGATGAGAAGCTATGTGAGAAATTTGCAAACTTGATGAAAAGCAAATTTCAGATGATCATGATGGGAGAATTAAATTACTTTCTTGGTCTACAAGTAAAGCAAATGAAGGATGGCATCTTTATCAATCAAGCCAAGTACAAAAAAGAATTGATACACAAGTATGGTATGAACACAAGTGGCACATCAGATACACCAATGTGTGCAAGAGTTATTCTTAGAAAAGATGAAAGTGGAATGGATGTTGATGAAAAGCTTTACAGAGGAATCATTGGGTCTCTACTTTATCTAACTACAAGCATACCTGATATAGCATTTGCAGTAGGAGTATGTGCAAGATTCCAAGCTCAACCAAAGGAATCTCACCTACTAGCAGCTAAAAGAATAATCAAATATCTGAAGAACACCATAAATGTAGGAATTTGGTATCCAAAGGATGGAGGATTTAAACTGATATCATATTCAGATTCCGACTATGCTGGATGCAAGATTGATAGAAAAAGCACATCTGGAACTTGTCAAATGCTAGGCAGCAGACTAGTATCATGGTTTAGCAAAAAGAAAAAAATCAATATCCACTTCAACAACACCAAGGAATATATAGCAAAGAAAGAGCGGTTGTTGTGCATAGGTGCTAAGGATCAGACAATAGCTAAGGGACTATGGAATGAAGGAGAAGACAATTCCAATCATGTGTGATAACACAAGTGCAATATCTATCACAGAAAATCCAGTACTACACTTAAGAACAAAACACATTGATGTGGACATCATTTTATTAGAGATCATGTAGAAAAAGGAAATGTCATTCTAAGATATATACCAACTGAAGACCAATTGGCTGACATCTTCATAAAACCACCCAGTCATGAAAGATTCAGTATGTTGAGAACTGAGTTGGGAATGATAGAAATTGATTAAGTTATAAGGAGCATATCACTGGAGTAATCAGCTAAGTAACTTCACCAACTGGCAGAACCTTTGCCACTTTGGGTGCGCTCACTGGCAAGTAAGGCAATGGTTCCCAGCGAAGTTAACTTCGCTAATTGTTAGGAACATTTTTATACAAGCTACTCAATAAGAAGTCACTCCACCGACCTAGTGACCAGCCAAGTCACTCCACCGGCAAACAACTAGAAGTCAACAGCAAACTAAAGTGTGAACTAAATCAATTTTACTCACGTGGAATATTAAATGAGTAATAGAGGATTATCTTATGAAAGATCACACACGTGGAGATCAGTTTGAAATCGTGGAAGTAACTATATTATTTTATTTTACAGGAATGACGGCAACGCCTTGATTCCCGGGATCTATCATTACATACCTCAATCCACTCCCCCACTACACTCAAATACCATTTATACACATAAAATAACGCCATTATGTCACAAAATCCTTCCATATTCAACCATGTTCACACTACTCAAATCAACCTACATAAACCACATGTAGAGATTTTTCAGAACTCTTTACGCTCTCTTGCAAATCAAAAACCCTATTTTCTCTGAAAAATCGAAGTTTTCGTTTTGAAATCTCAAATAATTCAAACAATGGCATCGTCTTCTACACTCTCTCGGCAACAGAAAAGTGCTATGAGAAATCGATCATCACCGGATCGTTCCTTCAGACCTGAACACTATCTCCCATTATGTGAAAATGATGCACAGGCTCAAAGATTAGTGGATGGCTGCATAAATTTGGGGTTGATGACCTTTCTCAACCCCCCATTCAAAGGGATATGCTATGAAACCCTAATTGCATTTTGGAAAAATGCAAAATTTGTGCAGCAAGAAAAAGAGCGAACCAGACTGCATTGTGAGCAAAATTTTTGACAAACAAGTGACTATCACTTCGGGTCTTCTCGACAGATTCTTAAATAAATCCAACACCAGTCCGGTCAATATGAAGAAGATGCAGATCGACATTAATGCATTCTGGACCGAAATCGCCAAGAACCCCAGCAGGCATAGCAAGAAGTACAACTTCCCTAGATCAGCACTCAAACGCTCATTTGCTGAGTTTGCTCCCGTAATCACAAGAAACCTTGAAGGAAATAAAGGGTCCATGGAGAATATAACTGGGCTTAGGGTCAAACTCATGGCCATTATCTATCAAGGCACTTCATTCAACTAGTCGGAGTTTATCTTCTACATACTGGAGCATCAAATTTAAAAGGAACGTAATCTGGAAATTATGGCACCCAGTAAGACCTTCCAAAAGAAGGGTGATTTCGGGGAAAGAAAGTCAAATGGGATTCCCCTTCAACATCTATTCAATCAATTGAAAGTGAAACCCATCTCTGAGCATCCATTGCACAGGGCCAAGGTGATGTTCACCTTGTGAAAACATCCCTGAAACCACAATCTGTAACCAAGAGAAAATAGCCTGAAAGAGGCAGATCAGGAGTTGAGAGGAGAACCATATCGCAAAAGGCACAAGAACAATAAGGGAGTATGCCCAACAACAAGGATATCCCTATTGTAATCAGTGATGATACAGCAACTAAGGAAGAACAACAAGAGGAAGTCACATATCTGCAAGTAGGTGAAGAAGGGTATTATCTTACTCTATCTAAGGAAGAAGAAACCTCTGAGGATGAAGAGGCTGAGGAAGAGAAAGAAAATAAGAAAGGAGATCACTTTGTAGATAATCAAGATGATATGGGTCTTTCTGATGATGACCTGACAATTCAACAAGTAATTCTGAGGCCTCAGCAAAGTTGACAAACAGCCGAGTGAGACAGCTGATCAAACTCACTCTGCTGAACTTGTCAACACCCTCAGCACTGATTAAGGGGGAACAACAGCAGAGGCATTTAAGTCTCCGACACATGGAGAAGAAGGCCAGACCTCACAGGGACTGACATGAGCATGTGACTCTCAACAATCTCTCTCTGATCATGAGATTGCTGAAAAAGAACAAGAAAAAGAATAGGAACATGAAGATGAGGATGATAAAGAAGAGAAAGAGCAGGGTTATGCATTTTCCCAAGCAGAAGATGTAGAAAAAGAGGCTGATGCATCAGCACCAGCAGAGAAGATCCAGACAGAACCTTCAATCTGGATATTCAACCTCTGATAGTGGACATGGAGAGGCAGTACATCGGTAGGCAAAATCTAAAGACTGCCTTAAGAAGTAATGCAACCTCAATGAATCACAAAATTGAGGCCCTCATCAATTCAAGATGAGTTGATGGAGAGACAGGGCAACTTACTTTGCAACCTACATCATCTCATCCTCTATCATGTCCAAACAAATCTTGAGTTTCTCCCTGACAAAATTGATGGAAATCTCAAACCATTGATGGATACTTTGAATGCTCATACTCTGGATGAGATTATGGACTATTCAGGAAAGCAACACAACACCTTACTCAATGTCACTGGAGCTACAAACAAAATACTAGAAGAAAGGTTTGGTCCTCTCACAGACTCTGAGGCAGCCAACAAGATTCTTGAAGAAAGGTTTGGTGATGCCAAAAAGGGGGAAGGAAGCAGCAAGCATGAAAGCTCCAGTGGAAAGAAGGAAAGCCCAACAAACAAGGGCAAGGGCATCAAAGGCAAGGGCATCAAGTTTGAAGAAAAGAAGTAGTAGCCATGTTTAACATTGACTCTATCATTTTACGCCTTTGTATAATTTTTTGAATGCACAATCTTTTTGCCCTTAAATGGATGAATAAAATTTCAGAGTTTTAATCTGTTATTATTATGAAAATTTTGCATACTTATGTTCAGGATTATGAGAGTTTTGGCATCATCAAAAAGGGGGAAATTGTTAGGAACATTTTTAATATGTTTTGATAATGGCCATACTAGCTGTTATAGCAAGCCTGAAATAAGTTAGAAATCTCTGTATAAGACTTTACTTAGAGTCTGACATATTGTATAAGTTGAGTCAGACAAGTATTGTACTACTTGGTAGGATGGCAAAGTAAAACAGAAATCCGGTAGAGTGAAGCCAGCCAAGTACCAACAGAGAAGCATGAAGACATTATGGTCTGACTTATAACCAGGGAAGTCTGTGATGACCTTGGATAAGAGTAATTTGTAACTCAAATGATGGAATACATTGTCAAATATGGTGTGCATTGATCTCACCCAAATTAAGGATCAGTGAAGTACAAGAAGTTCGTAAAATCAAAGTAAGCAGTAAACCGGCAAAGTGAACTGACTATCGGCTGAGTGATAACAATGCAGTGAAGAAAGAACCAAACAGCCAATTCAGAAGGATCACTTAACCGTTCAGGGAATGGCCAAGTAAACTTCACTTGTTCAAATTCTATACTATGAAGATCAATCATTCAATGCACAATAAATTGAGGATCAATCAAGGAAGGATTTTTTGATAGACGTTTGAAAAAGAAATCTGATCACTAAAATCAAGGAGAATATAATTAAGGGGGAATCAAGAGTTAAATCATGGATTATTCTCTACAATAAATAGCCAACGGACGGAAATTCAAATCAAGAATAATCAGTCTATAAATAGAAGGCATTGACAGACAAGAAAGACAACGATTGAATCTGATAAGAAACAAGCAGAAACTCTGTCAATTAGAAAGCTCTATATCTGTACTTAAAGGAAACATCTAGAGATCAACTCAGTAATCCGAGATTGATCAATTTGAAAGCACTGAGATTGATCACAAGTCTGTGAATCCAATTCACAACAACTGAAGCAATTGAATCAGAGGAATCTGAGAAGGAGTTGCAACCTTTGTGACAGCTGCTAAAAGATTTGTTATCAATGAGCAGTGATAAAGACTGAGTCACTGAAGCTTTTGTAGCTAGGGAGTGATAGTCTTGAAGATTGTGAAGCTTGTGTAGTCAAGGACAATCTAACTATTGTATATGTGAAAACAATAGTGAATTCCTCCAATCATCACAAGAGAAGAGGGGATTAAGGGATTACACCACCCTGAACCACTATAAACCTTTATGTCTATTTACTTTCAGCAATTTACTTTACCATACTTCATTTCATTGCATACTATATATATGATTGCATAATCTACTTTGAACCAACATTTAAAGAAGGGACTTATCTGCTGCCCAAAAGCTTTTAAATATAAGAAAAAATTTTGAAACTCCACTATAGTCATTCACCCCCCCCCCCCCCCTTTGACTATAGTTTTACCCTTCTCTAGGACCAACACAATACTTGTCTGACTCAACTTATACAACATGTCAGACTCTAAGTAAAGTCTTATACAGAGATTTCTAACTTATTTCAGACTTGCTATAACAGTTATTATGGCCATCAACAAAACATAATAAAAATGTTCTTAACAATTTCCCCCTTTTTGATGATGCCAAAACCCTCATAAGCCTGAACATAAGTATACAAATTTTTCATAATGATAAAGGAATAAAACCCAGAAATTTTATTCATCCATAAAGGGCAGAAAGATAAGTCATCAAAGAATTATTCAAAGGCATTAAAATCATAGAGTCAATATTCATAAGGGCTACTGCTTCTTTTCTTCAAACATGATGCCCTTGCCTTTGATGCCCTTGCCCTTGTCAGTTGGGCTCTTCTTCTTTTCACTGGAGCTTTCAGGCTTGGAGCTTCCTTCCCTTTATTAGGTATCACCAAACCTCTCCTCTAGAATTTTGTTGGTTGCCTCAGATTCTGAGAGGGGACCAAATCTGTCCTCCAGAATTTTATTTGTTGCATTGCTGTAGGGTGTTGAGTTGCTGTTCAGAATAGTCCATAATCTCATCCAGATGGTGAATTTGCTGAGTAAGTATCCACCAATGGTTTGAGATTTCCTTCAATTTATCAGCTAGAAACTCAAGATTGGTTTGGACATGGTAGGTGATGAGTTGTTGTAGATTGCAGAGTAGATTTCCTTGCTTTTCCATGACCTCATCCTAAACTTTGATTTGACTGATGAGGGCCTCAATCTTATGACTTAAGGAGGTTGCATTACTTCTTAAGGCAGTCTTGAGATTTTGCCTGCTTATATATTGCCTCTCATTGTCCACTATCAAGGGTTGAATATCTAGATTGAAAACTCTATAAGAATCTTCTTCTTCTGGTGCTGATGCATCAGCCTATTCTTCTTCATCTTTTGTTTGGGCAAATGCATCACCCTGCTCTTCTTCCTCTTTCTCTTCATTTTCCTATTTTTTTTCTTCTTCAGCAATCTCATGATCAGCGAGAGATTGCTAAAAGTCACTTGGTGTTGCTTGTCCATGTGAGGGCTTACCTTCTTCTCCATGTGCCGGAGGCTTAACTGCTTCTGCTAGTGTTCCCCCTTGATCAATGATGGGGGTTCTGACAAGATCAGTAGAGTGAGTTGGATCAGCTGGCTCACTCGGCTGTTTGTCAACTTTGTTGAGGCTCCTGAGAATCACTTGTTGAATCGTCTAGGTCATCATCAGAAAGATCCATCTTTTCTTGATCATCTACAGAGTGATCTCCTACCTCTTTGAGTTCTTTCTATTCCTCGTCTTCTTCATCCTCAGAGGTCTCTTCTTCCTCAGATAGGGTAAGATAATACCCCTCTTCACCTTCTAGCAAATAAGTGACTTCCTCTTGTTGTTCTTCCTTAGTCGCCATATCATCACTAATGACAACATGGATTTCCTTGTTGCTGGGCACACTCCCTTGTTGTCCTTATGCTTTTTGAGATCTACTTCTCCTTCCAACTCCTGATCTTCTGCTTTCAGGCTCCTTCCCTTTACTTCCTGCTGTTGGTTGTGGTTTCTGGGAGGCCTTGACGTAAGTGAACATCACCTTGGCCTTGTGCAGTGGGTGCCCATAGATGAGTTTCACTTTCATTTGATTGAAAAGATGTTGGAGGGGAATCCCATATGATTTCTTTTCCCAGAAATCATCTTTCTTTTGTAGATTCTTGCTTGATGATGTAATTTCCAGATCACTTTCCTTTTGAATTTGGTGCTTCAATCTGTTGAAGATAAATTGTGACCAGTTAAAAGGAATACCTTGATAGATAATAGCCATTAATTTGACTCTGATATCGGTCATATTCTCCATGGAACCCTTCTTCCCTTCAATGTTCCTTGTTATCACAAAAGGTATTAATATCGATCTTTAGTTTCTTCACATCGTCTGGACCGACGTTGGAGAGATTCAGGAATCGGTGAAGGAGACCAGGGGTGATAACAACTTCTTTTCCAATCATTGTAATCACAATGCAGTCTGGGTCACTTTTCTTCTTTCTGGGCATAAATTTTGCATTTTTCCAAAATGCGATCAGGGTTTCATAGCATCTATCTTTGATTGGGGGGTTTAGAAAGGTCATCAACCCCAGATTTGTGCAGCCATCTACTAATCGCTGAGCTTGTGCATCGTTTTCACAAAAGGATAGATGGTGCTCAAGTCTAAAAAACGATCCAGTGATGATCGACTTTTCATAGTATTTCTCAGTTTGAGAGATTGAAGAGGATGCATCCATTGATTTGAAGTGTTTGAGAATTGGAAAAAGCTTCGATTTTTCAGAGAAAATAGGGTTTATAAAATGCAAGGGAGCGTAAAGAATTCTGAGAAATATCTAATTGTTGTTTATATAGGATAATTTTGGGTAGTGTGAACGTGGTTGAATATTGAAGGATTTTGTGATGTAATGGCATGATTTTATGTATATAAATCATGGTATTTGAGTGTAGTGGGGGAGTGGATTGAGGTACGTAATGATAAATCATGGGAATCGAGGCTTTGCCGTCATACCTTAATTGAAAAATAATATAGTTACCACTATGATTATAAACTGATTGACACGTGTGTAATCTTCCACAATATAGTCCTCCATTACTTCTCTGATATTCCACGTGTGTAAATCTGATTTAGTTCACACTTTAGTTTGCTGTTGACTCCAAGATATTTTTCCGTGGCGTGCCTTGGCTGGTCACTAGGCCGGTGGAGTGAGTTTTTACTGAGCTACTTATAGAAAACTTTTCCTAACAATCAGTGAAGTTAACTTCGCTAGGTACCAGTGCCTTACCTGCCAAGTGTGCGCACCCAAAGTGGAAAAGGTTCAGTCAGCTGGTGAAGGTACTTAGCTGTTGGGAATAAAATTTGGTTTTGATGATGATTCATCTTATTGAAGAATATTTTTGATTACACCCCATTGATGAAGTGTTGGAAGTAGGTGTTATAGTGAAAGGCTAAAAGATGTCTAGAACTGAATGTATATGTTTTACCAGAGTCTGATAATTGTATAGATTATATCAGACATGCACTGTAATAGATAGAAGTGTCATAAAACTGAAAACTGGAAATCATCTCGATAACTGGAACTTAACTTAATACTGAAGATGTACACCTAGACCTGAAGCTCACTCAGAATTGAAGAAGGTAAGTTCGTTGAGGGTCACAGACTCGGTTGACTTATCTAGAACTGAAGGCTGAAGGAACAAACTCAGTATTTGAAGAACTGAGGGACACAAACTCAGTTGTGGAAGATTGAAGAAATGAGGGTTCAAACTCAGTTATGAAGATTTAAGCCGAGACTGTAAAGTTAGAATTCAGGTAAGTCTGTGATGGCCTTAACTAACTTTATGGATCTTGATGAAGACCTAACTATTATAAGGACAATGATATCTTATATGATCTCTAAAATGAATGGTGTAATATGATTCAGTCACACAAAATCAGATTAATAGAGTACTGAAATTTTGAAGAAGAGTAAAAAAACTGAGTTAATGTTCTAAGTCAGTTAACAAACTGAAAACTGACATACTCAGTATAAAATTAATGAAGACACTCAGTTTTATCGTCAGCCATCCAAGCAACTGAAAGTACATCGAACGTTGTAAATCAAGGATTTTTATTGGATGAAGAACTGACATGTCAGAACGGTCACTGACACAAGACATCTTGAATACAAACGTTGGACCTCACACTATAAATAGAGGACTTGGCATCAAGGATCAAACACTGAATTAACAAGATTACAGGCATTTTTGTGCACAAATCTAGTTCATTCGAATTGCTATCATTATCTGTGCTCAACAAGATCGTATCTAGATTTCTTCAAGTGTTCATGCTACAATGATTATATCCACAACTTTCATTCTAAATCAATGGTTTAGACTGTGAAGCAATCCGGTCAAGGAGTTGCGAAGGACAGTTGTTTGCAGTCGGGTAGACTGTGTTTGTGCTGGTAGCTGGTGAAGAGGCAATACAACCCTCTAAGGACCAGTGGCTCAAGCAGTTAAAGAGCATCAATCCAACCTATTCTTCAGTTGTTTAGATAGTGACACTAGGGATTAGTCTAGGACTATCGTTTATGACTTTTTGTATCTGCGTGCCTCAAGAAGTTCTAGTGGATTTTTCCTCCCACATCACAAGGGATGAGTGGACTGACAGGATTACACCACTTGGAACCACTATAATTCTTGCACTACTTACCTTACGCATTTACATTATGTTATTTACTTTATAGAATTTATTATTGTTTATTCAGCATACTGAAACTGATTGTAACGAGCATACACAGTTCACAAACTGACATTTACTAGAATTCAGTTTTGCATACTTAGCTTTTTCTTATAGTATCAACAAGATCCAGTTAAAGGCTAGAACTTAAATCTGTTGCCAGTTGACTCAGTTTTGCATAACTCATTTTGACTTAGACTCGGCTTTGTCAGCTGAACTGAACACAAGTTAAAACCGAACCTTAATTGTTAATTAATCTAGTTTTTGGTGACAAGTTTATTCACCCCCTCTAAACTTGTGTTAACCTTTCTAAGGACCAACAATTGGTATCGAGCAAAGGTGTTCTTTAACAACCTATTGTTGAAACTCACCTGCTCTAACTATCTCTTCTAGTTGATCTCCTGAAAAGCTTAGTGTTTCAGTTTCCAGTCTTTGCATAATCCAGTTTACCCTCACTCTCACAATCGATAACAATCAGTATGCCAGACAGATGCGAATGTTCAACATGGACAAATTTGATCAACTCAACACAAGTTAAAACCGAACCTTAATTGTTAATTAATCTAGTTTTTGGTGACAAGTTTATTCACCCCCCCCCCCCCCTCTAAACTTGTGTTAACCTTCTAAGGGACCAACAATTGGTATCAGAGCAGTGTTCTTTAACAAGCTATTGTTGAAACTCACCTGCTCTAACTATCTCTTCTAGTTGATTTCCTGAAAAGCTTAGTGTTTCAGTTTCCAGTCTTTGCATAATCCAGTTTACCCTCACTCTCACAATCGATAACAATCAGTATGCAAGACAGTTGCTAATGTGCAACATGGACAAATTTGATGAATACAAACATCGTTTGCAGGCTTTTCTAGCAGCTTTTCATGATGAGATGATTGATGTACTCATTGATAGACCAATCCAGATCACTTACATGCAAATTGTTGGTGAAAATCAAGTTAGAGTTCTCATGCCCAAAAGCGAATGGACCAGTGATAATCGAAAAAGGAATAACTTGAACAACGTTGCCATGGATATCGTACTGAGAAATATTGACAGCAATATGTATTTGAAAGTCAAAGATTGTACTACTGCAAAAGAAATGTGGGAGAAACTTCAATTAGTTTGTGAAGGAACTGATTCTATCAAAGACAATAAGATCTCTGTAGCAAAACAAAAGTTTGAGAATTTCAAGATGAAGTCAGATGAGAACGTTGATCATATGGAAATAAGGTTCAACGCCCTAATGGACGAACTAGCTTTACTCAAGATCGAGTATACCAAGAAATAAATCAACATAAGAATCTTGAAGGCTTTACCCATGTACTGGAAAATGAAGGTCACAACAATGGAAGAATCAAGAAGGCTTGATATAGAAGATTCCTTCAAAATCTTCTCAGACTTGAAGGCGTATGAATTCAACGAGGATTTCACAAGCACAGCTGCCATAATCAAGGCTTTGGAGGAACCCAAAACAACAGTACTCACAGCAGCCTCAAATGAAAATCAAGAAACCTCATCCAACAATCTTCAGCAATTGGATGAGATGGAAGAACAGATGGCCCTAATGATGAATAGAATTTAAAGAATGAATAGTGGACATCCCGTCACTCAGAAGTTTATCAAGAAGACTCCTGAAAAGAGAAAATACGATGCGTATCTCTGCTTCAACTGTAAAAAGCAAGGACACTATAAAGCTGAATGTCCAGAGCTCTATGGTAAGAAGACTCAGCAATGAAGAACTTACAGAAGAGCACTTTTAGCAGGAGATGAGTCAGACTGTGAAGCTAGAACTGAAAGATTATCAGATGACATAGCTCTAATGGATCACATGGAGGATCCAAATGAATTTTGTGAATCTAACTCTAAATATTCCTCAACTCAGATTTTCATGCAAAATGCATGTTCTTCGATTGCTGACTCCAATCCAAAAAATCCAGAATTATAAGAAACACTTGACGAATCGATGAATCAGCTGGTAACCATCCAAGCTTGTTATGAATCAATTAAAGCTGAGACAGAAGTTCTATTCTTGAAGTTGAAAGATTGAAGTCTGAACTAAACATGATGAAACTGACTAGAACAGATAAAGGAAAGAATCGATGATCGACCATTTGCATCGATAATGACCATCGAATGTTATGCTCAATCAAGTTCAGCTACTGGATTCAAATCAGTTAAGCCGTATGGAGACAGAACAGGCTTAGGATTTGATACACAGCAATCTTCTAAGGAGGGAACCAGCAAAGCTACTGAACCTAATATCAAAACTGGTATCAAGTTTGTGGCTGAGCAACTTCCATAGACTGAGAAAATTGCTGAACCAGTAAAGTCAGCCTCTCATAAGACAACTCAGTTTTCTAAGAAGACAGCTGCACCTACCAACAAAGGTAAATCGAATGGTAGATCAGTTGTACCTCAAGGAAACAAGAATGATTGATCAACTGCAAGATCTACAAAAACTGATCAAGTCAAGAACAAGAAAATTATCAGAGTAAATCTAATAATGTTAATCGTTCAAAGATTCACACATCAAGGGGGAAAGGCAGACTATACCCCACTGATGATGATTGGAATTTTACTGAACCTACTATTAAAACTGATAGGAACAATCATTCCAGACCGAGAACTTATCATAAGTTTCAGTCCATGACTCAGCAGAGGACCTATCCCAGTTCTAAGCAAAAGCCTCAGTACAAAGGTCAATCTAGACCTCAGTACAAAATGAATGATGGTTATTATTCAGCCTTTAATAATAGAAGACATTTTGGAAATCAGTTTTCAACCAGAAGATTTGAGAAATCATATAAATGAGACACAATACAAGAAAAGATATTATGGAAGTGTGGCTTAAATATATGAAAACAAGTGCAACAATTTCCAGAGAAGACCTTATGGAAATATGCCCAGAGTTGTACAGACAACTGACCACTCTGGACCCAAACATAATTGGGTACCTAAAGCAATTTAATTTGTTTTCAGGATATTTGGAACTTTGACAGTGGATGCTCTAGACACATGACAAAGAGCAAGGACTGTCTAGCTGATTTTGTAGCTATAGATGAACCAAGAGTCAATTTTGGAAGTAAAGATAAACCTAGTTACAGAAAATGTTATGGAAATTTAATCAGGATTGGACTCACAATCAAGAATGTATCTTACGTGGAAGGACATCACTACAATCTACTCAGCACAAGTCAATTCTGTGATATGGGATACGAAGTTACCTTTGATAAGGAGTATTGCATTGTCGTCAGCGAAACAACTTTCCAGGTTGTTCTTGCCGGAAGAATGGAGGAGAACATGTATGTTGTAGATTGGTCTACAGTAGTTTCAAAGACTTGTTTAATTGTGCATACCAAGTCAGAACTCAGTTGGTTGTGGCACAAGAAATTGAGTCACCTAAACTTTGATGATATCTACTTATTAGTCAAAAAGAACTTTGTGATTGAACTACCAGAGATGACATACAAGAAAGACAGCTTGTGTGATGCATGTCAGCAAGGAAAGCAAACTAAAGCATGTTTCAAGACTAAGTCTCAGCATTCAACAAACAGGGTTTTAGAATTGATGCATATGGAATTATTTGGACCAATCAGTATTAGTGGAAAGAAATACACATTGGCGGTGGTTGATGTCTTTTCAAGATATACTTACGTTATTTTCATGACCAAGAAAAGCGAAACCAAGCAACAACTGATAGAACATCTCAAAAGACTCCAAAATCAGAAAAGTGTTACAGTAGTCAAGATCAGATCAGACAAAGGAACAGAATTTCTCAACAACATAATCATTGAATATTGTGGAGAAATCGGAGTTCTACACCAGCTTGCAGCTACAGCAACACCTCAATAGAATGGAGTAAATGAATAGAGGAATATAACACTCAAAAGAAGCTAGAAGGGCGATGATTTGTGAATCTAAAACGCGAGAAAGATATTGGGCGAAAGTCAGAATACAAACTGACTTGCTATACTCAGAATCAAGCTCTCATGAACAAGATACATGAAAATACACCTTATGAGATTTGGAATGGAAGAAAACCAAATGTCTCATACTTTCATGCCTTTGGAAGTAAGTGCTTTTTCCATAATAATGGAAAGGATCATCTCAAGGTTTTTCAGCCCAAAGCTGATGAAGGAATATTTCTGGGTTACTCAAGTGTCACTAAAGCTTTCAGAGTATTAAACAAACGAACACTCAAGCATGAAGAATCAATACATGTAGTTTTTGATTAACCAAAGTTTGCTGGAGATACACTTGAAGAAAAGGAAGAACCAGTTTCTCAACCAAAAACAGACAAGATTCCAGAATCATTTTTCATTGATATTAGAAGATTAAGGATCTCAACTTCTTCAGATCAGGATCAGCCTCAGTTTCCAATAACTGAACCTGCAACTGAGCATCAACAAAGAGAAACTAATCCAACTGGAAATGATCATGTTCAAGAAGAACCAGTTCAACAGAATGAAGACCCTTTGATGCAACCCCACTACATCAATGGATGAGAGATCACCTAGAAGAATACGTGATAGGTGATTTCCAAGCAGGTGTTCAGACAAGACATCAGCTAGATGCTATGATAGCCTCTTCTCTATCACAGTCTGAACGCAAAGAAATTGAGGAAGCCCTAAACGATCCGGATTGGATTTTGGCTATGCAAGAAGTACTCAACAAATTTGAGAGAAATCAAGTTTGGGATTTAGTAGACAAGCCAGATCATGTCAACATAATCGGAACTAAATGGGTTTTTAGAAACAAGCTTGATGAAGATGGAAATATTATCAGAAATAAAGCTAGACTTGTAGCAAAAGGTTATTCTCAAGCTGAAGGGATAGACTTTGATGAAACTTATGCCAGTTGCAAGGTTAGAGGCAATCAGACTATTTCTTGCCTTCGCAGCTCACAAGAAATTCAAAGTGTACCAGATGGATGTTAAAAGTGCATTTTTGAATGGGATACTTGAAGAAGAAGTCTATGTTCAGCAACCACCAGGATTTGAAATTAAAGACCAAACCGAAAAAGTCTTTAAACTGAGAAAAGCTCTTTATGGTCTAAAACAAGCACCTAGAGCTTGGTATGAAACTCTGTCTCAGTTTTTGGTGAATAATGGTTTTACAAAAGGAACTATTGACAAAACCCTATTCAGGATGAAAGTTGAAGAAAGTACTCTCCTAGTACAGATCTTTGTGGATGACACCATTTTTGGATCAGAAATTTTCAAGTTTAATGAAGAGCAAATTTCAAATGAGCATGATGGGAGAACTAAATTACTTTCTCGGTTTACAAGTAAAACAATTGGATAATGGGATTTTCATTCACCAAACCAAGTATACAAGAGAGTTAATCAAGAAGTTTGAGATGGAGAAATCAGTTGGCATTGCAACACCAATAGGAACTAACATCAGATTGGATGAAGACAAAAATGGCAAGGATGTGGATCAAACTCTCTACAGAAGAATGATTGGAAGTCTACTTTACCTAATGACTTGATGGAGACGGACATATCCTTTGCAGTTGGTGTCTATGACAGATTTCAAACAAGACCTAAAGAAAGTCATCTCACTGTTGTTAAATGAACCTTGAAGTATTTGAAAGATACAGAAGGATTTGGGATATGGTATTCAAAGGAAGGAGAATTCAAACTGATATCCTGCTCAGAATCAGACTATGCTGGATGCAAAGTGGATAGAAAAAAGTACTCCAGGCACTTGTCAGTCATTCGGAAATAGACTCGTGTCATGGTTTAGCAAGAAGCAAAACTCTATTTCAACATCAATAGCTGAAGCTGAGTACATAGCAGCTGGAAGTTGTTGTGCTCAAGTTATATGGATTAGACAACAGCTAAGAGATTATGGACTAGAAGATGGACTGATTCCTATAATGTGTGATAATACAAGTGCAATTACTATAACTGACAATCCAGTTTTGCACTCAAAAACCAAGCACATTGATGTAAGACATCATTTTATAAGGGATCGTGTAGAGAAAAAGGACGTTACAGTTCTCTATGTTCCAACTGAAGATCAGTTAGCTGACATTTTTACCAAACCTCTGGACAAAGAAAGGTTTGCTAAACTAAGAACTGAATTAGGGATTCTTAAAGTCAGTTAAGTCAGTTCAAGCTTAGAGATTCGTCAAGGGGATTGATCTTTGTCATGCTGGGTGTGCTCACTTGACAGATCAGTCATTGACATCAACAAATCTCAAACTGACTAACTGAACTGAAGATTTGACGGAACTCAACACTTTTGTAAAACTGATATTAGTTTCAGTTTTACCCAGTCAAACAAAGTCAATAAAGGAACGGATAAAACCGACAACAGTTACATCGCAATTAATTACCGCCATTTTGTCTGAATTTTTAGCGTGTATACCCCCAATATGTCAGATAGTACAAGCATCGGTTATACAAACCATGATGGAATTTGAAAAGTTGTACAAAATCTATCTGAAGATCGTGGATCAAATCACCAACCGTCCTACTCTTATATATACAACCATTTTTCATACTCTCTCCTTACAGAAAGAAAAATCAAACCTTTTCCTTCTCAATCAGCCAGAAATTTTCTCTTAAACAATTTCAAAAATTGCCGCTTCTAAACAAACTCAAGAAGAAAAGTTAATCGCCACACCTGATACGTTCACACTCAAAGAATTTGAAGAGATGTATGGTAATACCCTTCTCTACAGTCATATAAGTGAGAAGATAGGAATATTACAAGGTCTACAAAACCTGCTGGAAGCAGAATTGCAGCAAGATATGGACTTGGAAGGTCAACTGCAATTTTGGGAAAATATGAAGATGTTGAAGAACTCTCTGCTAACAAGGGTTTGTGAATGGAAGATTTTTGTCAATGAAGACATTATCAGACAGCTTTTTGGTTTCAAAGATCCTTTAGTGAAATCAATTGAGCTAGCTTGTCTGCCACTCCAACGTGAAGCTTTTCTTATGCGGATTTCAGCTTCAAAGCAACCAACAGCAGTCGATACACATATTAAGGACCTCAAACCTGAATTTGCTCTTCTCAGCAGATGGATCAGTAGACATGCCATCGGACAACACAAAGGGCTGAATAAATTAACTAAGATTGTATTCACCTAATGAACATCATGTGGGATGGATTTGAGTTCAATTGGGCAGGATACATTTTCAATCAGATCAGGCAACAACACTTGGCTGAAATAGCAAGTGTCAAAATAGCAAGTGTCCGCATAGCCCAAGCTGAAGGACGACAAACCGAGGGAAGATTTCGACTGAAAAAATCACTTAGCTTAAGGATTCAATATTATTTGGAAAGACTCAGCGGTGGGAATAAAGCAAAGCAAACTGCTGCTTCATCTACAACAGGTGCAGGACAAGCTCTTTCTAGGAAAGGAACCTCGAAGACTTCCCAACCTGAAGCCAATAGGCAAACTGTGTCCCAGCATATCTCTCAGCAAAAAGGAATTAAAAGGAAATCTGAGACACAAGGGGAAAAATCAGTTGGGCGTTGTTTGTTCCCAGGTACTTCAAGTCATCCAAAGATAAATCAAGGAACAACAATCGACAATCAAGACAATAGGCTGAAAGCCTTGGTTACTGGAATTGTTTCTCACCCTAAGCAGAAAATATCTAAGAAACAAATTTCTGCTATACATATTGAGCAAGAGGAACAGGTACTCAACAACCAAATGAGTTCATCTTCGATGCAGAAAGAATCGTCAGATTAATGAAGATGAAGCTCAAAACTGAAGATTCTCGTTAAGCTACTATACCTAATGAAGAAAAACAATTGTTGGAGAAACTGGAAATACAAAATCTCTTTGCCTTATTTCCAATGGAAGAGTTTCTCACCAACTGCTACAATAGATTCAAAGAGATAGCTAAGAGAACTGAATCAACCGCATCATCTATACCGAAGCGAGTTTTAAAGAAGAAATATGATGATAAGGATGATGATTCAAGGAAGGAGGCTCAGAAAAGTACAGTTTTACAGTCAAACACTCATCCTGAACAACAACCAGAGCAAACTGATACTAAGGCAAAAGAATTGCCAGTTGGAAATCAGACAATTGACAAGAAAGAAGAAGAAGCCAGAGCTGATGATAATCAGCAACTGATGATAATTGAAGATTCTAGTCAGTCTAAAATCCAAGAAATAGAAGACGAAGACCCATCTGAGAAGCTTACAATATAAGAATTGAGCAAAGTACAAGAAGGACTGAAGATTATGCTCAACAAAAGGATGATTACAATGGTCTTCTGTCACATATTTCCAGTTACTTGGATTACAAGAAGAAAACTGATGTTTCAGCTCATGCGAAGTTGGATGTTATCAAGAAATCCACTTCAAATTCAGTTTCAAAGATTCTCAGTCTCAAGGAAAAACTCGAAGTTACAACCATAGAAGATCGAGAAACTCATGCTCAAGCCAAATGGCACCTCAATCAACGCATTTATGGTCTGGAAACTCAGCTCAAAGAAGTTCTCACCTCCCAGAAAGATATGTCAACAAATCAAAATGCAACACATCAACTAATCAATGAGTTGTATGATGCCAAAAAAGGGGAAGTAGAGAAAGAAAAGCTGAAGGTATGTGAAGAAAACCTGAAGCTTGAAGCTGAAATGACAGAATTGAAGAAATGCAAATCAGCAGCAGATTCTTATTTCAGGGATATTGTAGAACTCACTGATGAACAGCTCATTTCCAAGTACAGTCAGCCTGATGAAAGAAGAGCTACTCTGACAATGGATCTATGGATGAAATTTGTGCAAGATTACAAAATTACTAAAATCAAGTAGAAGCACAAGAACTATGAAGAATCTCTTGCCTATTTCTTATCTGATACTCTTCATAACCAGAAGATGGCACATCACAAGAAGATCAAGAGAATTGAAGAAATACTTCAAATCAAAGATAAGAGAGACAGCTGAAAGCTGATATTTCAGAATCGAAGATTACTACAAGTGTGAGAGACACCTTCCTATGTTACTTCTATGGAGGAAGTGGAAACTTGCAAGTCAAGTAGATTATCTTAGAACTTTCAACAAGGAAGATACAAAGTTTGAAGGAGAATATCGTCTTCACGATAAAGAACAGAAGATTATCAAAGTTACACAAAAAAATGTTTAGATCTTATTTCAGTTTCTATCAAACTGTGTAACTATTCCAGTTTTTGCAAAATTCTTAATGAATCCAGTTTCCAGTTGTACTTTGTTTTGCATTGTTATTATCTTTAAGCTTTCCTTTTAAGGAGGGTTTTGGCATCATCAAAAAGGGGGAAATTATTGGGAATAAAATTTAGTTTTGATGATGATTCATCTTATTCAAGAATATGTTTGTCTAGAACTGAATGTACAAGTTTTACCAGAGCCTGATAATTGTATAGGTTATATCAGACAAGCACAGTAATTGATAGGAGTGTCGTAAAACTGAAAACTGGAAATTATCTACATAACTGGAACTTAACTTAAGACTGAAGATGTACACCTAGAACTGAAGCTCACTCAGAACTGAAGAAGGTAAGTTTCTTTGAGGTCACACCTCGGTTGACTTATCCGTAATCAAGGTGAAGGAACAAACTCGAGATTTGAAGAATCGAGGACACAAACTCAGTTGTGGAAGATTGAAGAAATGAGGGTTCAAACTCTGTTATAAAGATTTAAGCCGAGGCTGTAAAGTTAGAATTCAAGTAAGTCAGTGATGGCATGAACTGACTTTATGGATCTTGATGAAGACCTAAGTATCATAAGGACAATGATATCTTAGGTGATCTCTAAAATGAATGGTGTAATCTGATTCAGTCTCATAAAATAAGATAAACAGAGTACTAATATTTTGAAGACGAGTAAAAACTCGGTTAATGCTCTAAGTCAGATAACAAACTGAAAACTGACATACTCAGTATAAAACTAATCAGGACACTCAGTTTTATAGTCATCCATCCAAGCAACTAAAAGTACATTCGAACGTTGTAAATCAAGGATTTTTATTGGATGAAGAACTGACATGTCAGAACGGTCACTGACACCTAACATCTGGAAATATAGACGTTGAAGCAATTCAAATTCAAGTAATATGAACGTTGGACCTCACACTATAAATAGAGGACGTGTCATCAAGGATGAAACACCGAATTAACAAGATTACAAGCATTTTTGTGCACAAATCTAGTTCATTCGAATTGCTATCTTTATCTGGGCTCAACAAGATCATATCTAGATTTTTTCAAGTGTTCAACTTACATCGATTATATCCAAATTTCGACACTTTGAAGAACCACAAGCAAGAATCAATTTATTGATTCTCAACCCAACTTTGATTCTTAATCAAAGGTTTAGACTGTGAAGCAATCTGGTCAAGGAGTTGCTAAGGACAGTTGTTTGCAGTCAGGTAGACTGTGTTTGTGGTGGTAGCAGGTGAAGAGGCAATACAACCCTCTAAGGACCAGTGGCTCAAGCAGTTGAAGAGCAGCAATCCAACATGTTCTTTAGTTGTTTAGATAGTGACACTAGGGATTAGTCAAGGACTATCGTTTAGGAATTTTTGTATCAGCGTACCTCAAGAAGTTCTAGTGGAATTTTCCTCCTACATCATAGGGGAAGAGTGGGTAGCGAGTGATTACACCACCACGGAACCACTACAATTCTTGCTTTACTTACTTTACGCATTTACATTACATTATCTACTTTACAGCATTTATTCTTGTTTATTCAAAGGCATACTGAAATTGATTGTTACGAGCATACGAGTCACAAACCGACATTCACGTAATTCAGTTTTGCATACTCAGCTTTTTCTTATAGTATCAACAACATCCAGTTAAAGGCTATAACTTAAATCCGCTGCCGGTTGACTAATTTTTTGCATGAGTCATTTTGACTTAGACTTAGCTTTGTCAGCTCAACTCCACACAAGTTAAAACTGAACCTTAATTGTTAATTAATCTAGTTTTTGGTGACAAGTTTATTCACCCCCCCCCCCCCCCTCTAAACTTGTGCTAGCCTTTCTAAGGGACCAACATTAGCTGATTACTCCAGTTAGCTGCTCCTTATGACTTAATCAATTTCTATCATTCCCAAATCTGTTCTCAACTTGCTGAATCTTTCATGACTGACTGTTTTGTGAAGATGTCAGCCAATTGGTCTTCAGTTGATATATATCTTAGAATAACATCTCATTTTTCTACATGATATCTGATAAAGTGATGTCTCACATCAATGTATTTCATTCTTGTGTGTAGTACTGGATTTTCTGTGATAGATATTGCACTTGTGTTATCACACATGATTGGAATTTTCTTCTCCTCCATTCCATAGTCCCTTAGTTGTTGTCTGCTCCATAGCACATGTGCACAACAATTGCCTGCTGCTATATATTTTGCTTCAGTTGTTGATGTGGATATAGATTTTTGCTTTTTGTTAAACCATGATACTAGTCTGCTGCCTTGCATTTGTCATGTTCTAGATGTGATTTTTCTATCTATTTTGCATCCAACATAGTTAGAGTCTGAATATGATATCAGTTTGAATCATCCGTCTTTTGGATACCAAATTCCAACATTGATGGTGTTCTTCATGTATTTGATGATTCTTTTAGCTGCTAGTAGGTGAGATTCCTTTGGTTGGGCTTGGAATCTTGCACATACTCCCACTGCAAATTCTATATCAGGTCTGCTTGCAGTTAGATAGAGTAGAGACCCAATGATCCCTCTGTACAGCTTCTGATTGACATCCTTTCCACTTTCATCTTTTCCAAGAATAACTCTTGCACATATTGGTGTATCTGATGTGCCACTTGTATCCATACCATATTTGTGTATCAAGTATTTTGTATACTTGGCTTGATTGATAAAGATGTCAATCCTTCATTTGCTTCACTTGTAAACCAAGAAAGTAATTTAGTTCTCACATCATGCTCATCTGAAATTTTCTCATCAGGTTTGCAAGTTTCTCACACATCTTCCCATCTTCTGATCCAAAGATGATGTCATCAACAAAGTTTTGAACTAACAAGGTGCTTGTTCCTTATTCTAGCTTGAAGAGAGTATTATCAATAGTCCCTTTGTTGAATCCATTGTTGATCAAGAATTGTGATAGTGTCTCATACTTGGCTCTAGGTGCCTGTTTGAGTCCATAAAGTGCCTTTTTGAGCTTGTACACTTTATCTTCTTTCCCTTTGAGTTGAAAACCAGGGGTTCCACCTATACTTCTTCTTCCAAAAGTCTATTCAGAAATGCACTCTTGACATCCATTTGATAAACTTTGAAGGTTTCATCATAATCTATTCCTTCTGCTTGAGAATAGCCTTTTGCAACTAGCCTTGCCTTGTTTCTGACAACCTTGTTCATCCATCTTGTTTCTGAACACCCATTTTGTTCCAATGATGTTGGCCATGTCTGGTCTGTCAACAAGTTCCCATACCTCATTTCTCTTAATTTCATTTAGCTTTTCTTGCATAGCTGTAATCCAATCAGCATCTTGGATTGCATCATCTATTGTTTTGGGTTCCACCTGTGACAGAAAACAAGTTAGCATTCTTTCCAGTTGTCTTCGGGTTCTAACTCTTGTGTGTATATCTCCAATGACTTGTTGAGTTAGTTCTTCCACAGTTTCAGCATGTGCATCAACATCATGTTCTTGTGTTGGTGCCTCTTGTGTTGTGTTAACTGGTTCATCATCTTGATTTCCAAAAGTGTGATCCAGAATAATAGCTGGTACTGTTGTATTCATGTAAACTTGTCTTTGTGCAGCTTCATCTTCAAGTTCTTGTAGACTTTCACCATTTGTGTTTGGTTCATGAAAGACTACATGAATTGATTCTTCAATCACCAAAGTTCTTTTGTTGAGTACTATGAAGGCTTTTCTTGTATCTGAGTATCCTATAAACGTTTCTTCATCAGCTTTTTCATCAAAAGTATGTAGCTGATTCCTGTTTAAAACAAAACATTTAGATCCAAACATATGTAAATGTGAGATGTTAGGTTTTCTTCCATTCCATATTTCATATGGAGTTTTTCCATGATGTTTGTTGATGATTGATCTGTTTTGAGTATAGCATGTTGTATTTGCTGCTTCAGCCCAAAATCTCTATGGTAAGCAAGCTTCTGCAATCATTGTTGACTGCTTCTTTGAGTGTCATGTTTATTCTTTCTGCTACACCATTTTATTGGGGAGTCCCTGCTATAAATAGTTGATGTTGTACTCCATTCTCTTCACAATAGGTTTGGATAATTTCATTTAGAAAAGTTGTGCCTCTATCTGATCTGATCTTGATGATCTTCAGTTACTTTTCAGTTTGAATTCTTCTTAGCAAATCTGGCAACATTTTGAGTGTCTCTCTTTTCTTGGTCATGAATATGATCCATGTGAATTTGGAGAAGTCATCCACCACCACTAGAGTGTACTTCTTTCCACTTACAGCTACTGGTGTGACGGGTCCAAAAAGATCCATATGTAACAGATGTAAAATTCTTGTTGTAGATTGATAGGGCTTTGACTTGAAAGAGCTTTTGATTTGCTTCCCTTGACATGCATCACAGAGGCTTTCCTCTTTGAATGTGATCTCTGGGAGGCCTTCAACTAACTTGTTCTTTGACAGTGTGTTGATGGTCTAAGAGTTGGGATGATTCAATCTTCTGTGCCAAATCCAGCTGGTTGATTGCCTATTTTAGACAAAGCAAACATGTTCTGCCTTTGATGTCTTCGAATCTACCACATACATGTTGTCTTCTCTTCTTCCTGCAAGTACAACAGTGTTGGTTTGGCTGTGGATCACCTTGCATCCTTCTTTGTTGAAATGCACATTGTAGCCTTAGTTATAGAATTGACTGATACTTAGTAGATTGAAATTCAGTCCTTTAACATAAGCCACATTTTGAAATTTCAAATTGTTTTTGAGCATTATGCCTCCCCCCTTAATTTTTTGCCGGGGTTTTATCTGCCTCCAAATGTTACTTGGGTCCATCAAAAGCTTTAAAATCAGTCATCCGTCCCTTGTTCCCTGTCATGTGTCTGGAAGATCCACTTTCTGTACCAGACATCCTACAAAACAAATTAAGTATGTTTAGGTACCCAATGTTGTTTGGGTCCAAACATGTTAGCAGTCATGCCTCCTACTCCAAGTGTATATCCAAAGGGTCTTCTTTTTGGATAGCTGAAGTCATCAACTTCATATGTATAAGGCATGGCAGAATAACATCTAATATTTCTACTGAAGGTATTCTGATACTTTATCTAATTTTTGGTGCATTTGCATCCTTTCCCACTCTTCAATATGCAGGAGGAAACTTATTTTCATATTGCTTCTTGTGTCCAAGAACATACCTTGGTTGGCTTTTCCTAAACACATGTTGCATAGCATGAAATGGTTTCTTCTTGTATTTTGGAGGTGCAACATTCCAATCATCTTCTGAAGGGCAAAGTCTTCCCTTACCTTTCAGTAAGCCATTTTCTTTAATTGGCTGGTTTGATGATTTACTTGGCTGTTTCACTACACTGGATTTTGACTTCACCGGTCCAGGGTGAGTAGAAGAAACTATGGTTCATTCTTTTCGAATTTAGGTCCGCTTTTGGTCCTTGATTGTAATTGTGTTGTCCATTGTTTTTTTCTCATCCTCGATTGTTGTAGCCAAGACAGGATCTGGATCCAAACCTTTTTGAGGGTTTGTAAGCTGGTGCAATTACGGGTGCAGTGATGCTTTTAACTGGTAGGGATATTCTCTCAGCTGGTCTTTCAACATCAGATGAGTGATCATCTGCTACTTGTTGATCAGTTGGGTGAATTTCCTTACTAGTTTGTTCAGCTTTCATTTCATCTAGTTCTTTCATTAATCTTTTATTTTCCTTTCTCAGATTCTCACATTCTTGTTCCAGAATTTCATGATTTACTTGAATTTCTTCAAATTTACTCATGAGATTTTGAATTAGGTTTGCATAATGTAAGGGGAGAATAGAAGATTGTGCAGTGTCAGATGTGGATGCGCTAGATGATGAGTATGATCTAGATGATACCTCTGTTTCATTAAATTCTTTGGCCATAAGGCATATGTAAGCTTTTTCATTGTCTAAGCTATCAGCTTCATCATCATCATTAGAATCACTTTCAAATGATCTTCATTCTTTTCACTGCTGGTCTCAGCTTTGAGTGCCTTCTTGATTCTTCTATTTTCAGTTGTCTTGTACTTCTTCTTATCCTCGTCTTTGTCTTTTTCTTCAGGGCAATCAGCCTTACAGTGACCTTTCTTCTTATAGTTGAAGCATCTTTATTCGTCACCCTTTTTCTTCATGTCTTTGCTTGAGCTTGACTTCTTGTTTGATGATGAACTTCCCTTGAATTGCTTCTTCTTGCTAAACCTGTCAAAACTTCTGATCAATAAAGCTACATGTTCTTTTAGCTCATGTGTCTCTTTCTTCGCCAGGTCAATTTGCTTTGCTTTGAGGGTTCAACCAGCAGACGGCCTTGTGTGCCTCTACTGGTGCACTATTTTCGCCGTTCAACTCAAGTTCATGAGCCTTTAGTTGAGACATCAGAGTTAAATTATCGGTGTTTGCAAGATTTATTGTTGCTCTAAGTATTGATGTGATGATCTTCCATCTTTCAGGTAGACCTCTCAAGATTTTCAGGCACACTTCTTTCTGTGGATATGTGTGTCCAAGTTGTTGTAGTTCACTGATGATGCTTGAGAATCTGTTATCCATTTGATCAATGGATTCACCAGTCTTAATTTTAAGGTTCTCAAATTTCTGTTTTGCAACAGATAATTTGTTTTCCATGACTGCTTCTGATCCTTCATTAATCAGTGCTAATTTATCCCACATCTCCTTTGTTGTTTTTCAATCTTTGATCCTCATGAACATATTACTATCCAGTGTCTTCAAGATCACGTCTTTTGCAACAAAATCTAGATTTGCTTTTCTTTTGTCATCCTTGGTCCAATCTTTCTTGAGTTTGTCTATCTCATTTCCTTGATCTGCTCTTATATGGTTATCACAGTTGTGATCATGATTAGGCCATCATTTATTACATCCATCATCTCCTCATGAGTTGCTGCAATATGAGACAACATCCTTATTTTATATTCATCAAAATTATTAAGATTGAATACAGGTACCTTTGACATGAAATTTGAGGAATCCATGAGTACAAATAAGAGATATATTTAGAAAGCACAAATTTGAAAACTACTTTGAAAATATATGATCTCCTTGTTACCAGAAATTAGATCTGAACAGGTTCTGATACTAGGAACACTGCTCTGCTACCAATTGTTGGTCCCAGAGAAAGGTAAAACTATAGTCAGGGGGTGAATGACTATAGTGGAGTTTCAAAAACATCTCTTATATTTAAAAGCTTTTGGGTAGCGGATAAGTCCCTTCTTTAAAAGTCGGTTCAAATTAGAGTATGCAATCACAAATATAGTATGCAATGAAATAAAGTGCTGTAATGTAAATTGTTGAAAGTAAATAGACACAAAGGTTTATAGTGGTTCAGGGTGCTGTAATCCCTTAATCCACTCTTCTCTTGTGATGATTGGAGGAATTCACTATTGTTTTCACAGATACAATAGTTAGATTATCCTTGGCTACACAAGCTTCATAATCTTCAAGATTATCACCACTGCTACCAAAGCTTGGTGACTCGACTCACTCTATCACTTGCTCCTTGAGAACAAATCTTTCAAAGAAACTATCACAAAGGTTACAAATCCTTCTCAGATTCCTCTGATTCAATTTCTTCAGTTGATATGAATTGGATTCACAGACTTGATATCAATCTCAGTGCTTGATGTGGAATTTGAGTTCTGATTGCTGAGTTGATCTCTTGATGTTTCTTTTAGGTTCAGAGAAGGCTTTTAAAATTGACAGAGTTTCTGCTTGTTTCTTATCAGTTCAATCGTTGTTTTTCCTGTCAGTCAATGCCTCCTATTTATAGCCTAGATAATCCTTGATTTGAATTTCCGTCCGTTGGCTATTTAATGTGGGGAATAATCCTTGTTTTAATTATTGATTCTCCCTCAATTATATTCTCCTTGATTTCAGTGATCGGATTTTTCCTCAAACGTCTATCAGAAAATCCGTCCTTGATTGATCCTCAATTGATTGTGCATTTAATGCTTGATCTTCATTTCTTCAAAATCTGAACAAGTAACGTTTACTTGGCCGTTCCCTAAACGGTTAAATGATCCTTCTGACTTGGCTGTTTGGTTCTTCCTTTACTGCTTTGTCTTTACACATCTGATAGTCAGTTCACTCTGCCGGTTTACTGCTTTCTTTGATTTTACAAGACTCCTTATACTTCACTGATCCTTAATTTGGGTGAGATCAATGTACACCAAATTTGACAATGTATTCCATCATTTGAATTATAACCTAGACTTATCCAAGGTCATCACAGACTTCCCTGGTTATAAGTCAGACCATACTGTTTTCATGCTTCTCTGCTGGTACTTGGCTGGCTTCACTCAGCTGGATTTCTGTTTTACTTCGCCATCCTACCAACTAGTACAATACTTGTCTGACTCAACTTATACAACATGTCAGACTCTAAGTAAAGTCTTGTACGGAGATTTCTAACTTATTTCAGGCTTGCTATAACAGTTAGTATGGCCATCATCAAAACATAATAAAAATGTTCCTAACACTTTGCCCGTGCACAAGTCTACCTCTGCTTCAAGACTTAACCTTCATATCCAAGGCTTCCACACTATCTCTTTCTGGCTTTATTTCTTCACTACGCAATACAGAAGTACCAACTTCCGCGAGTGTCTTGTTGTGGTCCCTCTCCTCGTGTTCTCTAAGCAGTACTCTCATAAACTCGTGCTCATAGGTTTCTACAAGGTCCTTTCGATGCTTATACCTCTCATCCTTTATCTCTACAAATATCACGTCTTCAGAACCATAGGTTGTCATGCAGTGTTCAGGCCTATTGTCTAGGGGCTCTAGGATCTTAACAGTTACGGCATCATTGTTCAACCTTAGAGTGATTTCCCTGTTATCATAATCCATGATAGCTCGGCTGCTTGCTAAGATAGGCAATCCTAAGAAAACTGGCACACTAGGGTCTTCTGGTACATCTAGGACTATGAAATCTCTATGGAACGTGAATCCTCCTGCCTTGATTTTGCAATCCTTTAGCAAACTGGATGGCATATCTCGGGTACGATCGACAAATGTCATGGACCGTGTTTGGACCAAGGTCACCTGAATCTTTGATTTCTGACAGAGTGAAAAGGGAATAATATTGCAACTCAAACCAGAGTCGCAGAGTCCTAATCCTACAGATACACCGTTAATCGCTATCAGGAGTCGAAACGTCCCTGGGTCTCCTAGCTTGACTATTGTATCCGAGTCCGGGTAATCCTCAGGCTCGGCAAACAAAGTATCAAGGTCCTCTTCAGGATCATCGGAATTATAATCAGAAGATGTCAATTAACTCAATAGGAAACTCACCTGGGTGATAAGTTCCATACTCCTTCAGGTTCTCTATGGCTTCATGTTTGAGTGCTTCTTTTTCCACTTCCACTCGCTTCTTATCTGCTTCATACTACTCTCTAACCTTTGAACCTGGATACATGAAGATTGGTTTGATATTCAATACTTTTCAAGGCATAGTGCTTGACTCGTTTTTCTTTCCCAACCCTTGCTGAATAATTCTCCGAAGTGTCCTGTAATTCCTGCTAAAAGATAAAACGAAAATAAACAAAACGGTTCGCAACTTTTGCCTCAGTTGGGTTCAGACCTAACTGTGCGGACCTACTAACTAAAACTAATAGGGATATACACAGAATCAAAGAGGTTGTCAGAATTTGATTTTTTGGCCCGTGGTTAATCGGGGGTGTTGGAAATAAAATTTATGTTTTGATGATAATTCATCTTATTTGTTAAAATATTATCTTAACCCCATTGATGAAGTGCTGAAGCTAGCTGTTATAGTGGAAAGCTAAAGGATGTCTAGAACTGAATGTATAAGTTTTTGCTAGAGTCTGATATTTGTATAAGTTACATCAGACAAGCACTGTAATTGTTAGTGTGTCGTAAAACTGAAAACTGGAAATCAATTAGAAAACTGGAAATCATCAAGACAAGCAAACTGACTTAGAATACACCTACTTGAAACTGAAGAAGGTAAGTTCGCTGAGAGTTACAAACTCAGTTGGCTTATCTAAAAGAATGAAGAACTGAGGGTTCAAACTCAGTTATTGAAGAATGAAGAACAGAGGGTTCAAACTCAGTTATTGAAGAATGAAGAACTGAGGGTTCAAACTCGATTATGAAGATTACAAGTCAAGATCAGTAAAGTTGGACTTGTGCAAGATTGTGGTGACTCGAATCGACTTTATGGATCTTGTATGAAGACCTAAGAATCATAAGGACAATGAATTCTTAGATGATAAATGTATCATGGTGTACTGATTAAGTCAATTATAATCGATGAAAAGCGAGTATCTTGATATTTGAAGAAGAGTAAAATCTCAGTTAATGCTCCAAGTCAGTTAGGAAACTGACAAAAGAAAAACTCAGTTTTATAAGTCAGCCATCCAACAAACTGAAAGTACAATCGAACGTTGTAAAGAAAGCAATTTCATTGGATAAGTTACTGACACAGCAGGAACGGTCAGAAAATATAGCCGTTGCAAGATAGACGTTGATACAATTCAAATCGAAGCCAGATGAACGTTGGACTTCACACTATAAATAGAAGACTTTGCACCAACAACAAAGATATAGAACAGAGCATATACAAGAATCAACATGCAATTTGTGCATTAGTCTACTCTATTCGAATTTCTATCATCTCTGAACTATAACAAGATCATATCTATTATTTCTTCAAGTGTTCAAGCTACAAAGAATTTATCAAGAATTCAACACTCTAAAGAACCACAAACAAGAATCAACTTATTGATTCTCAGCCCAACCTTGATTCTAATTCAAAGGTTTTAGACTGTGAAGCAAACCGGGAAGGTTTCGCCACGGACAGTTGTGACAAGCAGTCGGGTAGACTGTGTTTGTGGTGGTAGTTGGTGAAGAGGCAATCCTACCCTCTAAGGACCAGTGGTTCAAGCATTTGAAGAGCAGCAATTCTACCTGTTCTATAATTGTTTAGATAGTGAAGCTAGGGATTAGCCAAGGACTATTGTTTAGGACTTTTTGTAACAGTTCACCTCAAGATGTTCTAGTGGAATTTTCCTCCGCACCACAGGGGAAGAGAGGACGTATAGGATTACACCACATGGAACCTCTATAACATCCTTCTTATTTACTTTACGCATTTACTTATTTATTTAGCATTTACTTACAGCATTGTGATACTTGATTGTTATACATCTCACAGTCACAACTGACATTCACTAGAATTCAATTCACAACACTCAGTTTTCACAACAGAATAACAAGATCAATAAAAAGGCTAAAATCATATCCGCTGCCGGTTGACTCAGTTTCGGCTTAAGTCAGTTTGAATTAATCTCACCTTTGTCAGCTCAACTCCACACAATTTTTAAATCTATTTTTTGGTGACAAGTTTATTCACCCCCCTCTAAACTTGTGTCAGCCTTTTCAAGGGACCAACAATTGGTATCGGAGCAGTGTTTCTTTAACAAGATATCATTTGCTCTTTATCTCCTCTAGTTATTCTTATTTGAAAGCTCAGTTCTTCAGTTAATCTACTGTCAGTCTTCACTCACTCACAATGGATAACAATCAATATGCAAGACAAATGCTTATGTGCAACATGGACAGATTTGAAGAATTCAAACGTCGTATGCAGGCATTTCTAGCAGCTACTCATGATGAAATGATGGATGTACTCACTGATGGACCAATCCAGATCACCTACATGCAAACTGAAGGTGAAAGACAAGTTCGAGTTCCAAAACCCAAATCTGAATGGACTAGTGATGATCGCAAGCGAAACAATCTCAACAATGTTGCCATGGACTTTATCCTCGTAACTCTTTGACAAAGAACATGTACTTGAAGGTGAAAGAATGCACAACCGCCAAAGAAATGTGGGACAAACTTGATTAGTTTGTGAAGGAGCAGATTCAATCAAGGAAAATAAAATTTCCGTTGCAAAACAAAAGTTTGAGAATTTCAAGATGAAATCTAGAGAAACCATTGACCAAATGGAGACAAGATTCAGTGCTATCATGGATGAACTAGATCTACTTAAGATTGAATACTCAAAGAAAGTCATCAACACTAGAATATTGAAGGCATTACCAATGTGCTGGAAAATGAAGGTCACTGCTATGGAAGAATCCAGGAGACTGGATGTGGAAGATTCATTCAAGATCTTTTCAGATCTGAAAGCTTATGAATTCAGTGAAGATTTCACAACCACAGCTGCAATAATCAAAGCTCTGGAAGAACCAAAGACCACAGCACTTGCAGTAGCATCAAATGAAACTCAAGAAAACTCATCCAACAATCTTCATGAATTGGATGAAATGGAAGAACAAATGGCTCTAATGATGAACAGAATTCGAAGAATGAAAAGTGGACACCCAGTCACTCAAAAGTTCATCAAAAGGACTCCTGAGAAAAGAAAAGACGATGAATACCTCTGTTTCAACTGCAAGAAACCAGGACATTATAAAGCTGAATGTCCAGAACTGATCAAGAAGACACCACCAAGAAGAGTTGGTAGAAGAGCACTCCTTGCTGGAGATGAATCAGATTATGAAGCAGGTAGTGAAAGATTATCAGACGACACAGCTTTAATGGCACACATGGAAGATCCAAATGAGGTATGTGAATCAAACTCTAAATACTCTTCAGCTCAAATTTCCATGATGAATGCATGTTCTTCGACTGCTGACTCCAATACAAAAAATCTAGAATTAGAAGAAACTATTGACGAATTGATGAATCAGCTAGCAACCATACAAGCTGGTTATGAATCAATCAAAGCTGAGAAAGAAAGCCTAATTCTTGAAGTTGAAAGATTGAAGTCTGAACTAAAAATGTTGAAACTGACTAAAACTGATAAAGAAAAGATTCAAAGATCACTCATCTGATTAGCGGAAGAAGAATCGAATCGTTTGCTCAATCAAGTTCAATTACTGGATTCAAATCAGGAAAACCATATGGAGACAAAACTGGCTTAGGATTTGATACACAGCAATCTTCAAAGAATGGAACTAGCAAAGCCGCTGGGTTGAGTACCAAAAATGGTATTAAGTTTGTAGTTGGGCAACTTCCACAAACTGAGAAAATTGCTGAACCAGTAAAGCCAGTATCACACAGGATAAATCAGTTTTCTAAGAAGACAACTGCATCTACCAACAAAGCTAAATCAAATGGTAGATCAGCTGTACTCAATGGAAACCGAAACGGCAAATCAACTGCCAGATCCACAAAAACCAATGAAGTCAGGAACCAGAAAAATTACAATCAAAACAAATCCAAGAATGTCAATCATTCAAAGATTCACACATTCAGGGGGAAAGGAAGGTTATATCCCACTGATGATGATTGGAATTTTACTGAGTTTGTTAATGAAGCTGATAATAACAATCATTCCAGACCAAAAACTTATCACAAGTTTCAGTCCAAAACTCAGCAGAGGACTAATATCAGTTCTCAGCATAAGTCACAGTACAAAGGTCATTCCAGACCTCAGTACAGGAGGAATGATGGTTATCACTCTAGCTTTAATAACAGAAATCAACATGGAAACAAATTTCAGTCAGAAGATCTGAGAAATCATATAAATAAGACACAGGCCAAACATAGATGCTATGGGAGTGTGGCTTACATATATGAAAACAAGTGCAACAATATCCAAAGAATCCCAAAAGGATATATTCCCAGAGTTGTACTGACAACTGACCCCCATGGACCCAAACTGAGTTGGGTACCTAAAAATTTCTTATTTTCATTGCAGGATATATGGTACTTTGACAGTGGTTGCTCTAGACACATGACAAAGAGCAAAGACTGTCTCAGTAATTTTATTGCAAAGGATGGACCAAAAGTCAATTTTGGAAGTAAAGATAAACCAGGTTACACCAGAGGTTTCGGTACCTTAATCAGAAATGGACTTACAATCAAGAATGTATCCTATGTAGAAGGACTACACTACAATCTACTCAGCACAAGTTAATTTTGTGATATGGGATACAAAGTTACTTTTGATAAAGAATTCTGTGTTGTCATCAGCGAATCAGCTTATCAAGTTGTCCTAGCCGGAAGAAGAAAGGAAAACATGTATGTGGTAGATTGGACAACTGCCGTTGCTGAAACTTGTTTGCTCGTGCATACCAAATCAGAAATCAATTGGCTATGGCACAAGAAACTGAGTCATCTCAATTTTGATGACATCAACACACTTGTTAAGAAGCAGCTAGTCATTGGACTACTAGAGATATCATATATGAAGGACAACTTATGTGATGCATGTCAACAAGGAAAACAAACAAAAGCAAGTTTCAAGACTAAGTCTCAGCATTCAACAACCAGACATCTAGAATTGCTACACATGGATTTATTTGGACCTATTACACCAATTAGTATCAGTGGAAAGAAGTATACATTGGTGGTAGTAGATGATTTTTCAAGATATACTTGGGTAATCTTTCTAACCAAGAAAAGTGAAACCAAGCAAAAGCTCACGTAACTTCTCAAGAGACTTTTAATCATAAAGGAGTTTTGGTTGTGAAGATAAGTGGACGTGGCCTTTTCTAGTGCTAATACTAGTCCTTAACCGATGAGTGTATCGGGTCAAAGCAGTAGTGCTAGTATGGTGAGTCGAGTGTCGAATCCTCGTGGAAACGTGGGAATTCTTTTAAGTGTGGTTAAACACCAAAGAGTCAATTATTAACTCGATCTAAACCGCAATTTTATAACACAGATCACTACTATTCTACTTAACATAAAATAAATGCGTAATTTAAAAATTATTCTAATATAATATATATAGATATATAAATATATATAGATATACATAAATTGCAAAATATATATATAGATATAAATATATATAGATACCAATATATAGTTTAGTTAAGTTTATAGAACTAGCCAAAGTTTATATAATTGATTTATACGATCTTTTTAGTGAACAGAATGCGCTCGATCTTTCCTTTTATATTAGGTCCAATTGAGTAAATGAAACGGTGCACTCCTGAAGTTAACAATTCCTCCTCACACGAGCGTATGAAATTGTCATATGTCATTGTCATCAGTTCAATATCCACAACTGCCCCATGCTAATCTCAGTTAGTCTGAACAGGTACCGAGTACAAATCTACCCCGGATAAAAGAGGTTATTCCATTTGTCAGATGGCCGATGTTATTCAAAAGGCTCCGGTTGTCAAGCGGATCGATTTAAATTTCCGGTTTTAGTTTCAATTAAACTGTTGATTTTAACATTATTATGATCTCGAGCACAATTTTAATAAGATCTATCTTTCCCAAGACAAATCCGCCTCGGGTAGAAATAGGATTCGTAGTCATGCTTTAAATGCGCCAATTTTACCTCCGCTTTTTTTCTATCTTTTATCTCATATCCTAACTTCTCTGATCAGTTCATCGTTAGGTTATATGGTGCGATTCATCTTGGTTAATTACGTCAATCCGAATATTATCAATACGTTATAGAGTAGAAAAAGATTCAATTAACTCAATTTTAGTCAATTTTACTTAGACATCATTCATTTACCGAAAAGATCGAAATAAAACGATTACATAACTTTGGCTAGTTATTAGATTTAGCCTAATAACATTATAAAAGCTAAAAAGATGAAAATAACAAACATAAACATAATTATTATAGAAATTACCCGATTACAATGGCGACTCGTAAATCGTCTTTTCGGACATTACAACGACTTCAAAGAACACCGAACTTCCGAGAATTTCCCGATACTACTTTATTTATGGCATAAGGCCTATATACATACATACTACTACTAAGAAAAAGAGTTAAAGAAAATATATTGGTACCCCTTTATGTGTCTGCAAGGCTGCTCCTCTTATAAGCAGAATTTCCAGGGCCGGATCGATCCGAGAAAGGGCCGGATCGATCCGGGAATAAAAAACATTATCCCCAGGATATTCTCTGCAGGACCACATGCTGGATAATCATTATGTTTCTAACTGACAAGCCGGATCGATCCGACATAAATCCGGATTGATCCGGGTAGCTTTTTATTCCATAACTTGATCTGAAACTTGATAAAATCATAACTTGAGCTCTGGATCTCCAAATGACATAATTCAAGAAGCGTTGGAAAGCTCTTGAAAAGATATATAACTTCCATGAAGGACTCTTCTTCACAAAATTCCTTTTTGATGGGCCATTTGTTCGTCGAAAATATAATTCGATAATAGTGTCACGAACCATTGATCCACTTGAACTTTAAATCTCGTGGCACTTCCTTACTTCCTTCAAAAGATACGATTTTACTTCAAAAAGTGTTGTCACTCGAGGTCTTGGTTTACCTAAGATCTGCAAATAAAATACCAAAAATACCCCACGTAAATCTGACACGACACTCCGGTTATTAACCCGGTACAAAATTCATAACTTTTCATCACTTTTACTAGATTTTTATAGTATTTAGATTTATTCATAACTATTAATATCTTATAAGATTATCGTTATAATTTCTTATATTTTATATAAAAAGAGTCGAAAACATCGTAATTTTTATCATATAAATGTTATACATCAACTACTCCCCACTTAGCTCTTTGATCGTCCTCGAGCAAAATAAGCGGTAATATATAAAAATTACAATAAAAATGATATACGTGGTAGATTAAATTTCAAATTAGTAAAATATCATTTCAATATTATAAACATATTAATTATATCTTTTTTAGAAATTAACAAGATAAAAAGTGTAGATAACTTAGATAAATTATTTATCAACTATTATTCAAATGAAATTCTGCATAATCTACTTAAATATAATTAAAATTCTAGAATCATTCTCCTATCTCAACTTATATGAAATACTTGGAATTAAGGACTAAGTCAAATAGTCAATAAAATGGCTTATACTTTTTAGGCTCAGGATGTTGGTCAATCGAAAGGATAGAAAAGAAAAATCAAAAGAGAAAGAAGCAAGTCGTACGTACTTACACCTTTATAATTTTGATCAAAAATACCTCGATTAATAACATTCTGAATTTTTTTTTTATGAGATTTAAGAATTAAAAGCGTGCATGTGTGTAGAAAATCAAACATACAAGCATTGCTTCATCAAGATTAATCGGAGTAATACTCTTTCGATCGAAAATTACAAGTCCGGTTTCCTTAAACTTGTAACCATTCTTGAGATCTTTTGATTCAACTTTTTATCGGGAGCTTTTAAACCTCATAGTGATATAGGACATTTCGAGATAATACCCTACTGCACTCAAATCATTGGGAGCTACTACCGATATTTTTAGTTGTTGATCAAAGATAAGAAAGATACCTGGTATTTGATTAATTCTGTGTAAATATGGTGCTTCGTTCTTAATTCCTTTATAGAATATTAACATATCCGAACGTATTACCAAAATCGACTATCTTGCAAGCGTCATGAGGTAAGATCGAATATACTAATACTTATCTAATTTTTAATCTCAAAGATACACCATTCTTAACTTTTGTGTCATCATCTCCTTTCATAAGACGCATACAAACTCGTGGGATTTTAGGAAATGTAGACAAAAATAGGCTAAGTGGTAGGTTATAATCAAAAAAGGCTATTTCGAGTGCGGTCTTGATCACTCTAATCAAGGCTGAGGTAGAAAAATTAAAAATTAATTTAGGTAAGCTATTTGGCTATATTTTATATTTATGGTGCCAAAAAAAAAATTCGTCATCCCTAGTCTAATTCCAAATTCATATTTTGTTTTGAAAAGAAAATTATTCTAAAATTTTATTATAGATATAAGTATATTTACTAAATTTCATAAGAAAATTACTTGATAATATTTATGTATAGTTACATATACTTAAAATCTTATAAAAATCTAAAATTGGCATATAATATAATTATAATATATCTAATTTACTTTACTTAATTAAAATTTATTCTTACCAATTTATATTATTTTTATTCATATTAATTATATACTATCTACTTATTTTTATTCAAGAAAAATTAAACTAAGTATTAAGCACTTAAATATAAATTTATATGAGAAAATTTTAATTTTTATTTACTAACTTACTTCTACTCCCCACTTACGAAATGGCATCGTCCCGATGTTCAGTGAGTAACAAAAGGTAGGTTTGAAAGAAAAAATTAAAATTTTATACGATTTTGATTTTTTATTATTTTTCTCAACATATATTATTTTAATTAAAGAAAATGACATATATATTAAACATTAAGAAAACTATTACAAACTTTAAAGAAAACTTAATTAAAAAGCGATTAAACAACTAACTTAATCGAGTACTAACTTAACAACAACAACTTTTAACCGATTTCCAACAACTCATCAAACCATAGATGAACATCCGGGAGTATCTACCGGAAGTAGTCCCAACTGAGAATCACGAGATGGAAAAATCTCGTCTGTAGTAAACTCAGGCACGTGATTCATTTGGACACAAAGTTGAGAGATTACCCAGGCAAACGGTAGTGGTCTTCCCCTATTACGCCTCTCAACTGCAAAATTAATTGCCGTTTTGACCATCAAAATCCCCCAATCAATGTATGCCCCACGGTCGCGCATACAACAAAGAGATCTCATCATCCGTAACCCTAAAAAATCTCTAGTTGGATAGACCCGGGAATTAATGAAGCGTTTCCACGCCCTCAGATGAGGGGGTAAAACCAGAGTCGAAGAATCATAGTTATGATCAAACAATGGAAACACATATTGAAAGGCTTCTGCAGTACGATTTACAACATTGTAAGCATTTCCGAGTTCCCAAAGAAACTCGTAGTGTGGGTTTTGCTCAAAAGTACATGGTGGAATTTGAAAGATCTGATTTATGATAACTGGAGAAAATGAAATAATGATGCCCCTAACTGTAATAAGATGAGACTAGGCTGTTGTTGTTATCTCAGTAAGAGACGCATAAAAATCTCTGACAATTGAAATGTTAATTCTACCTCTAGGAGTCCTAATCAGCTTTTTCCATCTGCAACCTCGGATTAGATTTCGTCCCCACTGATCAATTTTTTCTGTATTTAAGCCTTTCTCCATCAGAATAGGAGAATGGACGAAATTTAGACGTCTCGGAACGTCATTATGAAAACACGAGGCATGGCTTTCGGGAACCACACCATCAGGTGTATGTGGTTCGTAACTATTAATCGAGGGAGAGGAGTGGTTAGACATTATTTTATTCAGATACAAAAAGTAAACAGATAGAAGTAAAAAAAGAATGAGCAAAGTTAAAGGCTGCAGCTCCTTCCTTTTATAGAAATACATATATCAAGTAAAAGCAGGAAAGATCTCCTTTTTTGGCGTTTTTGTACTTACCGGATCGATCCGAGAAAGGGCCGGATCGATCCGGCCTCTCAACTTGCAATCCTGTCAGGTCGGCATACTCACACCGGATCGATCCGGGGTTAGGTCGGATCGATCCGGAAACTTACTATTCACGGACAGAGTTGTTTTTGCTTGTAAAATGCCTAGATTTTTCTAGGTGATATGTTTTCTCCTTAACTTTGGTTCATTTTTATTATGTTATAACGATAAATTTTACTACACGGTGTGTACTAACATAAAACGAGAGTAAAATAAAATTCTACGAAGATCGTATTAAAATAAAATCTTACCAAAATAATAAAATCAAAGTAACCTAAAATTGTACGAAAATGAAGTAACATGAAATCGTACGAAAAATAAATTGTTTCAATGTCAATAATCATAAAATGTTTGAAATCAATCCTCTTCATCACTCATCTCGACGTGGCTTGAACTTGGCATGGCTTGAGAACTGGCCGGATCATAAGTCGATTCTTGGAATGGATCTTGAAAATATGTTGACATCCGAACCGAGCTATCTAATCCCATCGAGCTCATCTCTCTCGTGACATCAGAAAAAGTGCTTCCCCATCCCGTCGTGGTATGGCTAAATGATCCAAATCCTGTCCAATCAGATGTCGCAGCTGCCGTAGTACCTGTCGAAAAATCCCCTATACCACTAGTTTGAAATCCAAAAGAATGTGGCATTTGTTGGAAGTCTGAGCGAGGTGGCATTGGTGGAATAAAGTCGGGCAATGTATAAGGCTGGGATTGGCACTGCGGAATATCCATCTCGGCATAGGTAGGGTTTTGCAGTATATTCATTTGATATATACCTCGCATGCCTTGACGTAAATCTTCAGACCACTGCAATTTCTTTCCGCAAAAACAGCCATATTGACATTGGCACGATGAACATCATAGGCCATGGATTGAAACATGTCGTATGTGATGGTATTTGGAAGTTGAGTTTGAGTTTGACTAGATGAAGGAGGGGCGTGAGTGGATTGAGAAACATGTGGAGTAATTTGAGGTCGTTGGCGGTTAGGGTCCATAAAATCTATTCTTCCTGCCGGCCTAAGTGGTAAACTAGGACCTATAAGCATGTCATCAACTACCATCAAATTATCATTTGGAAGCTCGGGGACACCTATCTGGCGACACAAGGAAGAAATAAAACAAGGAAAAGGCATGTGATTGCCTGGTTTAGCAGTTGAAACAAATTCCTTGGCCCTTCTATACATAACCCTGCCTACATCCACAGGTATATCATTGACCATAGTCCAAGCAATACATAGATCCTCTTTACCAAAAGATGTCAAATGACGAGAAGGGTAAAGAGTCGAACTGATGAAACGTTTAATAGCTCTCATATCCCGTATACATTTTCCATAGGAAAACCTGTTTTCATGCCAAACAGCCGTGGGATCTAACTCTTGCTGTGCTGTCGAGACTATAAAGTCAAAATCTGCTGGCTCATCTAAATTCCATACCGTATAATAATCCTCATTCTCTGGTATATCAGGGACACCATAAATAGCATTTATAATCTGAGGATTAAACGGTACCGTCCTAGTTCTTAGATTGACAGAGGTTAACTCACCACCTTCTGTAGCATTATGAGTTGCTACCAAAGAATAAAATTCAGCTACTAAGGTTGTGTTAATTTCACCCGACCTTAAACTAGCTAACTCCAACCACTGTCGCCTTTCGAAAATCTCTTTTACCTCCCTTCCCAATTCCGTGAAATCCAAACCCCTCTCTATTGCTGTTAGGAACATTTTATTATGTTTTGATGATGGCCATACCATTTATTATAGCAAGCACTGAAATAAGTTAGAATTCTCTCTGTATAAGTGTTTACTTAGAGTCCGACATGTTGTATAAGTTGAGTCGACAAGTATTGTACTAGTTGGTAGGACGGCAAAGTGAAAGCAGACATTCGGCAGAGTGAAGCCACCAAGCACCAAGCAGAGATACAGAGAAGGGATTATGATCGACTTATAACCAAGGAAGTCCGTGATGACCTTGGATAAGTCTAAGTTATGTTTCAAGTGATGAAACTCAATATTCCAATATGGTGTACACCGATCTCACCCAAATCAAGGATCGGTGAAGTATAAAGATTCTCCGAAACTAAAGCAAAGAAGAAAAGCAGTTGAATCGGCCGAGTACACCGGGTCGCCGGCAAAGAGAAAACAAAACGGCGAAGAAAGAACTAATGGCTAAGTCGAGGCTCACTCCACCGCTCTACTGACGGTGAAGAGACACTTACAAGATCGATTTAATATACATTGAGATTCAGCAGATCATGCATTAAATGCACAATCATTAAAGGATCAATCAAGGACGGATTTTCGCTATACATTTGAAAGAAGAATCCGATCATCGAAATCAAGGAGAATACAATTAAGGGAATCAAGAATGAAATCAAGGATTATTCCTCATTAATATAGCCAACGGACGGAATTTCAAAATCAAGGCTATTCAAGGCTATAAATAGAAGGCATTGACAGAAAAAGAAGATAACGATTTAGAAAAAAAAAGGAAAGCAGAAACTCTGTCAATTAGAAAAGCCTTCTCTCTGAACTTACAAGGATACATCTAGCGATCAACTCAAATATCAGAACTACAAAGTCATATTAAGAATTGAGATTGATCAAGCAAGTGCGTGAATCACATTCACATCAAATCGAAGCAAATCGAATCGAGGCAACTCGAGAAGGAGTTGAAACTGTGATAGTTTGTTGAAGGATTTTGATCTCAGGCCGAGCAAAGCAAAAGGAAGATCGAATCATCAAGGCACATTGCGATCAAGGAGTGATAGTCTTGTAGATTATGAAGCTTGGGAAGCCAAGGACAATCATCATTGTTGTATCTGTGAAAACAATAGTGAATTCCTCCGATCATCACAGGAGAAGAGTGGATTAAGGGATTACACCACCCTGAACCACTATAAGCCTTGTGTCAATTTAATTCTCGCAATTTACTTTACAAAGACTTATTTAATTTGCCTACATCATAACACATATCTGTGATTGTCTAAATGATTTGAAAACAACATAGTAAGAAGGGACTTATCCGCTGCCCAAAAGCTTTTAAAACACAAGAAAAGTTTTTGAAACTCCACTATAGTCATTCACCCCCTCTCGACTATAGTTTCACCCTTCTCTGGGACCAACAATTGCAACTAAACACTTTCCAAATTTATTTTTCAACGCCTTCTTAGCTGCAGCAGACGCGGTTCTTTCAAAACTAACAGCCAATTCTTCTTCTGTTAAAGGCCTAGTTTCTATAACTGGGATTTGGGTAGGGATATGCGGCTTACGTTTTTTACTGGCTTTTGATGACTCGGCCATTCTACGATAGTGACACAATAACAAAACAACAAAAGAAACAACACAAAACAACACAAATGAGTAACAAAATAATTGAAATTAAAATAAAAAATTGCTAAAACAAAATAAATGACTACAATGGTACCTTATAATGCTTAAAAGGTTGAAAAGTTGGCCGGAAAAGTTGAATATCACCGGAGTGAAAGTCGAAGTTTTTCTTTGAAAATTTCTTCAATTTAAACAAGAATTTGAAGAGAATAGAGGAAAATGAGAAGAGTATAAGGATTGGGGTGATGTGAGAGTGAATTTTAGTGATGATTTTGGAAAAAAAATCGAGGGGAGAATGGGGAGGGGCGGCTGTTTTTTTTTTTCAGAAAAAATGGAAGAGGAAGAAGAAGGGAAGATCCCGTTCTTTTTTTAGGTTTTTTAGTTTCCGGATCGATCCGGGGTTAGGTCGGATCGATCCGACCAAATATTTTTTTTTTTTTTTTTTGAAAAACTTTATAAAACTTAATAAATAAAAAATTTATAAACCCTTAATAAAACTTCTACAAAATTTAAATAAAACTTTTTATAAAAACTTTATAAAACTTTTAAGTAATTTCATAAAGATCCTATTTATAAAATTTTCAAAAGTTATATAAAAATTTTATAAATATTATAAAATTCATAAGTGGTCCTAATTCCATTATTTCTAAATCTTCCAGGGTTCTAACATAACGTTCTATCAACCTAACCTTAAGAAATGAGGCGTCGAATTTTCTCTTTGATCTCCATCGGGATTTTCGGATAACCACCTAATCGTTTCCTTCTTAACAACATTCAAACACTCATCCTGGGATTTGGTTGTGCTTTCCTACATTTCCCATCATGCTCACTTTTTCCACAGATTCGTGATCTCCTTAAAAACTTTGCCCTCTCTCTTTATAGAACTTCTCGATTTTCCATTACAAACTTCCTCAACTGATTGACGATACTGAGGTTTCACTCCTCCACGTGTCGCCTATCGGTTGGTCATCACACTGTGAGATAACGCCAGTATATTCATGTCGATGCCCAGGCTCGAGGCCAAGGCCATCATATCAAAGCCAGGCTACGACTATCGACTATCGAGTATCGAGCGTGTGTAGGACATTCGATCCGTGATCGCCTAGCAATGTAGGGCGGTGAGTCCCGAGTCGATCACCACAGTCGATAACGAGGATAGAGTCCGTGATCGCCTTACTAAGCCCATTAATAGCAATAGCTTGGGCAAGGGGTCAAGGCCCAATTAAGGGTAAAGGTGACAATAACATGTTTCGACTTAACCTTAGGGTTTAGGCAAGTGTTGTCATTATAAATACCCCATTCCAGAACTACGTGAAGGCTTGATTCCCGGAATTGAACAGATACGTAGGCAATTCAAGAGAGCATCTTGGACTCACCAGATACATAAAATCCACCCCTCATCCCTCTTTTTGGCATTAGGGTTCTTGTGTGTTCATCACTAGATTAAATAGGGCTCAAATCATTAAGGTGACTTAATTTGTCATCGTCATTGGCGCTTAGAATGAGGCCTTCTATTGATCGAATAACTCAAGAATACGATGCCTCCCAAGAAAATCGCATCCAAAACCGCATCCAGCGGTTGATCAAGGCTCCCTGGATGAGAACGAGCCAACCGATCCACGATATTCAAGGAGAAGAGGATCCAGCCTTGGATCTTGTTCAAAGACGATCCTCGGCAAAAACAAGGGAAAAGATCAAGCTTTGAACCCCTGTCAGAAACCCACCAACCGGAAAAGCAAGCTTTTTGCCCGAATATCGGACGCCTTGCGGATCGGTTGGCGAGGGGTGGACTTGGAGGTAATGTCGGGATAATCGCCGAGGCGATTACGGGCGCCGGCGAAGCGAGACGCCGCCCGTAAAGAAGCTATGGCGGAAGGCGGCGAGAGAAAGAAGTCGTGGACAAACCTAAAGCAGACTCTGGGAAGAAATAAGCGCATCATCTAGCTCGGTGGAAAGGAAGAGACGCGAGATCCACCAAAAACACCAGAGAGGGGACGATGACAGCGCTAGGGAGGAGTTGAATGCAATTTTGGGAAAGAATCAGGTGTCGTTGTGGCTCGAGTCTCCCTTCACGAATGAGATCGAGAGCTTTCCTAAACCCAAGGGGTTTAAGATACCGAAAATAGAACCTTATGATGGCACCACCGACCCGGAGGACCATCTCCATAGGTATCTATCGCAGATGAGGTTGGATGGAGCACCTGACGCAATGCGTTGTCGGGCATTCGAGACGCTACTTGTAGGTCGAGCAAGAGAATGGTTCACGAAGCTACGACCAGGGTCGATCTCCAGTTTTGCCATGCTCGCTCGAAAGTTCCGAGATGCGTTTATAGTCAACAAGAAGTTTCATCTGAGTGCCACGCACCTCATGAACGTGAGGCAGCAAAGAGATGAGACAGTGATGGAATATTTGAAGAGGTTTAATCTCGAGGCCATGCAGGTCAAGGACGTGGATGACCGACTTCTGATCACGTCATTCGTAGGGGGGCTGCGTAATACTAAGTTATACATGAAGTTGAGCAGAGACGTCCCCCATACCATGGACGAATGTGTCAATGTAGTACATCGATTCTGTCAAGGGGAAGAGGCAGTGCGACGGCACACCCAATCCGACTGGATGGAATCCAAGAAAGACACCCGAGGTCCGAACAGGAATCAGTCCAAGAGGCAGGATGTCGAGAGTAAGCCATCGCTTTGGGATCAGATCGACACGCCCACCTCGCACCGTGGGGCAAGAAGGACCCTTACGTGATAAGGACTTTATCCCGCTCAATCGACCTCGATCCGAGGTGTTGTCGATTATGCTCTCAAAAAATTTGGCGAAGAAACCGCCACCGTTGAAGAAACCTCGAGAAAAGAGGAATGCAAGTAAATACTGTGATTTTCACGAAGACATATGCCATACAACAGAGGACTGTATCGACCTGAAGAGAGATATCGACGTCTGCATTCAGGAAGGAAAGCTAGATGAAGTTGTTGACAGATCTCGATACGATGAGCCCAGAGGGCGTGGAGAATTCAAGAGGAAAAACTCAGATCAAGACAGAAACCGAGGTCGAGACGCCCAGAGACGAAGGGATCGGTCACCTCAGAGGAATCGATCCTCAGGTCGGGAAGGAAACAACAGAGATAACTTTGGTGGGACACGTATACGAAGAAAATCGACCGTAAATTATGTCAATACGATCTTTGGTCCGGATGAAAGTGATAAGGATCGGACCGGCGAAGAGCCACTAGTAGCTCGAGAGAGCGCAAGCGCTTTCGATTCACGGACGAAGTTGGATATGGCCCTCGAGATGATATCCCCAAGTCGAGGAGTCATAGCGAAGGGTTAGTTATTGAGGCAGTTATTAGCCGAGCCCGTGTATCGAGAGTCTGTATCGATAACGGGAGTGCAGTGAACATCATATATCACTCGGCGTTTCAAGCGATGAAGTTGAAAGAGAAGGATCTAGCCCCCATAGCGTCTCCCCTGTTCGGATTCACAGGGCAAGCAGTCCATCCCATGGGCTCGATAAAGTTACTCACGACAGTTGGAGATGGCGAGAAAGGAAGGACACTTGAATTAAGCTATGTGGTAGTCAAGGCTCCCTCTGCATACAATGTTATCCTAGGACGACTTGCGCTCTTTGACCTGCGTGCTATCATATCGACTTTCCATAATAGTATGAAGTTTCCCACGAGGAACGGTTCCCACGAAGTAAAAGAAGATGTTGAAGTCGCTCGGAGTTGTAACTCTGTAGTCATGAATGGGAAGATGGCGGTTCAACAAGTCTTAGTCGAGGAACTGATTCCAGAGGAAGAGGAGGAGAAGAGTTGGGTCTCCAGTGACGCAGTCGAAAACGTCCGACTCTGGGAAGGAGAGGACGATCAGTGTGTGCAGGTCGGAATTTGGATCCCCGAGAAAGAAAAACAGCTACTGGTCGAACTTTTAGTCGAGTTCAGAGACATCTTTGCCTGGAAAGCCACCGACATGCCAGGACTGTCTACCGACATTGCAGTTCACAAACTCGAAATTGACCAGGCTAAAAAGCCAGTCAAACAGAAGAAGAGAAATTTTGCGTCGGATCGACTTGAGGCAATCGAGGCGGAAGTCGGCAAGCTACTGGCAGCCAAGATAGTGAAAGAGGTATTCTATCCCGAATGGCTAGCTAACCCAGTATTAGTCAAGAAGCCCGATGGGAGTTGGCGCATGTGTGTAGACTTTACAGATTTGAACAAAGCATGCCCAAAAGACTCGTATCCGCTGCCCAAAATCGACAGGTTAGTAGATTCAACCATTGATTTTGAAGTTTTTGGTTTCTTAGATGCATATAAAGGATACCATCAGATCTTGATGGATCCTCGAGATGCGGAAAAAACAGCGTTTATCACGGAATTCGGCACCTTCTGCTATGTGACCATGCCATTCGGATTAAAGAATGCTGGGCCAACATACCAGAGGGCAGTCAACAAGATATTTACAAGACAAATTGGTAGATGTATGGAAGTTTATGTAGACGACTTGCTTATCAAGAGTCGATCTATAAGACAATACCTGGTCGATGCTCGAGAGGTCTTTGAGGTATTGAGAGGAGCACAGATGAGGCTAAACCCGAAGAAGTGTACTTTCGGAGTCAGGTCGGGTAAGTTCTTGGGCTACGTGATTTCGAAGGACGGGATTCGAGCAAACCCGGATAAAATTGATACATTGAAGAGCATGCCCGCACCACGAAATATCAAGGAAGTACAAAGGCTCACGGGTCGAATGGCAGCTCTCAACAGATTTCTATCGAGATCCATGCGGCGGCGCTACCCTTTTTCAAGATACTTCGAAAGGCCAGTCCTTTTCATTGGGATGATGAATGTCAGACAGCCTTTGAAGAGTTGAAAGCTTATTTATCAGAGTTACCTACCCTAACTTCACCTCGAGACGGGGAGAGGTTATTAGTGTATCTGGCAGTATGCGAAGAGGCAGTGAGCACGGTCCTAGTTCGAGAAGGGGTACATGGGCAAGTACCGATATATTTCGTCAGCAAAGCATTACATGGCCCCGAGGTCCGATACTCACCAGCCGAGAAGCTAGCATTATGTCTTGTTCATGCCTCGAGAAAGTTGAGGCCCTATTTTCAAGCTCATCCTATTGTGGTAGTCACTGACCAACCACTAAAGCAGATATTGGCAAAACCCGACACATCAGGTCGACTGGCGAAATGGGTGATAGAAATGGCCCAGTACGACATCGAGTTCGCACCTCGAACTGCGATAAAAGCACAGGCCTTGGCGGATTTTTTAGCTGAAGGGATCTCCGTCCAACTCGATCAAGAAAAGCGAGTCCGAAGAAAATGGACTCTTCAAGTCGATGGAGCATCGAGTAAGGAGGCGCAGAGAGAGTGGCTCCTTCCGGTAAGCCCAAAAGGCGAGGAATTCCCGCACGCCCTTCGATTCGACTTCAAAGCAACGAACAACGAGGCCGAGTCCGAGGCTATGATCACCGGGTTTAAAGCTCGCTTTGAAGTCGGGTGTCAAGATTTGTCGGTTTCTGATGACTCGCATGATTGGTGGTCAATCATGTGAAAAGGAGTATGAGGCTAAGGAAGAAACCATGAAGAATTACTTAGCAGTTGTCCAGAGCCTCATACCAAAGTTCAAAACGGTTCAATTCGAGCAGGTTCCCCAAAGTCGGAACAAGAGAGCCGATGCGCTCTCCAAGTTGGCCTCAAACTTCATGTCAAGTAAGAAGGTTCTAGTCGAGTTATTGACCGATAGGAGTTACATCGAGACAGAGGCCCAGCCGATTACTCAGCAGGCCACGTGGATGGACTCGATCGCTCTTTACCTCAAAGACGGAATACTACCAGCTGATAAGGTACAGTCTAGAAAAGTTCGACTACAGTCCACTCGATATGCGTTTTTCGATGACATCCTATATCGGAAGTCTTTTGTAAGCCCATGGTTAAGATGTGTATCTGAAACCGAAGGTGAATATCTCTTGGAAGAAATTCATAGAGGAGTATGTGGAAACCACTGCGGGGCTAGAATGTTAGCTCGAAAATGCAAGTTAGCTGGGTATTTTTGGCCGTCGATGCAACGAGATGCGAATAATCTTGTCCAAAAATGCAACACTTGTCAGATTCATGATAATATCTCCCATCAAAAAGCGCAAGATATGAATGTCATCTCGTCAGTATGGCCATTTGATCAGTGGGGAGTCGATATCATGGGACCCCTACCTCGAGCTCCGGGAAATCTTAAATATGTGGTCGTGGCTGTAGATTACTTCATGAAATGGGTCGAAGCTAAGGCTATACCCTACATCAAAGCTGCAACCATCAAAAAGTTCTTGTGGGTCGACATTTTGTGCAGGTATGGGATCCTAAGGCTCGATCTCGGATAACGGTACCCCGGTTCAAGATCGTAAAGTTAGAGAATGGTGCAATGAATACCATATCGACAAATGATTCACCTCGGTAGCTCATCCCACAGCAAACGGTCAAGTCGAGCAAACCAATCGACAGATCAAGCTGGGTCTGAAAAAGAGACTAGAGGCAGAAGGTCGAGATTGGGCGGTTCAACTTCCGAGCATCCTATGGTCATATAGGACAGCTCCTAATTCGTCCGACCGGGAGACTCCTTTTCTTTGGTATATGGGTGTGAAGCGGTGATTCCCGCCGAGATCGGAGTTCCCTCTCCTGAGTTCGGCCTACAATGTGGAGACAATGATCCCGAACTCCGACAAGAAAAAGACAATGTCGAAGAGCGAAGGAGATAGCCTCTCACTGTAATGGCAAGGTATAAAAGAAGATCTCTCAAGATTACAACTCGAGGGTCGTGCATCGATACTTCAAAGTCGGTGATTTGGTTCTAAGGAAGAATGAAGCAAGTTGACGAGGCGGCCGGAAAATTAACTTGAATTGGGAAGGACCTTATCGATCTCGAAGGTCCACCCCAAAGGGTCTTATCAACTTGCTCAAGGCGAGATGGAACTATCTGTTTTCTCGACATTGGCACGCCAACAACTGAGGAAGTATTATGTTTGAGATAAGCTTTACTTTGATGAACTTATTTACTTTTCACTTATGAATCTTGTAATAAGTCCATGAGACAATTTTATGAGTATTCTAATAAATTTGTATCTTTTCGAGATGCTTTCTGTGTTTGTTAGGATTTATAGCCAAAACAATACGGGTCCAATGTGACAGAAAATTTAAAGGCAAAACAATCGAAAACGATCAGAGAAATCCGCAGGTCGGACATCTCGATAAAGCCAAAGCAAAGTTAGCCTAATGGGCGACGAATGCAAAAGCATGAGAGGCGGTTCATGAGGTCGGACCAAGGGTCCAAGCTAAGAGCCGAACGAGCCCGAGAGCGCGCACAAGGCTAAAGCAAAGGACGGTTCGCATAGTCGGGCCACCTGTCCCAGTCGAAAGACGAAAAAGCCCGAGAGGCGAAAAAGGCCTGGACGAAGGGCGGTTCGCATAGTCGGACCACCTGTCCCAGTCGATGGTCGAAAGAGCCTAAATGGCAAAAAAGACTAAAACCAGGGGCAGTTCACAATAAAATGCTCAGCCTAAGGTCAAATAAGCCTAAGGGGAAAAAGACTAAGGCAAGCAAATCGATCTCAAGTGCAATAAGAACCAAGGGTTCATAATACACTTGGGGGGCAACACAGTATCAGCAACAGGCATAGCAACAAAAAAAAAAAGAATAGCGAGTAGCGAACAGAGCCAAGAGCTCGGCAAAGCGAGACTATGAAACATCAAGACAAACAAAGTAAAGTGAAGTCAAGAAAGATGTCAAAGTCAAATTCAAAGTAAAGTTAATACACGACAAGGCCAGGTCGAAAAGACCAGCCAAAGTTAAAATAAATATTGTTACAAAACTTCAAGTTTGAATCGCAAATCAACAGAAGATTTAAAAAGACAACGATCAGAGGTCGGCTTCCGGGGTCGGCTCAGTAGTGGCAGGGGTCGGATCAGCGGCGGTCGGATTGGCAGTAGGGGCAGACGAGGAAGGAGCATACTTTATAGCCAAGGACTCTCCCCGCTGAAACTCCCGAAGTATTGATCATACAGCTTCTCCGAGTCTGGATTGTAAAACATAGGCGTCTCGAGGGACGAGAAGTCGAATCCTGAGACGACAGCCTTCACTTGATCAACGGCCAGAGTGTAGCCGCCCATCATCGAGGCACGCATGATCACCTCCAAGTCGTCTTCAAGGTTTGTTGACTTGCGATACTCCATGATCGCGTCGACCTTAGCCTCTCGACCTGTGCGCGCGCTTGATCCAATTCAGCCTGTAGCGCATCTCGATCACGACGGGCCTTCCTAGCTTCATCATCCGCAGCCTTATGCCCTCTCTGTAGCATCTCATAGTCTTGAGCCAGCTTGAGCAGCTCCCTACCCTGATCATGCCTTTCCTCCTGCAGTCGGCCCAGCTCTTTCTCGGTAGTGGCCAGTTTTGTTTCAGCAGCCACCAACTTATCTTTAAGCTTCTCGAGCTCGATGACCGACTCGCGCTTCAACGAATTATATTGTTGCTCCACAGCAGAGAGTGCGGCGCTTTTTGCGATGTTGTCTTGGAGTAACCTGCCATTCTCCTTCTTGATCTCGTTCGCCGACTCTCCTGTTTTGGCCAGCCGTCGAGCAGCCTCCCGACCAACAAGGGTATGCTACAAAACAGAAGAACGAGTTAATAAATAAACAGGGCATGGGCCTCGAGGAAAACAAATATAAAAAGAAGGATCGACTTACGAGGCGATTCAAACTTCATGCAGAACATAAGACAAGTCTTTGTCATCCACACCGCGTAATCATCAAAACCAGTACCACACCGATTCCTCGACTCGGCAGAGGTCTCGGCCGACCTTCTTCCTCTTCGCTTCCGGCGCTCCTTTACCACCTCGGCAACAATCGGCCTCTTCTTAGTCCACGCCGCTTGCTCCTCGACATTAACTTCGACATTCGAAGTTAAATCGACAAGCTCCTCCTCGTCTTCATCTCGAAGAGAGCCAAATCGGACGGTTAGCTCGCCGGTGGTCGAGGGCACCTCAGTCGTTCCAGCTCCGGCAGACGACTCGATCGCAACAAAGTTTGTTCTGGGTGGAGGGACGCCCCCCTCTCGAGAAGAGGAAGGCATGCTGATCTCAGCCACTGGCAAGTCGGTAGTGGCCTGACCCTCGAGAGGTGGAGCAGCCACGACCGTCGACTCAGGAATGCGCTGGGGGTTGGTGACCTTGGAGAATTTGCCCACTGCAATACAGAAAAAAGACAAGTTAGTTCTAACCGACAAACAACAAGTTATCGACTCAGCAAACAATAAGCGTGTAAAAACAAGCAAATAAGTAAACATCCTACGGTTCTCGTGATCAGGGACATTAAGGCCTACGTATGGCATTGGCCCGGCCTCCCCAAGTGGGCCGGGTGTGATACAGAGACTCAGGTCTCGAGTACACACCTCGAAATTGTGTCCACTCAAGAGTCGAGCCTCGTGAGGAGCCGGTGCCTTCCCAAGCTTGTCTTGTTTCCTCTCTCGACCTCCACCGACCGATGTAGGGGTTATCCAAACCATGACGGAGAAAGAAGAATCGAGGCTTCCACTCCCCGTGAGAGAAAGGCCCTTAGTTATGAACTCATGTCGATTTGCTCTCCTCCGGAAGGAATACCATAACTTGTCGGGCGTGGTAGTAATCTTGTAGTAGTATCGAACACGGGCATCAAAAAGCAGACTGAGCCACTCGACATGCTATGATAAAACCCATCAGAGTTCTGACACCGTTCGGGGCAAGTTGGGAAACACTTATCTCATAATGATGAATGATGGCCAGAACGGCTGGACAGAGTGGAAACCTCAATCCACTCGCCAGTTGGTTCTCATAAACCGCACAGAATCCTTCTGGGGGCTCGTCGGCAAATATATGATTACCAGACGGAAGTCGAGCTTCGAGTGGGGGCTTGATATCATATTTTTGACAAACTTTAACGATTTCCTCAGGAGAAAGTGTACTCAGACACCCTTTCGCACCCTTTCCATCCATCCTAGTTACTAGCTTTTAGGTCGGGTTAGTGATGCGAGGGGGAAGTCGTGGGTTCGCCGGAATCCCGTCGGGGAAGATGATCGGAGGCAGCAGATACTGGAGTTTGGGATGGAGAAGGTGTATCGCTACCTCTATCAGATTCTGTGGCACTGCTACTACTATGTGACATAGATAAATCAAAAGGAAAGATGAACACTGAAAAAAGAAATAATCTTACTTGGTGTTTTGAATTTGGAGATTGTGAGAAGAAAATAGCAAGCAGGTTTGCAGCAGCGTCTAGCCTCTCTCCTTTTATATATGAAAGCAAAAGATTTGCAAATGATTTGAAGAGACGTGGGTGTTGGGGGTTATAACCCCTGGAAATCGCGACAATCAAGGCAGTGACGCGTCTTTTGCCGGATTCGAAGCGTTTTGTATGCCAGATATCGTGCCACGTGGTAACAGGCAGTTAAGGAAAACAAGTGGCGGGAAAAAGCCCGCCCAAACAAAACTCAACTCGAGGACGACTCATGTGACAGACTCGACCTCGGACAACGGGAGTCGCCTCCCTCAAGTCTGGGGGCTTATGACGATACAGGGTTTCACTCCCTCCACGTGTCGTCTATCGGTTGGTCATCACACTGTGAGATAATGCCAGTATATTCATGTCGATGCCCAGGCTCGAGGCCAAGGCCATCATATCAAAGCCAGGCTACGACTATCGACTATCGAGTATCGAGCAGTGTAGGACATTCAGTCCGCATCAGCTAGCAATGTAGGACAGTGAGTCCCAGAGTCGATCACCCCAGGTCGATAACGAGGATAGTCCGTGATCGCCTTACTAAGCCCATTAATAGCAATAGCTTGGGCAAGGGGTCAAGGCCCATTTAAGGGTAAAGGTGACAATAACATGCCGACTTAACCTTAGGGTTTAGGCAAGTGTTGTCATTATAAATACCCCATTCCAGAACTACGTAAGGCTTGATTCCCTGGAATTGAACAGATACGTAGGCAATTCAAGAGAGCATCTTGGACTCACGGCAAGATACATAAAATCCACCCCTCATCCCCTCTTTGGCATTAGGGTTCTTGTGTGTTCATCACTAGATTAAATTAGGCTCAAATCATTAAGGTGACTTAATTTGTCATCACATCGATCTCTCTCAACAATTGCTTGTTTTTCTCAAAACTCAAGCTTCTATTTTAAACGCGACATCTTTATCCGGCCTAATTTCAAAGCAAAATAAAAACTCCTATTCTATCTAAAAGACATCCAGGTTCTTTTACGTCTATCCGGTAAAAGACGAAACTAGTTTAAACATATAAACATGAGAAAAGTAGAAGAAAGATAAATAGCACACCGATAGTCGGTGATTTCAGGCTCCTCTCGCTTTCGGTTTTCATTTCTTCTTTTTCAATTTGTCTGGGATCAATCAAGTAGCATTACTTCTTCTTTCAAGTGTGATTCCTTCTCCTCCACAAATAACTTCACTCTGTGGCCATTGGCTATAAAAGTTGTATTTCCATCGCTTAGTTCAAACACTGCTCGATTTGTAAACCCTCGTTACTTTAAATGGACTGTCCATCTTGATTTAAGCTTACCTCGAAATAACTTTAAACGTGAATTGTACAAGAGCACTCGATCACCTACATGGAACTCACGACTATAGATTCTCTTATCGTGAAAAGATTTCGTGCATGCCTTGTAGATTCGAAGCGTTTTCATAAGAATCGAGACGAAATTCTTCTAGTTACGTCAATTGAAGCAATCTATGATCACCGATGACCTTAGGATCGAAAATCAGAAATTTAATAGCCCGTAAGGCTCGGTGTTCTAACTCAACTGGAAGATGACAAGACTTACCAAAGACTAGCTTATAGGGTGAACAACTAATTGGTGTTTTGAAAGCTGTTCTATATGCCCATAATGCATCATCTAATTTAACTGCCCAGTTTCTACGATTGAGTCCACTGTCTTTTCTACAATTCTTTTGATTTCTCTATTAGACACCTCTACCTGACCACTGGTTTGCGGATGATAGGGCGTTCCTAATTTATGTGTTACACCATATTTTTCAACTATCTTGGTAAATGGTCTATTACAAAAGTGTGATCCTCTATCACTAATGATTGCCCTCGGAATGCCATATCGGGTAAATATATTCTTTTTAAGGAATCGTATGACAACTTTGGTATCATTAGTGGGAAGAGCTGCAGCTTCTACCCATTTTGAAACATTATCTACCATTACTAAAATAAATCTTTTTCCAAAAGATATAGGGAATGGTCCCATGAAATCTATACCCCAAACATCAAATAACTCACATTCTAAAATAGGTTGCATAGGCATTTCATGTTTTTAGATACATTTCCCATTTTTGACAAGATTCACAAGATTTAACATACTTATAAGCATCTCTATATAGTGTAGGCCAATAAAACCACATTGTAAAACTTTAAAAGCGCTTTTCCAACCTCCATGATGACCTCCCCGCCTCACGATCATGACAAAATGATAAAACACTTAAAATTTCATTATCAGCACACATTTTTTGATTATCCCGTCCGAACATTTACGGAAAAGGTCCTGGTTCCTCCCAAGAATAAAATTTTAAGTCATAAAAGAACTCTTTTTCATTGCCAAGTCCAATGAGACGGAATATAATCACAAAGTTAAGTAATTAATGATATCTCCAAACCAAGGTGACATTTCCTTAGAAGGAATTCTATTCTTTAATAATTGCATGGTTGAAGGAGTATCTATTCTAAATAGTTGTTCATCGTGAAATGAATCTTTAATTTCAATTCCTATCTCTTCCTCGATCTCCATTCTACTTAGATGATCCGCTACTACATTCTCACTTCCTTTTTATCCTTAATCTCAATGTCAAATTCTTGAAGTAGCGTAATCCATCTAAGAAGACGTGGTTTCGCATCTTTCTTACTTAATAAATACTTCAGGGCTGAATGGTCTGTATAAATTATTACCTTAGATCCAACAATATATGATCTAAACTTATCTAAGGCAAAAATTACAGCCAACAGTTCTTTTTCTGTAGTTGCATAATTAAGTTGAGTCATGTTTAGTGTGTGAGATGCATAGTAAATAGCTTTGAGAATTTTGTTATATCTTTGACCTAAAACTGCTCTTACAGCTAAATCACATGCATCACACATAATCTCAAACGGCAAACTCCAATCTGGTGCTACTAGCACTGGTGCAGTAGTCAACCTCGCTTTTAAGGTCTGAAAAGCTTCCATACATTTACTATCAAAGTTAAAAGGTACTTCCTTTTCAAGTAAATGACTTAGAGGCTTAGCCATTTTTGAAAAGTCTGCAATTAACCTTCTATAAAAACCTGCATGTCCGAGAAATCCTCTTAGGGTTCTTAAATTAATTGGCGGAGGTAACCTTTCAATTACCTCGACTTTAGCTTTATCAACTTCAATACCTTCTTCAGAGATTCTATGACCTAGAACAATCCCTTCTGATACCATTAAATGGCACTTTTCCCAGTTTAGTACTAGATTGGTATCTTCACAGCGTTGTAACACTCGTTCTAAGTGTAACACTGTTAAGGCCATATTTATATGATTATTAAGGGTATATTTCATTATTATTTTCCCCACATTTGCGTAATTTACATGAGAATTAAGGGTTTAAGTGTAATTATTGAATAAAGATGATTTTAAGAGGGTTGTATGCAAAATTGATGATTTTAAGTGTTGATTTAATGGAATTATTATTATTTGGATTTTATTACATTTTTGCATTGTTTATTTATCATGTAGGAGTTAATCTTCGAGTGCTATAAGTGGATAAATGAAGCTCAAGTCGAATTATTCAAGATAGAGTTGGAATTGGCTTGAAGAAATTGGATAAAGATGATGAAATCCGACCTCAAAGATCTTGGACGAAGCGTCAGGTGCGGCGTCCATTCGCACGGGCGTCCGGAATTGTGTTTTACATTCAGAGAGTTCAGACGGAGGATGAACGAGCGTTTACTCAGCGTCCAGGCATTCTGGACGGGCGTCCACGAGACCAGACGAGCGTCCGTTGCCGACTTAACCCTAACCGACTCAAAACTCTATAAATAAAGCGGCAGCCCCAACCCTAATTCATATACCACATAATTGAGATCGCAAATTCACCAAAAAGCTGCGGCCAGAGAACCCTAATTTCACAGAGATGCAAATCTCCCAACCAACAATCATCTTCAACATGATTGTTGGCTAGAATCCTTGCAGTGAGTCGACGGAGGAAGCCCATCATCAACACAACCAACTAGAGAGTTCGATGCTTTATGATTAGTGAGTTTAATTTATAGCTTTTCATCACTTTGGATGCTGTTTTGTATTGATCACGTTTTGTTGGAATTAACGATTTGATGAAACGATTTATCTATATCTATATGCTTGGATCTATGTATGAAAATATATTGGTTTAAGTTCTATTTCGTTCAAGTGATGCAATTATTCGTGTTTTAAGAGATTATGCATGATTAGTTGAGTAAGAGTTTGGAAACAACCTCGTGATTTCGTGTTGATTGTATGTTTAGTTTATTCGAAAAGATAAACGAAACCCTAGAATTTGATTGAAGATATTTAATTGGATTCGTGAATAAATCACCACTAAAAACTACATCTTAGATCACCATCTAGTTTGGGGTTGTTGGTTGATGGGTGGATTCGATTTGCCTCATTGTGTTTTCCTTTATTGTTTATTAATCGAATCATTAGTTTAATCTTTAGTTTAAGTTCTAGTTGATAAACCCTAGTTTCCTGCTGCTTTTCTGCAATTCTCTGTTCTGATCGTAGTTGGACGCTCGTCCGCAATAGCAGACGCCCGTCCGTTAGATTCCGTTTTCAGACGCTCGTTCACCAAAGTGAACGCTCGTCTGGTTTTCTGTTTTCTTATTTTTCAGCTTGTTTTATCTCTGTTTTCTGTTTTTAATTCTTAGGGTTAGGTTTTAGTTAGTTTCAACTTTCGTTTAGATAGATAATCGTGACATAATCGTTAGAATAATTGTTCCTTGATCCGATAAACATTCCACTCCCTTAGGACGACCCGATAACATCCTTTACTACGATCCTTATACTTGGGGTGTTTCGGTTTATAAATTTAAAACACGTTTTTACCGAACAAGTTTTTGGCGCCGTTGCCGGGGAGTCGGTAACGGTTGTCGGATTCTTCCAGGTGCAATTTTTATTTCGGTACTATTTTTTTTTAGGTAATAATCTAATTGCTACGTTTTATTTTCATTTTTATTTTTTTTTTTATTTTTATTTTATTTCACTTTATCATAGTTTAGATTTTTGATTTTATAAATTTGATTTTAATTATTTTAGTTTTTATTTATTTATTTTATGTTATTGGTCGCATTAGATTTTTTGTTAGTTTAGAAGCCTTAGATTTAGCTTAGATTGCCTTAGATTTTAGATCGTATAAATATATTGCCTTAATTATTACTATTTTAGGTTTTTATTTTCTTTCCCGCTATTCTTTCAGACTGCTTTCGCTTTTCAGGTTTTTAAACGGGCGCCCATCCTTTCAGACGCCCGCCTGTTTCTAAAAATCTTCTTTCTCATCGTTTAAGCCGATCAGACGAGCGTCTGAACTACCAAACGCCGCTCCAAACCTCTAAACACCCGTTTCTCCCAATTGCCTTTCGAACGCCGGTTCGTTGATCTCAACAGCGCCCACTCCTGCATTTTCTCTCGAACGAAGCGTTCACTTATACTGAACGCCAGTTCACTCTCTTCAATTGACACTTCTTTTTCTTTTCTCCCTCTAAACCATCTAATCTTTTCTAAACCTATTCTAATCAACCCCAAAGGGTTGATTTCTTTCTTTTCCCTTCTTCTGGTTTATGCAAACGAGAAGTAAGAAGGGACTTCTGATCTTTGATCCTGAGCCTGAACGATCTATCCTTAAAAGAAGGCTTCTTCCTGATTTGGATAAAATGGCGGATCAAGATCCACCAATTCCAAATCCTGATCCCCAAGCTCAGTTAAATTTACTCCTTCAACAGATGCAAGCTCTGCAGCAACAACAGAATCAAAGAAGTCGGGCATAAATCAACAACTTCTACAATTCCGCCAAAACCGGCTTAATTAATCAATCGAACCAGACCCCTACACTCCATATCTTAATCAAGATTTTCTCGAGGGACATAGACCTATTCGTCCTCCCGACATGGGAGGAGCGAACTTTGATCTAAAGAACGGAGTAGTTGCTCTAGTTCAGAATAGCTCTTTCCATGGTATCGCTCGGGAAGATCCACACGACTTCTTGTCCACATTCGCACAAATCGGAAGCGTGCCATTATCCTGGTGTTGATTCTGAGATCGTAAAGTTGAAGCTATTTCCTTTTGCTTTGAAAGGTGAAGCAAGCAGATGGTTTAAATCGTTAGCACATCATTCTCTCCATACATGGAATGATGTCAAAAGAGCCTTCGCTCTTAAGTGGGTTTCACCAGGGAAGATTATGGAAATGAAACGAGAAATAGCTACGTTTGAGCAGTTGGAGGATGAGACTGTTGGCAAGGCTTGGGAGAGATTAAATCTGTTGATGAGGAAGTGCCCCAATCACGGATATGACAGACATGAGTTGTTGGAACTGTTTTACAGAGGTGTCTCTCAACCTAATAGAGACTATCTTGACTCCACAGCTCATGGATCCTTCTTAGGGGGAGGTGATGAGACTGCCTATAGAGTGGCTGAGACAATAGCCAAGAACAATATGTGGTCGACTCCTAAGAAGACCAACATTGTTAAGAAAGAAGGTACTGCAAGCAATCCTGATACACAACTGTTAGTTGCTCAGATGGAATTGATAAGCAAGCAGTTGGCCAATCTTCAGATGCAGCCTTCTGATTCAAATTATCTTGAAACACAGGTAGGAACTGAGATGACGGAAGAAGTAAACTTAATGGATAATCAAAACCAACCCTTCCGAAACTTCAACCAGAACCAGAACCAGAACTATTCAGGATTTCAAAGACAAAACTTCAATCAAGCCAAGCTACCACCTGGCCCTTCAAATTCAACTTCTTTCAACTCGAACTATCAAAGGCCGCTCGTAACTCCCAAAGGCCTCAAGGTGGCCGGAATCAAACTCGTAACAATAATCATACCACCTCATGTGTCCTCAACACAAATTCGATGAGTGGTAGACATGGTGAAGACTTTGTCTACTAGTGTTAAAGCAATTGAGAGACAAGTTGGTCGATGGCGGATCAAATAGCAAGCAGACCTCACGGTAAACTTCCGAGTTATACCGAGAGAAATCCAAAAGCTGATGTGAATGTTTGCACTGCCATTACACCACAATGGGAGTATGGGCAAGAAGAGGAGTTGAACGAAGTAACTCGAGAAGTGGTAAGAAGGCTGGACCCGGCAAGATGTCGGAACGAGTAGCCCCTCCCGACGCCATGAGTTCGGAGGGGAAATCGAAACCACATGCCAAGAAAGCAACGATGATGAGCTTAGTGACAATTCTTCGGAGGATGAAAATAATTCGATAATGAGGAAAGGAAGGAAGGTCAGGGGCGCACTTCGACTAAGAAAAAAGGAAGAGAAATTTGTGAGATGGAAGGATAAGGAGGATGAGGCGATAAAGAATCAAGCTCTGTGGAATGATAAAGCCCTTCCTTATCCACCAAAAGGAAAGAGAACGCCTCACTAATGACAAGCGGTATGATGGGGTGAGGAGGATACTTAGAGACACCCAAGTTAGTATGCCCTTAGCCGAGGTATTGATCGAAATGCCTAAATGTACTAAGTATCTTAAAGAATTCTGTGGAGCAAGAGAAAGCTTCAGGGGATGGTCAAGAAGTATTTCGAGAAGATGTGCAATGGTTTCACAAAAGTCATTTGTTTAGCGAGTGTGACTCGGCGCACCTTCAATATCTTGCGAGATTGAAGGCCATTTGTTCGAAAATGTCTTATGCGACTCGTGGGCCTCTATTAATGTGATGCCATTAAATGTTTGCAAAAAGCTCGGACTAGACAAAAGAATGCGAGAACGCCCCATTTCTCTTCGGGATGGTAGACAAATCTAGTCAGATCTTGCAGCCGGTTGTGTAGCTAATGTTCTCCTTCAAATTGAACATTTAGTCTTCCCTACCGACCGGGTTATTCTAGACTATCCACCTGATAAGGAGATGCCTCTAATTCTAGGCCGAACCTTTTAGACACTTCTAACGCCTCATCGACTTCGCAAAGGACAGATTATTTAGAGTCGGTGACACATCTGTCACCTTCACACGAGGAACACATCCCGAAAGAGTCTGTAATTGATGAAATATCGTTTGTCGGGCCATATATGAGGACGGAGGAGATGCCTATTACGAAGATGCAATGGAGCTTACAGAGATAGGTGTTTTTGAAGTCATGGACATTGAGGATCCGGCCGATCGCGGACCATCTTCTAATTCATTTCCAGCCGTAGGCATTGACGAAGTCATCTTCACTCGCTCATCACCGAGCCTTGTTATTGAGTTAGAAGCATGGAGATACCCAAAGAACAAACGATAATCTCAAGGAATCGAGTCGGGAAGACTTCATCCCTGGTGAAGAAGAAGCTCGATGGGTAGTTGGGACGAGGTAGAGTTTTGGAGAGAAGCTACTCATTGGGAAGTAGATGATTGGGAGGAGCCGCGTAAGAGCCGAAAAAGACTAAGAGTTAAGAAAAATGATCGATCACAAGAAAAAGGAAGCAAGTGTTGACCGGAGGATTCCGATGGATGATTTGATCCAAAGACCTTTACGGGGTTGAGCCTCGGGAAGATGAGGTGTTCTACATCACAACCACTTCAAGCTCATAGGGAGAAAGGTGGCCCGTTAAAGTCTAGTATTGAGCAACCACCTCATCGATTTAGAGCTCAAACCGCTTCCAAAACACCTTAAGTATATCTTCCTTAAGGATGGAGATAAATTGCCTTTGATCATTTCTTGAAACTCAACCCGAGCAAGAAGCACACAAATTGATAGAAGTGCTTAAGAAAAACATCCTCGCGCTCGGTTGGCAAGTGGGTGATATCCGAGGATCAGCCTGGACATATGCATGCATAAAATCCGAACGGAGGAAGGAGCTAAAAGGTGAGACAACCTCGCCGAAGGTTGAATCCAGATATGCAAGAGGTTGTCAAAAAGGAGGTTATAAAGTGGCTTGACATGGGAATCATCTATGCAATCGCCGATAGCGAGTGGGTAAGCCCTACTCAAGTTGTGCCAAAGAAGGCGGAATCACGGTTGAAAAGAATGAAAAAGGGAGGAAGTTGCCCTACGCCTCGTGGATCGCTACAGAGTCTCAGATCGACTATCGTAGATCGAATGAGGTTTCTCGCAAAGATCACTTCCCCCTTACCCTTCATTGACCAACTAATTGAAAGACTGAGTGGTCACAAGTATTATTGTTTTCTCGATGGATATTCTGGTTACTTCCAGATAGCCATCGACCCCAATGACCAAGAGAAGACAACGTTTACGTGTCCATCTGGTACTTTTGCTTTTCGTAGAATGCCATTCGGTCTATGCAATGCACCCGCGACTTTTCAACGGTGCATGTTGGCCATTTTTGATGGACTTGTTGAGAAATGCATGGAAGTCTTCATGGACGACTTCTCAGTCTACGGTGATAGCTTTGATGAAATTTTAAAGAACCTAGATATGGTACTCCAACGGTGTGTTGAGAAAAATCTGGTGCTTAACTGGGAAAAATGCCATTTTCTAGTTGATGAAGGAATAGTTTTGGGACATAAGGTGTCCAATGCTGGTATTCAAGTTGATAAGGCTAAGGTCGAAGCCATTGAAAAGATGACGTACCCAAAGACAGTGAAAGAGGTACGGGGTTTTCTAGGACATGTTGGCTTCTACCGGCGTTTCATTAGAGACTTTTCTACGATTGCCAAGCCTTTATCAAATCTCTTGAAAGAAGATGTAGATTTCTTGTTCGATGCAAAGTGCAAAGAAGCTTTCAATTGTTTGAAAGATAAGCTTATCAGTGCCCCTATTTTAGTAGCACCGACCGACCAAGCCTTTCGAGTTGATGTGCGATGCCTCTAATTACGCCAGAGGCGCAGCTTTTAGGTCAAAGAGTTGATAAAAGGTTTAGGCCCATCTATTATGCGAGTCGTACCTTGAACCCGGCTCAATGCAATTATACTACGATCGAGAAGGAATTCTTAGCCGTCGCCTTTGCCATTGACAAGTTTAAGCTATCTTCTCGGTCTCAAGTGGTTGTATGGACAGATCATGCAGCCTTTACGCTACCTTATGGATAAAGCAGATGCCAAACCAAGGTTACTTAGATGGATTTTAATTCTACAAGAGTTTGACCTTGTGATTAAAGATAAGAAAGGTAGTGAGAATATTGTGGTGATCATTTATCTCGCTTAGTAATGAGGGTGCGAAAATCACAATGATATAGGCATTGATTTTCCGGATCGAGCAATTGATGAAGCTTGAAACGGTTAGGCCGTGGTATGCGGACTACGCCAACTATTTAGCGAGCGGTCATTTAGAAGACATGACGATCGGGAGAAGAAAAAGTTCTTTTCTCGATCTCAAATATCTCGTATGGGAAGATCCTTATTTGTTCGTGAGTCTCAGAAAGACGGGTTGCTTCGACGGTGTGTTCCTCGAGCATGATCAATGGGATATCTTAGAACAATGCCATAAGCGGTCCTACCGGAGGTCACTATGGAACACGAAGACGGTTGCAAAGATTCTTCAAGATGGATTCTACCGCCGACTCTGTTTTAAAGATGCGAAGCCTTTTGTAAAGGTTGTGATAGGTGCGAGAACAGACGGCAGAGTAGTCGGATGGAAATGCCACTTAAGCCCATTCTTGAATGCGAAGTTTTCGATGTATGGGGCATAGATTTTATGGGACCCTTTCCATCTTCTTGTGGTAATAAGTATATCCTCGTCTGTGTGGACTATGTTTCCAAGTGGGTCGAGGCCATAGCTACTCAAACTAATGATCACAAGGTCGTGAAGAAGTTCTTGCAAAAGAATATCTTTACTAGATTCGGCTGTCCGAGAGCACTCATTAGTGATGAAGGCACTCACTTTTGCAATGCGCCGCTTGACAAAATCCTTGAAAAGTATGGTGTCAAACATAAGATTGGTACACCATATCATCCTCAAACTAGTGGCCAAGTCGAGGTAAGCAACCTGTGAGCTTGAAAAGAATTTTGGAAAAGACCGTGAACAATAAACCGATCTAATTGGAGTCTTAAGTTGGATGACGCGTTGTGGGCTTATCGTGATCGCATTCAAAACCCGATGGGCACGTCACCCTTCCAAATGGTCTATGGCAAAGCTTGTCATTTACCTGTCGAACTTGAACACAGAGCTTTCTGGGCAATTAAATTCTTAAATTTTGATAGCCAACTCTGTGGGGAGAAAAGATTGTTACAATTGAACGAGCTCGACTTAATTGGACTCCGTGCATACGAGAATGCTAAGCTCGCAAGGAGAGAACTAAGATACTCCATGACGCTAAGATCAAGGACCGAGAATTCAAAGTTGGTGAAATGGCTTTACTTTATAATACTAGACTTCACCTGTTTCCGGGTAAACTCAAGTCTAGATGGTCTGGTCCCTTTGAGATTCTCGAGGTTAATCCTAGCGGAGTAATTACTTTGAACGGGTATGGTAATCAAGCTTTTAAAGTGAATGGCCATCGACTTAAGAAATATTTTGGGCAACCAAAGGAAAAGCCTGAGATTCTTTATTTCCAAAGCAGAGATGAGAGTACAGATGTCCTGATTTGTGAGGAGATTCCATCTTATTTCTTTGAGTCAGATGACGATGACGTTCCTATCTCCACCCGTGAGGTACCTTCTGCTGAAACTTCTGATCATACCGCTCTATCTATGCCTATCATGCGCAAGAACAAGAAGAAGAGAGTCAGTGTAGTTTGGAGAGAAAAGTTTAATGATCTTATTGCGCACTTGACTTGTTGTTGTGGTGAAAATCATTTCCGCCCTAGTAATTCTGATTCTGATGCTGAGGTGGCGGCTGTTAAACCAAAGTGGCCCGATCCGGGTTGATCTTTTGAATTCTGTGTCAAGCTATTGACATTAAAAGAGCGCTCCTAGGAGGCAGCCTAGTTTTCTTTGTTTGTTTAGGTTGTTTTGTTTTATTATGTTAGAAATAATACTTTAGTTGATTTTGTGTTGACGGTTATTCCTCATACGTTCATTGTAAGTGTTTTGTGTTATGTGTTGCTCATATACCCGTGTACCCCGAGATTATATGGTATGTCGAGTGTTGCAGATACTTTTGATGAGTTTTCGAGTTACTATGTCCAAAGTGTTGTCTATTCGAGGTGTTGCGGTATGTTCATGCTCCGGCCCGACTCTCCGCTAACTTTCATCCGACAACCACTGTTGAAACCAGCTAAGTTTTCTTGTCTTTTATATTTGCACATTCTGAGGACATAATGTGATTTAAGTGTGGGGGGTGTTTGGGTATGTTTTTATGCTATATCCTTTGAAATATGAGTGAATGTTAAATTTTTTAAGTAAATTTAAAAAATTTTTGTGAGTCTCGAGCATATAATTGGAACGAGATGCTTGCTAGTTGTAGTTTTCTAACGATGATAGTATGTGACTTAGTGAGATAATTATAGCATGTTTTACTTTTATGGAGATAGTCTCTTTTTTTTTTCACTCACGGAAGCCTTTGAGATTGAAGCATGACTTTTGAATTATATCCTTTCATTATTTTTAATGATTCATCTTAGGAAGGTCGGTATAGTTACACCTAAGTTAGACCGCGTGTCTTTGTGAATATCATAAAGTTTGAATGTGATAGGTGAGATGTAACTTATGACTTTGAAAAGTGAATAAATAAAGTGAGTAAGCAATTATTAATAAAATGCGTTTGTCGGAAGTCGGTTTATGATTTGAGTGCGGTAGGTATACCTCGTATGTCCTATTCCACTATGATGACCAATAGCTCACGATATCGCTTTATAGCTACCTTATGATTTGAGTAAGGTAGTAGGTGTTATCCCGAAACATCCTATTCTACTATGATGGGTAAGAGCTTATTCTCGATATGCGTCACATTTGAAAATTTTGAAAATGATGAGTTAAGAATAAAGTAGTAGTCTTTGTTATCATGGATCTTATACTCAGTAGAACCGCATGATATGTCGTAGGATTATCCTACTGAGTGCGTGGGAAGGCTTTGAGTGGAGCTACATCATCTGCACTTAGGATAGTCATTGGAATTTCGAGAGGATATTTCTTTGAAAGGCTTGTTAGATTGAGAATGGCTTGTCACACTTACACCGAATCTATCTCTGTGTTGGTATTATTTGCTATAGTTGTTGTATCTCTTGTTACGTGAGTTAGAGATCTATGTGGATTATTTATAAAGTTGAGCTATAGTTTTGATTGTTTTGTCCGAGGACGTACAAAAAGCTAAGTGTGGGGGTGTTGTTAAGGCCATATTTATATGATTATTAAGGGTATATTTCATTATTATTTTCCCCACATTTGCGTAATTTACATGAGAATTAAGGGTTTAAGTGTAATTATTGAATAAAGATGATTTTAAGAGGGTTGTATGCAAAATTGATGATTTTAAGTGTTGATTTAATGGAATTATTATTATTTGGATTTTATTACATTTTTGCATTGTTTATTTATCATGTAGGAGTTAATCTTCGAGTGCTATAAGTGGATAAATGAAGCTCAAGTCGAATTATTCAAGATAGAGTTGGAATTGGCTTGAAGAAATTGGATAAAGATGATGAAATCCGACCCTCAGCATCTTGGACGAGCGTTCGTGCAGCGTCCATTCCAGACGGGCGTCCGGAATTGTGTTTTACATTCAGAGAGTTCAGACGGAGGATGAACGAGCGTTTACTCAGCGTCCAGGCATTCCAGACGGGCGTCCACGAGACCAGACGAGCGTCCGTTGCCGACTTAACCCTAACCGACTCAAAACTCTATAAATAAAGCGGCAGCCCCAACCCTAATTCATATACCACATAATTGAGATCGCAAATTCACCAAAAAGCTGCGCCGAGAACCCTAATTTACGAGAGATGCAAATCTCCCAACCAACAATCATCTTCAACATGATTGTTGGCTAGAATCCTGCGGTGAGTCGACGGAGGAAGCCCATCATCAACACAACCAACTAGAGAGTTCGATGCTTTATGATTAGTGAGTTTAATTTATAGCTTTTCATCACTTTGGATGCTGTTTTGTATTGATCACGTTTTGTTGGAATTAACGATTTGATGAAACGATTTATCTATATCTATATGCTTGGATCTATGTATGAAAATATATTGGTTTAAGTTCTATTTCGCTCAAGTGATGCAATTATTCGTGTTTTAAGAGATTATGCATGATTAGTTGAGTAAGAGTTTGGAAACAACCTCGTGATTTCGTGTTGATTGTATGTTTAGTTTATTCAAAAGATAAACGAAACCCTAGAATTTGATTGAAGATATTTAATTGGATTCGTGAATAAATCACCACTAAAAACTACATCTTAGATCACCATCTAGTTTGGGGTTGTTGGTTGATGGGTGGATTCGTTGCCTCATTGTGTTTTCCTTTATTGTTTATTAATCGAATCATTAGTTTAATCTTTAGTTTAAGTTCTAGTTGATAAACCCTAGTTTCGCCGCTTACGCAATTCTCTCGTTACGATCGTAGTTGGACGCCGTCCGCATAGCGCACGCCCGTCCGTTAGATTCCGTTTTGACGCCGTTCACCAAAGTGAACGCCGTCTGGTTTTTGCTTTTCTTATTTTTCAGCTTGTTTTATCTCTCGCTTTTCTGCTTTTAATTCTTAGGGTTAGGTTTTAGTTAGTTTCAACTTTCGTTTAGATAGATAATCGTGACATAATCGTTAGAATAATTGTTCCTTGATCCGATAAACATTCCACTCCCTTAGGACGACCCGATAACATCCTTTACTACGATCCTTATACTTGGGGTGTTTCGGTTTATAAATTTAAAACACGTTTTTACCGAACAAACACACAAACATCAAATGAATCTCCGTAAACACTAAAGTCATCCATAAAAATTTCTAAGAATTTCTCAACCATATCAGCAAATATAGCCATCATACATCTTTGAAACGTAAATTTGGTGCATTACATAAACCAAACGGCATTCTCTTATAAGCAAAAGTTCCATAAGGACAAGTGAAAGTAGTTTTTCTCTATCTCCTCGCCGCAATGAATATCGTCAAATATCCCGAATAACCATCTAAGAAGCAAGAATACTTATGTCCACTTAAACGCTCCAACATCCGAACTATGAATGGAAGTGGATGATGATCTTTCTTAGTATGATCATTTAGTTTTCTAAAATCAATGCACATTCGATAACCTGTAATCTCTCTAGTCGGAATCCATTCATTCCTTTCATTCTCTTTCACTGTGAAACCTCCTTTCTTCGGTACAACTTGAGTTGGACTTACCCATTCACTATCTGATATGGGAAAAATTATCCCCATTTCTAATAGCTTAATGACCTCTTTCTTAACAATTAACTGCAAATTTGGGTTGAGGTGGCGTTGTGGTTGAATACAAGGTTTAGCATCTTCTTTCAGAATTATCTTATGAACACAAATCTCAGGACTAATACCTCGAATATCGGCAACTGTCCATCACAAAGCTTTCTTATGCTTTTTCAACATTCTAAGTAATTGATCTTCTTGTTGTTTAGTTAAAGATGATGAAATAATAACCGGTAATAGATTATCAGTTTCAAGAAAAGCATACTTCAGATTTAAAGGTAGCGGTTTCAATTCCAGATTTTTAGGTGGATCTTCCAGTGATGGTTTAAGAACTGGTCCTTCTAGTTCTAATTCCAAATACTTATGCCATGATGGTTTAAAAGTAAAACTTCCTTTATCTAGAGAAAGAATTATTTCTTTCATTTCGGTGTCTTTCTCATCTTCCTTATAGATAGACAGAGTTAAGCATTCTTCTAATCTGTCTTCAAAAGTTGGTAACTGATTATCATAGACAGAATGAATATCTTCTATAAAAGAACATGATTCTGGTGATTTGTATGGATGTTTCATAGCTTTGAAAATATTGAAAGTAACTTCATCTTCATTGACTCTCAAAATTAATTCTCCTTTCTGAACATCGATTTAAGTTCTTCCTGTAGCTAGAAACGGTCGACCTAAGATAAGTGGCGCTGAATATCCTTCTTCCATTTCCATAACTACAAAGTCTACTAGAAAATAGAACTTGTCTACTTTAACCAATACGACCTCAATAATTCCTTTAGGATATTTAATTGATCTATCTGCCATTTGCAGAGTCATTTCAGTCTTCGTAAGATTCCCTATGCCTAGCTTCTTATAATCCTCATAAGACATGAGATTTATACTAGCTCCAAGATCACATAAGACTTTCTTAAACAGAAATCCTCCAATTTCACACGGAATGGTAAAACTTCCAGGATCTTTCAGTTTAGGCGGTAACTTATGCTGTAAAACCGCAGAACATTTTTCATTTAGGCATATATTCTCATATTCCTCTAATTTTTTCTTATTCGACAGAATATCTTTCAGAAACTTTCCATAAGCAGGCATACTAATTAGAGCTTCGATAACAGGGATATTAACATGAATATGACGAAAGGTATCAAGGAAACGAGCATACTTCTTATCAGTTTTAATCCTTTTAATTTGATTTTTAGGTGGGTAAGGTAAAGATTCTAAATCTACAACCTTTGATCCCAAAGTCATTTTCTCTTTTCCTTTCTCCTTAAACCTTTGAGTGTTATTTGATCGCCAAGTATCATGATCCTGAGTTTTTTCTTTTAAGACATTCCCTGAATCAATCTCTACTTCAGATTCCTTCCGTTCTTCTTGTTTTTCATCCTTGTTTTCATTATCCTCTAATCTAACATGTTCCTTGAATAAAGTCCTTAAATCTTTATCCATAGGGTCTTTCAAAATCCTAGGGATTTTTACCCATTTCTCACCTTCATTCTCAGGTTCCAAACTTCTATTCCTTTTCAAGAAATTTTCTATAATTTCTTATTCCTCATCAGTGAATTCAATTTCATCTTTAGTTTCATCATTCTTACCATCTAAATCATTTTCTACTTCATTATTCCCGAAGTTTTCTACTCCATTACTACCGCAGAGTTTTCTACTTCTCGTAACTACAACATTTACTTCTCTTGGATTTCTTTCAGTATTACTTGGTAATCCTCCAGGAGGTCTACTATTATTACGTTCACCTTCCCTACTCAAATGATCTTCCATATTCCTTAATGAGGCTTCTATCGTTCTCATTCTGGTATCATGTCCACTCATAGATGTTTTCATTGTACTCATATCTTTAAAGGATCTGTACCAATAGAAGTCATCATTGTTTCCATATTCTTAGCTTGAGTAGATACTACACCCATCATATTTTCCATTAGTTTTTCCCATTTTTCAACTCCTTCTGTAGGTTGAGTTGAACTTTGAGTTACTGGTATACTTTGAGTGGTATGTTGAGGATAGGATCTAGGTAATGATTGTAAATTCTGATTAGATGTGTTTTCTTGATAAACTTGATTATTATTCATATTCCTATATGGAACTGGATATGGCGGTTGTCCTTGCTTACTAGGTTTTTCAGACCATCGATAAGTAGGATGATCTCTTCTAATAGCATTAAACGAGTTTGAATATGCATTGTTCAAATTCCTATGCTGCTGAAGAAAACTCACCTCCTCTCTTGAATATCATGTTGGTTCTTCAATCCCTAATGGCATATTATCCTGATTTGAGTATTCAATTGGTGTACTATTTTCTAAGTTTTGGTTTTTGTTTTGTAGGCCATCAAATTTCCTACTCAAATTTTCTAAGTGTGCTAGAACTTCTGTATTAGATGTACATTCTCCTGCAAAAGCTATTTTTCTGGTGCTAGAACCTGTTTCCCACATTCTGTTATTTTTGGAAATCTTTTCTATGGCATCCTAAACTAATTGGGCTTCACTCATCATTAAAGAACCACCACATGCATGATCTACATCAGCACGTGAATCTTTCCTTAATTTACGACAGAAAAGTTGAATTTGCATATCTAGGGAATAACCATGGTCGGGACAAGCTCTTAACAGTTTTTTAAATCTTTCCTGCATTCCCAAGCGTTTCTTGAGATCCTTGTCTAAAGTTAGCAACCTCGACTTTTAATTCCAAATTTCAGTCAGAGTGAAATATTGTTTTGAAATTCAGTTTGAATCTCCTCCCAACTTGTAAGTGAATGATGTGGAAGAGACATAAACCAATATCGGGCTCGTCCTTTTAGAGAAAAAGGAAACATAGTCATCCTTGTTAATTCCTTATGAGCACCTTGACTTTTGGCGGTGTTGCATGATTCTCAAAAAGATAGAGATGATGATGTGGATCTTCATCATCCTCTCCTAGAATTGGGCTCTTGCGTCAATTAAAACCAAAAGATGAGATTTAATTTCAAATTATTTGCTCCTTCATTAGGTAAAAGAATGGGATTATTAGTCCGGTTTCTTCTTATGGTTTGATCACGAGATAGGTCTCGGGTTTGGTGGGTTATTACGATTATTACGGTTCCGATTCTACGATTATTTCTATTATTATTATTATTAGGGTTAATGTGGTTCTGTCCATGCCCTAGAGCATGTTCCAACCCTTGTTTCGTGTGTTTCATCACCGATTTGATCATTCTCGTATTGTTTGAAGATGATTCGTCAGATTTCCACGACTAGTATGACCATGTTTACTCTCTACTCTTAAGCGCCTTTCGTAAGTGTTTATGTCAGGCTTATAAGGAGTGAGTGGGGCCTTACTACTTCTGGTCATCAACTAACGAAAATAGAAAATAACACGAAATTGATAGTAGTAGAAAAAATTGGTAACTTACCTATAAGGTAAGTACCGACGAAAATTAAAATAGAAATGAGATAAGAAAAGTGTTGACTTATTCTCGAGAATTTTGAGCTAATACAAGTAGTAACCATAGACACGAAAGAAGAAATTAGCGTCGTTCCCCGGCAACGGCACCAGAAAGCTGACGTGGCCTTTTCTAGTGCTAATACCAGTCCTTAACCGACAGTGTATCGGGTCAAGCTGTAGTGCTAGTATGGTGAGTCAAAGTGTCGAATCCTCAGGGAAACGTGGTAATTCTTTTAAGTGTGGTTAAACACCAAAGAGCTGTTATTAACTCGATCTAAACCGCAATTTTATAACACAGATCACTACTATTCTACTTAACATAAAATAAATGCGTAATTTAAAAATTATTCTAATATAATATATATAGATATATAAATATATATAGATATACATAAATTGCAAAATATATATATAGATATAAATATATATAGATACTAATATATAGTTTAGTTAAGTTTATAGAACTAGCCAAAGTTTATATAATTGATTTATACGATCTTTTTAGTGAACAGAATGCGCTCGATCTTTCCTTTTATATTAGGTCCAATTGAGTAAATGAAACGGTGCACTCCTGAAGTTAACAATTCCTCCTCACGAAAGCGTATGAAATTGTCATATGTCATTGTCATCAGTTCAATATCCACAAGCGCCCCATGCTAATCTCGATTTAGTCTCGAGCAGTACCAGTACAAATCTACCCCGGATAAAAGAGGTTATTCCATTTGTCGATGGCCGATGTTATTCAAAAGGCTCCGTTGTCAAGCGGATCGATTTAACTTTCCGGTTTTAGTTTCAATTAAACTGTTGATTTTAACATTATTATGATCTCGAGCACAATTTTAATAAGATCTATCTTTCCCAAGACAAATCGCCTCGGTAGAAATAGGATTCGTAGTCACGCTTCAGACGGCCAATTTTACCCTCCGGTTTTTCTATCTTTTATCTCATATCCTAACTTCTCTGATCAGTTCATCGTTAGGTTATATGGTGCTATTCATCTTGGTTAATTACGTCAATCCGAATATTATCAATACGTCACAGAGTAGAAAAAGATTCAATTAACTCAATTTTAGTCAATTTTACTTAGACAGCATTCCTTTACCGAAAAGATCGAAATAAAACGATTACATAACTTTGGCTAGTTATTAGATTTAGCCTAATAACATTATAAAAGCTAAAAAGATGAAAATAACAAACATAAACATAATTATTATAGAAATTACCCGATTACAACTGCTGACTCAGAAATCGTCTTTTCCGGACATTACAACGACTTCAGCAACACCGAACTTCCGAGAATTTCCCGATACTACTTTATTTATGGCATAAGGCCTATATACATACATACTACTACTAAGAAAAAGAGTTAAAGAAAATATATTGGTACCCCTTCATGTGTCTGCAAGGCTGCTCCTCTTATAGGCAGAATTTCCAGGGCCGGATCGATCCGAGAAAGGGCCGGATCGATCCGGGAATAAAAAACATTATCCCCAGGATATTCTCTACAGGACCACATGCTGGATAATCATTATGTTTCTAACTGACAAGCCGGATCGATCCGACATAAATCCGGATTGATCCGGGTAGATTTTTATTCCATAACTTGATCTGAAACTTGATAAAATCATAACTTGAGCTCTGGATCTCCAAATGACATAATTCAAGAAGCGTTGGAAAGCTCTTGAATAGATCTATAACTTCCATGAAGGACTCTTCTTCAGAAAATGCATTTTTGATGGGCCATTTGTTCGTCGAAAATATAATTCGATAATGGTGTCACGAACCATTGATCCACTTGAACTTTAAATCTCGTGGCACTTCCTTACTTCCTTCAAAAGATACGATTTTACTTCAAAAAGTGTCATCACTCGAGGTCTTGGTTTACCTAAGATCTGCAAATAAAATACCAAAAATACCCCACGTAAATCTGACACGACACTCCGGTTATTAACCTGGTACAAAATTTATAACATTTCATCACTTTTACTAGATTTTTATAGTATTTAGATTTATTCATAACTATTAATATCTTATAAGATTATCGTTATAATTTCTTATATTTTATATAAAAAGAGTCGAAAACATCGTAATTTTTATCATATAAATGTTATACATCAATAAGATCTGATAAAGGAACTGAATTCCTCAACACTGTGATTATTGAATATTGTGAAGAAAATAGGGTCTTACACCAACTTGCTGCCACAGGAACACCACAACAAAATGGTGTAGTTGAAAGAAGAAACAGAACACTCAAAGAAGCTAGGAGGACTATGATCTGTGAAGCTAAACTACCTGAAAGATATTGGGCAGAAGCAGTTAACACAGCTTGTTACACTCAGAACAGAGCTCTCATGAACAAGAGACATGAGAAGACTCCTTATGAAATTTGGAATGGAAGAAAACCAAATGTTTCATACTTTCATGCATTTGGAAGCAAATGTTTCATACACAATAATGGAAAGATCAACTTCACGTTTTTCAACCCAAAGCTGATGAAGGAATTTTCCTAGGATATTCAAGTGTCAACAAAGCATTTAGAGTACTAAATAAGAGGACACTCAAGCATGAAGAATCAATACATGTAGTATTTGATGAACCAAACTTTCCTGGTGAAACAACTAAAGACCGACCAGAACCAGTTTCTCAGTCTCAGTTACCAGTCACACCAGAACCTGTTTCAGTTGACGTTGGAAGACTACAAATTTCAGAATGTTCAGATCAAGATCAGCCTCAGTTTCCAACTGCTCAACAATTTGAACAACCTCAATCAGATTCAGTTGAACAAATTCAAGAACAAATTTTTGGAGAATCAGTTGAAAAAATTGCAAATCAGTTGATACAAACTCACACACATCAATGGATAAGAGATCATCCTGAAGAACAAGTTATTGGTGATACTCAAGCTGGAGTTCGGATAAGACATCAACTAGATGCAATGATTGCATGCTTTATATCTCAATCAGAACCTAAAGAAATTGAAGAAGCTTTGAAAGATCCAGACTGGATATTAGCTATGCAAGAAGAACTCAATGAATTTGAGAGGAATCAAGTATGGGAATTGGTAGATAAACCAGTTCATGTCAATATCAATGGAACCAAATGGGTTTTCAGAAATAAACTTGATGAAGATGGGAATGTCATCAGAAACAAAGCCAGACTTGTAGCCAAAGGATACTCTCAAGCGAAGGCATCGACTTTGATGAAACTTATGCACTGGGCTTGCAAGACTAGAAGCAATCGACTATTTCTTGCTTACGCAGCTCACAAGAAATTCAAAGTTTATCAGATGGATGTTAAAAGTGCGTTTCTAAATGGAATTCTTGAAGAAGAAGTGTATGTTCAACAACCACCAGGATTTGAAATCAAAGATCAAGCAGATAAAGTTTTCAGACTAAGGAAAGCTCTTTATGGACTTAAACAAGCACCAAGAGCTTGATACGAAACTCTATCTCAATTTCTAGTGGATAACGGATTTATCAAAGGAACAATCGACAAAACCTTATTCAGGATGAAGAATGGAGAAGATACTCTACTTGTTCAAATTTATGTTGATGATATCATTTTTGGATCAGAAAATGAACAGCTCTGTGAGAAATTTGCAAGTTTGATGAAAAGCAAATTTCAAATGAGTATGATGGGGGAATTAAATTATTTCCTAAGATTGCAAGTTAAAAAATTAGCTGATGGAATTTTTATTCACTAAACCAAATATACAAGAGAACTTATCAAAAAGTTTGGTATGGAGAAATCTACTGGAATTTCTACACCAATGGGGACCAACATCAGATTAGATGAAGACAAAGAAGGTAAAGATGTTGATTAAACACTCTAAAGAAGGATGATTGGAAGCTTACTCTATCTTACAGCAAGTAGGCCAGACATATCTTTTACTGTCGGTGTATGTGCAAGATTTCAGTCAAGACCAAAGGAAAGTCATCTTACAGTTGTGAAAAGAACTTTGAAATATTTGAAAGACACAGATGGAGTTGGAATTTGGTATTCGAAAGAAGGAGAATTCAAGTTGATTTCTTATTCAGATTCAGACTATGCTGGATGTGAAGTGGACAGAAAAAGCACATCAGGCACATGTCAGTTATTAGGAAATAGACTTGTGTCATGGTTTAGCAAGAAGCAAAACTCAATCTCAACTTCAACAGCTGAAGCTAAATATATAGCAGCTGGAAGTTGTTGTGCTCAAGTTTTATGGATCAGACAGCAATTAAGAGACTATGGGATAGAAGAAGGAACAATTCCCATAATGTGTGATAACACAAGTGCAATTGCAATTACTGATAATCCAGTTTTACACTCAAGAACAAAACACATTGATGTTCGTCACCACTTCATAAGAGATCATGCAGAGAAGAAGGATATAACAGTTCTTTATGTACCTACTGAAGATCAGTTGGCTGATATCTTTACTAAGCCTTTGGACAAAGAAAGATTTGCAAAATTAAGAACTGAGTTGGGGATAATCAAAGTTAGTTAAGTCAGCTAAGCCAGAGATTCGTCAAGGGGATTAATCTTTGTTATGATTGGGTGCGCTCACTTAACAGATTAGTCATTGACATCAACAATCTCAAACTGACAAACTGAATAATTTGATGGAACTGAATTATCTCGAGAACTGACCTCAGCATCAGTTTTCACTTTAATCAAATTTAGTCAAAGGTTGATAAGATAGAATCAACAGCGGTTATATCGCATTAAATTACCACAGTTCTTTTTGTCAGAATTTCGTGTGTACACCCCACGATTGTCAGAAAATAGTACATGTATCGGTTATCAAAACCATCATGGAATTTGAAAAGTTGTACCACTCAACCGCCAGAATATCCTACCTATTTATTCAATCTCCGTTCACATTATTCTCTATCAGAATTCAAATTATTATTAGAAAGCAAAATAGACTCTTTTCATACCTCCCCTTCAAAAATCAAATTTTTGTGTTCACACTCAAATATGGCCACTTCAAATTATTCGAAACACAGATGATTGATCACAGAGCTGGATGAACTAACACTTGAAATGTATGAAGCTATGTGTCAAAACACCCTGTTAGCCAGCTGTGTACGAGATAAAATCGAAAAACAACCAGGATTGAACAACATCCTCGAAGTTCGCTTCAAAGAAAAACGAGATGTGGAAGGCATTTTGCAATTTTGGTAAAATATGCGATTAATCGAGAGACCTTGATAACTACTGATTCATGGAGATCGCATTGTTTTCAATGAAAGAGTCGCGAGGTCACTCTTTGGGTTATAAATACAACAAAGAACTTCAACAGAGTTAGCAACTCTACCATTGAAGAAAGAAGCTTTTCTCGCAATGATTACTTCGCCTACAGTAACCAATCGAACTGGTGTTCATATCGACAAAATCATGCCGAATTTGGACATCTCAAACAGATGGTTCAAGCAAACACGCCTTTGGAAAATCCAAAGGAATTAATATACTTTCGGAAGAAAATATTTTCTTGATGAACATAATCGGGATAACATAGAATTTAATTGGGCAAAGTTATATAGTCAATCAATTCAAGAAGCTACACTTATTTGAATTAGAAAGTATGACAAAAGCTCAAGTGAAGGACAAGTAATCGATGGCGATTCCATCAAGAAAACTCTTAGTGGAATCATTCGGTTTTATTTAGAAAGAATTAAGGAAGGAAGCAAGCAAGGCAAAGCGCAACATCGAAGGAAATCACAGAAACAACTTCCCAACCTGAAGCAAGACAGACAAATGTGTCTCAGCAGGAAAATGAACACAAAGGGACTAAGCGAAAAGCAGAATCCACAGAAGGAAGATCAGTTGTAAGATGTTTGTACCCTGAAATCTCAAGTGAGAAAGCACCTACTGAGGGGGAACAACAACATCAATTGACAACTGAAGATACTCAAGAGAATGTCACTGCTGACCTTACTTCTCAAATACAATAAAGAATCGGTTCAAAGAATCAAACACAGTCTTGGCCGACAAAATCATTAAGCTGATGAAAATGAAACTTCAACCAGAAGATTCTCGAGATGCCAGTTTACAGACTGAAGAAAAATTACTCTTAGAAAAATTGGAAGTAAGAGATCTTTACTCTATGTTTCCTATTAGGGAATTTCTTGACAACTGTTTCAAAAGATTTACCGAATTAGCAAACAGAAGAGAATCAGGCACATCATCTAAAGACAGTTCCCAGAAAAAGGATGATGATGATCATGATAAGTCAAGAAAAGAAGCTGATGCTACTACAGTTTTGCAAATAGTCACTCAATCTCAACCTCTAGCAACGCAAACCGCTGTACCACAACAAGAAGGATTGCGATTGGAAACCGGACAACTGTCAATCGCCAGAAGCGTGATGATGAAATCGATAAGCGATGGTTATTGATACTCGGGATAAGGATCAAATAGAAGCTACATATGATCCCTCCGATTTTCTATCTAAGGATGAATTGGCCAAGGTTCACGAAAACTTGAAAATAGTACTCGATCAAAGAGATATACAGAATGGCCTTTTATCAAACATCTGGATATCTTGATTATAGAACTAGAATCGATGTTTGGTTCATGCAAGACTAGAGATGATTCACAAATCAAGTTCAAGTTCTCGCTTCAAAGATTGTGTTACTCAAACAACAACTTGAAGATTCAACCGCAGATAGATAGAGAAACTCATGCTCAGTGCTCATTGCATATTAATCAAGATATCTACGGGTTAGAAACTCACTAAGGAAGTACTCGCACCTCAAATGACAAATTTGAGAAGATCAAAAAAAGCAACCCATGCCCTGGTAGATCGCTTATATGATGCCAAAAAGGGGAAGTCAAGAAGAAAAGCTGAAATTACTTAGAGAAATGAAGCGACTTGAAGAAGAACTACAAAGATACAGATCGGATCCTAAATTTTTGAAGAAAGAGTTAATCGATGATCAACTTATTGCAAAATACAATCAACCTGGAGATGGAAGAGTTACTCTTACAAAGGATCTGTGGACACATTTATCAAAGATTACAATCCTATTAAAGCCAAGTACAAGGATGAACATTTGAGGAATCCTTGAACTACTTTTTTGCCTCGATATTTACTCAAAGCAAAATTGCACAACATAAGAAGAATCAAAGGATTGAAGATAAACTGAAGATTAAAGACAAGGCTGAACAAATGAAAACCGATCTAGCAGAATTTGAAAATTACTACTTGGAAGACTCAACCTTACCCAAGCTAATTGATACGATCACGAATGAGGTTCCCGACCCTTTGGCCCCGATGCAGCCGATAGATCATCTGGTAATTCGAGATGGGCCTATGACGAGGCTCCAAAAGAAAAGGATGCGAGAGGCTTTGAATAATCTGATCCTAGATATTTATTTGGAGCAAGAGCAGCCCAAGTCGGAGGAAGAACAGCCCATAAAATGCATCATTTATGCAATTGGGTTTGAAGACAACGAAGATGGGCTTGGTTAGATTGCAAGCATAATTATTTAGTTAGTTATTTCGGCCAATAAGGCTGTCCAAAAATTGTGGCGCCATCTATTAGGTTGTTTTGGGCTTGTTTTATTATTTTGGTGTTGGATTTCATTTAATAATTACTCATGGGTTTAGATGATACATATGACAGGACTAGAAAAGCCCATGGATGGGGCGCCTATGCTAAGTCCAAGTTTACTTAGGTTTTATTTTACTAGTTTCCTTCTCCCACATTGCTAAGGAGGATTACTAGTCTTTTATTTGTAGCCTATATATAGGCAAGAAACTATCATAATAGACACAACATTATTATCGAAATTAGTTAAAACTTTTGCTTAAGTCAAGTCGACTTAGTCAATCACTCATGCAGTGAGTTTTTTCTTCTTTTGTAGTAGAAGACACCCTTTCAAGAACGAATCGTCGCGAGCAAGACGTTGTTTATTTTGGCCTCGATCTAGGTCGGAGACGCTAGGTCTAGGTTTCTTAGCTCGTCATTGATCCTTTAGTCAATTCCTAGGATCGTATCGCGTCGCCGGTTAGTAGCGAGTTCAAATCATTACTAAGGTATCAAATATCCCTGTTTGATTTTTCTTGTTTCAATTTCGTTCTTATATCCAAAAAAAAAAAAAAAAAGTTCCTGCGTTTTTTTTCTTGTTCATCCATTGCCTGTTTCGTTGCTTAATAATAAAAAAAAAAAAATTAAAATATTCCCAACCTTCATTCGGCCTTTACGCTCCACTTGTTCTTAATTACTTCCTTCCTGCTGTTTGGTTGTTAGATTTTCTTGTCAAATGCCCTTGTTTCAATAGCCGTATAAAAAAAATAAAAAAAAAAAAAAAAAAAAAAAAAAAAAAAAGGGTTTGACCTAATTCTATTTTATTTTATCTTATTTAATTTTTCTTACCTAGACAAGTTTCGGCCAAAAAAAAAAAAGGTCGTCCAAGTCAACAAAAAAAAAATAATAATAATAATAATTGAATTTTCTTGCTAGGATCCCGACTTCGCCAAAAAGTGAAATCCTACATCATTTACTTAACTACAAAAATCCTAGGATCCCGACTTTCCTAAAAAGTGAAATCTTCCATCCTTAATTACCTTTTTTTCCATATCTTGCGACTCTACTTCACCTCCTTACCCTTCCCACTAACCCAAACCCTCGTATGAAATGTCCCCACGGGATGTGAAAATGTTTATTGAAAGCCAAAAGCAGGTAAATAGGCGTCGTGATGAGGAAATGGTAGGAATGCGTGAAGCACTGAATGCCCTGACAGCACAATTTCAGGCATTCAATGCCCGGGCACGGGAGGTTGCCGGTCCACCGGTTGTTCGAGGTAATGGGACAAATAGGGCAGTAAACAACCGAGTTATAATTGGGAACGATGATGCTGGTGTGGTTGAAGAGAATGATCAAGTTGATAACAAAATGCGGCAAATTAAAATGAAATTGCCTTCTTTTTCCGGTTCTATTGATGCGGATATTTATCTTGAGTGGGAGTCAAAGTTGGAGCAGATTTTTGCATGTAATAATTACTCGGAAGAGAAGAAGTGTAGTCTTGCGCAGCTTGAATTTACGGGATATGCTATGGTCTCGCTAAAGCAAACAAATTTTATGAGGCGCAAAAAATCGCATGCGAGGATATAAGTACGTGGCGTGATTTGATACAAGAAATGAGGAAGCGTTTTGTTCCTCATTCGTATTACCGGGAGCAATATCGTAAGTTGCAAACTATTCAGCAAGGAGAGCGTTCTATGGATGATTATTATCAGGAATTAGTCACCCTCTTGGCGAAGGCTCAGGTTGACGAAGATGAGGAGATGACCATGCAGCGTTTTTTGACGGGGTTACGATTGGAAATTGCGAATCGAGTGGAATTGCAGCAGTGTCAAACCTTGGATGATATGTTACATGCAGCCGTGACGCATGAAAAGCAAATTAAGCGTCAGAAAGCCGCCTACTTTAAACAGTCCGGAGGTAACGTTTCTGGTTTTCGTACTTTCCAATCTAAGGTAGATCCCACTAAATTTCCTCAAACAGCCCCGAAACAGTCCTTATTCCCACCAAGGGAAGCCGCTAGGCCGAGGGAGAATGATAAAGGGAAAGGAGTTGCCACGACCTCTACACCATCTCATGAAATACGGTGCCATAAGTGTCATGGTATGGGCCACATTGCTGCCCAATGCCCGTCCAAACGACGTATTTTGGTACTTGGAGAGGCTGTTGATGATAGGAGTTATGTCTCGGCTTCGGATGAGGAGGATGAGTTGGAAAGTGATGGTGCGGATTATTGTGAGCAGGATCCGGTGGGCGGAGATGTATATCAATCAGCGTATGTGATAAAAAGGGCGTTAAGTAGTGTAGTCAAGGTGGAGGATAACCTACAACGGGAAAATATTTTTCATACGCGGTGCTTAGTTAGTGGCAAGGTTTGCTTGATGATTATTGATCCGGGGAGCTGTACAAACGTCATAAGTGCTGGATTTGTCTCGAGTTTGGATATTCCTACGATACCCCATCCTCAACCGTATAAGTTACAATGGCTGAATGACGTCGGAGAAATTAGTGTGACAAAGCAGGCTTTGATTTCATTCAATCTTGGACGGCTGGATGATGAGGTTTTATGTGATGTAGTGCCCATGCATGTTGGACATATTCTATTGGGACGACCATGGCAATTTGATAGGAAGGTGATATATGATGGTTATGCAAATACTTATACGCTGCGACATAAGGGGAAAAACATCATACTTCGTGCATTATCACCGGAAGAAGCTCATAAAGACCAACTTAAATTGGCTGCAGGTCGTTAGGCGAAAGGAAAAACAGAGGGAGCTCAGTCGAAAAAAGAAAAAGAAAAAGTTGAGACGGGAGAGAAAAATAAAGAGGGTGTGCGAACTCGAGTGGAGGGAAAAATAAAAGTTGAAAAAGAAAAGGTAAGGGAGGGCGCTTTAGTACCATATGAGGGGAAAAATAAAGTCGAAAAGTTAAAAGTGAGGGAGGGCGCCATTAGCACCGAGGGAGAAAAAAAAGCTGTGAAGAATAAAGGTGAGCGAGTGCTAGGATCCTTCTACATTAGGGCTGGTGAGGTCATTCGTGCTATTGAAGATGGCACTACCCCTCTCCTCTTTATTTATAGAGAGGACGAAACCCCCCCCCTACCCTCCCCTCGCTTTATGCTTATTTCGATATAATGATTCTCTTCCCAATGTTGTTGTGGTGTCGTTATTGCGAGGATTTTGCGGATATCTTTCCCGAGGAGGAGCCAAGCGGATTACCGCCGCTGAGAGGCGTGGAGCACCAAATTGATTTCATCCCGGTTCTACACTACCCAACCGACCAGCCTATCGGGCAAACCCGGATGAGACCAAGGAGATACAACGGCAAGTGACGGAATTTGTTGGAAAAGGGCAAAATACAAGAGTCCATGAGTCCATGCGCGGTACCGGTGATTGTGGTGCCTAAGAAAGATGGGACTTGGTGCATGTGGCGTGGATTGTCGTGCTATAAACCAAATTACAATCGTATCGTCATCCAATTCCCGTTTAGATGATATGCTAGATGAGTTATGTGGTGCGCAAATATTTTCTAAAATTGATTTAAAAAGTGGCTATCATCAAGTGCGAATACGTGAGGGTGATGAGTGGAAAACGGCGTTTAAAACTAAATTTGGTTTATATGAGTGGCTGGTCATGCCTTTTGGATTGACAAATGCACCTAGCACGTTTATGCGATTAATGAATGAAGTACTTAGGGACTTTATTGGTAAGTTTGTGGTTGTCTATTTCGATGATATCTTGATTTGTAGCCATAACTTAGAAGAACATGTTAGTCACCTAAGGGCTGTTTTAGAAACCCTTCGTGATGCTCGATTGTATGCTAACCTTAAGAGGTGTAATTTTTGCATGGATAGGGTCGTTTTCCTTGGTTTTGTTGTGAGTGCACAGGGTGTTGAGGTTGATCAAGAGAAGATCAAGGCAGTCAAAGAGTGGCCTGAACCAAAAACAGCCGCGGAAGTTCGTAGTTTCCATGGCTTGGCAAGCTTCTATAGGCGTTTTGTGCGGGATTTCAGTAGCATTGCAGCCCCACTTAATGAGTTGGTCAAGAAAAACGTTCTCTTTCATTGGGGTCCTAAGCAAAGGGAGTCCTTCGAAACTCTTAAATCTCGTTTAATTTCAGCCCCCATACTTGCTTTACCTGACTTTAATAAGGCTTTTGAGATTGAATGTGATGCTTCGGGTGTGGGTGTTGGTGGTGTGCTTATTCAAGAGGGTCGACCTATTGCCTACTATAGTGAAAAACTGAAAGACCCTCAATTAAATTATGCCACTTATGATAAGGAGTTGTATGCATTAGTTCGGTGTCTTCACACATGGCAAAGACTATTTATGCCTAGGGAGTTTATTATTCACACTGAGATCACGAGTCACTTAAATACCTTAAGGGCCAAGGTAAATTGAGTAAAGACATGTTCGTTGGATGGAGTTTATAGAGTCTTTTCCTTATGTGATTAAGTATAAAAAGGGCCAAGATAACGTGGTGGCTGATGCATTGTCTCGTAGATACACTTTAATCACTACGATGCAAACTAAATTTCTCGGCTTTGAATTTATTATGTAATTGTACTTCTTAGATCTTGATTTTGCTGAACCATTTGCTGCAACTAGTGAGTCGGCCCATGAGAATTTTTATCGGAGTGCTGGGTTTTTATACCGTGAGCATGCTTTGTGTATTCCCCAATGTTCCATACGTGAATTACTTGTTCGTGAGGCACATGGTGGTGGTCTTATGGGTCATTTTGGTGTCACTAAAACGCTGGATATGCTTAAGTCTCATTTCTATTGGCCTCATATCTTGTGATGATGTTAATCGCTTTTATGCTTCTTGTATTGTGTGCAAATATGCTAAGTCGAAGTCCGCACCTCATGGCTTGTACACACCATCGCCTATTCCCACGCCCCTTGGGTGATTTGTCTATGGATTTTGTAATGGGGTTACCTCGTTCTAAAAGTGGACATGATTCTATTTTTTTGGCTGTGGATAGATTTTCTAAGATGGCGCATTTCATTGCTTGTTCTAAAACGAATGATGCATCTCACATAGCTGATTTATTCTTTCGCGAAATTGTTCGTTTACATGGTGTGCCTCGTACTATAGTGAGTGATCGTGATGTGAATTTTATAAGTCATTTCTGGAGAGTTTTATGGCAGCATTTGGGTACTAAATTGTTATATTCTTCTGCATATCACCCCCAAACGGATGGTCAAACTGAGGTTGTTAATCGTGTTTTAGGTCAGTTGCTTCGTACCATTGTTCAAAATAATTTGCGGAATTGGGAAAATTGTTTGCCGTTCGTGGAATTTGCTTATAATCGTTGTAAACATTATGCTACTCCTTTTACCCCTTTTGAGGTTGTATATGGGTTCAACCCCGATACGCCTTTTTCTTTGGCTCCTTTGCCCGCAGGAATGCAGGTTAGCTTGGATGGTGACGCAAAGGCTGAGTTGGTGAAAGAGTTGCATGCGCAGGCTCGGAAGAATGTAGAAAATGCAACGGCTCGGTACATGAAGCAAGCGAATAAGGGCCGCAAGGAAGTTATTTTTGAACCCAGCGATTGGGTTTGGCTGCATTATCGCAAAGACCGCTTTCCCAAGCAGCGGAAAACCATGTTACATCCTCGTGGTGATGGACCTTTTGAAGTGCTGGAGCGGATCAACAACAACGTCTACAAGATTGCCATTCCCGAAGATTGGGGCATCTCGAATTCGATTAATGTGGCTGATTTGACGCCCTTTGACAATCCTTACGATCTGAGGACAGATCCTTCGCAACCGGGAGGGAATGATACGATCACGAATGAGGTTCCCGACCCTTTGGCCCCGATGCAGCCGATAGATCATCTGGTAATTCGAGATGGGCCTATGACGAGGCTCCAAAAGAAAAGGATGCGAGAGGCTTTGAATAATCTGATCCTAGATATTTATTTGGAGCAAGAGCAGCCCAAGTCGGAGGAAGAACAGCCCATAAAATGCATCATTTATGCAATTGGGCTTGAAGACAACGAAGATGGTCTTGGTTAGATTGCAAGCATAATTATTTAGTTAGTTATTTCGGTCAATAAGGCTGTCCAAAAATTGTGGCGCCATCTATTAGGTTGTTTTGGGCTTGTTATATTATTTTGGTGTTGGATTTCATTTAATAATTACCTTGTGGGCTTAGATGACACAATAGGGACTAGAAAAGCCCATGGATGGGGCGCCTATGCTAAGTCCAAGTTTACTTAGGTTTTATTTTACTAGTTTCCTTCTCCCACATTGCTAAGGAGGATTACTAGTCTTTTATTTGTAGCCTATAAATAGGCAAGCAACTATCATAATAGACACAACATATATTATTGAAATTCAGTTAAAACTTTTGCTTAAGTCAAGTCGACTTAGTCAATCACTTGCGAGTGAGTTTTCTCTTTGTCGTAGAGAAGACACCCCTTTCAAGAACGAATCAGCGTCGCGAGTGAGACGTTGTTTATTCTTGGCCTCAGTCCTAGGTCGGAGATGCTAGGTCTAGGTTTCCTTAGCTCTTCATTGATCCTTTAGTCAATTCCTGAGATCGTATCGCGTCACTAATTCAATGGAGAAGATGGAAAGAAAGTAGTCAAGTTGACTACAACAAGACCTTTACAAAGGAAGACTCCAAGCTTGAAGAAGATTTTCGCTTGTATGACAAAGCAAAAAGATATGACTTAGTCATGCAAAAAGCTAAGAAGAAGCTTAGTCTTTAATCATAGATATTTGAACAAAATGTATGTATCCAGTTTTTGCTCACTCTAATGAAAACCAGTTTTCCAGTTTTACATTGTTTCTCATTGTTTTGATCTTTAAGCTTTTCTTTTAGGGAGAGTTTTGGCATCATCAAAAAGGGGGAAATTGTTGGAAATAAAATTTATGTTTTGATGATAATTCATCTTATTTGTTAAAATATTATCTTAACCCCATTGATGAAGTGCTGAAGCTTGCTGTTATAGTGGAAAGCTAAAAGATGTCTAGAACTGAATGTATAAGTTTTTGCTAAAGTCTGATATTTGTATAAGTTACATTAGACAAGCACTGTAATTGTTAGTCATCGTAAGAAACCGAAAATTGGAAATCAATTAGAAAATCGGAAATCATCAAGACAAGCAAACCGACTCGTAATACACCTACTTGAACCGAAGAAGGTAAGTTTTGAGAGATTCTGAGACTCGGTTGGCTTATCTAAAAGAATGAAGAATCGAGGTTCAAACGCAGATTATTGAAGAATGAAGAAGCGTGGGTCAAACTCGATTATTGAAGAATGAAGAAGCGAGGTTCAAACTTCGATTATGAAGATTACAAGTCGTGGATCAGAAAGATAGACTTCGTGCAAGATTGTGGTGACTGAATCGAATTTATGGATCTTGTATGAAGACCTAAGAATCATAAGGACAATGAATTCTTAGATGATAAATGTATCATGGTGTACTACGATTAAGTCAATTATAATCGATGAAACCCGAGTAATCGATATTTGAAGAAGAGTAAAATCTCGATTAATGCTCCAAGTCGATTAGAAAAGCGACAAAAGAAAAACTCAGTTTTATAAGTCAGCCATCCAACAAACTCAAAGTACAATCGAACGTTGTAAAGAAAGCAATTTCATTGGATAAGTTACTGACACAGCAGGAACGGTCAGAAAATATAGCCGTTGCAAGATAGACGTTGATACAATTCAAATCGAAGCCAGATGAACGTTGGACTTCACACTATAAATAGAAGACGTTGCACCAACAACAAAGATATAGAGCAGAGCATATACAAGAATCAACAAGCAATTTGTGCATTAGTCTACTCTATTCGAATTGCTATCATCTCTGAACTATAACAAGATCATATCTAGTATTTCTTCAAGTGTTCAAGCTACAAAGAATTTATCAAGAATTCAACACTCTGAAGAACCACAAACAAGAATCAACTTATTGATTCTCAGCCCAACCTTGATTCTAATTCAAAGGTTTTAGACTGTGAAGCAAACCGAGAAGGTTTCGCCAAGGACAGTTGTGACAAGCAGTCGGGTAGACTGTGTTTGTGGTGGTAGCTGGTGAAGAGGCAATCCTACCCTCTAAGGACCAATGGTTCAAGCATTTGAAGAGAAGCAATTCTACCTGTTCTACAATTGTTTAGATAGTGAAGCTAGGGATTAGCCAAGGACTATTGTTTAGGACTTTTTGTAACAGTTCACCTCAAGATGTTCTAGTGGAATTTTCCTCCGCACCACAGGGGAAGAGAGGACGTACAGGATTACACCACCTGGAACCTCTATAACATCCTTCTTACTTACTTTACATATTTACTTATTTATTTAACAATTACTTACAGCATTGTGATACTTGCTTGTTATACATCTCACAGTCACAACTGACATTCACCAGAATTCAGTTCACAACACTCAGTTTTCACAACAGAATAACAAGATCAATAAAAAGGCTAAAATAATATCCGCTGCCGGTTGACTCAGTTTCGGCTTAAGTCAGTTTGACTTAATCTCACCTTTGTCAGCTCAACTCCACACAAGTTTTAACTGAACCTTAATCTGTTTTAAATCTAGTTTTTGGTGACAAGTTTATTCACCCCCCCCCCTCTAAACTTATGTCAGCCTTTTCAAGGGACCAACAGGGGGTAACCCACGGTTAATCAGGCTCAGAATTTCTTATTCTGGCACTAAAACAATGCAGGTATATTGCAGGACGACTCAAGACTCAAAACAAAATTAGAACAACAACTTCTTATAGAATTAAATACGTTTATTAACAAAATTGGCCATTGTCCCCGGCAACGGCACCAAAAACTTGATCGTCGTGCATTACATGGATTATATTAGCAAGAGTACTAGGTCAAATTATAGCATAGCAACGGCGAATCAAGGTCGATCCCACAGAGACAATGCAACTCAAGTATAAATGAATCTAATCTAATTGAGAAGACAAATACGGTCATTGACCAACAATAACAATATGGTGTTCTTCTCCATCCCAACCTATCTACTAACTTGGTTTAGTTAATCCTTATGTTTACTTCCCCACATAATTTCCCTAAATTAATCGAACGTTTTAATTCAGATTAGCTACAGGTGCAATCTCCAAACCCTATCTACTTCCACTGTAAGGATAGAAAACAATCTCTATGCAACTAACCTTCTTCGTTGGTTGTATTAGTCCATACACAATAAGTTTTAAAGATGCGCCGGTGCAAGACCGAAAACCTCCCTAAGATGCTATCGACTATGACTAGCACATTCCTAGGAATCCATCAAGACTATGTCCTAATTAACACTTCACTAACAGTCTTTCTTGTTAATTTACGATATACGAATATTAGATTGGCTAGACGTAAGTAATCATTCTAATTAATCCTGTTGATCAACGTAGAATCTCCATATTAGGGGGACCTAAATATCGCCGTGATTAGTCGGTATAGACCACCGATTAATTGGGGCCATTGGTTCCTATTATGGAATCTACATTGCTTCATTCTGATTGATTCAAGTAAATTATGGGGTTGTTAAACATGCAAATTAACTATAACACGTAAACATAAGTAGATCTACTATAATAAAGACATAAATGAACGTTCAAAGCTTCATACCTTCGATTATGAAGATTTAGCTTGATCTACTCAAGCTAGAGATGGCGTGGAGGGAAGGAAACCAGAAAATAAATCATAAAGGAGCTAAAGAAACTTTATTTCATCAAAATCTTTCAATGCATATGTATAGTTATGAAAGTATATGATGGCATATTATTACAATCGAATTATGACACTTTATAGGCTCAATGGCCGACTTAAGACTCAATAAAACCCTAACCGACCTAGTAGATATGGCAGACTTCAGTTTCTTGTCCTCCAAGGCCTCGATTAATCGGGCCAGTTTCTCTTCCTTTTTCTGGCAGATCTCTTCTTGGACTTTATCCTCTTGGCCTAATACTCTCTCTTCGGTCCAAATCCATTCCTAGCTGCTCCAGATTTTGGTACATTCTAAAAAGTGTACAAAACAAGACAAAACGGTACCAAATCCACGGGATAATAACATAGATGCAGAATCGTGAACCTAGGAACATGCACTTAGTATTTAACACATATTCCTCACAATAATATGCCTACCTATTTTCTTTCGAGCATAATTCAGGGTAAATAAAGGTTAATTTAATGGTCATATTTAGAGCATTGTCATCCATCATAGCAAAGTGCTTGCGAGTCAAGGTTGAATCCCACAGAGACTCGTAAAAACATAGATTAACTCAGATTGTGTGTCACAGTTACTGTCTACGACCAACTATAAAACATAGAAGTAAAAGGGTTGACAATAAGGATGCAAGATCAAACACAATTATGGTCCAATAATTTTATAGATATTAGTTCTAACTACGACTGATTAGTTATTCCCGCCATATCATGCATCAATCATCCTCGTTGGTAAATTTTAAATCTTTAACAGCTACGGGTGCTAATCCCTAATTTTACGCTACTTCCATTGAAAGGACAATAGGTGCCTATGTGCAATTAATATCCTTCGTTGGTTCTATTAATTCACATGCAATAAGAATTAGGACTAGCCGGCTCAAGACCGAGGATCTCCCTAAGCAGCTATCACGAATTGACTAGCACGTTCCTAAAGATCGATCAAGGCATCGTCTGAACCAACACTTCACTTTATCGTCCTTCATGTTAATTTACGATGACATGCATATAGTTGATCATGCTAATAACACGTAAATTAAATCGGTCGATCAGACGTAGTTGGTGCCTATTATCATGAACTAGGATTTACTAGGTATTCAGATCTAGCGATAAAAACCGTTGTAGATCTGAAGAATGCAATCTCTATTTCATGATTTCTTCACCAACAATTAAGATCTCTACACGTATTGGATAAAATAAACGAAGTACTACATAGCAGAACTAATATAAACAATCAAATCATACTAATCACCATAAAAGAACGACATATCTACATCTAGAAAGCCGGAAATCATACCCTCAAAGACGAGTGCAGACCCTCCGTAGCGCTCCCTAGGTGGCAAATCCATCGGATCCGTGACCAGAGCTCATAGAGAAAATAAAAGAACAAAGAGAACTTCTATAGAATATAATGTATTTGTCTTGTGGAAAATTGTACCATGAAATTCGTGGCCGGTGCCAGTTAGTTGTAGTGATATAACCGACTTAATGACATATAGAAACTATCCCTCATCCAGGAAAATGAGGTTTCTAAAGCTTCTGGAACTTCCAACGCTGCGGCATCACCTCACGCGGCTATAGGGGTATTTTCGTCTTTATTCGCTCTGCCGACCTAAGTGAGGGTTCTGGAATACCCTAGGTCCGTTTCTTCATAAATTTAGGCCCACAATCGGTCTTCAACGCTTGGTCAAATCTTTGTAACCTAAAAATAGTCAAATAATACACGAAATAATATTGAATTGAGGAAAATAAACGTTAAATGCAAATTACTGACTCATGGACCCGACATCTGAAATTCACTTCAAATGGCTCATATAAATGGTCAAAAACTACTACATTTAGCATAGAATGGGAGCAATGTTGATGCTGTAAGATGTATCATTTTGAGCGTCATCAGGACAATCTGCTAGTAAACGGATTTCTTTCACCATTCCTGATCGGTGGGGGAAATGATAAAACCCAGGGTTGTCTTTAACTGACATAACTTGGTAAAAGGACCTGAAGAGATTCACAGTAAATCTCACTCTTTCCATTCGGAAAATTGCGGAAAATCCCATTATGCTCCTTACTCCATAGGAGCTATATGAGCGGTACTTAGACCGTAGTAATCAAGCACGGCCAAGTAAGCTGGAAAAAGTGGAAGCCGAAGACCCCCCGTCTTATTCATCCTCATATACTGATGCAGTACCCCTCGCGGTTAAGTTATTTGAATAAGGATTAGCGGTTTGTAGGGAATTTGGGGGCTGTAGATGTCTAAATCTACCCATACTTGTTACAAATCTTGATTACCTTACCCTGTTTCAAAATAGACTTTATTTTGGGGCCAGCCATTAAGTTTTCAGTAGTTCTAAGGGCTTTGAAGCTTAAATCATGAGCAAGCAAAGGCGAGGGATTACTCTATGGATGTATTGAATAAAGAACACAAGAAAAAGAGAAAAGAATAAAGAGCTTACTTGCGATAAATAGAGATTTTAGGAAGAAGATGGAGAGAAGTCAGAACAACAGTACTGATTTAAAGGAAATAATAATGAGTATGGTTGATATGACAGGGGTTATAAACTCCAAGTACTACCTCGAAAAGTGGCCCAGAAGAGACATGGGCGTAACTGCCTTGATTCTTGGGGCAACCGTAATAGTGTTATAACGTTAACGCTGCCATGTTGTAGAGCTGGAACTTCCGGGGGCTCTTAAGTCTTAATAAAAGAGGCCGAGCTCCAACAAAGGCAGTGGCGGCCAGCTCTGGAAGCATATGACAGCTCTGGAGGGTTTATGACAGAGGTCGGATTAGCCTCGGCCACGTGTCACCCAACAAGTGGACTAAGTAATAAATGATGGAATAGAGAACAAATGATTAAGGGCTAGGAGCCCTAGTTGATACTTAATTGTAAGGTCTTAATCCCCAGGAGGAAAGTCAGTCTAGTATGCATGATCCACTTCCCAGTCAACTGCAGGTCGATCAGGATGAGGCGAAGTCAGGATAGCGCAGCTCAGACCACGGCATCATCAGGAGCTCTCCGTAAGAAGAATAGAGATAACTGCACCTTTATCCCACGTGGATAATGTATCCGGTAGATTAGGAAAGAATCCTCATTCATTGGGGCTCTGATCCTATCTTTTAAAGCTGCCGTAATTATCTCTTAAAATCACGGAGATTGATACGCACAAATCCACAGTGGTTACAAAATGGGTCCTAAAGGACACTATACATTCATAACCTAGGGCATAAATGTTCCAAATATAAGTGTTCCTTAGAACTACGGCAGACTTGATTCTTGAATAATCCAAGGATACGTAGGCGACTTGAGAATAACATTCGCAGGCTCAGTCTATATCATCCTAAAGCGCCCCCTATTTCATAATTTATTGTTACGTTCTTTGGATATGGAATATTATCTCTAGATTAAATTGGCCCGGATTATTACTTTGACGGTATCCAACATCGTCATATAGCTTCAATATCAATCTCATGTTCTCCAAACATTGTCGTCTTCAAATGTCTTAAGTCGTACATTTATAAGTGGGAAGTACACCGATTCGGCTTTGATCAAATTGCTTCTTCAAATCTGAATATTCAAGTCTATTGAGCTGAAATTTTGACCGTTGTATATCTTCAAGTGTATCTCTGTTGGGGAGATTTTGCATCATTAAAACAAAAGAAAATTTATAAACCTATACTACCATGCAAAACTACCTCCTAACCGGCCGAATACCGGGTAGTTGCTAGTAAAGTTGGATAAGTACGGGTATCGATCCTCAGGGAAAAGGGATGTTGAATCTAATCTAATTAATTCTTCTTTATTAACTAAACCTAAACCTAAACTAGAACGGAAAAATAACTGGACGGAGGATTGTTAATCCAAAGCCAGGAAATATAGTTGCGGACAAAATAAATAAAACTACATCTACGAAAACAGTAAAACTAACTAATAACTGAACAAACATAAACAAACCATGATCAACCTATTCCCAACAACCATCACCCCACCGAAATCAGTCAGATAGACAAACATTCTTTCATTTGTTATCTTGGATTATTATCTTTTCTAATGAAGCGTTTCCTCTTCCGATTTATCACGCCATTAATTAGTTTACCTTCCGGTCTTGACTAATATAGATACAAATCAAAGATATGGATTGAATCCTAACCTAACAACAGTATCCCTCAACTTCCGTTCGTTGGAATAATTATTGTCAATCTCCCTCACGATAATCTAGTGAATCTATTAACTTCCGTTATCTAAATTCGATTAACATAAAGCATACAAAACATGAAAGAGAACAAGAACAACGTAATGAAATAAACACATGAACAATCTCATCTTTCCGGTAACGGTGATATCCCTCAATTCCAATCTAAGATAATCTTGCATTGAATTAATTAAATTGTGGTTCTCTCGTAAACCTAGATATTTAACCTACGAACTTCCGTTATGTATAGATTAAAGATCTAATCTTTCCTATGGTGATCTAAACTACACCGACTTCCGTCATACGGTAGCATCAAATCATACAATCATCTTTCGATATAAAATTGCACGATACAAATAAACACAAGAAAGAAACAATCTTAATTAAAACTTACAAAATTAATCCATAGAAAAGAATTAAGTTTGCTGCTGCGTGAAACAGGTCATTCAAGCTCTATCCATGGCTGCTCACGGTTTTATTCATCAAAAGGAACTCGAAACACGGAATTGAAAAACAACTAATCTAACCGCCGGCCGACCAAGCAAGGAGCTTGGCCGGCCGGGCTGCTCCTTCTCAGTACGAAATTTAGGATTTTTGGATGAAGGGCTGCGTTTTCTGAATGAATATTATGGTTACAAAGCGCCGCTATATATAGATATGAGAGTAATTTTGGAGTAATGTTTTAAGTCGGTTGGGCTCAAGGCGGCGGTGGACGTTCGTCCTCCATGCTTGGACGGAGCTGGAACGTGCGTTTGCGACCAAAGTGAACTCTCTCAGATTGCTTACGCTCCTGGACGCTTGATCTACCACCTTGAACGCCTGCGTGCAACGACTTCAAGATCGAATCGAATTTGCTCTGCATGGAATATTTATTGGAATAAAACTTCTAAAATTCATATCTTGAGTTGTAGACCTCCAAAAATTATGATCCGAATGTCATAAAAAAGCTCTCGGAAAACTCTACAACTTTCATTAAGGACTCTTCTTCAGAAAATGCCTTTTTGATTAGCCCGTCGTATTACGAGTATATTTCAGGATTTTCCACTCGAATTCATCTCTTTAAAATCATCCTTTCCATCAACAATGTGTATCTACAATGTAGGAAAAACATACCAAAGCGTAACATAATCCTAAAATAATATAAAATCACAATTTAAGCACATAATTCGTTACGTTTTGCAATTTAACTATTAAAAACACCACTTGCTCAATATTTCAATATAAAGCTCGATTTCTATGAGAAACATACGAATATGGGGGAAAGGGATATAAAATATATCCTTATAAAACGTATAAAATCACCCTTAACAACTCCCCCACACTTAAACCTTGCTCGTCCCGAGCAAGACAAAACATAATCATCACTCGAGACAAATAAACACTTCTGCAAATATAAAACATATTCAAGTAGTTTAGAGGTTCACCCAAGTGAGTGTGTGCATAGCCATAATAAATTTCCACTAAATCCACACTTGAAATTGATTCAAGCAAAACTAGCCAACATCCCATTTAAATCAGAAATATAAAAACGATTATAACATGCACCTCACAAAACATACATATTCCGAAAAGAATGATAGAGGGTATTTAAAATATTTCCGACATACTCAGAGGATAATCCCTACAACATATCATTCAGTTTATACTGGGGATAGTCAGAAGATAACTTCGGTTTTCAACCATCTTTTCACATTACCATTCACTAAATTTTCTTTAAGATTAACTTAATTCCACATATATAGCATAGATGCCCTCATTCCCAGCAATAGGATGTTTCGTGATAACACCCTAGTTGGACTACTATCATCAGGCAGTCGGGAGCTATTGAACCTCATAGTGGTATAGGACATTTCGTGATAATGCCCTACCGCACTCAAATCATCGGCAGCTACTTCCGACACTTATACATATATATATATATATATATATATATATATATATATATATATATATATATATATATATATATATATCTTATTCATATTATTCATCTTAGATTGGTAAACAAACCTTAAATTATATCCCTCCTATCACATTCAAACCTTCAGATATTCACAGTATGTCATACTTTAATTCTAAACACAAACTATTAAAATTTTCAAAATTCGTATGTAAGCAAAGAATCATGCGATAATCATTAAAAATCTCTAATCAAATGGGCATAGCTTTAAAATATAGCTCATCACTTACTATGGCACGTGAAAAAGTAGTGTCGGGTGAAACAACTAAATTTACTAAATATGCAGAATACAGCATCAATGATTATAAACATCGAACAAAGACATGCAATGCTCACTCGGGACAAAACAAAAATTTTAAAATTAAGCACTTTTCATAGAAATATAATAGAAATTGAGCAAACGACTCATAGATACATATAAACCATCCTCTCCCCCACACTTAGATTGCAACTTGTCCTCAAGTTGTGCAGAAATAATAAATTAGAGAACTTAGTCGATTGGATCTTTGGCAATTCCGGAAAAATCGGTAAAACCAAAATTCTTTGCATAGCTCAGAGAGATCGTGGAGCATCACAGTAAACCGAATTCATCGTGAAAGTTCACAATAGCTATCAAAAATATCCTGCAGACTTGATCAATGCAAAAGAGTCTACGGGAAAAAGAAAAGATTACATATATAAAGCACATGGAAAAGGAGATATAGAGATATTTCAAATTTAAGCTCATATAAAGATGGAATACATATACATGGAACATTACACAATAGTAGGCTAGGTGCAACTACATGAAAATATACTACAATGCAGCCTACATGATATGCAATCCTAAAAATAAAATAAATAAAAATAAATTACAGCTCAGGCTCGGTGGCGAGTTTGGAGGACAACCCTACGATGACTACGGCCTATGCAGAAACTAAAAATAAAGAAAACGAGGTAGTATTACGAAACCGATGCGATTAACTACGCTCAAGAAAAATAAAATAAAAATAGAAAAACAATGCAACTAGATGACATGCAACTAAATGATATGCATCTAAATGATATGCAAAAATAAAAGAAAATAAAAGAAAGAAAACTAGCCCACTTATTTGCAGCACGACATGTATATAATAAACGTCTACCAAATAATGACAAAGTTACGATAAACGCAGCAGTCTTTGTTCATTACATGCAATGTAGACGCGCCTTAAGACTCATCAAAAGGTGATAGCATTATGGAAACCAACAGTTAGCTATACTAAACAGATATAACTCATAAGTAGCTGATGGTAGCAACGGAAAACCGACAGTTACTACCCATATGAATTACATAAACAACAAGGAAGCACATAAGTCTCAAAGCTCACAAGATTCATCACAGCGGTATGTAGCATACGGAAACCGACATTAGCTACTAACAATGATAAAACGCTTATAGCATACAAGAACCGACAAGTAACTATAACATGCCCGGATGAATCATGTATATAAAAAGTTCTTGATTATCTAACATGGATTCGTAGATGGAAAGATATGAATATGCAAGCTCGTAACATCTACGTAAAAGAAATTAGCCACGAAGCTCGTATGAAAGAAATCCATATTAAATAAAGCATTAAAAATTCAAAGCAAGAAAAATTGAACACTGGACGTGCGTTTAAAATTTCAAACGGGTGTTCCACACTTATGCGAGCCGGACGGGCGTTCAACAAGTCGACACACCGCCTGGTTCTTGTCATCGATCGAGTTGAACTTTTTGCACCGGACGGCCGTTCCACCCCTCAAACGCTCGGTTACCTGCATTGTTAGGGACTGGACGGGCGTTCACTTACTTGAACGCTCATCCAGTCATCGAAATACGCCAAAAACTTGTTCGGTAAAAACGAGTTTTACAATTTATAACCGAAACACCCCAAGTATAAGGTTCGTAGTATAGGGTGTTAACGGGTCGTCCTAAGGGAGTGGAATGTTTATCGGATCAAAGTGCAATAATTAAATCGATTATGTCACGAATATTAACTAAAACTAGATTTAAACTAATTAAACTAGGGTTTATACTAATTATGAAATAATGAACAGTAAAAACGATGATGAATAGTAAATTTGCAGAAAAAATAACAATCAACAACTAGGGTTCCTAAAATAACTAAACTCAACACCTAAACCTAAACTAGAACGGAAAAATAACTGGACGGAGGATTGTTAATCCAAAGCCAGGAAATATAGTTGCGGACAAAATAAATAAAACTACATCTACTAAAAACAGTAAAACTAACTAATAATCGAACAAACATAAACAAACCATGATCAACCTATTCCCAACAACCATCACCCCACCGAAATCGGTCGAGGATAGACAAACATTCATTCATTTGTTATCTTGGATTATTATCTTTTCTAATGAAGCGTTTCCTCTTCCGATTTATCACGCCATTAATTAGTTTACCTTCCGGTCTTGACTAATATCGATACAAATCAAAGATATGGATTGAATCCTAACCTAACAATGGTATCCCTCAACTTCCGTTTGTTGGAATAATTATTGTCAATCTCCTCACGATAATCTAGTGAATCTATTAACTTCCGTTATCTAAATTCGATTAACATAAAGCATACAAAACATGAAAGAGAACAAGAACAACGTAATGAAATAAACACATGAACAATCTCATCTTTCCGTAACGGTGATATCCTCAATTCCAATCTAAGATAATCTTGCATTGAATTAATTAAATTGTGGTTCTCTCGTAAACCTAGATATTTAACCTCACGAACTTCCGTTATGTATAGATTAAAGATCTAATCTTTCCTATGGTGATCTAAACTACACCGACTTCCGCCATACGGTAGCATCAAATCATACAATCATCTTTCGATATAAAATTGCACGATACAAATAAACACAAGAAAGAAACAATCTTAATTAAAACTTACAAAATTAATCCATAGAAAAGAATTAAGTTTCTTCGCTGCGTGAAAGCAGTCATTCAAGCTCTATCCATGGCTGCTCACGGTTTTATTCATCAAAAGGAACTCAAACACGGAATTGAAAAACAACTAATCTAACCGCCGGCCGACCAAGCAAGGAGCTTGGCGGCCGGGCTGCTCCTTCTCGATGACGAAATTTAGGATTTTTGGATGAAGGGCTGCGTTTTCTGAATGAATATTATGGTTACAAAACTGCTGCTATATATAGATATGAGAGGCGGCTGGAGTAATGTTTTAAGTCGGTTGGGCTCAATGCGGCGGTGGACGTTCGTCCTACATGCTTGGACGGAGCTGAAACGCGTTTTATGCCAAGTGAACTCTCAGATTGCTTCGCTTCCCCTGGACGCCGCCTACCACCTTGAACGCCCAGGCAACAAATTTTCCTTAAGACTGAATCGAATTTGCTCTGCATGGAATATTTATTGGAATAAAACTTCTAAAATTCATATCTTGAGTTGTAGACCTCCAAAATTATGATCCGAATGTCATAAAAAGCTCTCGGAAAACTCTACAACTTTCATTAAGGACTCTTCTACAGAAAATGCCTTTTGATTAGCCCGTCGTATTACGAGTATATTTCGAGGATTTTCCACTGAATTCATCTCTTTAAAATCATCCTTTCCATCAACAATGTGTATCTACAATGTAGGAAAAACATACCAAAGCGTAACATAATCCTAAAATAATATAAAATCACAATTTAAGCACATAATTCGTTACGTTTTGCAATTTAACTATTAAAAACACCACTTGCTCAATATTTCAATATAAAGCTCGATTTCTATGAGAAACATACGAATATGGGGGAAAGGGATATAAAATATATCCTTATAAAACGTATAAAATCACCCCTAACAATCTCTAATATAGACATTATCCTTGTTATTTGAATGTTTCATGTACGGTTGGACTATCATTCTGCACCGCAATAAATGCTTTGTCACATTTCTGTAGTTTCACTTCGGATGACATTGATTATTGCTCTCATCTTATTTTCAAATGCTTTACCATTGGTTCTTCATTTATGAAAAGCCTTTGTATCTGATCTGTTTCTATCTATCAAGTATGTTTTTCCACATCTGCTTTGTTCATCGGCTCTGATTATCAGCTTGCTTCTGATTTATCATTTCACTCCATATAAAATTTGATTATCTTTGAATATGAATTTTCATGTCTCTGATCTTTATATGGTGAGATCATAGTACTCCATATTTTTCTTCACATCACAACAAGTATCATACATTTATTTCTAGCATCACGGACTTTCTTGAAGATAAATTTATGACCTCGACTTTTCGGTTCTTCAAACTTGAGTTGATGAGAGTCAACTTTACTATGCTCCGGTGCGTGTTTTAACCCCCATTTAAGACACTTTTGGCTCATTATGGGTAGTTTTAGACCATTTATAGGGCAAAAACACATTGATCACTCACTTTGATGTAAACCGTTAAATAAATGGAAAACCTCACCATTATACGGTATTTTGACCCTTTTCGAGGCCTATCTTTCTTGCGTAATTACGCTCGATATGTTGTTTGGCATGTGAAATGCAGGAAATAGGTGACGATTATGGTCGGACGATGAGGTATGAGGCTTATAGAGCGTGTACCTGAAGCCACGGAGTTCTTACGGATCAATTATCTCGAGCATTTATACTCACAGCTGACTTAAAGTGACATTTGACCCATATTAGAGACAGAATTCGGTTTGGACTTATTCACAAGAGTTATAGATCTTCGAACAAGATTTCCAACGCATCTTGAATCACTCAAATTGGAGGTCTACACGCAAAGTTATGGTCAATTTACTAAAAACGATCTAGTACCGAACCACCTGTCGGGTCGAACTTCGTACAGCTCGGCTCGTTATGCGTTTTTCACCATAAGAACGTGAATTTCCTGCAGATTTCTGAGGTCCTCTTCCCCAAAACCCTTAGAGTCACCATTCCTCCATTCCTTCACCTTAGATTAGCTCATCTTTCACTTTTTCTCTTAGATTAAACACAATTTAGCATAGATTCTCTCTTTCTTGTTGATGTTTTGAGGTCTTCTTCCCCAAGTGACAATGGCTTTGATGAAGATTGATGAAACTTCAGATTTCCTGCATTTTGGTACTTAATTCACGCTCCTTTTCAGTTTTATGGCTTTAATTTCATGTTTAATTCTTGTTTCTTTCATTATAATGAGTAGCTAAACATCTACATAGCTAAATCATGTGAAAATTGATGAAATCCTCCTCTAATTGAAGAAATTGGGAATGGATAGTTGTTAAAGTTGAATCTTTTGATGGGTTTGTGTTCTAAAACTTGTGCTTAATGCTTGAATTGATTTGATCACTTGATTCATGATTTCACACATTGTCTTTATATATGTATTTTCCGAGGTGATGTGGGGAAATGGGTTTTGGAATCACCAAGTAAAATCGACTGAGTTGTTTAGATTCGGTTTCTTGAGTGAGGTTTTCAATGTGAGTTGGGCGTCTCTAGAGCGTTAATCATGCTTTGGTCAGTTAAATCCTTAAAGGCGGACTATTGAACCGGGCATAGGGTGGTAGGTTGTTGCATTGGCGTCTACACACCATTATTGGAGATTGCACCCATAAACACATCAAGAGTATGATTGGTTGGTAGGTCGGTTGTACTCGTTCCTAATGAGTCGATTAGAGGGGTGAAACTAATCAATTGGATCATGGTTTGGCTATGCCTCTTCCTTATTATCTCTAGTTTATATTACGTCTTGGTGTTAATTATCACTTGTTCCACTCTTTTGGTTGACCTAAACTAAGTATGAAAATGACTTTGGTACTCGATTGATTCCTCGTGGGATCGACCTTGCTTGCTACTATAGTGCATTCGATTCGGTACACTGCCGGTTAAAGTTGGACCGTCACTATCTTGGCCATCAAGAATTTTTGGCGCCGTTGCCGGGGAATTAATCGATATCTCTTAGGTCATTGGAAGACTTAGGCTTAGGTTGTTTTTTTTTTATTGTTTTCTTGTTGTTTGAGTTTGTGCAGTTTATGATCTAAACTCGTCATGGAATTTACTATTGAGCAACCTATGTTCCAAGCTCAAGTACCTCAACCAATTTTCAACCAATTCCACAACATTAACCACATGCCAATCTCCCAAGTATCACAAGCTCCAATTCAACAAGCTCCAATTCATGGCCAAGGCCGATTACTTAAAGATTATTTCATGCCATGTGCAAGATTTATACATAATGCCATTCGTTTACCTCTTATTGATGCAAGTGACTTTGAGATCAAACCACATGTGTGGAATTTGATAAAAAAATAAAATAAAAAATAAAAAAAAAGCATGCGCACTTCTATGGAACTGAGACAGAGGATCAATATCATTTTTTGATGTGGTTCACAAATGTTTGCGGGACAATGAAGATAAGTGGGGCAAGTGATGATGCAATCCGATTGAGGATATTCCCTTTTGCATTGAGAGATGGTGCTGTTGATTGGTTAGACTCTCAAGCTCATGATTCATTGCATACGTGGGAAGACTTGACTTCGACTTTCTTATCGTACTATTTTCCACTCCATAAAACAATGGAGATCCGGGCTGAGATCTCAAACTTTTCCCAACAGCCGGGTGAACGACTTTATGAAGCATGGGACCGAATGAAGGCTTTGCTAAGAAAATGTCCACATCATGGGTATGAGATATGGTCACAAATGCTAATCTTTTATTACGGATTGAGGGATGATGTAAGAAATGTCTTGGACTTGGCAAGTGAATGATCTATCATGAGCTTGACTGCCTCGATTGTGTATGCCACTATTGAGAGGATTACTGATAACAATAGGCAATAGGATAAGGGCAAGCCTCAAAAGAAGGTAGTTGAGACTATAGAAATAGATCAACAAAACTTGATGATGGCATAAATGGAATCTATGGAGAAGGCAATCATGGATCTTAAATTGGTTCAAAGGCTACAACAACAAGGTTTTTCTCACCATTTGAATCAAGACCATCAACCATTTCCACAAGTTCCTTGTGCACCCCCGGGATTGTCTCATCAACCACAACATCAAGAGAGGAATCCCCAATGGGGAGCGATGATAGAAAGCATAGCAATGATTATTGAAGCTTTTGTGAAGAATATGGAGCAATACAAGACCATTACAGATACTCGTTTGGTAAACATGGAAGATTCATTGAAAAGTCTTGAAAACCAAATGAGGCACTTGACCGATTACTTGAATACCGCACCGGTTCAAGGCCTACCATGCAATACATTGACAAACCCGAATGAGGTAAATGCTATCTTTGCGGTGTATCATGATGGTGAGGATGATGATGTGGTTACAGAAAGTCGTGAGCCAGTTAGAGTTGTAGGGTTGGTAGAGAAGACAAAAGATGTGTTGGTTTTTTATGAAGCAGCTGAGCAAGACAAGGAACTCAAAGGAAATCTCTTGGGTAAGCATGTGAACAACACTTCTGAGGGCAAAGGAAACTCAGGTATATCTCAATCTAGCATTCATTTTGATTTGAGTTCCCTTCCTTTTCCCACATCTCATGATAAGAAGGCGAGTGTTGTAAGTAAAAAGCAAAATCGTTTTCTTGACATCTTGCGTAAAGTGACGATAAACATTACATTAGTTGATGCTTTAATGAACATGCCTTTGTATGCTAAATTTCTCAAAGATGTTTTAACAAAAAAGCCTAAAATGCAAAGTGTTGTTTATCGTAATGAAGAGTGTTCTGTGATTTGTCAAGAGAAAGTTCCGCCTAAACTTAGTGACCCCGGGAGCTTTACAATCTCATGCATGATAGGTAGCTCTAAAAGTCTCAATACCCTATGAGATTTAGGAGCTAGTGTGAACCTTATGTCGTACGCCACTTATAAAAAACTTGGTCTTGATGGTATTAGAAAAACTAGAATGGTTCTTTCTATGGCGGATAAGTCCATTAGGTATCCTAGAGGGATCGTTGAGAATGTGCTAGTTCAGGTTGATAAGTTTGTTTTCCCGGCTGATTTTGTCATTTTTTAGACATGGAAAACAAGCCTATTTTGGTTGGTAAACCATTTTTGGTCACGGGGAGAGCCTTGCTTGATATGCAAACCGGAGAGATCACTTTGAGAGTTCACAATGAGAGCGCTACCATCAAGGTTTATGAGCATGTAGATCATCCACATGATGTTTGGGGTAAACATGAAAGGGTTGATAAGGTTGAAGTCTTTCAAGTGCGTCATAGCAATCAAGAGTTGCCAAAGAGCGAGAAGAGTGAGTTTGAGGCCAATGGAGGGAGAAATAATCCAAATGTAAAATTTGGTAGATTCAAGTCGTGTCAAGGACTTTAAACTTGACATTCCTACCTGTATAACTCCATCATTACCCTCTTTCTATCCACCATTTCCACCTTTATGTCAACAGTATAACCTGAAAGTTGACACCGTATAAGTCATTCCGTCAAGCCAACGACATAAAACAAAGGCGCTTGTGGGAGGCAACCCACTTTTTCTTTGTTTGGTAATAGTAGGAGTGAGTCTTAGGTAAAAGAGTGGAGAATTTTGGCCTAGGATAAGATCTTTTGGGTGAAAATTTCTATTTGATCATTTGACCGGACTTGGAATGTTATCATTTTGGCTTATTTTTGGCACATATTTTATGCATGGATGATGTTTCTCTTTTTATTATCTTTTCATCTCATGATATTCAAGTTCGGTACCTTCAGTTATACTATGATAGTGTATGTGACATTGATTCTTTTCCTTTGATCTCATTATCTATTGCCTGCTTTTGGCACGGTGCTGTTCCCTGTGCATGCATTTTCGTGTTTCTTGGTTTGATGGCTTTAGGTGTACGAGATGGAGCTTCGTGGATATGTCATATGCACTCATTTACGCCTTTCTGCCGTGTTAAGCTAAGCCTTCTTTCTCCTTTATCCTTTATCCTTCACACACTGAGGATAGTGTTGCATTTAAAGTGGGGGGTGGTAGGCTCCGCTATGATTTGTGCTTCATTGTTGATTGTAGCCATTGTGTTGTATGCTTATCGTTTGGTCATTACTTTAGTAAAATTTGAGCAATTTTTAAAATTTTCCATGGTATTGATGTTGCATTCATATGTTGAGCCTTCACGTTGATAGGATAAATGGTTTAGTGAATGTTTAAATGCATGTTACTTGGCTTACTACCTATCATGGAGACGGGATTTTCATACACGTATAGCTTCGATTTCATGAACCATGGTAAGTACTGACCGATTATGGTAGACTTAGGCACAATTCGGCTACCTAGAACTCATACCATTAACTTCGAGACGAAATATAAAGGCTGACCTTGGTAGAGTGTGGGACGACAGTTATGGCATTTCTTTGACCTAACTAGAGCCAAATAGCCATCCAATGACATATTCCACAGTAACCCCTCTAAGCCTTGGTAGGATGGTTAGACCCCCATCTGACACTTAGCCATTCGTATTTAGCTCGTAATCTCCCGACCCCCAATCCTTATTTGTGGTCTAATTTCCCTTGGACACCCTACGAGTCAAGCTTAATCTTTTCATTTCGAGCACACTTGCTAAAGCAAGTGTGGGGTGGTAGAGGAGTACGTATGTATAGAGGAGTTGGTGTTTCTACGAGCTATTTCACGATTTGGAGGGTAGGAGCTCATTTTTATGTAGTATGTACGTGATGGCCTTTGAATCTGAAGGATGAAGGTTCTTAGATCTGAACGAGTTAGATCTATGCGCAGCGGATGAATCACGAGTTAAATTGTATAATGCAGCTTTCTAAATTCCAAAAAAAAAAAGGAAAAGAAAAGAAACTGAAATCAATCAAAGAAAGCTTGCAATAAAGTCAATAAAAGTGTAATAAAGGTTGAGTCAAAGAAATCCAAGTGTTTTAAGACTCATGTTTTGATTTGTAATATGATGTTGGTGTTTGGGATTAGTCATTGGTATAGAAACATGATTTTTTTTTACATTTTAGCCTCGTTACACTTGAAGATAAATTTATGACCTCGACTTTTCGGTTCTTCAAACTTGAGTCTATACCCTCAGTCTTCTCATCTTCAATACTTACATCTGTGTCTGGCTCCTCAACCTTCACATCTTTTAGATTAATTATTTGATTTCATTATGAAGACCTATAAGACTATTGTTACAGTGCATGTCTTATTCAACTTATACAATAATCAGACTCTAGTAAATCCCATGCATAATTCAAGTCTAACCTCACAGGCTTTTATCACAACTAGATTGATCATCATAATTATTAACTTTAAAAACAATCATCATCAAAACTAACTAACCAACAACATATTTGTTGCTGGCCTTCATATTCCACTGCGAAGTAATTTCTATTCAGGGCCACTTTTGCTCTCAGAACCTAATGTAGAATCATTCCCACACGGACACGGGCATATCTAGCTCTTGTTGACCTTGATGATACTATATCCACTTTACAAGGTTTACCCACTCTTCTAGCTAATTTCAAGAGAAAACTTTCATCCGCAAAGAGCTCTAAAGGCATACCTTGAAATCACACCCATTCCAAACTGGATAGGGTTTTCTGCTTTGTTGGTTGACAAAAAGGTCCCCATTTCAAAACTGTGAGGTAGCGATCTTGTACCAACCATGGCCCCATGAAAAGATGGTTCATAGTCTTTTCGGCAGGAGAATCGAACAACATAATAGAGTAATTCAAGGTCTTTGATGTCTAGAGCCCCGCTTGAACACCATATGCATTAATTTTTGGCAGAGTGACAGAAATGTGACATTTTGCCCTAAGACTTTCACGATCACTGCTCTTCTCTATGGCCTTCATAAATCTAAACAGTCTTCCACGGGGATCTCTGTCAGGTCGTCATATGTTTCAGTCCCCCTCCAGTTTTCATCAATTATGATGAAATCGGCAAAATCCGATTCTTCTTCTCCTTCCCTTGTATAGAACATTGAATGTTGTTTTGGCTCATGGACTATATCTCTTCCACTGCGCATTGACCAAGCAGATCTTTCTTCCATCGAATTAGATCCAAAATCCTTTCATTTATCGGTGCTTCTTCGAGATATATGATTTCTCTGAAGATTGACCTAGCCCATCCATATCTATGGCAATCGGGGGCTCCATGGTGGCAAAGTGCGCAGCTTAAACGAAGAGAGATTGTTGATGGCTGTTGTTGATTGAAATCGCCATAACACTTGGGTTTTGGGTACCTTTTTGGCTCACACTACTTCTCTCTCTAAGAAAAAATTATCTCGTCTCTCTAACTTCAGCATCCTTATTCCGATTATGCTTCGACATTGGCGGCCTCCCGCTGCCGGCGTCCAACCATTTTCCTTTTTTGTTTTCTTTTCTATTTCGCTCTATTTATTGTTCTCTTTCCTTGGTTGTTGAAGCTTGATGGCGGTCCGGCTCCTGTCCTCCTTACCTCCTCGTTCCACTCTTGTCCCAAACCCATATCCTCCCTAACCATAGGAAACAAAACTTTTAGGCCCTGCAAAGGGAAAATAGAACATGATTTAGTAAAGCACAGTACCCCCGGTAGCACTACCAAACCATACTTTCGTTGTACTTTTTATTTATTTTTTTGGGAAGTAGGGTCTGAGCTTATCAACACCACAAGCATTTATACCTTTTTGCTTGCATGAATTTCCCAAGAGAAAGTAAATTAATTACTATATCTATATGGGATTTCCTATCACCTTTGTTCTAGAAGGACTGTTTAAGTGATCTTATCCGTTACATAGAATAAAAAATTAAATAATAATCCAAAAAAGGAACTACTCCCTCCATCCCAATTTGTTTGGGAGATTTTATACTCTTGAAATTTAAGAAAACATCATTTATTGCATTGTTTAATCATTAAATGCATGACTAATTTACAATTACACCCCTTTTATATTGTCCTTACATTTTTCAATAAATGTTGATATGTTGGCGTTTTAGACATTTAAGAAGCAAATTTAAGTCTAAACATTAGTAATGGGAATTATTTTGGGACATCCATAAAAGGAATATGTCCCAAACAATTTGGGACGGAGGGAGTAGTATTTATGCGACTAGCAAAGCATTATACTCTCTACGTTTTTTTTAACTTCCATATTTGATGTTATTTTTTAGATTAATCTGGTCACTTTTTAGTTTAAGGTTAGTCATTTTTTAGATGAACCTGGTCTCCACATGTGACAGATAAAAAAACGGAGGGAGTATAATTAATACTCCCTCCTTTTTTTTATATATATGTCACAGATAGAAGATTCACACAAATTAAGAAAGTAATTAATATGTCTCAAATATAGTGTTGGAAATGTATTTTTTTATTGGAGATGCAAATACTTTGTTGGTAAATGTGTTTTTAGTATTGAATATACTCTCTCCGTCTCATTTTATTTGTCTCATTTGACTTTTCACACAGATTAAGAAAAGTGTAGTTAATGCTTTGAATCTTATTAAATGATGTTTTATTTTACACATACCCTTTAAAAAGTTGGTGGAGCATTTAAATCTTTTTATTGTAAATAATGTAAATAGGGAAGGACAATTGAAGAAATTTAGATATTAATGCCCAAAGTGGACAATTATTTTGGGACAAACCAAAAAGGAAACATGGACAAATAAAATGGGACGGAGGTAGGGATTATATTTTTTCTATTGGAGATGTAAATGTTTTATTGATAAAGGAGGCAAAAGTAATAAATGATTCATTGGAAATATACAATGACGGATAAATAAAAAAGAGTAAATTCTGAAATGTGATAGATTAAAAAAACGGAGGGAGTATATATTACGGTTAGAGATCTATAATATATATATATATATATATATATATATATATATATATATATATATATATATTTTTTTTTTTTTTTTTTTTTTTGAATTCAACAATACCCGTTTTCCTTAATTGACCCGCTCCATACCAGTAATTATTTCCATTTACAACAAAAACTAAAAAAAGTCAAATTTAAATCGAAAAAACCCATTCTCAAAACAACAAAAAAAACACGACAAAACCTGTAAATATTCCCATTTACAGCAAAAACTAAAAAAAGTCAAATTTAAAACAACAAAACAAATCCCCTCAAATAATGTGTGAACATAAATAATGAATGAATAATATGTGAACACAATTAATGGTGGAAATTCTAATATAAAAAATATAATATAGAAAATTAATGACTGAATAAAGTGTAAACACAATTAATGACTGAAATTCTAACATTAAAAGAAAAGATTACGGGTAGGAAAAAAGAAGATTACGGTTAGAAAATTATCTAAAAAAACATAACATAGACAATAATATGTGAACAAAATATTTTTTTTTATTTTTTTTATTTTTTGCAATGAAAGAAAGGTACGGTTAAAAAAATCCCAACTAAACACATAATATGTGAACACAATTGATGGCTGAAACACAAACATAAAAAAATAAAAAATAAAAAGATTACGGGTAGGAAGAAAAAAGATTACGGTTAAAAAAATATCTAAAAAACATAATATAGGCAATAATGTATGAACACAAGTTTGTTTTTTTCAAGATCCTTGATTGAAAAACAATAATTAAACAAAATCAATCAAGGTATATTCTAATTTTCAATAATTAAAAAAACAATAAAGAACTATTTTAATCTATATTATATATACATCTTCAACACCAACACCTCTTCTACACAACAAAATTTGTGTGTCAACGGTAGTGAAAGAAATGTACGGTTAAAAAAAATCCCAAATAAACACATAATATGGGCAATAATATGTGAACACAATTAACGGAAACTCTAACATAAAAAAATTAAATAAATAATAAAAAAAAAAGATTACGGGTAGGAAGAAAAAGGATTACGGTTAAAAAAAAATCTGAAAAAAACATAATATAGGCAATAATGTGTGAACGCAAGTTTGTTTGTTTCAAGATCCTTGATTGAAAAACAATAGTTAAACAAAATCAATCAAGGTATATTTGAATTGTCAATAATTAAAAAAACAATCAAGATATATTTTAATCTATACTATATTTATACTATATATATACATCTTCAACACCAACACCTCTTCTACACAACCAAATTTGTGCATCAACGGTAGTGATACATCTCTTACGAATATGCACTACATCTTTCACAATACACTTTTATCAACATGGATTATAGTGAGACTTATATAAACTAATATGTCATATATTTTAATCAACAGTGATATCATGTGTTGTGATATATTCGTGGCATAATGTGTGATACACATATCATTTTCCGATAAGGAAGTTCAAAGACGATGAAGAAGTTAATAGAAGAATTTTAAAATCATGTTTGAGTTTTTCATACCTCATTTTACAATAGTTTCTTCATCTTTTTTTTTTGTCTGTCATTACTTTACAATTAGCATGATTGGGATAAATAAAGTAATTGTCTTTAAATGATATATATATATATATATTTGGAAACATTTTTATATTTCAAGTGTCTTATAATAGGGAATGCTTTGAATTCATTATTGTTTCCAATGATATATATATATATATATATATATATATGAAACACAACAAGATGGGTATTTTATATTTTTTCGTTAGGTGGTTTTGTTTTTATAAATTTATATGACTGCACGGGTTTTGGCATTGCATGATTTGTTCTACTATTACTTATACAGTAGTTGTTTGTATTTCATGATTACATAGGAGTGCTAACAAATTTTTAACAAATATTTTTAGCTCTTATATAAAATTGTTTGGCCTGGTGGTTATGCAATATCAAATTCATTACCTATGTATGAGATAAAGTACAAAATTTTTAATATAAAATTAATTATACATATATAAGACAAATATCTAATTTTCTTTGTCATATTTAATATTTGGTATGGCAGCACACGTCTTATAGTAATTTTAATATATAATCAAAATGTATTTTTGATTAAATTTTATAATTATAGTCAACTCACTATTTTATTTTATATTTATCTATCCCCGTGCACGGGTATTTGGCTTGTTGTAAAATATTTGAATAATAACACGACATTATGTTTTATTATCAGTTTAAGGGTAAAATGAAGGGCTTCATGTGTAATAAATCCTACCCCTCATTTTGAAACTTCTCCTTGTTATGACTACAGTAAATTTTTTGGCATTCACTACAGTAAATTAAACAAAATAAATTATCCGATTAACAAAGTATCCAAAAAAAAAAAAATTGCGTGTAATAACAATTGTCATATGAGTATAAAAATAACAGAGACACATACACAACTGGCCCACACTAAATGCAAAGATATGGTTCATAATTTTTTGATGTATCCTTTTTTTTATAAACAAAATCTATGCATGGCTAGAATGCAATTTTTGTGGATGAGGTGTCTATATATATATATATATATATATATATATATATATATATATATATATAATGAAACAATAATTTTTATAAGTTGTATTTAATCAAGGAGTGAGATGTTTTTTAACACACCATCTGCTACATAATATAAGTACGTTTGATCAATGAATTGAACACATTCGTCTTTCCCGTGAAACATAAGTTTTAAATCACTATTATTTATAATAAATTGTAATGTATATATTGAACATGGGAACATGACTCATTCTAGTAATCCTTTTAGGTAATACATATCTTTATGATCATCAAGGATTATACAAATGAAAGTTCCGTTGCCGTACGTCTAGAACTAACTGTGTGTTATGTATGTATGTTTGCTGACAGACCATAAATTGATGGTTGGGTGGGTGGCGATCTTTGAGCTCGTCGATGAATAGTCGAGCCGTATTTCTCTTAGTGACAATGATCAAGATCGAAAACCTCGAAAAATATGAAAGAGGGGGTGGTTTCATGGTGATTTAGGTGGCGCGAGATAATGTTTATCCCAAGTTGCTTACGATTATCGTATCTGATGTCGGTATCAAGTCTCTCGTAGTTCTTTATGATGGTTTATGTAGAGGACATCTCGTCCATGGCAACCTGCGCCGTGTCATTCAAGGACTCTCCTTCTTAACCCCTAAGGATTATTATTGCGTCAATCCCTATTATTTAGGATATAATCATGGATAATTTAAATAATAGGATTAGAGTCCTAATGGGTAAAGGGGTCCTTAGATCTTCCCATAATTATCATGTATTTTAAGCACGTGTGCTATTCATCGGATATAGGGAACTCTGGCCGACTTACGTCGCGCCCCCTGGACCAGCTTGGCCCATACTACGCTGAACTAACTCTGTTACGACCTAAGCGATCTGCGGTGGTCTGAGGAGTAAGCCAGGCTGATCTCCCATGTGGAGATTAGATCTGCCCTTAGGCAGGAAGTAGGGCTCCTGACACTTAATGTTATACTTCTCTGTCTTCACTTAATGATTGATCAATGAGACGATGACACACTGCGAGGGCTAGTTCTACCCTCATCATAAGCCCCCAGATCGAAATTTGAACTACTCGTGAGGTCTCGATTTGATGAGCATTTGCGCCGCCGCCACCGTCATCAGACTTGTAGAATTTACTATGACCCGTTCTGCCAGGTGGCAGCCATTATGACGTTTTCATAACCGATCCGGGACTCGAGGCATTTCTGACCATGTAGTGTGTCTGATAACTTGTTGTGCAGGGGTCCCTTGTAGGTCAGGAGCCCTTTGCGAGACTTGTTGCGTCTTCTGCCAGCAAGGCGAAGCTGAAGAAGATGATCTCCAAACTAGATAAAAAAAAAGGCTTCTGAACGTGTACAGAAGCTCAAGGACTTGACCAAGTCAAAGGACCATGAAATTGGAGCTCTCAAGGAGCAGCTTCAGGCTCAGGTGGCCGAACTGGCGGTTTTGGGAGCCAAGTATAATGCAAGTCTTAGAAGACTGAGGACAAGCACTTGGAGGAGAAACCTGAGCTGGTGAATACCATTGGGAGACTCCGAGCTGAGAAGACTGCACTAGAAGTTGTTGTTCAGGCCCAATAGATCAGGCGATTCGGGATTTCAAGGCATCGACAGAGCTCTCCGCCGGGCCATGGGGAGTTTGCGTGCCCTGGTGTTGAATTATGCCTACACCTTAGGAATTGATGGGGCTAGGGCACAATTTTCCGACCTTAGCATTGGAGGTCCTCCTCACAAGGCTTTGTATAAACCTGGCATGGGTATGCCATATAAAGCTTGCCTGAAGGAGTTCAAGGAAGGGGTAGATATTGTGTCTAAGTTTTCTTATTGCCGTGCTGCAACTCGTCAAGCATCTTTGTGGTTACTTCTTGCTTCAGCTACTCCTGCTCAAGAAACTGCTACTTGGGAGAACCTTGCTCCTCATACGGATCCCAAGTTTGTACTTTCTCAAGTTTGTACTTTCTGTTTTAAGATAACTTGTGGAATTCCACTTGTGATCTTGAATACCATTTCAATAAATTTTTGCTTCTTGCTTTGTCCTTTCCAGTGGATGCCTTTGCCACTCGATCTGTTGGACGTTGTCGGGGGTGAGGAGAAGGAGCAGCAAGATGACCAGAGTGCCTCCATAGAGAGGACTCAAACTGAGGATCCCTCCGTTCCTTGTATCGAGGACACTATTCCTGAGCACGTGAGCAAGGTTCTGCTTCAGTCCCCGTCTTCTAAGGAGAATTAGGCTTCCATTCATATTGAGTTTACCGCTCCTAGGGGTGATGCTTCTCGAGAGGAAGGCACGGAGGAGTTGCATCTACGAAGGAGGGGGAGCTGACCAGACTGAGGTCGAAAGAAAACACCATAAAAAAGGATGATCTGAACCCCTTCCGAGGTCCACATCCAATCCTATTACTCAAGATGGAGGGACCGAGGAGGAAATGCTACTAAGAAGGCGGAGATCTCTAGCATGTCCGACCTGAAGTTAACCGAACTTGGATTCGAAGCCATAAAATATGTAAGTTCTACATCTCGTTGTGTTTTGCGCTTTAACTTTCCTACAGACTTTATGCGTTTGACAATTTGTCTATGCAGGGGAGTTTTGTTGGGCAAGAGATCTTTTTGAGACTTTCCGTATCGGTCCCCAATACGGCAAGTATGAGACAAGGATCTTTGATCTGGAGAAGAAGGCTTCTGACCGGGGCAAGAGTTTGAAATCTAGAAATGAGGAGGTCAAGGGTCTCAAGAAGCAGATACGAGCTCAGGCGCATGAGCTGAAGACTCTGAGGCTTGAACATGCTGCTAGTCTTCAAGCCGCTATAGAGAAAGAGGCTGAGTTGGAGAAAGCCATTAAGAAGCTCCGATCTGAGAAAGCCGAGCTGGTTCATGTCCACCAGGCCCAACTTACGGAGATTGCATATCGGGCAGTTCAAGACTATAGGACTCTATGGAGTTTAATCAGGCACTTTCTTTTTTTGCTTTCCCCGATGGTGAACAACAGTTGCACTCTAGGGGTTGAGGACTGCAAGGCCCAATTTGACGCCATTTCCATTGCCGATCTGAAAAATAAGAAGCTATATAAGCCTGGATAGGACACGGTTTACTCACTTGTATGAAGGAGTTCCAGGAAGAAATAGATATCGTGGCTAAGTATTCTTGTCAACCTTCTACTTTTGTCCCTCCAACCGATCGGCCTTCATCTGGTGCTACTGCTACTACGGAGTCTGGTCAGAATTTAGCCTCTGATGCTTTTTAGCTTTTAGACTTGTACTGTTGTTTTGAAAAAGTGTAACATGTACAACAATTAATATATATATATATAATATTTTTTCAAGTCTTGTGAGTTTTCTTACCTCCTTAGTTTTTCTTTTCAGCATTTTTTGAGTAGTTTTTCGTGTATGATCTGTGGTGGGATACCTTGTGCCTCCCTAGAATGCCATGCAATCACTTGTGTTTTGGATGACATACTTAAAATAGTTTGCAACTTCTTACTTGTTTTTTATTTGCTTTTAATTTTATTTTGATCAGTAGAGCTTTGCAAATTGATGTATATCCTATAGACTGGGGAAATTTGACTTTTGCAAACCAAGGCTTAAATGTATCGTTGAGTTCGTCCTGTGATACTCGGTTTGTCCGCCCTGCAGCCTTATCGAATTTTCTTTTTAAGTTGTTTGAGTCTGACCTGCAGACTTAGTTAGTTTGTCCTATAGACTTTGTTGACTCCGACCTATGGAGCTCGATCTGAGTCCGTCCTGCAGACTTTATTTTTTTGAGTCTGTCATGTCGACTTTATTTTTTTTTAGTTTGTCCTGCAGACTATATTTCTTTTTTTGGAGTCTGTCCTGCAGACCTTGTTGAGTCCGACCTGTAGAGCTCAATTACTATGAGTTTGTCCTGCAAAATTAATTTTTCAAGTCTGTCATGCAGACTTTATTTTTTGAGTCTGTCACGCAGACTTGATTTTCAAGAGTACATCCTGCAGACTTTATTTTTTTGAATCTATCCTACAAACTTTGATGAGTTTGACCGGCGGAGCTCGACTTGAGTCTGTCCTACAGACTTTATTTTTTTGAGTCTCATCACGAAGACTTTGTTGATCGACTGCGGAGCTTGATCCGAAATGCATCTTTGCTTTTTTTTTTAGTCCGTCCTGCTGACTTTGTTGAGTCCGACCTGCGGAACCCGATTTGAGTCTGTCATGCAGACTTTATTTTTTTCAGTCTGTCTTGCAGACTTTGTTGAGTCCGACCTGCGGAGTTCGATATGAGTAGGTCCTGCAGACTTTGTTGAGTCCAACCTGCAGAACTCGATTCTCTACTGCAGACTTATATTTTTTTTAGTCTGTCTTGCAGACTTTGTTGAGTCTGACCTGTAGAGCTCGATTTGAGTCTGTCCTGCAGACTTTATTTTTTTGAGTCTGTCCTGCAGACTTTGTTGATTCCGACCTGTAGAACTTGATTTTGTCCTGTAGACTTTTTTCTTAGTCTGTCGTGCAGACTTTGTCAAGTTCGACGTGCGGAGGTCGACTTGAGTCTGTCCTGTGGATTTTATTTTTTTGAGTCTGTTCTGCAGACTTTGTTGAGTCCGACCTGCGGAGCTCGATTCGAGTAAGTCCTGCAGACTTTATTTTTTTGCAGTCTGTCCTGCACACTGTGTTGAGTCCGACCAGGGGAACTCGATTTGAGTCTCTCCTGCAGACTTTATTTTTTTTTTTTAGTATGTCCTGCAGACTTTGTTGAGTCCGACCAGCGGAGCTGGATTTGAGTGTGTCCTGCAGACTTTATTTTTTTTGAGTCTGTCCGGCAAACTTTGTTGCGTCCGACCAGCGGAACTTGATTTGAGTCCCAACTGACTTTATTTTTTTTGATTCTATCCTGCACACTTTGTTGAGCCCGACCTACAGAACTCGATTTCAGTCTATCCTGCAGACTTTATTTTTTTTTTGAGTTTGTCTTGTAGACTTTGTTGAGTCTGACCTGTGGAACTCGATTTGAGTCTGTCGTGCAGTCTTTTTTTTTTTGAGTCTGTCCTGTAGACTGTGTTGAGTCCGACCTGTAGAGCTCGATTTGAGTCTGTCCTACAGACTTTATTTTTTTGAGTCAGTCCTACAGATTTTGTTGAGTCCGACCTGCAGAACTCGATTTGAGTCTGTCCTACAGACATTGTTGAGTCCGACCTGCGGAGCTCCATTTGAGTATTTCCTGCTGACATTATTTCTTTGAGTCTGTCTTGCAGACTTTGATGAGTCCGACCTGCGGAACTCGATTTTAGTCTGTCCTACAAACTTTTTTTGAGTCTATCCTACAGACTTTGTTGAGTCCGACATGCGTAGCTCGATTTGAGTTTATCCTGCAGACTTTGTTGAGTCCGACATGTGGAACTCGATTTGAGTCTGTCATAAAGACTTTAATTTTTATTTTATTTTTGCGTCTTTCATGCAGACTTTGTTGAGCCTGACATGTGGAGCTCGATTTGAGTCTTTCCTGCAGGCTTTTTTTTTAGTCTGTCCTGCAGATTTAGTTGAGTCCGGCCTGTGGAGCTCGATCTGAGACTATTTTCGTGCTTATGGTTTAAAGCAATTACACACCTTCACTCAATGGAGAAGAGCAATATCATATTAAACAATGATAAAACAAAGTTACCAGAAGATCGAGGAAGGTTGCTGTTAAACTTGGTGTATAGCCTTCCTTCTTGTGGGTTGCTCCCTGGATAATAGCCTGTAAGTTTGGACCATCCACGGCATCCATTTGTTCCACCAGCGCTTGTTGTGAGGGATCTAAAGCTACTTCTTCATGTTGCTGAGGCTGATTGTTGGTGGCGAGATCTGTTGCCACCCCACCTCAAGCATTTTGACCACCATCGCTGGCGATTTCACCTTGGTTTTACTTGTTATTCTTTTTATATGGCATGATGATCTTGAACAACTATCAATAGAAGGCCCTTCTTCTAGCGCCAATTGACAAGGTTGAAACTCACACAATGAATAATCCGGGCCGTATTCTCCTAGTGACAATGATCAAGATCTGAAAACCTCAAAAAATATGAAAGAGGGGGTGGTTTCATGGTGATTTGGACTGAACCTGAGATAATGTTTATCCCAAGTTGCCTACGTACCATGTATAATGTCAAGAATCAAGTCTCGCATTGTTCCTTGGGATGGTTTATATAGAGGACATCTCGTCCATGGCATCCTGCGTCGTGTCCTTCAAGGAATCTCTTTCTTAACCCCTAAGGATTATTATTGCATCAATCCCTATTATTTAAGAGATAATCATGGATAATTTAAATAATAGGATCAGAGTCCTAATGGGTAAAGGGATCTTTAGGATCATCCTATAATTATCATTTTTTAAGCACGTGGGCTATTAATCGGATAAAGTGAGCTCTGGTCTACATGCGTCGAGCCCCTTAGACCAACTCGGCCCGTACTGCGCAGACCCAACTCTGTTACGACCTAACCGACATACGGTGGTCTGAGGGGTGTGCCTAGCCGATCTCCCATATAGGGTTTAGATATGATCATAGGCATGAAGTGGGGCTTCTGGCCCTTATTGTTATACTTCTCTGTCTTCCTGACATTATACATGATACGTAGGCAACTTGGGATAAACATTATCACAGGCTCAGTCTAAATCACCACGTTACCACCATTTCTTTTATAATTTCAAGGTTTTCGGATCTTGATCACTGTCACTAGGAGAATACGGCCCGATTATTCATTAGATGAGTTCCAGCTGTTGAAATGGCGTCTTAAACCCAATGGGGTTGGACCGGATCCGACCGGTTCGGGTCATTTACTGTCTATTTTGCCTATGTAATAACTTTGTTATGATTAATAAAAGCACTTTTGTTGTTATATATTTTGTTTATCTTCATATTATTGAATATGTATATATAGTAACGTCCTCAGTATTAAATTGTGACACTCAAATGTCTCTAGTCGGATGTACTGTCAAACGGGAAATTGATGGTATGATTAGACTAGCACGTATTGGATGTCTTCTATCTTATTGAAGATAGGGATAGATCTCGTCTATCTAAGTGCAGAGACACTTGGACTATATGTGGACGTGTATTAGAGAATGCGTACGTCAGACTGACCCACTTACATTAAGTGTCGCGGTATGTGGCAGTTGTGTAATTATCATAAGACCGGAGTCTTCATGGCATCACGGTGTGGATTGTCATGCTTTGACAATATTGAGGATTCCCCTAGCCATGGGGTGATCATGCGGTAGTGCTCGGGTGTGATATTAAAGCATGCGTAGGATACATGTTTGTTCGTCCGGAATTTGCGTATCCTATGTTTGGGAGTAAATATCCGAAATGGCCTTCTTATAAAGAACGTCTAGCTCTAGTGAATCTTGCAAAGTGGGAGTAAATGAGTTATTCCGATAGAGCATGATTTCCAGATTATAAGATATGATCGTTAATGTACTCACACTCGAGATCCGGTCATATGGATGTTATTACTGCGATAGAATTCTATTTACACGGTAACTGTTTCACATGAAAGGTAGTAGTCATTGCTTTTGACTCTTCCGATGATTGGGGGTCACGGTGTGTTGCTAGACGCTATTCCGTGATCGTTAGGTATGAAAGGCAGTTTCATAATTTTCAATTTGTGTCTACGGCCAACATATTCGGAAGCCCTTTGGGTCACACACATAAGAACATCTAGCCGGATTAAAATGAGGTTATAGTGATAACCAAATAAGCAAAGTTTATCTCGACTATAAAGTGTTATAGTGATTAAATTAATGGCTATATGGGGCGCCATTTAATTAAAGCCGGCTATATGATTATATTGATTAATTAAAGAATATTCCGGAAGCCATTTAATGGCTATATGGGGCGCCACTTTCTAGTGTATAAGACACACTTGGATTGTGCAATTTAATTAATATATTATCATATATTAATTTTGGATATTAATTGATTTTGGAAAAATAGATTTGTGGTAATAAGATAAAGATGTTCTATATTAGATACTGGCAATATCTTAGATGTATTTAATATAAGATATTAAATTAAAAGAGATAAATGAATCAAAGTGATTTTCCTTATTTATTAGGAAAACGTTTTATTTCTCATCAATCTACTAGAAGTTTCTCCTAATCAGATTAGGAGGCATTGGGGCGCCACCTACTCCAATATAAGCAAGGGGTTGGCTAGCTCTTTTTTGCATCACAATTCCAAAAGTTCACAATTCTTGTGAAAATTAGAGATCTTCTTCTAGAAAGTTTTAGAGAGAGAGAAAATGCCGGTCTAGCAACCGGAATTTTCTAGTACCAATCCAAGAAGGATTCCAGCGAGGAGTTCGTGTGGATATCGATAGAGGCCGGACACGTGGACGGCTCGTGCGCACTACTACTCTCCGTTGACGGTCAAAGCGTCGATCTATTAGATCAAGCAAGGTAATTACCGTCAACTACTTAACGTGTTTATTGTATTAAACGAAGTCGATCTTAGGATCGGAAATCAAATTTTAAATTCTGCTGCGTTAAACTAGTTGATTTCCTAACAGTGGTATCGGAGCGAACTTCGATCTTAAGCAATAAGCACTAATTAAATTGCTTTGAAATTAATCGATGGATGCAAGATCTAGATTCGCGAAATGAGAGAAAGAATATATATATATATATATATATATAATCAGGTAGGGAACTCGGCCGATCGGCGGCGGCGCCCGAAGGTGCTTCCGGCGGCCGGTGTTGCATGGTGGATCCGGATTCGTTTTTCGTTTTGTGATATTTATTGTGCATTGATATCTCCTTTGTTTAGTTGTGTCATGTGGCTAACTAATGATTCAAATAGTTTGGACCATTGGGATTTCACATGACATTGAATGATATTGGCCCTTTCCAAACTTTGTTTGGAATAGGCCTAGGCCTAGGCCCTGTTCAAAATTTTGATTTTGGAAAGGGCCAAAGGACATGCCTTTTGGTTTTGGATACCAAAGGCATCTCTTTGATTAAGAATCAAAAGGAAAAAAACTAAAAGAGACCTAATTTTAATTTTGATATAAATCTGAATAGTTCTTATTAATTTAAATTAAAATAGAAATCGATAAAAAATTAATAGTTAACTTTATTTCGATTAGAATCATTTAATTAATTAAATGTTGATTGATTATTTGATTTGATAAGACGCGAGTAGATAAATTTTAAGATTGTCTTTTTCATAAGATGTTATTGTATGGATTAAATGTTGTAGATATAATATGTTTATATGGACCCTGATTGATCATGGACTTGACCGATATTATATATGTGTATGGTTTACTTTATGTTGATTTTTCAAATTGTCCTAGGCTGTTATGAAGAACGTGACCTTGTTTACTTTCTGCATTTATCACATTCCCGTTAGCTCATCCCGTGTGCGGTGGGTGTATTCATTTATTAGATATATTATTATGTAACAAGATGGAGCAGAAGATTAAGGCCAAAGAGACATAAAGATTCCATTGATGATGACACATTAAAGATCCTATTGGCGGCTGTAATTACCTTTAGATTGTGACCCGCGGTTTCATTAGTTTGTATTCGAAACCGCACCTAGGAAAAGTCCATGATCATACCGGTTATTTTTGTGTGCGGAATGGTGTATGTTTTACTTTATATAGATAAAGTAGAAATATGCACGTTTAGATGAGACCATAATTTAATTAAGTGAAATAATTTATAAATTATTCCCACGACAAAAATCGAGTTAAAATTGTCTCCCGATATTATAATGACGGTGAAGAGCCCTTGTTCGGATCCAACTGATCGACCCACGTCGGGAGTTGACCTACCTTTGGTATATCGTTATTATAGAGCTATGAGATCTCGTGAATATTTGTGTTACGACTCAACTAAGAATCTTGTGGTGATAGGCCCACGTCAGAACCACTCGATTTTAGAGACGAGGGGTTGACTATCACATTGAGATGTGAACTGTCAAGGAGTTGACTAGTCAACCAATGGAAGTCGAATAAGATTCGACTGGCAAGTGTACCCAACTTTGGAAATTGACCCGGTCGATCAACCCACATCGGGAATCGAGTCAACTAGATTGGATTTCATCCACTAAAGAATTAATTAAATTCTTGAAAGCCAATTGGGAATAGTTGGCTAGTGGGAGCAAAACCTAATCAAAATTTTAAGATGCAGTTTTATGGCTTTGTACGCATGAACTTTTACTTATATTATCTTTACTTTATTGTTGTAGAAATGTCGAACAAATTGAACCTTCATTTTATCATTGAAAAAAAACTTGACGAATCAAAATTTCTCGACTGGGAAAGAAACCTCAAAATCGTTTTGAGACATAAAGTCATTGGCTATGTCTTGGACACACCCTTAACCATGGATCCCGAAGATGCTACGAATGAGGAATTGGTTAAGAAGCATGAAAAACGCTGTTCTGACAGTAATGAGGCTACATGCATCATGCTTGCTTTTATGACACCGGAACTTCAGAAACAGCATGAGTCTATGGATGCTCATACCATTATGGCTCACCTAAATGAGCTCTATGCTTCTTAGTCTTGGACTGAGAGGTACGAGGTCTTGAAGGCGCTATTTGGTTGCAAGAGGGCTCCGGGTACTCCGGTTGGGTCGCATGTGCTAAAGATAATCGGATACATAGAGAGGTTTGAGAAGCTGGGCCATAAGATGGAGTGTGAGTTGAGTATTGACTTGATTCTAAAATCTCTACCAGACTCTTACTCGCAGTTTGTGATGAACTATCACATGAACAAGATCGATTGCTCCCTCACGAGTTGTTGAACATGCTCGAAACTGTTGAAGGCACCGTTGGCAAGGGTAAGCAAGTGTTGCTCGTGACTTCTTCCAAGGGCAAGAAAAAGGCCCAAAATAAGACCAAGAAGGCGAAGGAGGCTCCAAAGCCGCAGCCTAAGATAGCCAAAGACAAATCCAAGGATGCTTGCTTTCATTGTGGTCAGACTGGTCATTGAAGGAGAAACTGCAAGGATTTCTTAAGCACCCAGAAGAAAAGATTTGAGAGTGCTCTCATGAAGACTGCTGATGTCCTGCATTGTATTAAAACACATATTTTCTATATAATGCAGGCTGCTTTCCCTATGTACACTTTTACCCCATGATGTTAGGGTTTTGTACATATGTAGGTTTTTGTACTTCTTTTGTGCTCTCTTTTGGAGCTTGCTGGTTGTTGTATGAGGTTATTTTGTTTCTCTACACACCTTGGGATAGGCTTTGTGAGTTATGCTCTCACATGACCCATTTTTGCAGTTTTTGTGTGTTTTTAGGTGTTTAGTGGCTGTTGTTTCTTGAAGCATATAACCTTAGGGGTCTTTTATGCACCTTGGAATCAACAAATCTAACCTCCTTCCAACACTTTGTAGGTTTTAGACTAGCTTTCTCCTTTGTTTAGGATGTAATTTCTTGTATTTTGCATACCTTGGTTTAATATATTTACATTTAACCAAAAAAAATAATGATGCTTCGACTTCAGGTATGTTTATGATTGATGTTTCTTCTAAGTCTAACCACTGGGTATTAGATACTGGATGTGGTTCTCATATTTGTACGGATATGCAGGGACTAAGAAGGACTAGAGATCTGAGGAAAAGAGAAGTGGACATGCGTGTTGGGAATGGAGCAAACGTTGTTGCCCTAGCCATATGAGTTTATTTTCTTTCATTGCCCGGTGGGCTAGTACTAGAATTCAATAACTGTTATTTTGTTCCTGCTCTTACGAAGAGCATTATTTCTATTTCTGCATTGGATGTTGAAGGATTTTCTTTTATGTTTAAGAATAAATGTTGTTCTTTTTCATGTGATGGAATTTTTTATGGTACTGGAAAACTTGACAATGGTCTCTACGTATTAGATATGAATGTTGATGTGCTTAATATAAACAATAAGAAAGCTAAGTGACTTGAATAAATCCTACTTGTGGCATTGTAGAATTGGCCATATAAATAAGAATCGCATTTCCAAGCTCCATAAAGATGGAATGTTGGATCAATTCGATTACGAATCGTTTGATACATGTGACGCTTGTTTACTTGGTAAGATGACAAAGTCACCATTTAGTGGCAAAAGGATTAGATCCAACGAATTGTTTGAGCTCGTACATACAGATGTTTGCAGCCCAATGTCAATTCAAGCCAAAGGAGGATACTCTTATTTCATTACATTCATTGATGACCATTCTCGATATGGTTATGTATACTTAATGAAGTATAAGTCTGAAGCCTTTGAAAACTTCAAGGAAATCAGAAGTGAAGTGGAGAAGCAACTAGGTAAAGAAATCAAGACACTTCGATCTGATCGAGGTGGAGAATACCTAGATGGAGAGTTTCAAGATTACATAAAGGTGAATGGGATTCTACCTGAATGGAATCCACCCAGAACGCCACAAATGAACGGCATGTCTGAGAGGAGGAATTGCACTTTGCTAGACATGGTGCTATTCATGATGAGCTACGCAGTTCTCCTAAAATCATTTTGGGGGTATGCTCTAGAAACAACATCTTACACACTTAACCGAGTTCTATCAAATACGGTGGATTCTACACCATACAAAGTATAGGCTAAGAAGAAGCCAAATATGGCATATATTAAACCTTGGGGTTGCCCGACTTATATGAAGCGGATGACGCCTGACAAATTAGAAGCTAGATCAGACAAATGTCTATTTGTGGGATTTCCTAGAGAAACTAGAGGATACCAATTTTACCAACCAGGAGAACAAAAGGTGTTTGTCTCCAGGACTGGCCACTTTCTGGAGAAAGAGTTTATTCTGGATAGATTCAGTGGGAGTAAGATTGATCTTGAAGAAATTAAAGAACCACTTACGGACAACAGTCAGTTGATGGAAGTGGAGCAGGTACCGCATACAAATGAGGTGTAAGCACCTGCTCTAGAAACACAGACACCTCAAAGATCCACTAGGGAACGTCGTGAACCCAAAAGGTACACTGGCGTATATCTTATGGAAGATGAGGACCCTAAAACTTATGAGGAGGTGTTGATGAGGCATGACAAAGATAAATGGCTGGAAGCCATGAATTCAGAAATAGAATCCATGAAGGACAACCAAGTTTGGAACTTGGTTGATCTGCTTATAGGAATAGTTCCTATATGGTGCAAATGGGTCTTTAAGAGAAAGACCGACATGGATGGTAATGTAGTTACCTACAAGGCAATGTTGGTGGCAAAGGGTTATAGACAAAAACAATGAGTCGACTATGACAGAACCTTTTCTCCAGTAGCTATGCTAAAGTCCATTAGAATTCTATTTGCTATTGCAGCATACCATGATTATGAAATCTGGCAGATGGATGTGAAAACAGCTTTCCTTAACGGGAATCTGTCTGAGGAAGTGTACATGACACAACCTGAGGGTTTCACAACCGATGATGCTATAATGGTGTGCAAGTTGCAAAGATCCATTTATGGATTGAAGCAAGCTTCTCGGAGTTGGAATATTTGATAAGACTATCAAGCAACTTGATTTCATCAAGAACGAAGATGATCCATGTGTTTACAAGAAGGTTACTAGGAGTAACGTAATTTTCCTAGTGCTTTTATGGATGACATATTGCTCATAGGGAATGATATTCCTATGTTAGAGTCGGTTAAAGTTTGGTTATCCGGGAACTTCTCTATGAATGACTTGGGAGAAACAACATATATTCTGGGAATCAAGATCTATAGAGATATATCTAAGAGGTTGCTTGGTCTATCACAATCCACCTATATAGACAAGATGCTGAAGAGATTCAGCATGGAGCAATCCAAGAGAGGATTGTTGCCCATGTCACATGGGGTCTACCTGTCGAAGGAAATGCCTTCTAAGACAGAGGAGGAGAGGGTGCAAATGAGTAGGATCCATTATGCTTCGGCTATTGGGTCCATCATGTACGCCATGTTGTGCACAAGACCGGATGTCTCGTACCCTCTAAGTATGACTGCAGGTACCAGGCAAATCCAGGTGATGGTCACTAGATTGCAGTCAAGAATATTCTCAAGTAAATGAGACGTACTAGGGATATGTTCCTGGTTTTCTGGGACAATGATATGGTATTACGAGGTTACACAGATGCCGGTTTTCAAACTGATAAGGATGACTTGAAGTCACAGTCTGGATTTCTTTTCACGCTTAACGGCGGAGCAGTTACCTGGAAGAGTTCCAAGCGGGAGACTACTGCAGACTCTACAACGGAAGTCGAGTATATGGCTGTTGAAATAGTGTCCTAAACCCAATCGGGTTGGACCGGATCCGACTGGGTCGGATTATTTCTACTATTTCTTTATGATTATACATATATAAAGTGGCTTTTCTGTTGTCATATATTTGTTCTTTTAAAGAACCAATTATGAATTGTTATATAATAACGTCCTTAGTATTTAACTGTGATAGAAAAACCATGATAGGCGATTATGGTTGATGAGATCTCTAATCACTTTAATAAGTTTGATACTTAAATATGTCTAGGCTTATGTACTATTAAACAGGGCTTTGATAGTACAAACAGGCTAGCACGTATTAGATGTATTCTGTCTTTAAGGGCAGGGATAGATCTCGTTTATCAAAGTGTATAGACACTTGGACTGTACATGGACGTGTATTAGAGAATGCGTACGTTAGACTGACCCAGTTACACTGTTAAGTGTCACACTATGTGACGGTTGTGTAATTATCCTTAGGACCGGAGTCTACATGTCATCACGGTGTGGATTGCCATGCTTTGACACAATTGAGGTTTCCCTTAGCCATGGGGCGATCATGTGGTAGTGATTTGGTGTGATACTGAAGCATGCGGAGTATACATGTTTGGTCGTCCGGGAATCGTGTACCCTATCAGTAGGAGTGAATATCCGAAAGGCCCTTCTTATAAGGAGTGTCTTACTCTCTTGAATCTTTACAAAGTGGAAGTAAATGAGTTATTTTGAGAGAGCATGATATCCAAATTATAAGATACGGTCGTTGATGTTTGACACTTGACGTACGACCGTATGGATATTAATACAGTGATAGGATTCTATTTACATTGTAACTGTTTCACATGAAATGTAGTAGTCATTGTATTTGACTCTTTCGTTGATTGGGGGTCACAGTGTGTTGCTTGACGCTATCCCGTGATCGTTAGGTATGAAGGGCATTTTCATAATTTGCACTTTGTGCCTACGGCTAACATATTCGGAAGCCTATCGGGAACGTCTAGCCGGATTAAAATGCGGTTATAGCGATAACCAAATAAGGAAAGTTTATCTCGACAATAAAGTGTTATAGTGATAAATTAGTACGGTGGTATTTATTTATTATGAATAAATATAATACAAGATATAATTATATTGATTAATTAAAGAATATTCCGGATGCCAAAATATTGGCTATAGGGGCGCATATATTATTGTGTATATGATACAATTGGATTGTGCAATTTAATTAATAGTCTTACCATATATTAATATATGCATATATTGAACATGCGTGTGTATGTATTTGAGATATGTGCACATGTGCAATTTGATATATATTTATGGTAATGAGATAAAGATAGTCAATATTAGATATTGACAAATATCTTGAAATTATTTAGTATGAGATATTAAATTAAATGAGATAAATCAAACAAATATATTTTCCTTATTTTATTAGGAAAATATTTTTTCTCCTCAATCTACTAGAAGCTAAACCCAATCAGATTGGGAGACATGAGGGTCGCCTCAACACCTATATAAGAAAGCGGTTGACTAGCTCTTTTGTACATCACAATTCCAAAAGCAAATAGTTCTCGTGAAAAATAGAGAGCTTTTTAGAGAGAGTTTTGAGAGAGAGAAAAATCGGTCTAGCAACCGAGTTTTTCTGGTAGTAATCCATGATGGGATTCCGGCGGGCTGTTCATGTGGATCTCCAATAGAGGCCGAACGCTTGGGCGGCTCCATGCATCGCTACTCTCGTTAGACGGTCAAAGCGTCGATCTTTTAGATCAAGCAAGGTACCTACCGTCTACTATCTTGTTGTGTTTGTTGCTTAAACGAATTCGATCCTGGTTAAAAGGAAATAAATTTTGAATTCCGCTGCGTTCCCGCATAGATTTCCTAACAGTAGCAGCCTCGGAGGCAGCAAAGGAAGCGGTTAGGATGAAGAAGTTTATTACTGAACTTGGTGTGGTTCCCTCTATTGAAGGTCCAGTCCCAATGTACTGTGATAACAATGGGGCAATTGCTCAATCAAAGGAACCAAGGTCTCATCAGAGTCCAAACATGTGCTACGGCGCTATCACTTGATTAGAGAGATAGTAGATAGATGAGATGTAAAGATAGAGAAAGTCCACACGGATGATAACATAGCTGATCCGTTAACCAAGGCATTGTCACAGGCAAAGCATGAGAAACATGTTCACATGCATGGGCTTAGGCATATGGGTGATTGGCTTTAGGCCTTTAGGCCAAGTGGGAGACTGTTGAAATGGTGTCCTAAACCCAATCGGGTTGGACCGGATCTGACCGGGTCGGGTCATATACAGTTGTTGGTCCCTTGGAAAGGCTAACACAAGTTTAGAGGGGGGGTGAATAAACTTGTCACCAAAAGCTTTCCCAAACTGAAAGTACCCCAGAGGCGAGTTTTTCCCAAACTCAAAGCGATGCTCATTTCGAGTTTTGTTCTCATCCTTTAAACTTGTAAGGAGTTAGTTAATTCAGTTTTGCTAATGCAATAACTGGATTATCTTGCAGCGGATAAGATTAAGCCTTTTGTGCAATAGATGTGTCGGTAAAGATCTAAACCTCCTATGTATCAGTTTTGTGCTAACTCAGTGTCTAATGTTTGTTGAGTAAGTAATAGCATGATTATGCAATAAATAGAACAATCATATCACAAACATAAAGTAAATCAACACAGAGTTTGTTTATGGAAGTTCCGGGTGGTGTAATCCCGTACATCTCCCCTTCTCCTGTGGTGTAGGAGGTATCACTAGAATCTTGAGAAAACTGTTACAAAATCCTAGCCTGATGACAGTCCTGCACGACACCTTAGTTTCACTGTCTACACATAATGAAGAAAGTTAAGATTGCTCCCTTCACTCTGCACGCTGATCTTTCGGAGGTGGAATGGCTCCTTCACCAGCTCACCACTAACACAAATACAGTCCACAGACTGCACCAACAGCCGTGGCAACCAAGTAATTCAGTGAGCTGTTTTCTTTTTTTGGATATGACGTTGCAGCTCCAAGATGCCTTTTCCCCCTTAATAGGTTACTGGATCTTTCTTTTTAATCTTCAAGGCAATTCTGTTGGCTTCCTCTTTTCTAGATAAGAAATCTGATATTCTGGATCTGGATCTTTAGATATATGCTATTAAAACCTTTTTCAGATCCCCCTCTCTTTAGTGTTTTCCTTAGTGTATTTATAGGGGTGATGTAACGGTCACTAGCTCGTGTAGCCGTTACATTTGTTGTTTAGCCAACGTTCATCTATACGACATTTTGTCGTATTGTCAATTCAAATTTAACAAGGCCTTAACTCAGTTTTCTACTCTTCTTCAAAACTGAGTACCTCATATATTTGACATCCGACTTTAATTGACCGAGTCAGAGTACACTATTCAGTTTCTTCTTTTTCTAGTAACTGATAATCTTTGTCCTTAAGATTATTCAGTTTTACATGATCTATAGTTCGGGCCAGTCACTAGAGACTTGCTCGAATCGACTTATAGTCACGACTTAATCGACTTCTAACCGAGTTTGCCACCTCGATTCTTGGTTTTCGATAATCGAGTCCTGTGTCCCTCGATTCTTCAAGATTCTAGATAAGCCAGCGAGTTTGTGTCCTCAAAGAAACTCATCTTCTTCGATTTTCTCATAACCGAGTCGATCCTCGATTCTCCATGTGTATATTCGGTTTGCTTCTTTGTGACTCGGTTGTTCGCCTAGTTCCTATCTATTACAATGCTTGTGCGAAACAACCTATACAAGGTTCGGACTCTAGATAGAACTTATACATTTTCTCTAGACCATTTCTTGCTTCTTATTTTATTTCGCACTATAACAGTTAATTATGACTTCATCATCATGGGTTGTAAGTGATCTTACTAATTACGTGACGAATCATCATCAAAACACATATATTATTTCCAACAACAGTCTATTTAGTTCATGTAATAACTTTGTTATGATTAATAAAAGCACTTTTGTTGTTATATATTTTGTTTATCTTCATATTATTGAATATGTATATACTGTGATAGAGAAACCATGATACTGATTATGGTTGATGAGATCTCTAATCGCCTTGATAAGTTTGACACTAAAATGTCTCTAGTAGTATGTACTGTCAAACGGGACATTGATGGTATGATTAGACTAGAACGTATTGGATGTCTTCTATCATATTGAAGATAGGGATAGATCTCGTCTATCTAAGTGTAGAGACGCTTGGACTGTACATGGACGTGTATTAGCGAATGCATACGTCAGACTGACCCACTTACATTAAGTGTCGCAGTAAGTGGCAGTTGTGTAATTATCCTAAGACTGGAGTCTTAATGGCATCACGGTGTGGATTCTCATGCTTTGACACTATTGAGGTTTCCCCTAGCCATGGGGCGATAATGCGGTAGTGCGCGGGTGTGATATTGAAGCATGCGTACGATACATGTTTCTCCGTCCGGAATTCGCGTATCCTATGTTTGGGAGTAAATATCCGAAGTAGCCTTCTTATAAAGAATGTCTAGCTCTAGTGAATTTTTGCAAAGTTGGAGTAAATGAGTTATTCCGAGAGAGCATGATATCCATATTATAAGATACGATTGTTAATGTACTGACACTCGAGATACGATCATATGGATCTTATTACAGCGATATGATTCTATTTACACGATAACTGTTTCACGTGAAAAGTAGTAGTCATTGCTTTTGACTCTTCCAATGATTGAGGGTCACGGTGTGTTGCTAGATGCTATTCCGTGATCATTAGGTATGAATGACATTTTCGTAATTTGCACTTTGTGTCTACGGCCAACATATTCAGAAGCCTATTGGGTCACACACATAAGAACATCTAGCCGGATTAAAATGCGGTTATAGTGATAACCAAATAAGAAAAGTTTATCTCGACTATAAAGTGTTATAGTTATTAAATTAATAAGGTGGTATTTATTTATTATGAATAAATTAAATACAAGATACTAATTATATTAATTAATTAAAGAATATTCCGGAAGCCATTTAATGGCTATATGGGGCGCCACTTTCTAGTGTATAAGATACACTTGGATTGTGCAATTTAATTAATTATATTATCATTTATTAATATTGGATATTAATTTATTTTAGAAAAATAGATTTATGGTAATAAGATAAAGATATTCAATATTAGATATTGACAATATCTTAGATTTATTTAATATAAGATATTAAATTAAAAGAGATAAATCATCAAAGTGATTTCCTTATTTTATTAGGAAAATATTTTCTTTCTCATCAATCTACTAGAAACTTCTCCTAATCAGGAGGCATTGGGGCGCCACCTACCCTTATATAAGCAAGGGGTTGGTTAGATCTTTTGTACATCACAATTCCAAGAGTTCACAATTCATGTGAAAAATAGAGAGTTTCTTTTAGAAAGTTTTAGAGAGAGAGAATGCCGGTCTAGCAACCGGAATTTTCTAGTAGCAATCCAAGGAGGATTCCGGCGAGGAGTTCGTGTGAATATCGATAGAGGCCGGACACGTGGACGGCTCGCGCGCACTACTACTCTCCGTTGACGGTCAAAACGTCGATCTATTAGATCAAACAAGGTAATTACAGTCAACTACTTAACGTGTTTATTGTATTAAACGAAGTCGATCTTGGGATCGGAAATCAAATTTTAAATTCCGCTGCGTTAAACTAGTTGATTTCCTAACACCAGCATCGTCAGTGGGTAAGATACTATATTTGTCTAGTCAGACCGGTGGACTAGATTAAGACAACAAATTATGTTAGATTGAATTATCTATATATATATACACACACGCACGCACACACACATACACACACACACACACACATACATACATATATATATATATATATATATATATATATATATATATATATATATATATATATCCTTTAAAATGACGGAGCTGTGAATTTACCTTGGTCAAGCTAGTGGACTATCTATGTTTGTTCGGGTGAATCTGTATTAAGATTATCGATTATTTTCGATTTGGATTATATATGTTTTTTGGTATACAAAAAATAACAACTGGGTGAGCGTAGCTCCCCTAAGCCCTCCATATAGTTACGTCATTGCTCTTCTGGAATAATTTTGTAATACAACGGTTATAGAAGTTTGTGCCAAGTGGAAACGAAGTTCGGACCTACGCTCGTCTCGTGTCATCTTCTGATTGACTGAATATTAAATGAAGATCGAAAAATGTAAGGTTGAGGGCCATGAGCCCAATTCATGTCTAATGACAGATCTAACCCCAAGATGGGAGATATGTCATGTTCTCTCCTTAAACCACCGCAGGCCGGATTGGTCGTTATGGAGATTGGGCCAACACGATTCCACCGGATTTGGCATAGGGGGCTCGCCGCAGTCGCCCAGAGCCTCCTTATGCGCAATATACACACGTATACAATATAAGATAAGCATTGTGGAATCATTTACCTAATGATCATACTCTTATCCTAATATTCGAACTACTCGTGATTATCTCCTAAATCCCATACGGATTAACACAAAGAAATCATTAATGGCCACAACATTACGCAATCTGGACGAGAAGTCCTCTATATAAACGATCCCAAGAAACTACGAAACGATTTTCCGATGTAATCGCGTGATACTGTGATAAGCTTGGGATACATTATTCCAAATTTAGTCTGAAAAAAAAATCAAACAATCTTCCAATTTTAGGGTTGTTTCTAGGGTTTTGTTCTTGTTCGTTGTCACTAGGGTAAATTTGACCCGTGTTTTTTCTTGAGTAGATCGCGTCGTCAAATGATATACATTACAACCATTTATTTCTAATATATTTCCGTCCATATGTCTAAATCGAGGAACGTGGAAAGTGTTATAAGGAAGAGTCATCGTTGAACCAAGTCACAACAACAGTTTTACGCGTGTACATAGATATATATAAAGTGAAAACATTACTATTCATTCATTTTTACAAATATCACTCATTTGATTGGTGCAAGACAATGGTACGTACGTTTACGGGTAAGACTCCCACATCAATTCCCAAATGCATGATATGAAGTCCCCACCATTAATTCATTTCTGCTGTGATATACATAAGTGATGATACGAATACAACAGTTGTGTCACAACGAATGACACAACGGTGATATACACCCTTCATCTATTAGATTTACTTTATGATCAATTTAGACACATTATTATCAACGAAGACGGTGTAGATCACGGTTGTGTCACTCGTTGTGGTACAACCGTTGAATCATTACTCATACTATAAAATATAAGATAGTATACACACGTATACAATAAGATAAACATGATGAAATCATTTACCCAATGGGACTCTTATCCTAATATTCAAACTACTCGTGATTATCTCTTAAATCTCAAAAGGTATTAACACAAAGGAATCATTAATGGCCACGGCATTAAATAATCTGGACGATATGTCCTTTATATAAACGATCCCAAGATACAACGAGAGATTTGATTTTGATAGAAACACATAATACATAGGCAACTTAGGATACATTGTTCCAAACTCTGTCTGAAAATAATCAAACACCTCTTCTAATTTTAGGGTTGTTTCTAGGGTTTTGTTCTTGTTCATTGTAACTAAGGTAAATTTGGCCCGAATTTTCTTCTTGAGAAGATCCAGCATCATCAAATGACATACATTACGACCATTTATTTCTAATCTATTTATGTCCTTTTATGTCTAAATCGAGTAACGTGGAAAGTGTTACAAGGAAGAGTCATGGTTGAACCAAATCACTACAAGACTTTTACGCGTGTACATACATACATACATATATACAAAGTGAAAACATTACAATTTATTTATTATTACAAATATCACTCATTTGATTGGTGCAACACACTGGTACGTACGTTTATGGGTAACACTCTCCCATCAATTCCCAAATGCATGAAATGAAGTCCCCACCATTAATTCATTTCTACCGTGATATATATACATACTGAGTAATGATACTTAATACGCTTACGCCAAGAATGACGAGTATGCATAATAACGGTGATATACTCCCTTGATTTATTAGATTTATTTTATGATTAATTTAGACACACTATTGTGTCACTCAGGTACAACCGTTGTATCATTACTCATATATACTATAAAATTAGCACATAACATCCTTTAGAAGCTTGTACCGGCGGGTTGCTGTTGTTCGAGGAGAAGGTGTGCCACCACTTTGATCATTATTCTTCCTTCTTTCTGAAGAACCCTCTTTACGATCATTATTGATTAATCTTCTCCCACCACCGCCATTTTGAGCCGTGAATTTCCTCAAAGAAGACGAGGACGACTCCTCGCCGCATTGCTTCACTACTCTTTTTTCTTCTTCTTCCCTTTTACACCAATCACACACCTCAATTGCCTCTGATATTCCAGAATAGTAGTTGTTGCTGCAATACCTATTATAATAAATATTTGACATTAAAATTAAAATATACGTTGACGGACTACATACCGTACCGTTACATTATGTACAACATCAATTAGGATCTCTGCTGCTCGTGTTATAAATATGCAATCCAAATTCTCGGCTTTTGGAACTCCAGTTTTCCCAACTTTTGGCGACGTGGAGTCAGTTGCACCATACAATAATTGAGTCTGCCCTACATAAACTAAGTCCCAGTTCGCCTCTCGGTTTTTGTGTAGTTCATTTCTGCCTCCACATTCAGCTGCCTGTACATCGCCAAAAGCTGGGAAAGCTGGGGTTTCAAAAGTAAAGGATCCGGATTGCATATTTATAAATATGTGTTTGAAGGAAGTTTTTTTTTATTTTGAGATGTGAAATTCCCCTTTTAGCTCCTTCCCTTGAACTCCGATGAACACAGGAGAGGATCTGATCCCATACAAGATGGCCACATAAAAATGGTTAAAGAAGATACGGATAATTAAGGCTTAGTCAAACATCTACAGGCTTAGTCAGCAATCAGCATGGATGGATCGTAGTTTATCTTTCAGAAGGTTTAATTAATATTTGTACAATGATATCTTGTTTTCTTCAATAATAAATTTTTTTTTTTAATAAAATAGAAAACTTAATTAATATGGCCTGTCATGACTTTATAATAAACTAATAAATAGATAATAAGATAAGGACACTTGACAGTACTTTTACATGTAGAACATGGATATATAATATTATTATAATTAGATTACTAAAAACAAGAAAAGGTCTTAAAATTGTTCTCAAATTAAGAAAATACAGTATAAAAGACTGAAAATGAGATGATGTGCTGTCCATTGTCAAGGATTTTCGTTTTGGGTAATGATAGATCTATTCCCTCAAGTCTACACCATTTTTACTTCCAACATGATCTTGTGGTTGTGATTTTTTCAATTTTTTTAAATTTCTGCATGTGAAAAAACATGTGGTGAGATGATGATGGTGTAAAAATCACAGTAGACTTGGCAGGGATGAAAGAATTTCATCACTCCCGTTCGTTTTCTTTTCTGAGGAGACGGAAATATTCCTGTTAATTATCAAGCTCGAGAAGGTCTTAATTTAATAGGAACCGTAGAATGGTACCTTTTCTTCCTATAATCCTATAATGTATTTTTACCTATTTAAACACATTGCGAGGAATAAAGACTTCTTTACCCCTTAAAAAATAAAAATAAAAAAATAAAAAAGAAAAACTGTCCATTGCCGGAAAATCCTACTGGACGGGAAGACGACTCTGGTGCCGAACTTCTAATAAAAGGGCTGATATAACCTTTATCCTAAAAAAAATTAATGTTTTCTTTCAAAGACAACGAGAACACATGCATAAACATATTAATATAGAACGAAAAACATAATATTAAAAAAAAAAAAAAAATCTACGAAAAGGAAAAATAATTTCAGAAAATGAAAAAGGATATGGAGAAGAAGTAGGAGTCCTTGAAAGTGATGGATAAAAGGTAAAGAATGAATGAAAGGGAGGAGGGGTGGGGGGTGGAGGAGGGGGTGGGGGGGGGGATTCACTGTTTACTTACGAGTGTTGGAAACGATTGCAGCCATTGGAGCAGTGGAAAAGCTTATCAGGGAAGCCGACGTCTCCACACATAGAGCAGACTACATCCACATGGTAATCCACCATTGTTTTGATGATTTGATTTGCTTTCTTTCTTTAATTGTACGGATCGAATAGAATGAGAGAAAAAGGAAACCAACTAACTAAACTTAAGAGAAAGGGACGCGGTATTTATGGTGGACTGAGTCGGTGTAAACTTTACGAGAGTAATGATACGGGCATCACGGGTGTATCATACCGAGTGACACAATGATTCTACGTATCGTTGATAATTGTAGACTAATATCTGATCAATTTAGATATATTATTATTAACGGTACAGATCACCGTGTTATATCCGTATCATTACTCATTTTACAAGTATGCTAATGTTACGGTATGTGTGCGTGTCTTCCAGTGCTGATTATTTTAATGTATGCTTTGTTGGTACTATTAATTACTGGTGTACGTGTATGTATGGTATGGTGTTATATTATAATAGTTATGTTTTGCGCAAAAGGGATGTCTACAGGTAGAACACAGTTTGCTCGCAGTCGCTTTCAGCCGAGAGGAGAGAGAGAGGTATGTGAGAAGGAAATTTGTGGACCACAATAACGAAAGGCATGTCCCAATTAAGTCCCAAAATAAATAAATAAATAAAACGGTTAAATCATAATCGGAAGAGGTTTTTTCTCCTGATCCTATAAGTGTGTCATGAGAGGTTAATCGGTGACCTGCAAGAATGAGGAAGAGAGAGAACATTGCTTTTTCCATTTATCGAAACGGTGGCTTTTTACTTGGACTAAACCCCAAACCCCGGTTTTCGGTCTAGCGTGACATTACACAACCCCAACCGCTTACCACTAGGCCATATACAGGGGATAGATTAAGTCCAAAATAAGGATATTTATTAAATGCTAAGGAGGTGAGCCTCCAAGAGGTCACGTAGCATTCAATTTAGCTGACAAGTATATAATTCTTTTTATCAAACGATATCGTTAGTAGTTTGCGAGAGAAGCCGAAATCTTATATCTATTAAACGCTAAGGAGGTGAGTCCCCAAGAGGCCACGTGGCATCCTCCTTACCGACACGTGTGCACAATTTTTTTTTAATCAAATGCAGATTGTTAATAGTTTGTGTAGAAAAGGAAAAAAAAATGAAAGACCGAATTTAATTTGAAGCTTTATTCAGAAAGTGTATGACGGAAGATGGAATGTTTTAATTTATAAAATACATCAACACGTGGATTTTTTTCTTTATTAAACGTGCATCGTTAGTAGTTTGTGCGAAAATGGGAAGGAAAAAAAAAGGCCGATTTGATTTGAAGTTTCACTTGTGCCAGTGTCAGATGATGGAAGATGGACCAAGTTTAGCTATATAATACATCAACACGCGTGTACTTTTTTTATCAAACGTGCACTGTTAGTAGTTTGTGTAAAATGAAAAAAAAAAAAAAAAAAGACAGCTTGATTATTATTCCGATTAATTTGCTCCTTAGTCAATTTCTATCATTCCCAACTCGATTCTCAATTTATTGAATTTTTCATGATCGAGTGGTTTTGTGAAGATGTCACCAGTTGATCTTCAGTGGGTATGTATCTTAGAATGACATCTCCTTTTTCAACATGATCTCCGATAAAATGATGTCTTACATCAATATGCTTTGTTCTTGAATGCAATACTGGATTTTCAGTGATAGATATTGCACTTGTATTGTCACACATGATTGGAATTGTCTTCTCCTCCATTCCATAATCCCTTAGCTGTTGTCTGATCCATAGTACTTGTAAACAGCAACGCCCTACTGCTATATATTCTGCCTCAGCTGTTGATGTGGATATAGAGTTTTGCTTTTTGCTAAACCATGATACTAGTCTGCTGCCTAGCATTTGATAGGTTCCAGATGTGCTTTTTCTATCTATCTTGCATCCAGCATAGTCAGAGTCTGAATATGATATCAACTTGAATCCTCCATCTTTTGGATACCAAATTCCAACATTGATGGTGTTCATCAGATATTTGATTATTCTTTTGGCTGCTAAAAGATGTGATTCTTTTGGTTGAGCATAAAATCTTGCACATACTCCTACTGCAAATGCTATATCAGGTCTGCTTGCAGTTAGATAAAGTAGAGATCCAATGATGCCTTTATAAAGCTTCTGATCAAAATCCTTTCAGTTTCATCTTTTCCAAGAATAACTCTTGCACACATTGGTGTATCTGATGTGCCACATGTGTCCATACCATACTTGTGTAGCAAATCTTTTGTGTACTTGGCTTGATTGATAAAGATGCCATCTTTCATTTGCTTTACTTGTAGTCCAAGAAAGTAATTCAGTTCTCCCATCATGCTCATCTGAAATTTACTTTTCATTAAGTTTGTAAATTTCTCACATAGATTCTCACCTTCTGATCCAAAGATAATGTCATCAAGATTTGGACTAACAAGGTGCTTTTTCCTTCCTCTAGATTGAAGAGAGTCTTATCAATGGTTCCTTTGTTGAATCCATTGTTGATCAAGAATTATGATAGTGTCTCATACCAGGCTCTGGGTGCCTGTTTGAGTCCATAAATTGCCTTTTTCAGCCTGTATACTTTATCTTCTTTCCCTTTGAGTTGAAAACCAAGAGGTTGTTCCACATATACTTCTTCATCTAAAAGTCCATTCCGAAATGCACTCTTGACATCCATTTGGTAAACTTTGAAGTCTTTGTGGGCTGCAAAGGCCAGAAATAGTCTGATTGCTTCCAATCTTGGTACTGGAGCAAAGGTTTCATCATAATCTATGCCTTCTGCTTGAGAGTAGCCTTTAGCAACTAGTATTTCTTTGTTTCTGACAATTGTTCCTTGTTCATCCATCTTGTTTCTGAATACCCATTTTGTTCCAATGATGTTGGCTATGTCTGGCCTGTCAACAAGTTCCTAGGCCTCATTTCTATCAAATTTATTTAGTTCTTCTTGCATGGCTGTAATCCAGCCAGCATCTTGGATTGCATCATCTATTGTCTTGGGTTCCACTTGTGATAAAAAACATGTTAGTATATTCTCTAGTTGTCTTCTGGTTCTGACTCCTGTGTGAATGTCTCCAATGACTTGATCTTCAGGATGGTCTCTTAGCCAGTTGAGGTCAGGTTGAAGTTGCTCTTGACTTGGTGCTTCCATAATTTCAGTATGTGCATCAGCTTCATGTTCTTGTTCTAGTGGCTCTTCTGCTGTATGGACTGGTGGCTCATCTTGATTTCCAAAATTGTGATTCAGAATTGGTAGTTGGTACTGTTGTATTCATATAAACCTGTCTTTGACCTGCTTCTTCTTCAAATTCTTGAAGGTTTTCACCATTTGTGTTTGGTTCATCAAAGACTACATGAATTGATTCTTCAATCACCAAGGTTCTTTTGTTGAGCACTCTGAAAGCTTTGCTAGTGTCTGAGTATCCCATAAAGATTGCTTCATCAGCTTTTCAATCAAAAGTATGCAGCTGATTCCTATTCAAAACAAAGCATTTAGATCCAAACATATGTTAGTGTGAAATGTTAGGTTTCCTTCCATTCCATATTTCATATGGAGTTTTTCCATGATGTTTGTTGATGATTGGTCTGTTTTGAGTATAGCATGCTGTATTTGCTGTTTCAACCCAAAATCTCTTTGGCAAGCATGCTTCTGCAATCATTGTTCTGACTGCTTCTTTGAGTGTCCTATTTCTTCTTTCTGCCACACCATTCTATTGTGGAGTTCCTGCTTCTGATAGTTGATGCAGTACTCCATTTTCTTCACATTAAGTTATGATAATTTCATTTAGAAACTCTGTGCCTCTATCTGATCTGATCTTGATGATCTTTAGCCTTTGTCCTAGATTCAGATTTATGTTGTAGCCAAGACCAGATCTAGATCCAAACCTTTTTTAGGGTTTGTAAGTTAGTGCTTTCAGTGGTGCAGTGGTGATCTTAACTGGTAAGGAGATTTTCTCAGCTGGTCTTTCGACATTGGATGAGTGATCATCATCTACTGCTTGTTGATCAGTTGAGTGGATCTCATTACTAGTTTGTTCAGCTTTTACTTTATCCAGTTCTTTCTTTAATCTTTTATTTTCCTTTCTTAGATTCTCACATTCCTGTTCCAGAATTTCATGATTCATTTCAATTTCTTCAAATTTGCCCATGAGATTTTGGATTAGGTTTTCAGAATCTAGTAGCAGAAAAGAAGATTGTGCAGTGTCAGATGTGGATTCACTAGATGATGAGTGTGAGATAGATGTTACCTCAGTTTCATTAGATTCTTTAGCCATAAGGCATAGGTAAGCTTTTTCATTGTCTGAGCTGTCAGCTTCATCATCATCATCAGAATCATTTTCAGATGATTCTTCATTCTTTTCACTGCTAGTTTCAGCTTTGAGTGCCTTATTGCTTTTTCACTTTTCAATTGTCTTGTATTTCTTTTTATCCTCATCTTTGTCTTTTTCTTCCGGGCAATCAGCCTTGAAATGACCTTTCTTCTTGCAGTTGAAGCATCTGTATTCATCATCCTTTTCTTCATGTCTTTGCTTGTGCTAGAATTTTTGTATGACGATGAACCTCCTTTGAATTGCTTCTTCTTGTTAAACTCACAAAACATTTTACTAGTAAAGCTACATGTTCCTTCAAACTCTGTGTGTCTCTTTTGTCGCTTGCATCACCGTGTTGCTTTGCTAGTGGTGCAATCGTGCATTTGGCCTTATGTGCCTCTCTCGCTGGTGCATTGTTCTTCGCTGCTCAACTCAAATTCATGAGCTTTTAGTTGAGACATTAGAGTTAAGGTATCCGTGTTTGCAAGATTTGTTGTCCCTCTGATTACTGATGTGATGATCTTCCATCTTTCAGGTAAGCCTCTCAAGATCTTTAGGCACACTTCTTTATGTGGATATGTGTGTCCAAGTTGTTGTAGTTCACTGATGATGCTTGAGAATCTGATGTCCATTTTATCAATGGTTTCATCACCCTTCATTTTGAAGTTCTCAAATTTTTGTTTTGCAACAGATAATTTATTTTCTTTAACTGCTTCTGATCCTTCATTGATCAATGCCAATTTGTCCCACATCTCCTTTGTTGTTTTGCAATCTTTGATCCTCATGAACATATTACTGTCCAGAGTCTTCAAAATCTTGTATTTTGCAACAAAGTCGATGTTTTCTCTTCTCCTGTCATCCTTGGTCCAATCTTTCTTGAGTTTTTCTATTACTTTTCCTTGATCTGCTCCTGTGGTTACCACAGTTGTGATCTCGATTGGGCCATCATTGATTACATCCAGCATCTCCTCATGAGTTGCTGCAAGATGAGACCACATTCTTATTTTATATTCATCAAAATTATTAACAATGAATACATGTACCTTTGACATAAAATTTGAGGAATGCATAAATACAAATAAGATATATATATATATATATATATATATATATATATATATATATATATATATATATATATATATATATATATATGGAAAGCACAAATTTGAAAACTATTTTGAAAATATGTGATCTCCTTGTTACCAGAAATTAGATCTGAACAGGTTCTGATACTAGGAACACTATTCCGATACCAATTGTTGGTCCCAGAGAATGGTGAAACTATAGTCAGAGGGAGGGTGAATGACTATAGTGGAGTTTCAAAAACTTTTCCTTGATCTAAAAGCTTTTGGGCAGCGGATAAGTCCCTTCTTAAAATATTGTTTCAAAGTAGATTATGCAATCACAGATATATAGTATGTAATGAAATAAAGTGCTGTAAAGTAAATTGCTGAAAGTAAATAGACACAAAGGTTTATAGTGGTTCAGGGTGATGTGATCCCTTAATCCACTCTTCTCCTGTGATGATTGGAGGAATTCACTATTGTTTTCACAGATACAATAGTACGATTGTCCTTGACTACACAAGCTTCATAATCTTCAAGACTATCACTCCCTGGCTTCAAAAGCTTCAGTGACTCAGTCTCTATCATTGCTCCTTGAGAACAAATCTTTCAGCAGCTATCACAATGGTTGTAACTCCTTCTCAGATTCCTCTTATTCAATTGCCTCAGTTGATGTGAATTGGATTCACAGACTTGTGATCAATCTAAGTGCTTGATGTAGAATTTGAGCTCTGATTTTTTAGTTGACCTCTAGATGTCTCTTTTAAGTACAGATAGAAGGCTTTTCAAATTGACAGAGTTTTTGCTTGTTTCTTATCAGATTCAATCGTTGTTTTTCTTGTTTGTCTATGCCTTCTATTTATAGCCTTGATAATCCTTGCTTTGAATTTACGTCCGTTGGCTATTTAATGTGGAGAATAATCCTTGAATTGATTCTTGATTCCCCTTTAATTATTTTCTCCTTGATTTCAGTGATCGGATTTTTCCTCAAACGTTTATCAGAAAATCCGTCCTTGATTAATCCTCAATTGATTGTGCATTTAATGCTTGATATTCATCATTTGAAATCTGAATGAGTAAAGTTTACTTGGCCATTCCCTGAACGGTGAAGTGATTCTTTTGACTTGGCTGTTTGGTTCTTCCTTCACTGCTCTGTCTTTACTCAGCCAAAAGTCAGTTTACTTTGCCAGTTTACTGCATTGTTGTTTTCTTTAATTCTTTCGAGTACTTTTTGTACTTCACTGATCCTTGATTTGGGTGAGATCAGTGTACACCATATTTGACAATGTATTTCATTACTTAGACTTATTCAAGGTCATCACAGACTTCCTTGGTTATAAGTCAAACCATAATGTCTTCATACTTCTCTGTTGGTACTTGGCTGGCTTCACTCTGCCGGGTATCTGTTTTTACTTAGCCGTTCTACCAACTAGTACAATACTGTCTAACTCAACTTATAAAACATGTCAGACTCTAAGTAAAGACTTATACAGAGAATTATAACTTATTTCAGGCTTTCTATAACAGCTAGTATAGCCATCATCAAAACATAATAAAATGTTCCTAACATCCCTCCAAGGATTAGATGTTTTCATTGCGGAAAGGCCTGGAAATTGTGTTCTTTGTTTTCTTTTATCTCTTTTGCAGGAAGATCAGGACACTTTAGAGATTCGGTCAAACAGGAGTTGAAAAGGCAGAGAAGTCAAACGAAATGCCTCGCAAAGTGCTAAATATCAAGCCTATTTCCATGTATCTAGGATCAGCAGTCAGAGAGCAATACGAAGCAGACAAGAAGCGTGTGGAAAAAGAAAAAGAAGGACTTAAGTAGGAGCTTGAAGAGAGCTTAACGGAGGGCAACACATATCGTCCAGGTGAGTTTTCTCTAGAATTAATAGATATATCTTCTTCTCGACACGATTCCGATGATCCTGAAGAGGATCCGGACACTATGTTTTTCGAGCCTCGAGGATTACCTGCACTCGAGATATCGTAGTGAAGTTAGGAGACCCTAGGACGTTCTGACTCCCAATATCTATAAGCAGTGTATCAGTAGGTTTAGGTCTCTGTGACTCCGGCTCGAGTTGCAACGTCCTTTCTTTTTCCCTTAGCCAAAAGATTAAGATTCTGGTTATCGTGGACCAAACTCGGTCTATGACCTTTGTTGGATCGAACTAGAGATATGCCTACCGGTCTGCTGAGGAATTGCACGATTAAGGCAGGAAGATTCATGTTCCTAATAGAGTTTACGGTTATAGACGTACCAGAGGATCCTAGTGCCCAGTTCTATTAGGTAGACCTTTCTTAACGACCAGCTGGGTGATCATGGACTTTGATAATGGGGAAATAACTTTGAGGACTAATAATGATGCCGTATCTATAAAGATCCTAGAGCCCCTAGATAATAGGTCGGAATGTTGCATGATGACTTATGGTTCTGGGGAAGTGGAAATCTTGGAGATAGAAGAGGATAGGCATAGGAACCGAGAGGTTCTAGTAGTAACTTGTGAGCAGGAATTCATGAGAATGCTGCTGAGAGAGCATGAAGAAAAAGGCCATGACCAGACACTTATGGAAGTCGGTGCTTCTGTTAGGCGCAATGAAATGGAACTTAAAGTGGAAAATATGGAATCCCTGAACGTGAAGGTTAAATCTCGAAGCAAGGGTAGACCTAGTGCACGCGCAAAAAGAGAAAAGTGTGCTAGTAGAAGAGCTCAAAAAGGTTTTACGACGGTAAAAACCTCTAGAGTAAAGGTTTGCCGAGTTAAAGGCCCGACCCCTGAGTGAGCGAAGATCTGAAAAAAGTCGAGCTGGCGACTATAAACTCAGAACTATTTATCTTGAACCCTTAGTTAGGATAGGGTTTGGGGTTTTTCATCCTACCGCACCCTTAGGCTTGAAACTGATCGTTGTTGGGAAGGTTTTTTTTTACTCATTATGGATTCTAGTGAAATATGTTAGGATTAAGTCAGAAGTAACCACAAAAGGAGTAAGAAACTAGTGGTTTTGAGGTCATGATTGAGCAGTGAGCTAAGGTTAATTGTGCAAAACAGGAGAGCAGAAAAATCTGGAAAAAATTAGCCCCGGTAAATCGGGAGTAACCCCCTGGTTACCGAGCTAGGGTTTGTCAGTTTTTGCGTGTCAGATTAAAAAGTAGACCTTTCGATGACACGTGATGACACACGCCGTCAGTCCATCAGTCAGCAAAACCGCCCCATTTTCCCTATTTTCCATCATTTCATCCTTTCCCACACTCCACCATAACTCCACCTCAATCCTATCAATCAAACCCCTCAATTCCCTCACCCTCATTACTCCTCTACCCACTACCCCACCACATCCTCCCACCTTCTACCATTTTCTCCTATATAAACACCATTCTATCACCATTGTTCACCATCTTCATCAATTACCTTCTTCCTTTTCACCACCAATTTCTCCATTTCTTCTTCTTTTACAAATCTAGGCCAACATCACCACCACTATCACCACCAGAATCAACCTTTTTTCTTCCATTTAAACACCCAAACACCCTTCTTCCATCCTCTATTACTGAGTGGTACTGCTGCAACGGTGTAGTTGCTGCAATTCATCATTTTTCTTCATTAGTAGCACACTCCTAGTAAAAACAGGACAAAATTATCCACGGTAAATCGGGAGTACCTGCCAATTTACCGAGGGTCCTTTTTTCCGTTTCAGCATCATCTTCAGTCTCTGTTATCATCAGGAATGGCCCCTAAGCTTAGCAGAACCGCTCATCATCCAAGAGGTCAACATGTTGTATATGGAGATGCCAACCCCTTAATCAATGGGGTTAAGAAATTTGATTCACAGGAGATTTATGAGTCGTTCTGAGGTCACTGGAATGGATGACATGTTTCACGTGAGCACGGCGTAGACTTGGAGGATTGTGGCTTGATCTTGCCAAGAGCCATGAAAGTTCAGGATATTTTGGACATGGCAGAGGCACCAAGCTGGTTCAATGCTACGGTGGTGCATGAATTTTATGTGTATGTGGCGCATAACCCCAGAGCCATTTTTGCCATGATCCAGGGAATACAAGTAGACTTTTCGATCGAAAGGATCAACGAGTACTACGGGGTGCGCAATCCACCAGTGGGCCCAAACGAGTATACATCCTCCACAGACGTGGATGATTTTGAGAGGATGCAGATGATCGCTGACTACTTTGGTGTGGAATGGAAGCACAATCCAATGGGAGCCCCCACCATCTTCCTAGAGAATGACTTATCCTAGGATAGGAAGATGGTCAACAGATTTGTATGTTCCCGCCTTCTACCGGCCAAGCATACGACATCTGTCACACCAAAGAGGGCAGAGTTGATGTTCTATCTGAAGCAGGGATCTCCAGTCAATATTGGCTTATTGATGCACAACCGCATTCATGATATTGCCAAGGATTCCGAGCGAGAGCAGTTGCCTTATGGCCCTGTGATAGATATGTTTGCTACGGAGGACGAGGTTCCAGATTTAGTCAGTGACGATTGGGAAGAGCCTGAACCGAAGATAAATTCACAGTCGGTTTTGAGAGTACCCAGACAGGTCGGTTCAAGAGTCGAGAGAGGCGACTCAAGATTATTAGGAGGACCGCGATCCCAGAGAGCCTTGATAGAGGAGAACGCACGAGAAATTGTGAGTCTACATCACAAAATGGATCGTATTATAGAGTTTTTAGGCATTCCTCCATCAACCCCACCACCTAGGACTGACCCACGTCACGGAGCATCTTCTTCCGCCACTGGTGCCTCAAGTTCTGGACCACCTCCCGGTTTTGAGCATAGAGACGACTGGGAGGAGTATTTTGATGAGGAATAGTTTTCTTTCTTTTTATTGTTGATATTTTCCATTTCTTGTTTTTTATTTTATTTCCTATCTAGTAATGTAGCAGATTTTATGATAATAATATAACGATTTTGTCGTCTTAATTTGTTTGGAGTTATTTTATTTCTCTTTTACTGCCGTAATATTATTATACGGTTTGTTTTCACCCAATTCTTCTTGGATTGTTTGAGATACTTAGCGCATATTTTTTTGAGGCCTACTTACATCAGCCCATTGCAATTAAGACGATCCAGTTTCTTACATGGCTCCACGCTTAACCAAAGCTAAGTTCTTTTTCATTTTCTATTATCATCTTCTCATTGAGGACAATGTTTCGATTAAGTGGGGGTAAGGGACGTCACTTAGATTTTTAACATTATATTGCTGATGGTGAAGAAGCATAATGGCAAGTGGAGAATGTGCATGGATTTCACGGACATCAACAAGGCCTGTCTGAACGATCCCTACCAACTTCCCAAGATCGATCAGCGGGTCGACTCCATTTCCGGGTTCGACAGTCTTAGCTTCTTGGATGCATACTCTTGGTATCATCAGGTTAGGATGGTTGAATCCGATAAAGAAAAATGGCCTTCAGAGCTGCTGGGGTTCTATACTATTACAAAATGATGCCCTTCAGGCAAAAGAACGTGGGTTCGACCTATCAGAGGATGGTTAAAAAAGTTTTTAGCTCACAGAAAGGAAAGAATATGGAGGTTTACATAGACGACATGGTCGTGAAATCTCCAGTGGTGGTCACGCCGCCGATCTTCATGAATCCTTTGAAAACGTTCGAAGGCACAAAATGAAACTCAGCCCGGCCAAATGCACATTTGGTGTCGGAGTAGGAATGTTTCTTAGGTTCATGGTTAGTCATTGTGGGATCGATGCTAATCCCGAGAAAATTCAAGCATTGCTCAACATGTAGGAACCGGCCAGAATCAAGGAGGTCCAAACTCTTAATGGCAGCATCATAGCTTTGGGCCGGTTTATATCGAATTCAGCTGAGAAATTTCTCTCTTTCTTTAAGATCCTCATGGCCGCCCCTCCAAAATCACGGGTATTATGTAAGCAAGGCTCTCAGTCCGGTGGAGAGTCTTTATTTTAGTGTGGAAAAATTAGCCTACTCGATTGTCATTGACGCCCGCAAACTCAGGGGCTACTTTACTTCACATATGATTTGTTGCTCCTGTAAAAAGGCTGACACAAGTTTAGACGAGGGTGAATAAAGTTGTCCCCAAAAACTAGATCTTAAACCTGATTGAGTTCAGTTTTAAACTTGTGTGGAGTTAAGCTAACTTAGCTGAGTATAAGTCAAAACTAACTTATGATTAACTGAGTTAACCGGCAGCGGATTATAATAGCCTTTGTAAAAATTGAGTTATCATCTTGTAAAATACGATGCAATGATGTGCTGACTCAATTTCTTATGTTTGCCGAGTGTGATATAAGCTATAATGCAATAAGTAAATGTGTAAAGTAAATAAGTAAATACGACAGAATTTATAGAGGTTCCAGGTGGTGTAATCCTGTCAGTCCTCTCTTCCCCTGTGATGCGGAGAAAAATTCCACTAGAACTCTTTGAGGTAGATAGGTTACAAAAAGTCCTAAACTGGTAGTTCTTCACTAATCCCTAGTTTCACTATCTAAGCAACTATAGAACATGTAGAATTGCTGCTCTGCAACTGCTTGCACCACTAGTCCTTGAAGGGTTGTTTTGCCTCTTCACCAGCTCATCACAAACACAATCTTCCTGACTACAGCTCAACTGTCTTTCACACCTTCTTGGTGTTTCACAGCCTAAAACCTTTTATAAAATCAAAGTTGACACTTGAATCAATGACTATGATTCAACTTGTGATTTGAGCTTCTTCTTCTTGATGTGTATGATTTGCGCAAGCTCTGTTTTTCTTCAATTATTTGATCTTGATACTTCTTTGAATGTTAGAGAACACATTGAAGATTTATTGATCTTGCAATAAAGCATAAAGCAGGAGTTCTTGTTAGTTTACTTTCCCTCTTTCTTGAATCTTTCTTAACAAATTTATCTTTAGAACTCCGCCCTTCTTCTTGAGGTAGAATTGACCTATTTATAGGGGCTTCTCCAACATTTGAATGAATTTGAACGTTTGAACTTGAATTCTTGTATCCGTTGGTGGTCCTGCTTATTGTGTTGAGTGTTAGTGTCCTTTCTGACATTTCTGTGTATCCAATAAAATTGTTTCCTTTATAACGGTCAGATTCTTCTTCATTTTTCATAATTTCAGCTTGAAACTGATTTTCTGTGAACTAGTCAGTTTTAAGATTTAAGAGCATTAACTGAGTTTTTACTCCTCTAAAAACTCAGTACTATATTCTTCATCTGATTATAATTGACTTAATCAAAGTACACCATACATATAAATCATCCAAGATAACATTGTCATTATGTATCTTAGGTCTTGATACAAGATCTATATAGTCAGTTCAGGTCATCACAATCTTGCCTAAATTCTGAATTTATAGTCTCGGCTTTTGTCTTCATGAACTAAGTTTGAACCTTCAGTTCTTCATTCTTCAATAACTGAGTATGTGTCCCTCAGGTCTTCAGCTTTTGGATAAGTCAATTGAGTCTGTGTCCCTCAGCGAACTTACCTTCTTCAGTTTCTGTTGGTGTGCTCTGAGTCAGTTACTCAATCTTCTATTGTGAACTCAGTTTTCATACTCTCATCAAGTCAGTTACTCATTTTCTCAGTTCTGATCCTAGAACTATTACAGTGCTTCTCTGATTTACTTATACAAATATCAGACTCTATTAAATCCTATACATTAATTCTAGACATCTTTTTTCTTTACACTATAACATCTGGTTATGACACTTCATCAATGGGGGCTAAAGGCAATAACTGAATAACTGATGAGTCATCATTAAAACATAAATTTTATTTCCAATAATTTCCCACTTTTTGATGATTTCAATACCCTCCTTAAAAGCAATGCAAAAAAGATAAAGACAAAATAATAATAAACACAAAGAACTAAGAAACTAAGTTTTTATTGATGATACTGAGTTACAGAGTACAAGGTATTAAAATATAATAATATATGAAAAGAAACTAAGTCTCAACTTCCTTTCCTTTTCCTCGGTCAGTTTCTTCAATTTTCTTGTCATTCAGTTCAACAATTTCTTTTATGGTCTTATGTGTTGAACTGTTCTCAATTCCATTTATATTTGCCCAGACATTCCATGAATTTTTCATATTGTGCTTTCCGAAAAGCTTACTTTTGAACAAAATTGCCAACAAAAACACAGCTTTCTTCTACTTCTCACTTGGAGCTGTCTTCAGTAAATTTTCAATAAACTCAGATTCAGCTCCTACAACCTTCTTCTCAGCTTTTTCCAGAGTACCATTTCTCTCCCATTTGTTCAATTTATTCCAATAGTGAACATGAACTTTCTGAATGATCAGAAAACTTTCTAAGGCTTGTTCTCTTGATTCACCTTCCTTTGTGGGTAGTTCTCTGAAAATGCTGTAAAGTTGTGAATCTAAACCAAGTCTCTTTTCAGTTGGTTCAAAAAAATTTGCAATCAGCTCCATTTCTTTATCATCCATATCTCCTCTTGTTTTCTTTAGTTCGACCAGTTTCTCATCTATGCTTTCCAGAACTCCTGGCATTTCAGTTGTATTGACTTTTAGAATGTCCAGACTTCCCCTATATTGACATCATCTCTATGGATCAAGCTCCTCATATAAGAGTTCAAGTGCTATTGATTTGATGCCAATATGGTTTGTGAAACCACTGAGTCTTTCATGGCATTTTCCAGTAGAAGCATCATGTCATGTACATTAGTAACAATGCCTACCAATCTCTCCCGAGTCTCAGTTTTTCTAGCATCTATTTTAATGGATTTTTTCTGATTTCGATTAATGTGTCATGACAATCCTTTTTGACATGGTCTAAAGTCTTTTGAATGTTAGACCTTTCATTCTTATTTTCCTCCATGGATTGGAACACTTTTCCAAAGATGCCTATAGCTTCATTTTGTATTTTCACAAGCTCATTAAAGTTGTACTTGATGAACTCAGCTTGTGTTGGTACATCTTTTTCAGTTTCAGCTTTCTTCTCTATTTTGGCTTCCTCAGACTCCGATGCTTTCTCAGCTTCCCTCTTTTCTTTTGATAATGGAGAGATAATGTTTTTCAATTTTTCCTTGTAATCTTTAGACTTCATTTTCTCATTGGATTGTCTCCTTATTTCTTCCTTAGTAGAAGGATCAGTTTCTCTTACTGGTGATAATTGTACATCAAACTCATCATCAGTTTCTTCTCCTGGTTGGTCAGCTTCATCTTTTGCTATCTCAAGGACTTCTCTATCAGTCGGTGACTGATAACCTTCTTCATCTTCTTCTTTTCCTGATTCAGACTGAGTTTCAGAGTCTGAATCACTACTTTCTTCAGAACTACCTTCTTCTGATTTTTCTTCAGCAACATCTTTGTCTGTTTCTTTTACTTGAAGAGAGGCAAGAATCCCTTTTTATAGATCGGGATCTCCTTGTGAATCATCATCATCATCATTGTCATCTTTCTTTGACTTTGAAGCTTCTCCCTTAGTAAACTTCATCCAGTAACAGTTTCTTATCAGAGAATATCTATTACTCAAGAATTCTTCAGAACTGAATAGTAGAGATAGATGAGTAATGTTAAACAAATCAAAGACCCATTGCTCTATGCTTTCCATAGCTTCTAGTTGGCTTCTTTGATTATCGATTGAGATGAACTTTCAATGTTGATAAGCATCAAGTCTTCTACAGTCAGCTTCCATCAGTTTTCCAATATCGACCGAAGGATCAAGCTTGGTTAGGATGTCTTCAGTTTCTCTAGGAACCTCTAAGTTTGATTCAACTAGAGTCCCAACTTGTTCTTCAGTTTTCTCATCTTTAGTTTTCTTTGGATTCCCTCAAGAACAATCGGGATGATGAATGATTCAGATTCAATTTCAGGAACTATGGTAACTTGTTTAGTTTCCAGATTTCCCTCAACAACATTTTCTTCAGTTTCAGCTACAGGTTCAACAACTTATTTTGAACTCTATTTTGATTCAGCAGACTGAAGCTCACTTGGTTCTTTTGTCGGTTCAGTTCCCAGTTCAGCAACTTGTTCCTTTTCTTCCTCGAGTTCATCCACTTTCTTTTGATTTTCTTTTTCAACAAGTTCTTCTAAGGTGATGACTAGTTGTGGTCCAAATTCAATCTCAACAGCTTCTTTGCCTTCAGATTGAGATGCTTCAAATTCTCTAATTGATTCTTCACACTCAAGTCTAGAAGCTGACTTTTGTGGTGTGGATCTTGATTTAGCTATCAAGTTGAACATGCAATTACACCAGGTTAAATTAGTTCCTCATCACTATCAATTTCCTCATCATCAACCTTAGTTCTCAGGGTTTTTTCCCCCTGAGTGTCAGCTTCTGGTAGTGATGGAATGGGTAATTGAGTTTCTTCAACCGAATCTTGAACGGGTGCATCTTCAGCAATAGACTTGGTAGGAGTTTCAGGTTCAGTTCTTGGTTTCTTTGTTTGACCTCCAGTTTCTGAAGTCACAAATTTTACTGGTGATGGTTCCCTGCTCTTCTCAGGTACTACAACAGCTTTGGCTTTCTCCAAAACATCTAGTTTTCTCTTTCTCTCCTTTAATCTCTCAAGATCTTCCAATGCTTCATGTGTGGTGAGTTTCTTAGATGATCTTTTCCTTTTCTTTTTAGGTTCAGCTTCAGAACCTTCAGCTTTCCTTTTTCCATATTTGTTCTTCTCATCCTTTACTACAATTTTTCCGTCAACAACTGATGTTGATCCTCTCCTTGCAATTCCAAAATGATCAATGAATCTTTGTGCCATTAATGTAAGTGTCTTATTATGATATTATCTTTTTGTCTTTAAGTCAGATTTCTTCTTAGGTACATCAGATGCTTGTGCTGCCACTTGGCCCAGAATATATCTCTGCCAATTAAAGTTCTCTTTGAAAAAAATCACATACAACAAATCTAACTTGGTGCCAGAAAGATTGCTAAAATTTCCTGCATTCCCAATTACATAATTTGCTAGCATCTTGGTCAGATAATTGAACTGTTGGTCCCTTGAAAAGGCTTTAGTTAAGATTTTTGAAAGGGGGTGAATAAACTTAACACTTAAAACTTTGGAGTTTTTAAGTAGGGTTAAACTCCCATTAATATTAGTTTAAAAAAAAAAAGGAAAACGGGTTCTTCATCGTAGAAGCGTATGAAAGATTGGGAAAAAGAAATCGATATTTCAAGAGAGAATCTTGATACTTGAGATCTCTTGAGACCCCAAAAAGAGCTGATGGCCGATAAAATGAGTTCATCGACAGCCGCTTTGCTGAATTTGTGCAATGGAATAATATCAAAATTAAGCCTTATTACTTGTTGTTAAATATGTTACTAAGTATTAGATACTCAGAGTGTATGTGTGTGATTTCGCTTGTTAGATTCAAAGCAGTTGATATGAATAATGACTAAGTGCGTAAAGTAAGTGCAAGAAGTAAGTAGAGAGATTTTTATAGTGGTTCCAGGTGATGTAATCCTCAGACGCCCACTCTTCTCCCGTGATGTTGGAGGAAATTCACTAGTGATCTTTGAGTTATCTCGTTACAAAGAATCCTAGGTTGCTTGTCCTTCACCAATAACTATGGCTTCACAAATCGAAAATCGGGAATGTAGGATTGTCGCTTCCCGAGTCTTCCACTGGTCCTGAAGGGTAGAATTGCCTCTTCACCACCTCCACCACAAACCAACAATTTTTCACACTCTAAATGATGCTTCACTGCCTTCAAGAGGTTCTTTATAAAATAAAGAATGAATCAAATATATGATCTGGGCTTGCAAAGCAGCCTTGATTAGGATGATATAATCAGCAGCACTTGCGCCTTCAAGTGTGTATGCTTGATGCAGCCTTGAACACGTAATGCACTTGAAGAAAATAACTAGATCGCAGAACTTTAAGCTCAAGAAGTTCAAGCAGGTGTTTTTCACTCAATGTTATCACTTGAAGTTTATTCCAAAATTCATCATCTTCTTCTTGAGTTGAAAGTCCTCTATTTATAGGTAGGAATGCATGTGACTTGAATTTGAAATTCAAATGTGACTGCCTTGTATTTGTCCCATCCTCACCGTGATCTCGTCACTATTCATAGGATCGACATCGCCAGATTACTTTTTGACAAAGGCAAATTGGCCCACCCTTTGACTTGTATCCAATGGATAAAAATATGGATCATCCCAACGCCTTTTAATCTCACCTTTGATTTGCTTGATAAGTCGAGGTAGTTGGTCGTTTTATCCATGTAACTTTCCAATAATCTTGAATTAATCGAGGTATATATCAAGCAAGTTCATTAGTCTCGTCAGAAACTAATCATCATTAACATCATATTTTTGTCTCAGAAATATAATGCAAATTGATTCTTTTATCCAACTTTTATTTGTGAAGTTAGATTACATCATTTTAAATATAACTAAGTTCCAAACATCATCCAACTTGTGGAACTTAGATCTTCTATTATTAAAGGGTATGTAATAATCGCTTAGGTCATCACAGCACTTGCCTAAATATCGATTCCATATCCTTGACATTAAATACTAAGTTTGATCCCTTAGCCTTCATTTATCGAGTTTGAACCTCACCCTTCGCCTTCGCCTTCAAGAGTTCCCGACAAGTCTCATCGACCTATCTACCCTATCGATTTAGACCACCATCAATGACGATAAACAACAAGCAGCTTTTTTACAAAGGCTTGTTTGATCAAACCTATTTATGAATCAAACTCTAATAAACCTATACATTTTATCTAGACATCTTTTGCCTTTGCACTATAACAGCCTAGTATGGCACTCATCATCAAAACTAAGAAATAAGTCCAACAATTTCCCTTTTGGTGATGATGCCACTACCTCACCTAATCAAAGAAAGCAAAAAGATAAAACACAAAACAGTAACAAATTCACCAATTCTCATTATAAATATTTGTTCACAGTTATTACAACTAGATACAAAGAAAGATAAACAAAGTGAAAAGTAGCCGATCTATTGTCTCTCTCTCTCTCTTCTTGTCTAGCCTTCTCTCACTTTGCTCTTGATAGGCTCGATCTCTTCTATCATTTCAATCATCCATTCATTCTCAATAAGTGTAAAGTCAATATAAGAATTGACTTGTTTCCACCAATTCCATGCTTCAGCAGACAAGATTGATCTGATTCACCTCAAGCCAAACTTCATATACAAACCCTTAAATTCATTCAATGAATCTTTTGCTTTTGTAATTGGCAAAGACCTTTTCACCTTTGCTACTTCTTCTACCTCCGTATTTGCTCTAAAGCTTTAATCCTTGCCTCCCAAAACTTCAAACTCAAGAAGGAGTTAAGACCTTCATGAAATCCCATGTCACGATAGGTCTCCTTCGTTATGAAACTCTTTCTTGTACCGTGATAAGAGATCATCTGAGTTGCAATCGCCAGTGCAAAGTTGCCTAAAAGCATTTGTATCATCACCCATCTCTTCAGGCAAAGAGTCTAGCAATTCCTCTTTGTCGCAAACTGATTGGCCCTCTTCCCCTTAGTGACATCATCATCAAAAAACGTGAGACGAGGCCATGAATAGCTTCCTCGTGATACTATCACTGTGTAATTGACCCGCCATAGTTCCAGCTTCTAGTATCAAGTGAAGTAATCCTTGATTGCGTGGTCTCTTCCACCTGCTGATCCTTTCAAGAATTTGGGATCGTGCACAAAGAGTTGTTGTAAGCAAAGAACAGCTCAAGAAGTTTGGGAGCTTCAAAGAAGCTTGTCAAGTTTTCATGTATAGAGACAAGTTGATCTTTTAGAAACTTGTCTTTGGCTTTATTTCCAACTTTGATACCCTTGACATCTAGTATCAAATTATTCATTGCATTTTGAGTAGATGCAAAGTTTGAAGCAAATCAGACAAGAGATTGTCTATTATCATTTACCATCTTCATCGCTTCTTCAAATCTGTTTGTCTCGTCCAATTGAGTTCTTAATCGTTGCATGTCATTTCTTACGCTTCTAACTCATTGACAACTTCAATTGGCACTCCATCGCCATTCTATCATCAAGAGATCCATCGCAGCTCTCAACTCTATATTGTGCTCGTTGTCTCGCCGATGACCATGGCTCTACTCATATCTCTCCCAAAGCAGGGGAGGTCCTTCTCAACCATTGCACCAAGAACATCTTCAAGGATAGGATCTTGTGTGTGTTCTTCAACAAGCCTTCTTCTTCTCCAAAATTTGAAATTCTTCATCATTGTAGTCATAGTCCAAAGAAAATGCTCATCCTCATTAATGCTAGCCTCACGGCTATCCTTCCCTACAAAGCTGACCTTGGCTCCAAAGCAGGCTCTACTACAAAGCAGCCTCATCAACAACAGGGTTTCTCCATACCCAACTCGTTCCAACCTTTGTCCAGTGTCGCTTTGAGACTCAAAGAGCACTGCACTCTCCTGTTTCCAACCTTTGTCCAGTGCCGCTTGTACCTCAAAGAATCTGCACTCTCCTCTTCAATTTCCTCGTGGATTAAATATAGCCTCATTATCCACTTGAAACCTTTCGCATGACCAATCTTGGTCGTAATCATGGCGCTTTGGTGAGAATCCTTCAAAGTCAAATCCACTTTGATATTCAATGGATTCTCGTAACTAACACTTGGTTCATCAAGTCATGGTCTTTCCACATCCAAATCAAGATTCTCAGACATCTTCAGTTGTGCAAGAGGGCTCTACAACATGAAATGTGCTTGGTTCATCACCCACCTACCAAAGACTCAATGTAATTTCCTCGCTGATTAGTGCTTCTAGGTCATCCATGGTGAGATCTTGTAGATCCTCATCCATTTCTTCACCACGCCTCAGCAGATCTACCAAAGATCGCTGGGATCACTGCTGATGGTACATGTGTTAGTGCAGCCCCACTTGATTCTCCCGGTCCAGAGGGAAAATCTCCTCTACTATCTCGATGATGAAGAAGAATCATCAGACCATCTCTTGGATCTCTAAATTTGATACCCTCCTCCTTCGCTGCTCATCAAACAGATCCATCGCCTTGATTGCAAAGAAGGTTGTATCAATCGATCCAAGAAGTTTTCCACTCCCAACTTGTCAAAACCCATTCTTCAAAATCATCATTGGTTGAGCAAATTGTTTTTTTGTCTTTGTAGAACCCAAACTTCCACTCGAAGTAATCAAGAATTTGTCAAGTTTGGGATCCACATACTTTCGCTTTTCTTGCTTTTTCACATGCCTTTCAAATGGCATAAAAGATCTCCCGAGCAGCTCCAGAGCTTGTTGACTCCAAAGGTTCCAACAAGCAGATTCATGGTATCTTCTACAGATGTTTGAAAGTCAAGAGTTGTCGTGATTGTACATTTGTACCTACTACTTCCATCTCAGATCACACTTGGTTCCCCTCGACTTACATGCTCATCGCCAGGTTAGCAGCAGCAGATCGCTTCTTCCCCCGAACTATTGCCAAATTTGTGGTCTTCAACCAAGTCTCCAATCACCTCTTCAACCACCACAAAGAGTTCAGTTCAAGTGGTTTGTCGTGGTTCTTCAAAGGATACTACAAAGAAAGCTCAGGTCAGAGATCGTCAGACATCCTCTACTGATTGCTCAAAAACAACCTGCTCAAAGATCGTGAGACTTGATAACTTCTTCATTTGAGGAATCACTAATAACAACTCGGTGGAATGATAGTTAGAGGCTCATTTCAACAAATTCTTCTTCTTCCTCTTCATCGGTGCTTCCTCTGACTCTTTGAGCTTCCAAGTTTTTTAACTCTTTCCCTTGCCATATTTCTTCTTTTGATAACCTCCTTCATCCTCTTGGATAGGGGTTCATCATCATCAACTTTTCTAGTCAATTTTCTTTTTCTACTAGCTTCCTTCGTTGTTCTCTAAAAATTTCTCCAACAGCTTTTTCTTGAAGCCACACAAGCAGGTCAGAACCTCCACTTGACCTCGCAGCACTCATCACCAGGCTGCTTCTTTTCTTGTTCTTTTAGATTTCAAGACTTCGTAGTCTTTCTAACATCAAGACTCTTCTTCCTCTTTCCAAATAGCTTTTCTTTGGTGCAAAGAGTTTGATGGATATCTTCTTGGTTTTCTCAACTCGCCACCACCAAGATCACCATCATCTCCATCATCATTATCATCGCAGCCTCTCCAAAGAATCTCTTCATCATCATCAAGTCCAGAATTGCATAATCAATCTCCTTTTGTATCTCGGATCGATTTATGTCAATCGTTCAAGGTCAGAACCTCCAAGTGATTCAAACAGGTCTCAATCATCAAACCTAAGTGGTAAGGCCTTTGATTTCCTTTTCCCTAGTTTGTCCTCCTTCGCAACTTTCTTCATATAATGAATAAAGTACCCAAATTTTACCAAACTTCATGCTCCCAGCATGATAATCCGCTCTATCTTGGGTCCCCGATAGAGTATCCATACCGCCAACTAGCCCAAGTATGTTCTTTGCAATGAGCTTGCTCAACAGACTATATTCAATACCAATGTTTTTGCAAATGATGCCTGGTAATCGATTTGATAGTTGCTTCGCCTTGATCTCGATCTACAAAAGCCATCTTGTCCAATCCCATAGCTTCGTGGATTGATCGAACCATCAACAACTTCTTCAAAACCAAACACTTGTCTCAAGCAGACTGGAGGAGATTACAAGCTCCTCACCATTCACAAAGTGGTTTTGAAAGCTTCAGCAGCCTTCTTCTATAACCATATTCTTCCGTAAATCAATAACATTGGTGTATGATATCGCTTCTAACTGATGTTGAGTATATTCTCCAGCCCGCAAATCTTCTTATTCTTCGACCTATATTAATGGCCACTCGCTTGATTTGCATCAACAACATAGCCTCTTACACTTTGGCTTGATTCGATTTGAACCTCAATCTTTTCCGCCATTGAAATAAGAAAAGGATGAAGAAAATTGCTCTTAAATCAGGTTCACACGATGTAGATTTTGCGTAAATAAAGCGTAAATTGCAAGTGGTGAATCGCTATATGTAATACCGATTATATAGACAAGGGGTAGTTGAAATCGCCATTGCACGCATATTGAGGTAACCACGATTAAACTGATTAAATGTCGCCTTGACACGTGGTCCATTACTCCTCCATAACGCTTGTAAATCATGGATGGTTTAACTGTGGTAATAATGGATAAAATAAATATCCCGCCAATATGCTTTTTGACTTTAATAACTTTGATCGAGTAAAGTTCCTTCAAACAGGTATCCTCAAACAGGTGCCTTCAGTCATCACGATAAGTAGGCTTCAAAACTCGCCGATAAGAGTACTCACGATCCTTGTTTTCTTCTTGTTTTGTTCAATTGATAATACAAGATGAGGTTTAATACCAATGATCGATCCACAAGTGAGCTCACCCAACATGACAAAGACCAACCCTTGGCAACCTCATTTGCTCAATTGTCCAAACATAAGTACATGGAATTGTTGATACCAATGACTAACTGCTAAGTGAGCTCACCCAACATAGCAAAGACTAACCCCTTGGTGAATTCCAAAGACATCGCCGATTATCACCAATCTTTATAATTCCAAGTTCACCTTAATTTAGCAAATCTTTCACCATCAAGTGGTTTAGTGAAAATATCGCAAGTTGATCTTCAAGAAGAGGAATGTATAGTAACCACCACATCTTTCTTTTCAACATGATCTCTTATAAAATGATGTCTCACATCAATGTGCTTGGTTCTTGAATGCAAAACAGATTTTCTCGTGATTGCAATTGCACTTGTGTTGTCACACATGATTGGAATTTCCTTTCTTCAATTCCATAATCCCTTAATTGTTGTCTTAACCATAGTATTTGTGCACAAAGAACTTCCAAAGAAGAATGTATTCAAATTTTCAAAGAAGTGGAAGTTGAAATAGAATTGCTTTTGCTAAACCAGAGACCGCCTATTTCCCATTAATCGATTGTGTTCCTCGAGGTGCTTTTTCTATCAATCTTGCATCCAAAGATAATCGTAACTGAGTAGGATATTACTTTGAAGCTTCCTTCCTTGGAATACCATATTCCTACTCCCAAGGTCTCTTTAAGATACTTGAGAATTCTCTTAATCGCACTCTAAATGACTTTCTTTAGGTTTAGATTGAAATCTTGCACAAACACCTACAAAGAAAGGATATATCCGGGTCTCATTGGCAAAGTGAGATACAAAGCAGATCGCCTATCATCCTTCTCAGACAAAGTCCGATCAACATCTTTGCCTTCTTTATCTTCATCCAACTGATGTTTGTACTCATAGGAGTTGAATTCTTAGTGTCTGTTTTCCATACCAAATTTCTTCAAGAACTCTTTGGTATACTTGGTTTGATGAATGAAGATTCCATCCTTCATCTGCTTAACTTGCAATCCCAAAAAAAGTAATTCATCTCTCCCATCATACTCATTTGGAATTTGCTCTTCATTAGATTTGCAAATTTTTCACAAAGTAAATCATTCTCGTAACCAAAAATTATGTCATCCACATAAATTTGTACCAAACAGGTGTCAGCCCCTTCACTCGATTCTCAAAAGTGTCTTGTCAATGGTCCCTTTGTAAAACCATTGTCCACCAAGAATTGAGATGTAGTCTCATACCATGCTCTTGGTGCTTGTTTCAATCCATAAAGTGCTTTGTTGAGTCTATACACTTTATCTTCTTGATCTTTAACTTCAAATCCAGAGGTTGTCGAACATACACTTCCTCCTCTAGATACCATTCAAAAATGCACTCTTGACATCCATTTGATATACTTTGAAGTTCTTGTATGCAAGATGTGCCAAAAATAACTGATAGCTTCCAATCTTGCAACAGTGCATAAGTCTCATCAAAATCTATTCCTTCGCTGAGAATAGCCTTTGCAACTAGTCCGGCCTTATTTCTAACAATGGTACCTGATTCATCAAGTTTATTCCTCAGATACCCATTTAGTACCAATGATATTTGCATGACTTGGCCTTTCAACTAGTGTCCAAACTTGATTTCTTTCAAATTCATTTAATTCTTCTTGCATAGCAATTATCCAACTGATCTCAAATTGCTTCTTCAACAACCTTAGGTTCCATTTGAGATAGAAAACAAGTAAACATAGCTTCCAGCTTGTCTTCTAGTCCTCACACCTTGTCAGACATTGCCAATTACTTGTTCAAACAGGTGATTCCTTAACCATTGTGGATTTTGGTTATTTTGATTTTCGTGAACATCATCTTCAAGAGGTCTCTGTAGTTTCTTCTACAGGGGGTCACAGATCCTTGAATTGCTTCAGCTTGTTGCATCAAGAATATTGTCACAGGTGTTGTTCAGCAGGGCAGACGTAAACTTTTAAGTCATTGAATCTTTCCAAAACTTCAACACAACTGACTGACTTGTTGATTCTTAAGGTGTTCATGATCTTCATCTTCCATTCCAAAGAAACTTAGGTTCATCAAACACAACATGGATTGTTTCTTCATGTTTTAGTGACCTCTTGTTCAAGACTCAATGCTCACGATCAAGAATATCCCAAGAATATGCCTTCATCCTGATTTTGGTTGGAATGTCTTCAAATGAACTTTGTGATTTAGAATAAAACATTTACTTCCAAATGGATGGAAATAGATATGTTAGGTTTCCTTCCATTCCAAACCTCATAAGGTGTCTTCAGCAGCCTTCTTGTTTATCGATGTTCTATTTTGTGTATAGCATGTCAGATTTATCGCTTCAAATTTCAATATCTTTCGTAGCAATGCTTCACAAATCATTGTTCTTCCCGCTTCCTTTAATGTCCTCGCTTTTCTTTCAAAGAACTCCCATTTTGTCGAGGTGTACCAAAGAAAGAAGAAGTTGATGAAGTACACCATTCTCGCTCACAATATTCTCTTATAACTTTGTTGAGAAATTCAAGACTCGATCCGATCTTATCTTTATGATCATAAACTTTTCTCATTTTGTAATCTCTTCAAAAGATTAGGCATGCTTTGGAGTGTCTCACTTTTCTTGTTCATGAATATCACCCAAGTGTATCTGAAAAATCATCCACAACCACTAAGGTGTATTTCTTTTCTCGTCACACTTGTTGGAGTTATTGGTCCAAAAGATCCATGTGCATAAGCTCCAACACTGTTAGTTGATTGTTTAGTCTTTGACTTGAAACTTGACTTTATCTCTGCTTACCTTGCCGACATGCATCATGTATAGCATCCTTCTTGAATGTGATCTCGTGTAAAACCAACCACTAACTTCTTCTTCACTAATCGATTAATATCATCAAAATTTAGATGATTTAACTTCTTGTGCCATAACCAATTGAGTTCAGATTTGGTATGCACAATCAGCAGTGTTTCGAATCGCAGAGACCAATCCACAACATACATGTTCGCTGCCTTCTACCAAAGAAGTACAACTTGATCACCTCTTTCACTAATGACAATACAATTGTTTTTGTCAAAAGTGACCTTGTATCCCATATCACGTAATTGTCCAAAGGCTCAAAGAAGTTGTAATCCAAATTCTTCCACATATGCAACATTCTTGATTGTAAGTCCATTTCGATAAGTGTGCCATATCCTCTTGTATAACCAGTGTATTTTTGTTGCCAAAATTCACCCTTGACCATCTTTTGCCACAAAGTTTGATAGACAAAGGCTTATTCTTTGTCATGTGTCCCGAACATCCACCGCCAAAGTACTGCACACCCTACAAAACAAAGTTAATGCATTTTAGGTACCCAAACCTCGCTTTGGGTCCATAGTGGTCGCTGGCAAGCATGACCCTTGGTATGTTTCCATAAGGTCTTCCTAAATGTGTCATACTTTGTTCATACTTTGTTCATACATGTATTCCACACATCCATAAGTTCTAACAAAGAGGTTGTGTAGAACCACATATGTTTTTCTCGGCCTTTTGGTACATAATGTCGCTTGAAATGATTCTTGTTATTAGAAACATTTGCATAACCATAGGTGTGTCTGCTTATTAGAACAACTCTGAATATGGAGTCTCATTGAGGTCTTGTGTAAGTCCTCTCGCCGATTCCATTGCCTAGGTTTTACCCTAGTAGTATGGTTATACTGATCTGCTTTAGCATTAGATGCAGTGAATATTCCAATCATTATCAGCAGGAACAATCTACCTTTCCCCGAGATAAGTATCCCTTGAATGATCAACATTTTTGGATTTGGGATTCTTATTCTTGAATATTTCTGCTTCTTTTCCTTCGTGGTCCAAATAGACTTGGTAGTAGTGTCGCTATCAACAGCTTAAGGCACAAAGAAATTCTATTTTTGGATTTATTCTTTTACTAGAGTCGTTGACTTTCGAGACTTCGATTTTGCTTCCTCGAGGCATTCTCATTTGGTTTTATCGCTTCAAAGAAATTTTATCGAGATGGATCTAAGTGTGCACAAACTTAGGACCAATTCTCGTACTAGGTTCAAGAACTCCATCGATCCACTCTTGTTAGATTGCCGAGTTCCAAATCCAAGCCCGCTCTATCTCCATAAGGCTTTCCCGATTTGTATGCAGATTGAACAAGATGGTTCAAACAGATTCAGAGGTCAGCTGGATGTTCAGCAGACTTATGCCGATTCTCGCCCAACATCTTTTTCCTTACTTTGAAAACCCTTAATTCAGCTTTCAATCTTCCAACTTCTAACTCAAGAGCCTCTTTTTCAAATTCTTCACAACCTCATAACCTGCATTGTATTATCCTTAGTTGATTAAGGATGGCATCCAAAGTCTCATTGTTGTCGTAATTTCTAGGATTTGAACCACAAAGTTGATTCACAATCACTTCCAAAGCAGGAGTGTTTATAGATACAAAGGTTGTATACCTCCTCGCCATCCATGTTGGCCATCAAAGCATAATCCTCCATATCAAGAATCAAAGGCCGTGGTCATCCGATTCATTTCCTTTTCAGATTCCACTTCATATCCTCGATTCATCTTCAAAGAACCATAGCCTTCTTGCCATGTCTCCTTTGTTGACTCTTGGTCTTCGTGAGGTCCGACAATCAGTCTAAAATGTCCAGCTTCTTACAGCTTGAAGCAAAGATAATCGTGTTCCTTGCCTTGTTTCAACTCGTGACAATCAGTCCAAGTGTCCCGGTTTCTTGCAATGAAAGCATAGATAGTCATTATCTTTCTTGGTTCTTCTTTCCTTCTTTCAAGAGGCCTCTTTGTGAAATTTCTTGTAGGGCCTTTCCGCTTTCATCATTCTCGATTTTCTTGCTCAAGAGGGCAATTTGCTCTTGCATTTCATCTAGCATATCATCCTCGCCCTCCCCGATGTTTCTTCATGATGTGAAGCAGCCAATGCAAAGTTGGTCTTTGGCTCTTCCTTTTCGCCTGTGCACTAGCTTCTTGCTAAATTCATAGGCCTTAAGATCAGAGAACAGCTTTGAAGGTGTCTTCTTCATGCAGCCTTTTCATTTCTTCAATTGCAAATACCTTCATTTTCCAAACATCTCTTTGTGTAAAGCTTCCAAGATTTTGGTGTTTACTTTCTCTTTGAATAACTTACACTCAAGCAGAGTAAGTTCATCTAAGATTGCATTGAATCTGACTCCATTTGCTCAATGGTTTCATTAGGTAGCATTTTGAACTTTTGAAACCTTTTTTCGCCACACCGATTTTGTTCTTCTTTATTGCATCTGCCTTCACAGATTAAGTGAATCTTATCCCAAAGTTCCTTTGCGCCTTGCAATCTTTGACTTTCATGTACATATTGCTATCCAAGGTCTCGTAGATGATATCAATAGCAATGTTGTTGAGGTTTGCTCTTTTCCTCGCCTTCTCAGATTCCATTCTCTCTTTGGTTTAGAATGTACTCAGCTCGCACCCACTGCATCGCTTTGTAATCTCAAAGTGGTCCTTCGCTTAGTACATCCATCATCTCATCATGAGTAGCAAAGCAAGATATGCCTCGCATTCGACGCTTATACTCATCAAATCTATCAAGAGAGCACATCAACATGGTTCTAGCATACCGTGTGTTATCCATGATGCAAGTCTTGAAAATCAAGAATTTGAAAGAAAGTTTTAAAGAATTTTCACAAGCACAACAAGTAGGATTCCTTCGCAATGTAAGCATCGCTCCGATACCAATTGTTGGTCCCTTGAAAAGGCTTTAGTTAAGTTTTAGGGGGTGAATAAACTTAACACTTAAAACTTTGAGTTAACAAATTTGCAGAACTTCAAGAAACTGGCCGATATTTCAAGAGTCTGTTGAGACCTCAGAGCCTGGCCGATAAAAAGAGTTCATCGACAGCCAGCTTTGCTGAATTTGTGCAAATGGAATAATATCAAAATTAAGCCTTATTACTTGTTGTTAAATATGTTACTAAGTATTAGATACTCAAGAGTGTATGTGTGTGATTTCGGGCTTGTTAGATTCAAAGAGTTGATATGAATAATGACTAAGTGCGTAAAGTAAATGCAAAGAAGTAAGTAGAGAGATTTTTATAGTGGTTCAGTGTGATGTAACTCAGACGCCCACTCTTCTCTCCGTGATGTTGGAGGAAATTCACTAGTGATCTTTGAGTTATCTCGTTACAAAGAATCCTAGGTTGCTTGTCCTTCACCAATAACTATGGCTTCACAAATCGAAAACGGGAAATGTAGGATTGTCGCTCCCGAGTCTTCCACTGGTCCTTGAAGGGTAGAATTGCCTCTTCACCAGCCTCCACCACAAACCAACATTTTTCACACCCAACAGATGCTTCACTGCCTTCAAGAGTTCTTTATAAAATAAAGAATGAATCAAATATATGATTCGGGCTTGCAAAGCAGCCTTGATTAGGATGATATAATCAGCAGCCTTTGCGCCTTCAAGTGTGTATGCTTGATGCAATTTTGAACACGTAATGCACTTGAAGAAAATAACTAGATCAGCAATTTTAAGCTCAAGAAGTTCAAGCAGGTGTTTTTCACCAATGTTATCACTTGAAGTTTATTCCAAAATTCATCATCTTCTTCTTGAGTTGAAAGTCCTCTATTTATAGGTAGAATGCATGTGACTTGAATTTGAAATTCAAATGTGACTGCCTTGTATTTGTCCCATCCTCACCGTGATTCTCGTCACTATTCATAGGATCGACATCGCCAGATTACTTTTTGACAAAGCAAATCATGGCCCACCCTTTGACTTGTATCCAATGGATAAAAATATGGATCATCCTAACGCCTTTTAATCTCTCACTTTGATTTGCTTGATAAGTCGAGGTAGTTGGTCGTTTTATCCATGTAACTTTCCAATAATCTTGAATTAATCGAGGTATATATCGCCAGTTCATTAGTCGTCAGAAACTAATCATCATAACATCATATTTTTGTCTCAGAAATATAATGCAAATGATTCCTTTATCCAACTTTTATTTGTGAAGTTAGATTACATCATTTTAAATATAACTAAGTTCCAAACATCATCCAACTTGTGGAACTTAGATCTTTCTATTATTAAGGTATATGTAATCGCTTAGGTCATCAGCACTTGCCTAAATACTCGATTCCATATCCTTGACATTAAATACTAAGTTTGATCCCTTAGCCTTCATTTATCGAGTTTGAACCTCACCTTCGCCTTCGCCTTCAAGAGTTCCCGACAAGTCCATCGACCTATCTACCCCCATCGATTTAGACTTGTTTGATCAAATCATGATCAAAAATAAAATACAATCTAGACAGCCTTTTTACAAAGGCTTGTTTGATCAAACCTATTTATGAATCAAACTCTAATAAACCTATACATTTTATCTAGACATCTTTTGCCTTTGCACTATAAATGACGAGAGCTTTAGTATGGCACTCATCATCAAAACTAAGAAATAAGTCATAGGACTTGGTTGAGAGAGTTTGGTTTTTGGTTGAAAATGGATGAAAACGATGAGGGTTCGCGATGCGCTTCGAAAATTCCTGTGTCGGACGGGCGCCTGGTCCTTCGAGACGGCGCTCACCCGAGCCGGTCTTTCACCTTGTTTATTGTGGCTTTCAACTATCGTTTAGGATTGTTTAATCAACCTTAAACCTTTGTAAATGTATTACTATTTTATTTTAAGACCTTTAAAACTTACTTAAGTTTAGAGTTGGTCTTTTGATCATGATGAGTGGTGTCGGTGAGGAGTGTTATCTAAATGAACTAGGATGGCTAGTTAATCACTTATTACTACACAACTTGCTAGATAAAAGATTAAACACCATGTGTTCTTGGGTAGATCCTCAAGATCTATAGCGTGATGTGTGAACAGACAAACAAAGTGAAGGTCCTATCGGCCCGCAGCCTATAGCATCGCCAGATGTTCATACTATCGGAACCGGTTATTGTATCCTCAAGATTTCAATACGCTCCGGGTTATTGTATCCTCAAGATTTCAATATGTCACGCTCCACCTTGATAGCATGTTGTAACAAAGATAAGCTAAGTAGTTACGCTTTAGGCATATTGGGAGATGTAACTTTATGCGTAGAATCGAGTCGGTCTTGCCTTTTTAGTAGAAATCTAATTGTTGGTCCCTTGAAAAGGCTTTAGTTAAGTTTAGAGGGGGTGAATAAACTTAACACTTAAAACTTTGGAGTTAACAAATTGCAGAACTTCAAAGAAATGCCGATACTTCAAGAGTCTGGTTGAGACCTCAAAAGCCTCTCGATAAAATGTGAGTTCATCGACAGCCTCAGCTTTGTCGAATTTGTGCAAATGGAATAAAATCAAAATTAAGCCTTGTTACTTGTTGTTAAATATGTTACTAAGTATTAGATACTCAGAGTGTATGTGTGTGATTTCGCTGCATAGATTCAAAGAAAGTTGATATGAATAATGACTAAGTGCAAAGTAAATGCAGTAAGTAAGCAGAGAGATTTTTATAGTGGTTCCAGTGATGTAATCCTCAGACGCCCACTCTTCTCCCGTGATGTTGGAGGAAATTCACTAGTAATCTTTGAGTTATCTGTTACAAAGAATCCTAGGTTGCTTGTCCTTCACCAATAACTATGGCTTCACAAATCGAAAACTAGGAACAGTAGATTGTCGCCTCCCGAGTCTTCCACCGGGTCCTTGAAGGGTAGAATTGCCTCTTCACCACCTCCACCACAAACTAACATTTTTCACACCTAAATGATGCTTCACTGCCTTCGCAAGAGTTCTTTATAAAATAAAGAATGAATCAAGTAAATGATTCAGCCTGCAGCAGCCTTGATTAGATGATATAATCAAGCCACTTTGCGCCTTCAAGTGTGTATGCTTGATGCGCTTAAACACGTAATGCACTTGAAGAAAATAACTAGATCGCCAGCTTTAAGCTCAAGAAGTTCAACAGGTGTTTTTCACCAATGTTATCACTTGAAGTTTTAATCCAAAATTCATCATCTTCTTCTTGAGTTGAAAGTCCTCTATTTATAGGTAGAATGCATGTGACTTGAATTTGAAATTCAAATGTGACTGCTCCTTGTATTTGTCCCATCCTCACCGCATTCTCGTCACTATTCACAGGATCGACAATCGCCAGATTACTTTTGACAAAGGCAGTCATGGCCCACCCTTTGACTTGTATCCAATGGATAAAAATATGGATCATCCCAACGCCTTTTAATCTCTCACTTTGATTTGCTTGATAAGTCGAGGTAGTTGGTCGTTCTTATCCATGTAACTTCCCAATAATCTTGAATTAATCGAGGCATATATCAAGAGGTTCATTAGTCTGTCAGAAACCAATCAATCAATGAATATCATATTTTCCTCAGAAAATATAATGCAATTGATTCCTTTTATCCAACTTTTATTTGTGAAGTTAGATTACATCATTTTGAATATAACTAAGTTCCAAACATCATCCAACTTGTGGAACTTAGACCTTTCTATTAAAGGTATATGTAATCAATTTAGGTCATCACGCACTTGCCTAGATATCGATTCCATATCCTTGACATTAAATACTAAGTTTGATCCCTTAGCCTTCATTTATCGAGTTTGAACCTCACCTTCGCCTTCGGGCCTTCAAAGAGTTGCATCGCCCATCGACCTATCTACCCCATCGACCTAGACCATGGCACGATAAAAATGCCAGCTTTTTACAAAGGCTTGTTTGATCAAACCTATTTATGAATCAAACTCTAATAAACCTATACATTTTATCTAGACATCTTTTGCCTTTGCACTATAATCAATTTAGTATGGCACTCATCATCAAAACTAAGAAATAAGTCCAACAATTTCCCCTTTTGGTGATTTGATGCCACTACCTCACCTAATCAAAGAAAGCAAAAGATAAAACACAAACAGTAATAAATTCACCAATTCTCATTATAAATATTTGTTCACGCTATTACAACTAGATACAAAGAAAGATAAACAAAGGATAAGTAGTCGATCTATTGTCTCTCTCTCTTTCTTGTCTAGCCTTCTCACTTTTGCTCTTTGATAGGCTCGATCTCTTCTATCATTTCAACCATCCATTCATTCTCAATAAGTGTAAAGTCAATATAAGAATTGACTTGTTTCACCAATTCCATGCTTCAGCAGACAAGATTGATCTCGATTCACCTCAAGCCAAACTTCATATACAAACTCCTTAAATTCATTCATGAATCTTTGCTTTTGTAATTGGCAAAGACCTTTCACCTCTCGCTACTTCTTCCGCCTCGTATTTGCTCTTAAAGCTTTAATCCTTGCCTCCCAAAACTTCAAACTCAAGAAGGAGTTAAGACCTTCATGAAATCCCATGTCACGATAGGTCTCCTTCATATGAAACTCTTTCTTGTATCGTGACAGAGATCATTCGTGAGTTGCAACCGCCAGTGCAAAGTTGCCTAAAAGCATTTGTATCATCACCCATCTCTTTCGTAAAGAGTCTAGCAGCCTCCTTTGTCGCACTGATTGGCCCTCTTCCCCTTAGTGACATCATCAACAAAACGTGAGACGAGGCCATGAATAGCTTCCTCGTGATACTATCACTGTGTAATTGACCCGCCATAGTTCCAGCTTCTAGTATCAAGTGAAGTAATCCTTGATTGCGTGGTCTCTTCCAACTGCTGATCCTTTCAAGAATTTGGGATCGTGCACAAGAAAGTTGTTGTGCAAAGAATAGGCTCAAAGAAGTTTGGGAGCTTCAGCAGTTTGTCAAGTTTTCATGTACAGAGACAAGTTGATCTTTTAGAAACTTGTCTTTGGTCAGATTTCCAACTTTGATACCCTTTGACATCTAGTATCAAATTATTCATTGCATTTTGAGTAGATGCAAAGTTTGAAGCAATCAGACAAGAGATTGTCTATTATCATTTACCATCTTCAAATAGCTTCTTCAAATCTGTTTTGTCGTCCAATTGAGTTCTTAATCGTTGTATGTCATTTCTTACGCTTCTTAACTCATTGACAACTTCAATTGGCACTCCATCGCCATTCTATCAGCCAAGAGATCCATCACAGTGCCTCAACTCTATATTGTGCCTCATGTCTCCACGATGACCATAGCTCTACTCATATCTCTCCCAGCAGGGGAGGTCCTTCTCAACCATTGCACCAAGAACATCTTCAAGGATAGGATCTTGTGCGTGTTCTTCAACAACTTCTTCTTCTCCAAAATTTGTAATTCTTCATCATCAGAGTTATAGTCCAAAGAAATGCCATCATCCTCACAATGCTAGTCACGACTATCCTTCCCTACAAAGGGGCCTTGGCTCCAAAGAGCTCCACTACACAAAGAGCCTCATCAAAGAATGTGGGTTTCTCCAAACCCAAATCAGTTCCAACCTTGTCCAGTGTCGCTTGAGACTCAAGCACTGCACTCTCCTGCTCCAACCTTTGTCCAGTGTCGCTTGTATCCCAAAGAACTCCTGCACTCTCCTCTTCAACTTCCCGTGGATTGAATATATTGGTATTATCCACTGGAAACCTTCAAAGATGACCAATCTTGTGCAGATGATGGCGCTTTAGTCGAGTGCCTTCAATGTCAAACCGCTCTTGATATTCAATTGACTCTTCGAGCGGGCACCAGGTTCATTAAAATCAAAGAACCTTTTCTCCATCCAAATCCTCACTGGCCTAGCATCGCTTTGTGCAAGAGGCTCACAACATGGAATGTACTTGGTTCATCACCACCCTACAAGTACTGTGAGTAATGCCTTCATTGATCAATGCCTCAGATCATCCATGGTGAGATCCTCAGAGATCCTCATCCATCTCTCCAATCACGCCCTCGCAGATTTACCAAGATAGTGGATCACAGTATGATGATTCATGTGCAAAGTGCAGCCCCACTTGATTCTCCCGGTCCAGAGGGAAAGTCTCTCTACTATCTCGATGATGAGGAAGAATCATCAGACCATCTCTTGGATCTCTAAACTTGATACCCTCCTCCTTCTCTGCTCATCAAATAAATCCATCAATCTTGATTGCAAAGCAAGGTTGTATCAATCTGATCCACCAAGTTCTCCACTCCCGCTTGCCAAAAGCCCATTCTTCAAGATCCGCTCATTGGTTCAAGAAATGGCTTTTGTCTCTTATAGAAACCAAACTTCCATTGGAAATAATCACAAGAATTTGTCAAGTTTGGGATCCACATACTCTTCGCTTTTCTTGTTCCTTTTGCATGCCTTTCAAATGGCATGAAAGATCTCTGGGAGAGCAGCCTCCAGAGCTTGTTGACCTCCAAAGGTTCCAACAAGCAGATCCATGGTTTCTTCTACGATGTTTGAAAGTCAAGACAGTTGTCGTGAATGTGCATTTGTACCTACTACTTCCATCTCAGATCACACTTGGTTCCCCCCGACTTACATGCTCATCGCCAGGTTAGCAAAGCAGATCGCTTCTTCCCCGAACTGCAAGCAAGCAAATTTGCAGGTGGTCTTCAACCAAGTCTCCAATTATTTCTCCAACCACCACAAAGAAAGTTCAGTTCAAGTGGTTTGTCAGTGGTTCTTCAAAGGATACTACAAAGCAGCCTGTGGTCAGAGATCGTCAGACATCCTCTACAGATTGCTCAAAAACAACCTGCTCAAAGATCGTGGACTTGATAACTTCTTCATTGGAGGAATCACCGATAACAACTGTGGAATGATAGTTAGAGGCTCACTTTCAACAAAATTCTTCTTCTTCCTCTTCTAATCGATGCTTCTTCTTGGGCCCTCTGTTCCTCCAAATTTTTCAACTCTTTCCCTTGCCATATTTCTTCTTTTGGCAACTTCCTTCATCCTCTTGGATAGGGGTTCATCATCATCATCTTTCTAGTCAATTTTCTTTTTCTACTTGCTTCTTTCTCGTTGTTCTCTAAAAATTTCACCAACAGCTTTTCTTGAAGCCACAAAGTAGGTCAGAATCTCCACTTGACTCCTCACAGCACTCAACCAATTGGTCTGCTTCTTTCTTGTTCTTTTTTATTTCGTGACTTCAGAGTCTTCTAACATCAAAGACTCTTCTTCCTCTTTCCAAATAGCTTTTGGTGCAAAGAGGTTTGATGGAAATCTTCTTAGTTTGTCGAACCTCGCCACCACCAAGATCACCATCATCTCCATCATCATTATCATGCCAGCCTTCTCCAAAGAATTTCTTCATCATCATCAAGTCCAGAATTGCATAATCAATCTCCTTCTTGTATCTAGACTGATTAATATCCACAGTGCTACATCAGAATTCCAAGATGATTCAAAGCAGAGTCCGACCATTAATCCTGGTGGCAAAGGCCTTGACTTCCACTTCCTAAATTCTTTCTTCCTTGGCCACTTTCTTCATATAATGAATAAAGTACCGCCCACCAAACTTCATGCTCCTACAGATGATAATCATCAACTCTAACTTGGGTCCCGACAGAGTGTCCATACCGCCAACTAGCCCAAGTATGTTCTTTGCAATGAGCTTGCTCACACAGATCAGTATTCAATACCAATGTGTTTGCGCTGATGCCTGGAACGGATTTGATTTTTCGAATCGCCTTAACTCGATCTACAAACGCCAATTTGTCCAATCCCATTGCTTCGTGGATTGACAGAGCCGCCCACCACTTCAACAAATCCAAAACTTCCCTCACAGACTGGGAAACTTCAATTTCTTGTCCATTTACGTTAGCCTTAAATGCTTCAGCTTCCTTCCTTTATTTGAATGTTTCTCCGTAAATCGACAACATTTGTATAAGAAATTGTGTCCAATTTTATGTTTAACACATTTTCCGCATCGACATACCTCCTTATTCTTCACCAATGTTAATGGCCGCTTCACTGCTTGCATCTTCAACAAAACCTCTAACACTTTGGCTTGATTCAATTTGTACATCAACTTTTTCCGCCATTTTAATGAGAAGAATGAGATGAAGAAGATTGAATCTTAAATCTGTGTTCACAAAAGTAAACGATTTCGTTGATAAAGCAGATTTGCAAGTGACGATTCTCACTGCGGTGATAGCTCGAATATATATAGATAAGTGGGTAGTTGAAATCGCTCTTTGCACGCATATTGAGGTAACCACGATTAATTAATCAATAAATTTCGCTCTTGACACGTGGCTCATTACTCCACCATAACGCTTTGTAAATCAAGTGGATGGTTTAACTGCGGGTAATAATGGATAAAATAAATATCCCGCCAAATCGCTTTTTTGACCTTAATAACTTTGATCGAGTAAAGTTCCTTCAAAGAAGGTATCCTCAATAGGTGGGCTCAGCAGTCCGGCCGATAATGTGCTTCAAAGCAATTACCGACAAAGTGACTCACGATCCTTGTTTTTCCTTGTTTTGTTCAATTGATAAAACAAGATGAAGTTTAACACCAATGATCGATCCACAAGTGAGCTCACCCAACATGACAAAGACCAATCCTCTTGGCAACCTCATTTGCTCAATTGTTCAAACATAAGTACATGGAATTGTTGATACTAATGACTAATCTCGCTAAGTGAGCTCACCCAACATAGCAAAGACTAATCCCTGGTGAATTCCAAGACATCGCTGAATATCACCAATCTTTATAATTCCAAGTTCACCTTAATTTGGCAAATCTTTCACTATCAAGTGGCTTAGTGAAAATATCAGCAAGTTGATCTTCAAGAGGAATGTATAGAACCACCACATCTTTCTTTTCAACATGATCTCTTATAAAATGATGTCTCACATCAATGTGCTTGGTTCTTGAATGCAAACAGATTTTCTCGTGATTGCAATTGCACTTGTGTTGTCACACATGATTGGAATTTCCTTTCTTCAATTCCATAATCCCTTAATTGTTGTCTTAACCATAGTATTTGTGCACAAAGAACTTCCAAAGAAGAATGTATTCAATTTTCAAGAAAGGGAAGTTGAAATAGAATTTTGCTTGCTAAACCAGAGACCGCCTATTTCCCATTAACCGATTGTGTGTTCCCCGAGGTGCTTTTTCTATCAATCTTGCATCCAAAGATAATCGTAATCTGAGTAGGATATTACCTTGAAGCTTCGCTCTTGGAATACCATATTCCTACTTCCAAAGTCTCTTTTAGATACTTAAGAACTCTTTTGACAAAGACCTAAATGACTTTCTTTAGGTTTGATTGAAATCTTGCACAAACACCTACAAAGAAAGGATATATCAGTTGGCTGGCAAGTGAGATACATCGATCGCCTATCATCCTTCTCGCAGACAAAGTCTAATCAACATCTTTGCCTTCTTTCTCTTCATCCAACTGATGTTTGTACTCATAGGAGTTGAGCTCTTAGTGTCGTTTTCCATACCAAATTTCTTCAAAGAACTCTTTGGTATACTTGGTTTGATGAATGAAGATTCCATCTTTCAATCTGCTTAACTTGCAATCCCAAGAAGTAATTCATTTCTCCCATCATACTCATTTGGAATTTGCTCTTCATTAGATTTGCAAACTTTTCACAAAGTAAATCATTCTCGTAACCAAAAATTATGTCATCCACATAAATTTGTACAACACAGGTGTCGCCCCCTTCACTGATTCTCAAAAGTGTCTTGTCAATGGTCCCTTTGTAAAACCATTGTCCACCAAGAATTGAGATAGAGTCTCATACCATGCTCTTGGTGCTTGTTTCAATCCATAAAGTGCTTTGTTGAGTCTATACACTTTATCTTCTTGATCTTTAACTTCAAATCCGTGAGGTTGTCGAACATACACTTCCTCCTCTAGGATACCATTCAAAAATGCACTCTTGACATCCATTTGATATACTTTGAAGTTCTTGTATGCAAAGATGTGCCAAAAATAACTGATAGCTTCCAATCTTGCAACAGTGCATAAGTCTCATCAAAATCTATTCCTTCGCTGAGAATAGCCTTTGCAACTAGTCCTGCCTTATTTCTAACAATGGTACCAGATTCATCAAGTTTATTTCTCAGATACCCATTTAGTACCAATGATATTTGCATGACTTGGCCTTTCAACTAGTGTCCAAACTTGATTTCTTTCAAATTCATTTAATTCTTCTTGTATAGCAATTATCCAACTGATCTCAAATTGCTTCTTCAACAACTTTGGGTTCCATTTGTGATAGAAAACAAGTAAACATTGCTTCAGCTTGTCTTCTAGTCCTCACACCTTGTCAGACATTGCCAATTACTTGTTCAAACAGGTGATTCCTTAACCATTGTGGATTTTGGTTGTTTTGATTTTCGTGAATATCATCTTCAAGAGGTCTCGTCAGTAGTTTCTTCTACAGGGGGGTCAGCAGATCCTTGAATTGCTTCAGTTGTTGCATCAGTAACATTGTCAGCAGGGTGTTCAGCAGGGGCAGTATCAGAAACTTTTAAGTCATTGAATCTTTCCAAAACTTCAACACAACTGACTGATTTGTTGATTTTCAAGCAGTTCACACTTTATCTTCCATACCAAGAAACTTAGGTTCATCAAACACAACATTGATTGTTTCTTCATGTTTCAGTTGTTCTTTGTTCAAGACTCTAATGCTCACGATCAAGAATATCCTAAGAAAATTCCTTCATCTGATTTTGGTTGGAATGTTTTCAAATGAACTTTATGATTTAGAATAAAACATTTGCTTCCAAATGGGTGAAAATAGGATATATTAGGTATCCTTCCATTCCATATCTCATAAGGTGTCTTCAGCAGCTTCTTGTTTACTGATGTTCTATTTTGTGTATAGCATGTCAGATTTATCGCTTCAAACCCAATATCTTTCAGTAGCAATGCTTCACAAATCATTGTTCTTCCCGCTCCTTTAATGTCCTGCTTTTCTTTCAAAGAACCCCATTTTGTCGAGGTGTACCAAAGAAGAAAGAAGTTGATGAAGTACACCATTCTGCTCACAATATTCTCTTATAACTTTGTTGAGAAATTCAAGACTCGGTCCGATCTAATCTTTATAATCAGTAAACTTTTCTCATTTTGTAATCTCTTCAAAAGATTAGGCAAGCTTTGGAGTGTCTCACTTTTCTTGTTCATGAATATCACCCAAGTGTATCTAGAAAAATCATCCACAACCACTAAGGTGTATTTCTTTCCCGTCACACTTGTTGGAGTTATTGGTCCAAAAGATCCATGTGCATAAGCTCCAACACTGTTAGTTGATTGTTTAGTCTTTGACATGAAACTTGACTTTATCTGCTTACCTTGGCCGACATGCATCATGTATAGCATCCTTCTTGAATGTGATCTCGTAAACCAACCACTAACTTCTTCTTCACTAATCGATTAATATCATCAAAATTTAGATGACTTAACTTCTGTGCCATAACCAATTGAGTTCAGATTTGGTATGTACAATCAGCAGTGTTTCGAATCGCAGAGACCAATCCACAACATACATGTTTCGCTGCCTTCTACCAGCAAGTACAACTTGATCACCTCTTTCACTAATGACAATACAATTGTTTTTGTCAAAAGTGACCTTGTATCCCATATCACTGTAACTGTCCAAAGGCTCAAGAAGTTGTAATCCAAATTCTTCCACATATGCAACATTCTTGATTGTAAGTCCATTTCTCGATAAGTGTGCCATATCCTCTTGTATAGCCAGTGTATTTTTGTTGCCAAAATTCACCCTTGACCATCTTTTGCCACAAAGTTTGATAGACAGAAGGCTTATTCTTTGTCATGTGTCCGAACATCCACTCGCCAAAGTACTGCATAATCCTACAAAACAAAGTTAATGCATTTGTGTACCCAAACTGCTTGGGTCCATAGTGGTCATGGCAAGCATGACCCTTGGTATGTTTCCATAAGGTCTTCTCCTAAATGTGTCATACTTTGGTTCATACTTTGTTCATACATGTATTCCACACATCCATAAGTTCTAACAAAGAGGTTGTGTAGAACCACATATGTTTTTTCCGGCCTTTTGGTACATAATGTCGCTTTGAAATGATTCTTGTTATTAGAAACATTTGCATAACCATAGGTGTGTCGCCTATTGTTAGAACAACTCCTGTAATATGGAGTCTCACGAGGTCTTGTGTAAGTCCCTCCACGATTCCATTGCCTAAGTTTTACCCTAGTAGTATGGTTATACTGATCGCTTTCTAAGATTAGATGCAGGAATATTCCAATCATTATCACGCAGGAATGCCTACCTTTCCCCTAAGATAAGTATCCCTTGAATGATCAACATTTTTGGATTTAGGATTCTTATTCTTGGAATATTTCTGCTTTTTTCCTTCTCGTGGTCCAAGCAGACTTGGTATAGAAATCGCTATATCAAGAGCTTAGAAGGTACAAATAAATTCTATTTTTGGATTTATTCCTTTACTAGAGTCGTTGACTTTCGAGACTTCGATTTTGCTTCTTTGAGGCATTCTCATTTGGTTTTATCGCTTCAAAGAATTTTTATCGAGATGGATCTAGTGCAGCACAAACTTAGGACCAATTCTCGTACTAGGTTCAAGAACTCCATCGATCCACTCTTGTTAGATTGCCGAGTTCCAAATCCAAGCCCAGCTTCTATCTCCATAAGGCTTTCCCCGATTTGTATGTATGATTGGAACAAGATGGTTCAAATAGATTCAGAGGTCAGCTGGATGTTCAAAGCAGACTTATGCCGATTATGTCCAACATCTTTTTCCTTACCTTTGAAAACCCTTAATTCAAATTTTTTCAATCTTCCAACTTCTAACTCAAGAGCCTCTTTTTCAGCCTTCACAATCTCATAAACTGCATTGTATTATCCTTAGTTGATTAAGGATGGCATCCAAAGTCTCATTGTTGTCGTAATTTCTAGGATTTGAACCATGTGTTGATTCACAATCACTTCCAAAGCAGAGTGTTTATAGATACAAAGGTTGTATACCTCCTCGCTTCATCCATGTTGGCCATCAAAGCATAATCCTCCATATCAAGAAACTGCCGTGGTCATCTCGATTCATTTCTTCTTCAGATCCCACTTCATATCCTCGATTCATCTTCAAAGAACCATAGCCTTCTTGCCATGTCTCCTTTGTTGACTCTTGGTCTTCAAAGAGGTCCGACAACAGTCTAAAATGTCCAGCTTTACAGCTTGAAGCAAAGATAATCGTGTTCCTTGCCTTGTTTCAACTCGTGACAATCAGTCCTAAGTGTCCTGGTTTCTCGCAATGAAAGCATAGATAGTCATTATCTTTCTTTGGTTCTTCTTTCCTTCTTTCAAGAGGGCCTCTTTGTGAAATTTCTTGTAGGGCCTTTCCACTTTCATCATTCGATTTTCTTGCTCAAGAGGGCAATTTGCTCTTGCATTTCATCTAGCATATCATCCTCGTCTCCCGATGTTTCTTCATGATGTGAAGCAGCCAATGCAAGTGGTCTTTGGCTCTTCCTTTCGCCTGTGCACTAGTTTTTTGCTAAATTCATAGGCCTTAAGATCAGAGAACGCTTTGAAGGTGTCTTCTTCATGCAGCTTTCTCATTTCTTCAATCGCAATACCTTCATTTTCCAAACATCTCTTGCAGTAAAGCTTCAAAGATTTTGGTGTTTACTTCTCTTTGAATAACTTACACTCAAAGCAGAGTAAGTTCATCTAAGATTGCATTGAACTGACTCCATTTGCTCAATGATTTCATTAGGTAGCATTTTGAACTTTTGAAACCTTTTTTCCGCCACACCGATTTTGTTCTTCTTTATTGCATCTGGTTTTCAGATTAAGTGAATCTTATCCCAAAGTTCCTTTGCAGCCTTGCAATCTTTGACTTTCATGTACATATTGTTGTCCAAGGTTCGTAGATGATATCAATAGCAATGTTGTTGAGGTTTGCTCTTTTCCTGCCTCTCTCGCATTCCATTCTCTCTTTGGTTTAGAATGTACTCAGCTCACACCCATCAGCACGCTTTGTAATCTCCAAAGGGTCCTTCGGCTAGTACATCCATCATCTCATCATGAGTAGCAAGCAAGATATGCCTCTGATTCGACGCTTATACTCATCAAATCTATCAAGAGAGCACATCAACATGGTTCTAGCATACCGTGTGTTATCCATGATGCAAGTCTTGAAAATCAAGAATTTGAAAGAAAGTTTTAAAGAATTTTCACAAGCACAACAAGTAGGATTCCTTCGTAATGTAGCTAATCGCCTCCGATACCAATTGTTGGTCCCTTGAAAAGGCTTTAGTTAAGTTTGAGGGGGTGAATAAACTTAACACTTAAAACTTTGGAGTTAACAATTTGCAGAACTTCAAAACTGGCCGATACTTCAAAGAGTCTCTGGTTGAGACCTCGTGAGAGTTCGGCCGATAAATGTGAGTTCATCGACAGCCTGGGCTTTGTCTGAATTTGTGCAATGGAATAAAATCAAAATTAAGCCTTGTTACTTGTTGTTAAATATGTTACTAAGTATTAGATACTCAGAGTGTATGTGTGTGATTTCGCTTGCTAGATTCAAGAAAGTTGATATTAATAATGACTAAGTGCAGTAAAGTAAATGCAGAAGTAAGCAGAGAGATTTTTATAGTGGTTCCAGTGATGTAATTCTCAGACGTCCACTCTTCTCATGTGATGTTGGAGGAAATTCACTAGTAATCTTTGAGTTATCTCGTTACAAAGAATCCTAGGTTGCTTGTCCTTCACCAATAACTATGGCTTCACAAACTAAAAACTAGAATGTGTAGATTGTCGCCTCCCGAGTCTTCCACTCGGGTCCTTGAAGGGTAGAATTGCCTCTTCACCGCCTCCACCACAAACCAACAAATTTTTCACACCTAACAGATGCTTCACTGTTCTTCAAGCAGGTGTCTTTATATAAAATAAAGAATGAATCAAGTAAATGATTCACTTGCAAAGCAGCTTTTGATTAGGATGATATAATCACAGCCTTGCGCCTTCAAGTGTGTATGCTTGATGCAAATTTTAAACACGTAATGCACTTGAAGAAAATAACTAGATCAGCAGCCTTTTAAGCTCAAGAAGTTTCAAGCAGGTGTTTTTCAATTCAATGTTATCACTTGAAGTTTTAATCCAAAATTCATCATCTTCTTCTTGAGTTGAAAGTCCTCTATTTATAGGTAGGAATGCATGTGACTTGAATTTGAAATTCAAATGTGACCGCTCTTGTATTTGTCCCATCCTCACCGTGATTCGTCACTATTCATAGGATCGACATCGCCAGATTACTTTTTGACAAAGGCAAATCGCCCACCCTTTGACTTGTATCCAATGGATAAAAATATGGATCATCCTAACGCTTTTTTAATCTCACCTTTGATTTGCTTGATAAGTCGAGGTAGTTGGTCGTTCAGATTCATGTAACTTCCCAATAATCTTGAATTAATCGAGGCATATATCAAACAGGTTCATTAGTCCGTCAGAAACTAATCATCACGAATATCATATTTTTGTCTCAGTAAAATATAATGCAATTGATTCCTTTTATCCAACTTTTATTTGTGAAGTTAGATTACATCATTTTGAATATAACTAAGTTCCAAACATCATCCAACTTGTGGAACTTAGATCTTCTACACAAGGTATATGTAATCAATTTAGGTCATCAGCACTTGCCTAGATACTCGATTCCATATCCTTGACATTAAATACTAAGTTTGATCCCTTAGCCTTCATTTATCGAGTTTGAACCTCACCTTCGCCTTCGCCTACCAAGAAAGTTGCACTCGCCCATCGACCTATCTACCCCATCGACTCTAGACCAATCATTGATAAACACCACAGCCTTTTTACAAAGGCTTGTTTGATCAAACCTATTTATGAATCAAACTCTAATAAACCTATACATTTTATCTAGACATCTTTTTGCCTTTGCACTATAAACAAATTAGTATGGCACTCATCATCAAAACTAAGAAATAAGTCCAACACTAATAATAATGAACCTTATATATTCTAAGCATAAACGCATTTTCTTCCTTCATCGAGTATTATATACTTACCCTTGTGCATTTTTGTTATATGTGCTTGGGGAGAGAAGTGCTAACAGATTTTTGAGTATTACTTATGAGTATGTTCCCGAGGAGGATCTTTGAGCTTGATATTTCATTTTATGCACTTTTATTTATATTTGAGTTGTTGTAACTGCTTTTATATACTTTTTCATAGTACCTTGGGATGACGTGTGTTCATCTCTATTTCTTATTTCATAGTATTTCGTTGGACAGTTGCTCGGAGAGACTTCAGCTTGTATTGTTTTGATACACTTTCACTTTTTAGTACTTTTTCTTATTCTAGCATCTTTATGGACATTTACTACCCGAGCATTAAATTTCCGCACTTTCTCGATTGTATTGATTGTAGGCTTACGATATAAATGAATTAAATTTTATTTATATATGTGCCGAACGTCAGATTTCCGGATAAGGGCTCGTGTCCGCAAAATGGCGTTACATTTGGTATCGTAGATACGTGTTCCTTAGGCTTCTATTCTTTGAGTCTAACTCAATCTTATCTTTAGATCCTTAGTAACACTCGTTCACTTGGTTGTCGTGGATGAGTAGAAACACAAGATCGAGGACTTTGGCTCTTAGTAATCGACATCCGAGAGGGGTGAAACTCTCTAGGGTCGCCGCAGCTTTGTCACCGCCGCCGACAAAGCCTACACCACACCGAGCCGGAGCAGTTCAAGATCGATCCACCACCACCTCCTCCACCTGCGTGGTTAACTATGCAGCCACTCCGGCCTTCTTCAGATCAACCTGTGTCGGGCAAGACGCAGAGGACGGTGGTCTACCCACCACCGTGTGACAGCACCACAAAGAGCTATCCTCAAGATGGTTTTCAGCAGCCGCAGCATTTCTCCGCAGATCCTCAAGCAGCACTCTAGATTATCCTCCTTACCAGCCGAGCATCAGTTCAGACATTATCAAAGCAGCCGCAGTACCCCTTTGGTTATCCCCTCGGCCCATCACCTTTAGGCCACCGGTTCAAAGAAGAAGAAAGAAATACCCTATGGTTACCCTCCGGTTTACCTCCACCGCTAGGCGGGTTGTTGAGTCAAGACCACCAGAGATTGGCACACTAGGCCGAGAAGAAACCGTGATGCAAGATTTTTATGGGAATGTGGAACATGCAAAGGCCGTGGAATGGATCAAGTTTTGAGAAATCGTAGAATATAGGTGTCCTCGAGACAGAGATGGCCTGGGCTTAATGGGTCGGTTTTTTTTAGGTTCGGCCGAGGCTTGATAGATGCGGTTCAGAGTAGCAAATGTAAGGTATCAGATTGGGCGGCTTTTAAAGCCATGTTTTACAACGAGTATTTTCCGCAACGATACAAGTCGAAAAGCCACCGGGTCAAACTTGAACAAGGTAATCACACGACAAAGGTCCCAAAGACACAAATCGCTTCTATGAGTTAGGAAGATTTTATCCGAGTTGATGCAAGTGGAAGAACGAAAAATGGCCCGTTATAAGGACGGTTTGGCATATGGGATTCAATGGCATGATAGGCTTTACAAAGAAGGAATATAGCAGAGCTATCGAATAAAGCCTTGGAAGTCTAGACTTTCGTGAAGAGAGCTACAAGTGGTGGTTGGTAATAAAAGAAACTTTGAAACAAGTCGTGGCAAAGGCAGTAGGGCTCCGCAAAGTTAGCTCAGAGGTTGCCCGCAGACAATGCCAGCTAGACCACCGGTTGGTGCCCCACAGTTAGCCAAAGCCACCATTTGGCGCCCACCGCAGCTAGACCACCGACTACCTCAAAGTTGTTTCTTTTGTGGTGAACAGGTCATTTCTCCAGAATTGTCCACGCAAGGTAGCGTTGCTCTCAGCAGTCACCCTAGTAGAGAAAGGTGTCCGGTAAGGTGTGCGTATGTTTGCTATTGATGCCAGAGAGGTTGAGCCGTATGATGATGTGATGCTGTGTACCTTTATGTTTGTTTTGTTCTTTTGAGTTTTTTTATAGCATGCTTGGAGCATGTTGTAACTTTAGTTAATCGACAAATGCATGATAGGTATGATAAAAGTAGGCAATCTAAGAGTCGTGGCCTTATTTGATACGGGAGCTTCAACCACCTTTGTGTCCTCTAGATTGCTATGAACTAAATTTACCTATGGAGCCTTTGAGAGATACTATGGAGATTGTTACACCCTAGGCAAGGTAAATAAGGTGGTTAAGATGATACCACAAGTGGATGTTCGTGTTGGACCCTATCCGTAAGAGTGACTTCACGGTTATGGATTTCTCAGACTTTGATGTGATTCTTGGGATAGACTGCTATCCAAGAATTATGTTCACTTGGATTGCAGGCCAAGAGAGTTATTTTCGTAGTCCCGGGAAAGCATATAAGACTTATCATGGAAACGCTTACAAAGCCGTGCAAGAAGAGACATCCTATCATTTCAAAGCAGCTTCAAGGCCATCAGTCATGTCGTAAAGGATGAGGGCTACTTGTTGTACGCAGTGGATGTGGAACAAGTGAAACCTAAGTTGGAAGATACTAGAGTAGTCGAGATTATCCCGAGGTATTTCCTGCATGAGTTGCCGTGAAACACATGCATGTGCGGTCATTGAGTTTGAGATACGCTAGTCCTGTGGGCGGCACTGGGGCTGCCAAGGCACCATACTGGTGATGGCACGGGCTGAATTGAAGGAGTTGAAGGCTCAACTCAAGGAGATGTTGGAAAGGAACATCATTCACCCCAAGATTTCACCTGGGAGCACCGCTTTGTTTGTGAAGAAAAAGGACGGCAAAGATGCGGATGTGTATTGATTACATGTGGCCTTGAATAACTGACTATCAAGAATAAGTACCCACTACCGAGGATAGATGATCTGCTCAATCGCCATGTGGTCGGAAAGTGTTTTCAAAGATTGACTTATGTCGTGCAACCATCGCTAAAGGTTAAAGTGGCGCGATATTCAAGACAAATTTTTTCAAGATTAGATATGGACATTACGAGTTCCTTGTCATGCCTTTTGACTCACTAATGCTCCATCTCGCATTTATGGATTTGATGCAAATGGTCTTCATGCCTTACCTAGATAAGTTTGTGATTGTCTTCATTGATGATATTTTGGTATTCTCTAGTGGATGAGGCAGAGTACGAAGAGCATCTACGGATTGTTTTGGAAACGCTGGAAGAAGGAATGATTGTATGCAAAATTTTCCAAGTGTGACTTTTGGTTGGACCAAGTGAGCTTTTGGGTCATGTCATTTCGTGATGGCATTCAGTGTTGATCCGCCAAGATTGAGGCGCTTAAGAGTTGGCCTACACCGACTACAGCTTCAGGTCGAGCTTTCTGGTTGGCCGGTTATTACGTAAAGTTTGTGAAGAATTTTGCAAGGATAGCTACTCCACTCACCGCACTTACAACGTAAGAACACCAAGTTTGATTGACACCCGAGTGTGAGTTAGCATTTGAGTTATTAAAGGACAAAGTTGACTACAAAGACCGGTATTGGCGCAGAGACCGAGGTGTTCGATGATTATGATGTCTACACCGACGCCTCAGTAAGGTGGTCCGGGTTGTGTGTTGATGCAGTGGAGGAAGGGTCATTGCCTATGCATCCAGTGCAATTGGAAGTACATGAGAAGAACTATCCTACACATGACTTAGAGTTGGCGCAGCAAGTGGTTTTCGTGATTAAAGATTTGGAGGCACTATCTCAGATGGGTCAAGGCTAGAATCTTCACCGACCACAAAAGTTTAAGGCATTTCTTCACCAGTGAGAATTTGAATACGAGGCAAATGGAGATGGCTAGAGTTCGTGAAGGATTATGACTTGACATTCAGCACCATCCGGGAAAGGCAAATGTAGTAATGATGCCCGAGCAAGAAACCAAAGTGGTTTTAGAGCCCTGTTGAGGCTATCACAAGCAGGGTTGATGATTTGCGCTTAGCAGATTTGATCGATTGAGGACCGCCGCTTGCAAAGACCGCTGTTGGCTAGATCAGAGTTGATGGATGAGATCGAGCAAAGCAAGACGAAGACGCAGCTTTGGCTGATTTGAAAAGTGGTTGCAAGAGAGAAGCCACGCAGCTATGTGTTGGATCAGAGTGGAAATCTGTGGTATCGTGGATCGCTCTCGCAGCCTAAGTTGAGATTTGAGTCGGAGAGTTATGGAAGAGGCACACAAGATTGCTTTTGCAAAGGCATCCGGTTCTACCAAGATGTACAGGATTTGAAAGAAAGATTTTGGTGGCCCTCAATGAAGCTAGAGATTGCTAAGTTTGTCGAGTGTGATGTCCGCAGAGAGTGAAAGTCGAACATAGAAGCCAAAGGGATGCTTAAGTCTTTGGATATCCTGTAATGGAAATGAGAAAAGATCACTATGGACTTTATTTCGTGTTTGCCTAAGACTAAGGGTGGACATGATGCTATTTGGGTAATCGTTGATGATTAACCAAGTCGGCTCATTTCTTGCCTTTCAAGATGAATATGCCCTGGCAAGGATGACGGAACTATATATGGACAATATAGTGAAGCTTCATGGAGTCCCGCCCCATTGTTTCCCGATCGATTCGAGGTTCGCTAATGGTTTTGGCAGAGCTTACAGGAGGCATTTGGTACTGGTTGGATTTGAGCACCAGATTCCATCCTCGCATGATGGTCGGGCCTGAGAGACTATCCAGACACTTGAGGATATGCTTAGAGCATGTGTCTTGGAGGTAGGCGGATCTCGGCGATTATCTACCGCTTGCAGAGTTTGCTTACAACAACAGCTTATCATGCGAGCATAGGCATGCCACCGCTTGAAGCTATGTATGGTAGAAGATGCAGGACGCCATTGTTTTGGGATGACGTTGGGGAGAAACAGCCATCGGGCCAGAGTTAGTTGAGCAAGCCAAAGAGAGGGTTCGGGCTTAGTGAAGAAGAATCCGCAGATATCTCAAGATAGGCGTAAAAGTCGGGTGATGTCGACGGAGACCGCTTGAGTTTGAGGTTGGTGATCGTGGTTTACTTGAAGGCATCACCAATGAGAGGAGTAAAGCGCTTTGGTCGTAAAGGAAAGTTGAGCCCGAGGTATGTTGGACCTTTGTGATCCCGGAGAGGATTGGACCGTTAGCCCATAGACTTCGGGCCTGCCGTGAGTCAATGTCCAGAGTTCACAACGCCTTCCATGTATTGATGTTGAAGAAGTGTTTGACGAAGACAGAGGTCGAGTCCACAAAGGGATCCAGAGATACTTCAGACAACCTCGCTTATGATGAAAAGCCGATTAAGATTCTCGAACAGAAGGAAAAGATGATTAAGAGGAAGATGGTTGGGCTTGGTTCTTGTTCATGGAGCAACCATACACTGCTAGCAACTTGGGAAGTTGAAGGTGATATGATCAACGACTCTCGAATTTTTGGATTTACTGTGTACATTCAAGTTTCGAGGATGAAACTCCTCTCTAGGGGGAAGGAATGTAATATCCCGATTTTTCGTAGAAGGGCATTTCCGCTTTTTAACTAAAAGTCGGAATATTATATTTATAATTTTTGGATTTAAAAATAAAATAAAAAGGGAATTAATGGATTTGGAAATTATGGGAGTTAATGGATTTAAGTAGGGTTAAACTCCCATTATTCAAATTAGTCGCTTTAAAAAAAGGGAAACGGGTTCTTCATCATCAGAAGCAAACAAGCAAAGATTGGGAAAGAAAGAGGGTCGAGAGGGTTTCAAAATTGAAGCTAATCCGTCGCCGCTTGTACTGCACTCTCAAGGGAAAAACGCTCTACGAATGCAAGGGTCGCTTGATACTAATTTCGCGCCTGAAGGTTAGTCTTTGCGGAGTTATGGTTTACGAAGTTTCGGACGAGTTTGAAGGTTAGATTTGCTTTGGCTTGAAACCGCCGAATTTCTACCCTTGATATCTCCTCGCTTTATTCCGCTTTCAGATCGTGAGCATACCGCTGGAATCCTCGTGACGAGCTTCAGATCGGTACTAGGAACAGCATCTAATTCGAGTATTTAGGCAGAAAAGGTAAGGAGAAATCCTTACGTTTTCGGGCCAATTTGTAGCATTTGTGTTGTTTTCCTTGTCGCTTTAGTGATTCAATTGGCGTTAAATTGATGTCTATGAGATGGTTGATGTTTTGGTATGGCTGGTAGATTAATTGCGAGGACTTGCTGAGAGAGTTTGGTTTTTGGTTGAAAATGAATGAAAACGATGAGGGTTCGCGATGCGCTTCGAAAATTCCTGTGTCGGACGGGCGCCTGGTCCTTCAGACGGGCTGCTCACCTGAGCCGGTCTTTCACCTTGTTTATTGTGGCTTTCAACTATCGCTTAGGATTGTTTAATCAACCTTAAACCTTGTAAACGATTACTATTTTATTTTAAGACCTTTAAAACTTACTTAAGCTTTAGAGTTGGTCTTTGATCACGATGAGTGGTGTCGGTGAGGGAGTGTTATCTAAATGAACTAGATGGCTAGTTAATCACTTATTACTACACAACTTGCTAGATAAAAGATTAAACACCATGTGGTCTTGGGTAGATCCTCAAGATCTATAGCATGATGTGTGAACAGACAAATAAAGTTGAAGGTCCTATCGGCCTCGCAGCCTATAGCATCGCCAGATGTTCATACTATCGGAACCGGTTATTGTATCCTCAAGATTTCAATACGCTCCGGGTTATTGTATCCTCAAGATTTCAATATGTCACGCTCCACCTTGATAGCATGTTGTAACAAAGATAAGCTAAGTAGTTAAGTTACGCTTTAGGCATATTGGGAGATGTAACCTTTATGCGTAGAATCGAGTCGGTCTTGCCTTTTTAGTAGAAATCTAATAATAATGAACCTTATATATTCTAAGCTTAAACGCATTTCTTTTCCTTAATGAGTATTATATACTTACCCTTGTGCATTTTTGTTATATATGCTTGGGGGAGAGAAGCAAACAGATTTTTAGTATTACTTATGAGTATGTTCCTTATGAGGATCTCTGAGCTTGATATTTCATTTTATGCACTTTTATTTATATTTGAGTTGTTGTACTGCTTTATATACTTTTTCATAGTACCTTGGGATGACGGTGTTCATCTCTATTTCTTATTTCATAGTATTTCCGCTGGATCTGCTCGAGAGACTTCTGGGGCTTGTATTGTTTTGATACACTTTCATTTTTAGTACTTTTTCTTATTCTAGCATCTTTATGGACATTTACTACCCGAGCATTAAATTTCCGGCAGACGATTGTATTGATTGTAGGCTTACATATATAAATGAATTAAATTTTATTTATATATGTGCTTAACGTCGATTTCCGGATAAGGCTCGTGTCCGGATGTTACATTGATCTAGTGAAATGATCAAACCGGCTTCAACTCACTAAAGTAGTAATTTCTAATTGTTGGAGTGAATTTTGAAAATATAAAGATAGAAATAATTTTTCAAACTAAGAATTGAGCTAAACTCGAGTGTAAAGAATTGATAAGTATAATGCAAGGTATTTATAGGTTGTAGATTTGGTAGATAGAAAATTTGAGTGGGTTTTAAAACGCCTTGTCAGAAATCATATCGTGTTGAGATGCTAAAAATGTGGTGAGTGGAGAAGATGGACGGTTGAGATCCGTAGGTTACTTACTTTTCGCCAAATTAGAATCAGACAAGAAATGTGGTTGATACGGGCGATCTCCACCGTAAGTCTTTCTTTGATCTTATCCACAACTTGATCACTTTCGCTGATCAGATATCGCTTTGTATTCCTATCGCTTTTGAAATCTTAGTCAAGCATGATGTATGACTTAATTAGTTTTGATGAAGTCAACTTTTCATATATCCTCGAGTCGGTTTTCATCTCGCAAAACAAATTAAGAACTTTTGGTACCCATACCTGCTTGGGTCCTTCCTTGTCGATTTTGGATTAATTCTTGAGTTTCTTGAAGATGACTTCTTTTCTTAGGATTAATCTCCTTTTGAGAGCTTTGAATATTTTAACAATTGAGCACATATACTTTTCTTGACCTTTAACTTAGTAAAGTCTTTGTTAGATTTGTCATTTCATATAATTCTATTGTCTTGATTTTTCACCCAACTTTGTGAATTTTGTGAACCCGAGTTGATCTAGCAGAATTAAAGGTCCATTCAGCCTTCATCGCTTGAGAGAGTCGCCTTTCCCATCGAATTTACTAACCTTTGAATGATAATCATTCCTAGTGTAAATATGACTTGATGTTTTGTTGACTCGATCTTTAATCGCTTTGCCTTTTTTCAACCTTTCGAACCTTGTGTGGAATCTATCGCTCGAGGACTACCGATCGATTTTACATTTTTGTCGTTTTGATCGAGGCTATGTCGAAGTTTTTTTCGCTTCTAACAACTTCATCGCTTTTTGAGATCCCGACTTTTGTGCAAATACAAACTTGTGTGCAAATCGAATTAGATCTCAACTTAGATTTATGTTGATTGTCAAACCTTAAACCTATTTTGTCTCCAAATGGTTTTCCTGGTTTGAACTGAACATTAGGAATTAAAACAACTGATGATTCTGTGATATTTATTACTTCTGTTATCTCACCAGTAGAGCAATTCTCCTGGGTTCCCTTGTTAGCCTTGATAAAATTAATCTCATCATTTAATCTTAGAACTTTAGCTTTCAACAATTCTTTTTCCTTTTTGACATTCTCATAATTCTTTTGAATTTCCTCTAATTCCTTTATGAGTATGTCCAAGGTTTCATTGAAATCTGCATTTTTATGATTGTTCATGGCAGTGTGACAGTTGGATGTTGAAGTATTTACCACATGATGTTTGATCAATAAGTTCTCAGTTTTAGCTTCTCATCTTCCATTATATGTTTCCCTTACTTGATATAGCATTGTCCTTTGCTAGTCCAACTTCAAAAAGAATGATTACTTCATCACTTTCAATGTGATCTGTGCAAAGAAGACTTATTGGTAAATTCTCCAAATTCTCATGACTATTGGTATTCATTAGATCTTCAACGAATGTTTCGATTAATTTTTCTTGGGTGTCAGCAACAAGAGCCTACAATTTGCTTTTGTATTCATCAAATCTTAACAATGAGTAATTAATAAACTTCTAAAGTGATCTTGTGTATCCATGATGTAGTTTTGGAAAACATTGAAAATTATCAAAATAATCGATGATCGCCATTTTGAGCAAACAAACCGATAAATAGATTCAAGATGGATCACTTCAACAGTAATCGCCGATACTAATTGTTGGTATCGTAAATAATCGATGGCCGCCATAACCGATAAAGCTCAATCGAGATCTCTTTGAGTTGAAGATTTGGTCCGATACCAATTGTTGGTCCCGTAAAAAGCGCATACAAGTTTGGAGGGGTGAATAAACCTATCCTAAAACTAGATCTTAAACCCGATTGAGTTCGGGCTTTTAAACTTGTGTGGAGTTAAGCTAACTTAGTCGAGTATAAGTCAAAACTGACTTTTGCTTAACTCAGTTAACCGGCAGCAGAATATTAAAGCCTTTATAAAACTTGAGTTATCAGCTTGTAAAATAAGATGCAATGCTGTGCTGACTCAGTTTCTTATGTTTGCTGAGTGTGATATAAGATATAATGCAATAATTAAATGTGTAAAGTAAAAGTGAATAAGACAAAATTTATAGAGGTTCCGTGGTGTAATCCTCGCTACCCTCCCTTCCCTCGTGATGGAGGAAAATTCCACTAGAACTCTTTGAGGTAGAATGGTTACAAAAGTCCTAAACCGAGCAAGTGCTTGGCTAATCCCTAGCTTCACTATCTAAGCAACTATGTAACAGTACAATTGTCGCTCAAGAACGCTTGCACCATTGGTCCATGAAGGGTCAGATTGTTCTTCACCACTTCATCACAAACACGCTTTCCGATTGTACCAACTATCCGTCACACCTTCTTAGTGTTTCATAGCCTAAAACCTTTGATGAAATCATAGTTGACACTTGAATCAATGACTATGATTCAACTTGTGATTTGAGCTTCTTCTTGATGTTTATTATTTGCTCAAGCTCTGGATTTCTTCAAGTGTTTGATCTTGATACTTCTTTGAATGTTAGAGAACACTTTGAAGATTTCTTGATCTTGCAATAAAGCACAAAAGGTGAGTTCTTGTTAATTTACTTTCTCTCTTCTTGAATATTTCTTAACAAATTTATCTTTAGAACTCCGCCTTCTTCATGAGGTAGAATGACCTATTTATAGGGTTTCTCCAATGTTTGAATGAATTTGAACGCTTGAAATTGAATTCTTATATCCGTTAGTGGTCCCGCTTTTTATTCTGCTGAGTGTCGTTGTCCTTTTGACATTTCGCTTATCCAATAAAATTGTTTCCTTTATAACGGTCGATTCTTTTTCGCTTTTCATAATTTCAACTTGAAATCGATTTTTGTGAACTAGTCGCTTTTAGCTTTAAGAGCATTAATCGAAGTTTTTGCTCTTCTAAAAACTCAAGATTTTATTCTTCATCTCGATTATAATCGACTCAATCAGAGTACACCATAACATATAAATCAACCAAGATAACATTGTCCTTATGTATCTTAGGTCTTGATACAAGATCTATATAGTCGGGCCTGTAATCACAATCTTGCCTAAATTCGACGTAATAGTCTCGCTTTTGTCTTCATAAACCGAGTTTGAATCTCGCTTCTTCATTCTTCAATTATCGAGTCTCAGGTCCTCAAATAACTTACCTTCTTCGCTTTTTGTTGGTGTGCTCTAACTTAGTTTCTCAATCTTCTATTGTGAACTCGCTTTTCATAGTCTCATCAAGTCACTTACTCATTTTTCTCGGGCCTAATCCTATAACTATTTTAGTGCTTGTCTGATTTACTTATACAAATATCGTAATATATTAAATCCTATACATTAATATCTGTACATCTTTTGCTTTGCACTATAACAAATGAAGTTATGACACTTAACCAATGGGGCTAAAGGCAATAACTGAATAACTGATGAATCATCATCAAAACATAAATTTTATTTCCAACACGATTATTATCTTTACGGATAGCCCCATGCGTAAGATATTACACAAACCCGACCTTTCGTTGTCTACTCCGATTGGCTTTTTGAGATCACGGAGTTCAACATTCAAGATCAACCTAGAGAAATGATTATGGCTCAAGCCTTATCGATTTTATCGCTGAGATAAGTTTCAGCTCTTCAGTAAACTGATTCATCCATACAAACCGATCATGCACCATCTCTCGCAAAACCGTGAGAATTGTTGGCGCTATATATGGACGGAGCATCTAATCGTAATGGATGTGGGTCGGGCGTTATTCTTTTGAGCCGGGTACAACAGAGGAGATAGAAAAGGCTCTACGGTTCGAGTTCCGGGCCAAAAACAATCAAGCTTAAGTAGAAAGCGGTGATCACCGGGCTTGACCTCACAATTGAAATTAGGTAAAATGTTGAAGTCGATCAGATTCTCAACACATCATTGAACAAATCTGTGGGGGTAATAAACATGATGCGTATCCTCAAAAAGTGTCGGGATTGTCCAACGAATGAAAAGTGAGTTCAACTATCGCGAGTTCATCGTAATTGCGCAGAAGACAATGAGCAAAGCAGATTATCTCTAGGCTATCTTTATATGAGAGAGATTGCCGATCCCTTGATCATGGTAGAATATCCGCCGCCTTACTATGGAGAAAGCTAAAATCATGGACATCAATGCACCCACACCGGTTCTATGTTGGAAAGATGAGATCCATGCGCATATAGAATCGTGAACCTTGCCCGGATCCGATAAAGCCCATGCCCTTAGTGTAATAATAGAGAGGTACATCATGATAATGGATACTCTAAGGTAAGATCCATATCTAAACCGCTGCTCGTGTGTGTCCGCAAAGAAGAATACTAAAAATTCTAGCGTAACTCTATCGGAAGTGTGTGGGGCCACACCGCTAGTCCCTCCTTATTACAAAAGGTTGTGACCACAGCTATTACTTGCCGCCAATTATACGGGATTCGGAAAACTTGTCGTGAATGTCCAATATGTCAAATACATATGGATATACCAAGGTTTCTATCAAGAGAGCGTAACATCGCTATCTCCGTATGGCCTTTGAAATGTTGGGTCCGACTTAATCGACCACTCCCGCCGGGAAGGGTAGCTACAATTATGTCATAGTGGTAGTTTATTACTTCACTAAGTGGATTGAATCCAAGCCAATGGCGTAGTATAGACCAAAGAATGCGGTCTACTTTTAAACGATCAAATCTGATCACGATTTAGATCCCGAGCAATGGTATCGCATCACGGACCTCAATTCCGGATAAGTTTTCACTTTACGTAGGAGCACAACATGAAACATTGGCGCTCGTAGCTTACCCGTAGGAAACGGTCAATCCGAGGCCGAAATAACCAGATCATTAAGATGTTGAAGAAAAGTACGATGAGAAGGCGGGCGGACGGGTGGATGAGCTACCTCTATACTTTGGGCTCTTCGCACCACGCATTAAAACACCCCGCAGAGGAAACTCTTTCGCCTTGAGCTACGGATCGGAGGCCTTGACTCAGCTTGAAATGGCCTCCCAAGCATCGTAGTCACCATGTACAACCGACGGATAATCCGGTCAATAGGCAAATTGAGCTCGATCTAGCTCAACAAAGAAGAATAGCGACTTACCATCACCTTGTTAACTACAAGAAGATCGTGAAGTTTAAAACATGACAAACTAATCCGAGATCACTCATTTAAGATCGAGATTTTGTTTTACTTAAATAGAAAGCCGCCGGTCTTTTACCCAATAAGGGCAAGTCGACAAAGAAATAGGGAGAGGTCCTTATCAAATCACAAGAGAGGTCAAGAAAGGGACTTACATTCTCAAAGATCAAAATGGCTTTTGAGCTTAATCAACCATGGCATGTGGACAATCTCAAGAAATATTACATGTAACAATCAGTTTGGGTCATGGCGTCACTTTGTACGACTGAGCCCGCTTTTCTTTATAGGATTATGGCTTTAATTGTAACGCTTACGACGTGAATGACTATGCTTTCTTAGTTTTTAAGATTCAACTCGCCGAAAGCATGGGCAAACTTAATTAAAGTCGATTTTACATTTCATCTTCTTGGTCTGAATCTTCCGATAGCTATTTTCGATATGCTCACAATTCAAAGACCCTGTTTAATCAAAATCAAGGGGCCGCATATCCCCAGTGTGAGGCTAACTCGAAAGATAGGATATTTTCGAGCAAACTAGAAACAAAAGCGGATCGAACAGGCAGTTTGCGAACAACTTTAACACTTAAAAATTCAAACAACACAAATCATGCATTAGAAAGCCAATACAGCGGCCACATGGTCAATCAAAATTTCTATGTTATTACAAGTTAGGGTCTCAAGGATAATTGTTTCAAATTACAACACCAAGGCATACCAAAAGAAGAATTACAACAAATGTTATACATTATCAGGCCGATCTCGACATTATCCACATTCTTAACACTAAGGGAAGTGTGCAGAGATTATCGGCATCGCCATCGGCCTCACTCTTTCCTGGTCATCGAACTCGCTGCCCTCTTGGTCCAAATTTTGAGTAACCACCACTAGTTCTCTCAAATTGATGGCTTCAACTGAGGTGGATCCCAAACATCTTAACCCTCGCTTATAATGATCTTCAACATGGTTGTTCAACTCAACTTCGTGTAAGGAATGGAGGGATGGAAACCTTCAAGTGCTCGGAAAAGAGCAGAGTGATGATCCAATCCCGCATCGCCTCAAAGCTTGAATACTCCCACCTTGGGGCCCAAAGACACCTAGAGAGGTGATAGATGCTTTGGTCATAGCCCATCAGAAGTTGTCACCGCCTATCTTCTCAAGATCCTCGAGGCTTTGTAGATTTCTAAGGACTCCACCCTCATGCCTCTAATATAACCTCGATATCGGCATTAAGATCCTCAATTTTTTCGCTTTAGATCAAGAGTCGCTTCTCGCCGGCTTCCCACGTGCTTGAGGCTTCATCCGCCCGCCTCGCACTTACTTCAATGTTTGAGCACTCGCCGCCTTCTTTGCAAGCTCGGGTGTTAAGGGCCTCAATGCGCTCAGACTTTGCCCAAGCCTCGCCGCTTCTTTCCTAAACTCAGCCGAGCTACTTTTTCAGATCAAGATTCTTGGACCCAAAGAAGATCAAGTCGCACCTTCACGCCGCTAATGGGCGGTTTTAGTAGCCTTGAGCTCTTTCGTAGCAACTAACTCTGAGGAGACCGCCGACATGCTCTTGGGCGAATCGCTTCATGCCGGGTGCCGATCCAAAAGGCAAAGAAAAAAACAAACATTTTGTCTACTCAATAACGTAAGAAGAAATGATACAAGAGAAATATTATAAAGGATTTAATCAGAGGTTTACCATGCTCACCGTGGAGCCGAACAAGTTAAGTAAGTCTTCTATGCTCGTGAAAAAGGCATGCATTGGGTCGACTTGATCGACATCACAATCCAATACATAATCCCCACGATCGATCTCCACCAACAGATTGGGTAGACTCCACTTCGTATGTCGAACGGGTGGAACATCCGCAATCGCTCCAAATCATTGATGCCCTGGCGTATCTATTGGCAATCAAGGATGAAAGTATTGTTCAACCAAATAAATGGCTTGCCCTATGGCCCAATGGATGCATTTGAAAACGGCACCAATACAAAGAGGTCGCCGAACTTAGCTTTCCAGCCGGATCTTTATCCTGCCGTAAGCAATGGCAACAGACTTCTTTTCTCGTGTCCTCGCATCCCCGGACTGGGCTTTTCATGGATGAGGGCATCGGGCCTCGATCGATCACCAATCTTCTTTGATTTTTGGGAACCCGGAATCTTCCTACCATTCCCCGCCAATAGCAACATCTTGATTAATGTACTGGTCCTCAAAATCTATGACCTTAGTTACCTCACGGAACTAGCCTTATCTCTGTGCCACTTCTCTCGACACCACGGTCTTGGTCAAAACTATCTCGCTTAGTCTGCTTTGCCCACAACCATCTTTCCGCAGCTTTGATTAGTCGGGTCGGGATCGGGTTTTGCACCTTTAGTCCCCATGGACATGCCTCACGTAGAGTCGCCTAAATATCGACTACGTGGAAGGTCGACTTTGTCAACCTTCTCAAGCCGATCACCTCTTCACCTCGATGAGGTCCTCTTGACGCTTTTAGATTATGTTGCTTCAAAGCATCTATGGTACCTGGGAAGGACACATTCATCAAAGACATGGATAAGTGGAAATGAATAGAAATGTTGAAAGCAATCAAGCGTAAAACAAGTAAATTTACTGAGGTCAGCCATGAGGAATTGCCTAAGCACACTCGCACAAAGAGGGCTTGCACCTACCAAAATGGCATTCCCTATAATTGCCGGGGTAACAGGAAACGGATCAATCTCTACTAAAGCGGTCACCTACATTACTACCCCAGAAGTCCCACCATTCTAGCATAAGTGTTGTCCAACATCTAGGAGAAATCTCCGCTTGAAAACTCTTTCCTACCTAGTGGCTTCCGGACATATCTAAGCAACTCCTTGAGCTCAAACCTATGAATTCATCATCGGTATCCCCGCCTTTATCTTCTTTAGATGCTCGGTTTTACCGAGTTAGCAGGATCTTCGAAAAGGCCAACCTATTAATGACTCCATCTTCATGCACCTCTCATTCAATGATGAGACCTTGTCAGAAGATTGAACAAAGAGTCCTGGCTTATGGACTTTGCTGCAGTGGTTGAATCCGCCATCCTCGGCTCTCTTATTGAATCCATAGTATAAAATACGGCTCGCAACCTCGCAATCGATCGACATAATAAAAGCCTTTATAACCCTAAAGGCCCCCAAAGATGAAGTCGCAAGGCGTCGCTTCTAATCTCTTCCATGAATTTGGTGAAGAAAGGATCGAAAAGGGCGGAGTCCGCTACCAAATGGTCATAATGCAACCACGTATAATCATCCCTTCTCGGCCGTAGATGCGGGGCATGAAACTGGTCAAGATGGCAAACCGATAATCGCCAGAGATCTCATACGCTATTAAGGATGAGGTATAGCGGGCTCACCCACGAAACTCCCCTCCACCGGGCACCCACATCATTGTCGGTTGGCTCGAGCCGCCAACTCGAGAGCTTCCGTGACGCTCTTTCTTATGAGCTCTTTTTTCGCTCGAATGCTTGGGTTTTTTCGACTTCGATTTCCTGGTTTCCACCTCTTCGTCGCCTTAACTAAGTTTCAAGACCGCTTTTATCCTGGTCGCCCTCTCATCATCCGAGCCGGACTCTTCGACGCCGACACTTTTGCGCTATCATACCAACTTCCGTGATCCAACCATAGCCCAAAGCAAACTCGTGGTTTCTTCATCGATTAGTTTGTGATTCGAGGGCATCTTGGAAAACATAAGGCTTATAAGGAACAGCTTAGTCGCCAGACATGGAAGTCGGGCCAGGTGAGCATAATCACACCCCGACACCTCGCCTCCATTCAACAAGCGACAAATAAACCCTAAGGAACCCTAAAACCATCTCGGGCACCTATTACTAGGAAAAATATTGACATGTTCAGTAAGGCTAGAGCCAAACACACTATAGCCCTTGCGAATGGCAATAGTCGTCAAGGGTATGGTCAAAGGTCTTAAGGGCACAATGCGCCTTTGTCCAAGCATGCTTTGGGGCAACAATATTTCATAAATTAAAGAAGGAAACATGACCATACTTGAAACGCTTTGGGAAAAAATATGGGTTGAAACTTGAATGTTGGCCGGAAAAAACAAAAGCTCACTGGAAATCATCGCTTGCACGCTGAACTCTTGCCATGAAAATTTTAATTTGCAAAAGGATACATATAGTGATATGAGCCTTGCTTATGTAGGCAAGGATGAGAGCCGAAATGTCAATTCAAATTCTAAATTCAAACGCATTAATAGCAAGACACGGTTTTTGAAACCCCACAACCAATCGTGAGCAAGTGACGCTTCACAACAAACATCATGTCGGGCATTTAAACCAAGGCAACGCCTATTGAACTTCATCGACTATAATAGCTGGAAGGCGGCTCACGCCCCTACTCCACAAGAATCTTATGACCTTATCCCATGAACGGCTTACGGCCTAAGAAGCCCGTGACGCTTCATAAGCACGGCACATCGAATGAGTCTCTTTATTTCGTAGCCGCTTAGAACCCTTCCGCTTAATAGCGAATGCCAAAACTCGCTTGCTTAATAGCTGCGTCGGGCCTATCTCGCCCATATCACAAAGATAATGCCAAGTCGCTACATAATAGCCGCTAGTTCAAGCCCGATAATACAATATTGAATCTACCTCTTACTTGAGATCATTGGGTCGCCGCAGATGTTAGTGCTCCAAAGAACTCCTACTCCCCGCCTTCCTTCTTTTGCAAATAGATAAGGCATAGAGTAGGGGCCATTGATATACTAAACCCAATTATAGTCCATCGACTCATAAATGCACTCTTATCCAACGGTCACATCTCGCCCCGACTTCCATCGCCGCCAATCCACCTGATCGTAAGTCGTAACAACGGGTCGCTTCAACCAGCGGCTGCTCGCATGCACCGATCAAGATCAAGGTCGAAGGCGCCATCTCAAATTGCCCATTGTCCGATCACCGACCGCGGCTCGTAGATTGCGGACAAGATCCTCACTTGGCATTAGCAGGCGGCGGGTGATTATCGAAGTCGCCAAGAGAATAGCACAACGATTCAGTTGAGCCA